>CM059207.1:16337582-17000082 GCA_030347435.1 Clarias fuscus | reverse complement strand
AATCTCCGAAGCTGTCCGCAAACACGGATCTCATGGGGAGATCAAATTTTATGTCGGCTGAAATCTCAGACTGAGATGTGGCAATGTTTGCCGGCCACGAATCAACTCCGCTGTACACATTCACAGCGCTTTTACATCCTCCCATCTTGCATACTTCCTAGGACCACCGATCCGCTGGCAGCGCACGGGGTTAATGCTTGTTCTTTGTTGTCTCTGTTTGTTAATGTCTTTGTAAAGATTATCAAGGAAATGCAAATCAGGCAGCATGTAGAAATGGGCTCGTGTCCTTCACCTGGAACGAAGTGTCCTTCCTGGAAACTGATTTGCATCAGCAAAATGGTCTTTCAAGTACAGCGGCATTCCAGTCTGAATGTCCAAGAATGAGAAATAAGCTCATAGCAGCACTACTGTAACAATGTCCTCAACATTTTCAGAACTTCTTAGTCATGAGGAAGTCACTCTCTCAAAGCAGCTCTTCCATTACTGGTACATTTTTTTGTAAAAACACAACTTAAAAAGTGTCCTTGTGGTTAATTAGTTCAGTCTCAAAGTGAAAACATGATGCTAATCAAACCATCGATTTATGAAAATTAATTCCAAGATAATAAATCCAAATTTCATTCCCAGCAAAACCATTTTCTATAAAACGCTTTACGAAACGTTTCCAAGGGTGCCAATAATTCTGAAGCTGACTGTAGACTAGAAAGCTAGCTAGCTATATATATATATATATATATATATATATATAAATAAAACATCTAACTCTTATAGTGCAATACCCCATGGATAGCCAAAAGCATTATAATGTTCGCTTGACCCGTTAGCTCAGAATATCAAAAAGATTTCAGTCCCAAAGTCTTTACCATTAGACTTAGCAAAACCTTGAAAAAGAAGAGGGTTGTGAAACATTTCTCTCCCTTGCTCAAACTTATGGGGGGTTAGATGGCAAGATGGCCTTTCACCTTGAAAACTAACACTGCAGAGGGAAAAGGAAAAACAACCAAAAAAAAAAAAACACTCGCCCAGTCCGTTCGCCTAAAACAATCCTTTAGAGATCTACACTCCCTTTAACAACACGCGTGTTCAGGAACTTTCCAACGATGGTGAATGCAGGTGAATGTAATGAGCAAATGCCAGCAAAAATCCACTACAAGGATCAATAAAGCTTTTGCAGTACACTGAGAGGTGAGTGGTACAAGTCAGACTTGGATCTTGGACTTTTTTTTTTCCCCCACCACACACACACATACACACTCCACTCCTAATGCATTTTCTCATATCTTTTCAGTTGCCCTTGATGATAAACACATGAGATTTTGGGGCTCTTTAGGGCATAAGAGTGCTCGGATCAAATAGCAGAAGCTGAAAAGGTCATGTTGCGCGTGAGGGCAGTGTGAAGAGAATTGTGTAAACATGCAGTGAATGGGCACTGACTGCATGATTTGAGAGGAGTCACTAGCAGCACGATGTAATGCGCTGGCACCCTCATCCATTTTGGAGCAAGATTGTGGAAAATAGCAGGTCAGCCGCGTGCGTGCGTGTGGAAATATACTGGCCAAGCTACTCTGCTAATGGCACTCTTGGTTTTGGGCTGCTAACATCGGCGTGAGTGAAGTCGGAGCCAAGAGGCCCAGCTTTTCCTTCTCCTTACCACTAAAGAAAAACACTGCTCCTTCTAGCTAAAGTCCACCATACTCCCTCACACACACACACACACACACACACACACACACACACACAGAGACACACACACACACAGAGACACACACACACACACAGAGACACACACACACACAGAGACACACACAGAGACACACACAGAGACACACACAGAGACACACACAGAGAGACACACAGAGAGACACACAGAGAGACACACAGAGAGACACACAGAGACACACACACGTCTGTGCTACAAAAACTGCCTTTGGTCTTTTACCTAGAAACCTTCTGAGCCTTCTGAAAATCACCAGTGTAAAAGATAATGAGCTCTGGGAATGCATCTAGAGTTCATATTAATATGGGAATCTTTCATCTGATCCCTTTCTCCCCCTGCTGGTCCAACGGCTCGGGGATGACCCACACACCTGAGGCTGGGCGAACAGGAGTACGAAGGACGGCTGAGAGAGAATTTCAGCTCCATTAAGCCCTGTTATGCTGCTCTTGTGCACCCTGACCATCACTGACAGGTCAGCTGGGACCCAGGCGGACTGCGGGACAGCACAATACTCAAACAGTGATGGTAAAGCTCAAGAAGCACATGCATGTACACGCGTGCATGCACGGTGACTCCCGGTACAGCTAACCGATTTCCCTTTCAATCTTTCAGCCCGTTGTTTACTGACCTTTATATTCGACTCTTATAGGACTATCGCTTCCTCAACCCAGCTTTGGCTTCAAATATACACTCTAGTGCAATAATAGTGCAGCTGCGTGGGTGTGGGTGTGTTTGTGTGAGACAGAGAGAGAGAGATATAGAAAGACAGAGATTAAGAGAAAGACAGACAGAAGGATATATAGAGAGAAAGAAGTTGCTCAAACACTTTTCATAGCATTTATGCACTAAAATGAAAAAAAGAAAAATATAAAAATCTACATATGGACTTTACCATGTCCTACTTTTAGTCACCTAAATTAATTTCATTAAACATAATGAAGCGTTTCATTTTCTGCTTCATGATTCATTGCCTGATTTGAAAAGGGCCCTTGAATAATGACATCATTCATCCCATATGTTTTTCCTATTTTGTTTATGTATTGTTTATTGTACATATTTAAAATGAAAACGCAAGTCTGTTAAACATATGACATCGAAGTAGCTAACACAGGCCCTTGTTTAAATCGTTTTTTTTTTCCCCCACTCAAATGATGTCGTACAGGGCAGGTAATGCACATTGCATGTGGGTGCAACAAAAAAGTTTATATCTTAAAAATAAAGTGCTTGAAAAAGACATTTGGTATTCAAATGCACAGTTGAGACGGAGGAAATGTTCGCAGCCCTGTCTGGTATCTCAGTTGAAATAAGAAAAATCTCAGCGCATTTGGCAACAAGACAACAATCCAAAAGATACAACAGTCGACAGAAGTTTTGCCATTGACCCTCTCAGCAGTGTATGACATCTGGCAGAGTTCCAACAGATGTGCCAAGATGAATGTGTAGGGGCGAATATTACACCTGCTCAGAGGATTGGGGGCAGTTACGAAAGCGGAGCGTGCAGTTATTTTACTGTAGAAGATTTGTTTCATGTAAAATATACGAGAAATATATACATGCTTGAACTGACTTTTCCCTCTATATGGAGTAGTTTCACTACTAGTATCTTATCCGGCCATTACGGCAACAAAATGAAGGCCCATCTGTGAGGATGACAATAATAAAAGAACATCTGTTAAGACCTAACTCACTAAATATCCTGTTGTCTTTTCCAGTTCGACCTGAGGTGATGCAAGCGCTCTCACTTCACTGAAACGGTTCTGCAGATGGTGTTAAAAGTATTCCCGTCTAAAGACGGCAGATTTTAACGTGGATCCTGGGTAACCCTCAGAATGTACTTTCCCCCCCCCCTAAATGTCATATTATAAGTTTCAAATGACGTTTCCTGATGAAATACGAGGGTGAGTCAAAAATTATCCGCACTCACAATAGATATGCACAGCCACACGTGTTACCGAAGTTACAAATGAACTGATGTATGAGGAAAGTTTTGATTCGCACAAAAGAAGAATTAAAAAAAAAATTTTTTTATTTATCGAAGACTGGTATGGACAGTATGGAGAAACCGTTTGGATATATGCAAACAAAATATGGACTGATACACTAAGAAAGGTGAAAGTTTCTTAAAAATAATTATTACTTGCAATGAGACATGGTTTCATCACTACGAGCCTGAGCGTAAATGGCAGAGTTGTTCTGGAAACATCCTCAATCGCAGGCAAAGAAAAAGTTCAAAACTCAACAATCAGCTGGAAAATTTATGCTTACAGTTTTCTGGGATTCTCAAGGGCCAGTACTGGAACGTTGTCAGTGCTCATTACAGCGAGATGCTTATTGATGAGCTAATGCCTCAACTTCAGATTAAATGCAGAGGACTGCTATTTAAGGCCGTTGTGATTGTGCATGACAATGCACACCTGCACACTTTCTTTCCACATGGTCATCATTTTGAGGCGTTAAAGCATCCTTCCTATATTGCTCCATCATGCATGATCTTTCACCTGTTTGGAACTCTAAAAGCAGCGAAAGTTTACTTCTGAAGAAGAAGTAAAGACAACCATGCATTCGCGGCTCACAACTCAGCCTGAAACATTTTTAGTGGGATATACAAAAGACAGATTGTTGACAGATGGACAAAATTTATTGACAAGCAAGGAGACTGTGCTGAAATTATTATTTTTTAAAAATATTTCTAAAGAAATGTATTAAGGTAAATTCTGAAGCCGGAGAGCGGATAATTTTTGACTCACTCATACACAACTGCTTTCCTCTGATTCTTTCTTTGCAACATCGTTGTTGAAAAAGCTGCTAATATTTGCTTGAAGGGTGGAACAAAATTACGGGCTTGTAATATACTAAATGGAACACAAAATCGTTTTTATTCATCAGAATTTTCTGTGAATTGATAGCGTAGACCTGGATACGCGGACAGCCCTAGAGCACGCTGCTAGTTTAAACAAGATTGATCACTTAGCTTGCTAGCATTTTTTTTGCCTTCCCTTTTCTTGTTTTTATTGTGATTTATCTCGCTTCAAATTTGAAACAGGTAACAATCGTCAACAAAGCACTCTGCAAACTGTATCTTAAAAAAAAAAAAAAAAAACATTTTATACCTCATACAAGAAACCATGTTGATAGCGTTATGAATTAGCTCATGCTTTTTAGTCCACTAATCTATGCTAAAAAAAAAAGAAATGGTAACAGTATGGTCATCCAAAAAAACAAAACAAAAAAAAAAAACAGAAGTGCTCCTGGAGCTTTTAGAGCTAAAGAGCTCTGTACTGGCTTGTTATACTCTCATCTAAACTCTGTGTTCACAGTCAGGGCTGTTTAGCAGGTTGAGCAAGATGCTCACTGTTTACCCAATATGTCTCCACAAGTCATCTCGGATAGAGTCGGAAGATGGCTGTTAGCTGAAAACCCCTCTGGCCTTGTGTTCATTACTCCAATTATAATCAGTGACAGTGAGCTACAGTATGTGTTTGTGTATGTGGCAATATCTGGTAATTAGTCAGCAGTGGTATGGAAAGGACGATGAGGTATCAGTTATCCTCAGTGTTAAGGCAGAACTTGTGGAGAAGTGGTGCCGTGTGGGTGTGTGCAAGCGCACGTGTGTGTTTCTAGCCGAGTTGGTGCTGAGGGATCTGAAGCAGTCCCAGCGTTTGTGTGTGGTTACAGCTAAGTGTCGGGTGTAGAGGAGACAGTGGCAGCTGATGCACGAAGCTGAGAGTGCCACTGTGCCGGCTTATCTGCCAAAACAGCTGGAGCCCTCGCCACCTCCTACCGAGGGAGGCCAGTCACTCATGGGGATCACGCAGAGAAAGAGTGCGCACACATATACCCTCACTCGGGGTGGAAAGCACTCTTAACCTGTTTTGCTTAACACTCTTTCCTTCTCCTCACTGCCTAGCTCTCCATCGCCTCCAGTCTCACATCCATAATGCATGGGAGCTGGAGCTGGCCTTTTACTGAGCGCTTCAGCTACTTTCTCACGCCTTCGCCACACCACCTGCATTGGGAAAGAAATGGCTCGGTGCTAAACAGCTTTTGTGAGGATGACACATACACAGACACACACACGCACACACAAAATGATTCCAGCTTACCCCTGCACAGGCTGAAAGATCCTGAATCCAGCATCGGGGTTACAGAGAATCTGAAAGAGATAAACACACACATCTGGAGAATACTGCAGTGTCCCATACGGCACTCGCAGCTCCTACGCCGGCTGAATGTAAATACTACAATGAAAGCCTGTAAGATGTATGCGTGACTGTGTGTCTCGCTGCAGCTACACTGTGGCACCTCCTCTGTCTACCACTGTAATGAAATTAGAGCAATCTCTGTCTGATTTATGGCAGTGCCATGTCTGAAAGCACCTCTTTTACATAAATGAGAGCCTCTCCCACAGCCGACGATTCATCATCCAGTCGTTCTGATGGATCCATCCGTCTTCATTCAGGCCCCACACCATCGCAGAGCCACCACAGTCCCCTCACCCTCCTGCAATCTCTCCAAGAAGGGGGTTTGGAGCAGATAGCTCGCAAACATTTAACCTCCTTGTTTTTTTTTAAACAGCTCACACACTGACAATTCCAAGTGAATGAGCTGCCTGGCTGACGCCGACTGCTGGTAAAAAAAAATTTTTTTTTTTAAAAACCCTCTAACAAAGACCTTTTTATGTACTGACACCTCACACTGTGGTTCCAGTGTAGTAGATGATCTAAACACAGAAAGGGATTTTGATAAATCTAAAAACTTAATACGGTGTGAAGATGGGATACAGGCTGGCACAGGCACTTGTCCGGGCACAGCGGGCAGCAGGTATTGCCATAGAGGTGTGAACTGACATTGGCAGGGATTCAGTGCACGGACGTGTCATGGAAAGCCTGCCGTCAGGGTTGGATAGCCTTTGTACTGGGATAAAAACAAAATAAATCCTGTTTGGCAACCTCTTGCCTTCACACGGCTCAAGCTACTTTCTCTCCCACACACACACACACACACACACACACACACACACACACACACACACACACACACACACACACACTTTCTCTCTTCTTACATGTGAATGAAATAATGAGACAGCAAAATAACAATAAAACTGCCTTCATAAAATATTCTAACGCCGCAGAAAATAAGCATTTACAGTTGCCCAGACCACCATTCTTAAGAATCAGATATCAAATTATATTTTCATTTCCATCAACTCTATAAGAGGAGCTGATTCTCCAGTTTGGGCGGCACTATGGATCAGCTGTAAGCAATCACGACGTGAAAGCTGTACAGCTAATCACAATCTGCTTCTGAGGCCGCCAGAAACGCTGCTTCCTGGCCGAAACCCAATGTGAGCTGAGCACTGATATTTGAAGATGAAGTGCAGGATCACAGAGTCGCTCATAGACACACACTGATCTGCCATAAGATTAAAACCATCTGCCTAATATTGTGTACGTCTCACTCGTGCTGCCGTAACATCCCTGATCTGTCGACCTGTCGACCTGACTTGGCATGGGCTCCGCTAGACATCTCAAGGTGTGCTGTGGCATCTGGCACCAGGATTTTAGCAGCACATACTTTAAGTCCTTCAAGATCTAAAGTGGGGTGACTATAAATGGCACTTGTCGAAAGATGCTTGATTGGACCGAGATCTGGAGAACTGGGCTCAACACTTAAAATCTTGTGGGTAAAAAATGTTTGAAAGAAAAAAAATGTTTGAAAGAAAAAAAATGTTTAGGTAGGCGGGACTTGTCAAAGTAACATCTGCATGAGTGGTTTTCTAGCAGAATATTGCTCACAACATCTTGAAACAGTATTCCTAATTTCGTTGTACATTTTATAACAACAATGAAGGCGTCTTTTTCTTTAGTGCCTCCACCAGCTTACCTTCTTCAAATATTGCATCCTGGTGCCATCTCTTCCCTATTTACACATACCCAGCCATCCACATGATCTAAAAGAAAACTTCATCAGCACCATTGTCCAGTTCTGATGCTCATGGGCCCATTGTAAGTGCTTTCAACAGTACTGTACATCTCGATCAGCCTAAGCAATCTGACTGATAAGCAGTTATGCAGCCCAATCTTACACCTTTTCTATCATGGTTAGCAGAAACCTTTTTAGCAATTTGTTGTACAGTAGCGCTTCAGGGAGCTGACGGGCTGGCCTTCACGATGATAGATGAGGGTGCTCATGACCCCATCACCAGTTCACTGGGACCACTTTTGGTAGGCACTATCCATTGTAGCCTAGGAACACCCCATAGGAGTTGCTCTGACTCGGTCATCTAGCTATCACAACTCAGCCCAGGTCAACGGCACACAGATCCTTACACTTGCCCTTTTTTCCTGCTTATATCAACTTTGAGAACTGACTGTCCACTTGTGTCTAATGCATCCCATCCTTTGACAGATGCCACTGTATAAAAGAAATGATATAATGATAGGGATCATTCTTATATTTTCTGACATTCATGTCAATATTCTTCTCTTTATATTGACACATCCACAACGAAATGATATTTCATTTCCTTTTTATATTTCCCATCTTTAACTAAAACAAAATGGACTAAAACTGAAGCTCAGCCAACTCTAAATACATGCAGCCCACCAATATTTGCATAACTATTTTTCATTATTTCCAATTTGATTATTTTTTTCAAAATTATTCATTCTTTTCATTTTATACCAAAATGCTGGGGAAATCTCAAATTACTTTAGATATTGTAAATTTCTCCATCGCTGTCAGTCTGCTGTTATTTACCAAGACAACCATGTCAAATTGTTGAGAAGGTGAAGTGTTCTGCAAAACTGTGCTTATTTCAGATTGTGTAATTGTCCTCCACAGAAAAGTCTTCAAGACCGGTACTTTAGTCTAATTTCCTGGTCCTTAACATAATAACTCTTTTTCATGACTGCTTATTTGTTTTATTAAATTTAAGAGACCAACAAAAGGAATAACTGTTTATAGCTGCTATAACCTGCAGACAGGAACGAACTTGTCTCATGCAAGTTGCACTACATTAAAAAGTGCAATGTGACGAGAAGAAATAAAAGCGCAATAAAAAAATTTTCCGGATGTGCTGTTAGAGGAAAAAAATAGGTTATTGTAATGTGAACATACACAAACATGAAGTTCATCATTTTCTTATATGCGCATGTTTAATTCTTTAGTTTACTGATGGTTATTGAATTTTTTCTTCATTTAAAAATTGATTTATGTACAGTAGTATGTAGCAGTATATAGTCCAGAATAGTGTCAGTACGTTTTCAGCGATGATCTGAGGTACGCAAGTTTGCAGAGGATGCAGGAGGAGGTCTACAGAGGAGGCACCTGCCTAATCCAATGTGCTAATTAACCTTAGTGCTGCTGAAAAAGAACAGGTGGAGGAGGAGAGGAAAGGATGGATGGATTTGTCTAATGAACATCTCGGCTCTTTCTGTCTGATCAGCCCCCTGCGGAGTCCTTCTGCTTCAGCTGATGGCTTCAAAAGGTACAGTCTGTCAGAGAAGAACCAGAGTGGTATTCATGAAAACTGTTCAAGACACGGAATCGATCAGGACCAAAATTTCTAACTGCGATACATTTCATAATAACAGCACTAACGAAAATGGGCTGAAGGCAGCTGATAAGATGATGGCTTTTATTTCTAAACCTGGGAGGGGAAAAAAGACGACTCTGATCCCTAACCAAACAAATCTATTCGCCTTGAGCCAAGGGTACTTCAGTGAACATTTTTCCTGCATGTTTGGTAAAAGCACATGCCTTTGTGTACGTGTATGACGGGATTAAAATCAAGGGGTTTTCATCTTACCTGTGTGTGTTTGCCCCTGCCCTTACATCCCACTCCTGTCCTTCGGAGAGCTGTCCTAGTTTTAGCTCACACACACTGTGATACCCATCTTTCACTGGAGCCAAAGCCTTCTCCCTCTCTGTCAGATTCATTTGCCAGAGCTATTGTTCAGCTGGCACACTCCTACACCCTTATATCACTTCCACGATTCTGATTCCCCAGCAACGAGGACACCACAAATGAGCAGAGCTCGTCTTCATGTTTCTAATTCGGGCCAATGACGTTAAATGCTAATAAAGCTATCATTCATCAACCCCAGGAAAGTGATTGATATACATCACCGAAGTGCAATATTCTTTCAAATGCTTACGGCCATATTAGAGAGAGACAGTGATGTGCCGATTTGTTTTTATAAGTAAAATCCCAATAATAATCATTTTCATGATCCACAGAACTAAGATTTATGCTTGCCAGTATATCGGTTAGCAGTGCTTCATAACAACTTCTAGAATTAACCACAGAAGTAGTCATGTCACACCGACATCCTCCTTCTTAAGCTACTCTCCCCATGCAGTGATGAGATAAGATGGCAGTATTTAACTTTTCACCTTTTTGTATTTTTAACAAAGATGAACCAAAAACAATTTTTACCCCAATATTGATTTGAGATTGTTTCAAAAGCCTGGCCCGAGGAAAATCCAAATATAATTTATTTTATTTTATTTTATTTTTGTATATGTTTTGGTAAGAGTTATAATTGACAACTTAGACAAAATCTTGCACATCATCAATTTGTGCAAAAGAAATGTTTCATACAAATAAAACCCAAGTAAAAATCAAAATACAATGTCTGTCCCCAGCACCCTTTGACCCAAACATTGCCAGCACATCTTACTGAACTGCTGCACCCGCACCATGAGAGGGTGTGGATAAAGCACACGCCCATGATTGATGTAAGAATGTACAGCTCTCCATGAAAGCATGGCCAATCTGCCTTAATAGACTCCTAGCTACAGAATGTTCTTCCTTTGCGCCACACAGACGATTGTGGAAATTGGCACGGAATCATATACTGTACATCTGATAGCGATTGGCGATCACTGGTCATGGTTGGTGAAACTGTAAACTGCACATAGTTGACTTAGGGATTGTTTTGTCATTCTATACCACCTTTAGTGCAAATATCAAGGCTATCAATTTTCAGTTACCCTGGCAGCTAACAAGCTATGTACATACTGAACATAGCTACAGATAATAGGCAGGTCTAATTAGATTGTCATGGAAACACGTTTTTAACGGCCATTAAGGTAAAATTATACCCCAGGAAATGGTAGATAATCAACCACATTAGATGATTATATAATCTGGTACTTACGGGTTAAAAATGTATATAAAAGCTACCAAACACAAAAACTGCTTGCAAAGCAGGAGCAAAGTTCCACAGTTTCTAAGTCTTCCCTCATGTTTCTGGGTAGACACCTTGTGGGACTAAATCTCTCGGATGAATATTTGCCTTCTCATGGTATATAATCATAATCCATAATCCTAGGCCTATATCCTTTTCAGTCAGGCTAGTACTTCAGTTCCCAGTGATTTCTCACCTACATGCAAAGGCATCATTCTTATTCCTTATACATATTATATTTTAAAAGAATCATTAGGATACAATTATGAGCACAATACACAACAGAAAACAGCAATCCGGAATTGTCTCATCATCCTGGATCGTGCATATCTCATTCACGTTTCAGTCTGTGTTCATGGTTCAGCTGTCTCTAGATATGCTTTCAGAGAGGAGACGTAAAGAGGACAGGCCAAATAGGCAAAGCATCTGACAGATTGTGCCGTCTTGCTAAAGCCATTACCCATAAAACCCTTGTTAGCCTTAAGCACTTCCCAAAGGTAGACTAGCACTGACTGGCTGCAGCAGGAGGAAAAGCACGTGGTGCGGATTTAGGCCAGATCACAGCCTGCACTCCAAGTCGTCATAAAGCTCGTCCAGAGGGCATTTGGCATGCTGTATGACGGTGCAGTGGGTGCTATGCAATGAACCTAGGTGTCATTTCATACCCACCTTTAGCGCAAATACCCAGGCTGGCGATTTTCAGTAGTCAAATGTTATAGTTTATCATTAAAACATTTCATGCCATTGACCAGCTGCTTAGCTAAACAGACTGCCTTTTCCCTGGAACAATGTGTTTCTGATTATGCATTCATAACGTTGAATCAGAGTTATGTGATTACTAAGCATTTAACCTCAGTGGTTCATAGGATACACAGAGGTTTTATTCACTTTAGAAGGTTTGGTCAATATTGCCAACAGATGACAAGCCTTTGAGGGCTTTCAAATGGTCTCAGTCTGCTCCTTGTGAGTTGCGTATTGACTAAAGTGCTATATAAAACCTGCACACCGCCAGTTCCCTCCCTCTTTCCATCCCCTCACTCCCTTCCCTCAGAACGAGAGCTCCTCAGGGGCTTAAATCAACTCTTCACTGGTCATGGCTCTGTCTCCATGGATACAGCTAAACGGGCGCTTTCCATGCGTGGTGGTGGCACAGAGGGGCACGTGCGAGGGCCAAGACAGGCACATGCAGGGCACAAAGACCCTAAGGAGCTCTCACTTCCAGGGCTCTCTTTTTGCTTCCTCCAAACCTTCGAAAGCTGCCAAAATGGAGAAGCTGAGACAGACAGGGAGGAGGAGGAGAGAGAGAGAGAGAGAGAGAGAGAGAGAGAGGCTGAATAAGGCTTTGGAGAAGCATGCCGGGAGGAGTGCGCAGCAGAATCAGAATGTTAATGATGCCCAGACAGCAATAAGGGAACATTCTCTCTCTCTCTCTCTCTCGCTCTCCCTGTCTCTCTCTCTCTCTCAATGCTGCTACCCTCTAACAAGAAACTGTGGGCTGGATGGGTAGAGAGGCCAACATGAAAGCAAGCCATTTCTGGATATGAACACTTATTTACTGTTCCCATCTGTCTGATGCTTGATCGGCTTCTTCCTTTGCTCTCTATCTTTTACTGCTTGCTCTTCTTCCTTCTCAATGTGCACTCTCTCTCATCCTAAATCTGTCTCTTTCTCTCACTCACTCGGCTGTCTATGATGTATAGCTTCATTTCCAGCCGGCCTTTTCGGCAGAATAAGATTACAATCTGGGCAATTGAGCGGAAACTGGTTCTGGGAGAAAGAATAAAAAAGAAAAAGAAAAAAAAAAGAAAGAACAATGAATACAGAAAGACTAAAAAGGAAAATGTTGCCCTTTTTTAGACCCCGTGTAGCTGTTGTTTAAAAGGTGCAATACACAGGTTTAAAAGGTGCATACACACACACACACATACATACACACACACATACATACACACACACATACATACACACACACACACACACACACATACACACACATACACATACACACACACACACACACACACACACACATACATACACACACACATACATACACACACACATACATACACACACACATACATACACACACACATACATACACACACACATACATACACACACACATACATACACACACACATACATACACACACACATATACACACACACAAAATGCAGGCAGGAACTGCAGAGAGATAGACGTGAAGGCCTGACGGGAGGGCAGCTGAGCGACAAATTGCACGAGTAACAGGAGCGGGCTGCCAGGAGGAGAATGGACACACACTTTGGCCTTTCAAATGGCAGGACTCGTTATCATTCCGCCAAAAGGGCAGATACCAAAAAACACAAGATCGCTAATGCACAGAACATTGACATAACCCCGCTACCATGGTGAGTGCCATTCTAATTGTGAACAAAGCTTAACTAAAACCTCAAAAAGCCACATTTACTCAGCTTGTGATGACACTGTATAATACAACAATACGGCTGTAACGACTCTGTATCCGAAAGTATTTTAAAACGTATTGTTATTCGGTCTTCAAATATCATTAAATTCCCCATGCTGTGTATTATGCTAGAAAGTTGCTCGAGTGTTTTGTGGTGTAAGGCCAAGCAATAAACTGAACGAACTAGAGCATCAGACGCATCAAAAACCAAAACCAAAGCAGACCAGTGCTAAACTGCATTCGGTCCCCATGAGTATATATAAAAACAAAAAACAAAAGAGAGGCTCCTAAATGCACAGACTTCCTGTCAGTTCAAACCAGTCTGGTCATTCAGCTTTGACCGCTCTGACCAAACAGATGTTTCAACCTGCAAAGCTGCCACTCACTTCACGTTTGTTGTTTTTTCGCACCAGTATGTGTAAAATTGAAATGACTGTGCGAGGAAATCCCAGGAGATCAGTTTCTGAAATATTCAAACCAGCCCATCTGGCACTGCCAACCATGCCAGAGTCAAAGTCGCTAAAATCATATTTTTCCACATTCTGATGTTCAAAGGGTTTCATAACTGAAGCACTTTACCTGTATTTGCATGATTTATGCATTGTGCTGGATAAGTGAATAAATGAGCAGGTTTAAAAGTGTTCCTAAAAAAGTGGCTATTGAGTGTGTAGTGTAATATATATATATATATATATATATATATATATATATATATATACACATACACATACACATACACACACACATATATACACACACTGTATATGCATGCAATTTTTTTTCCCAAAAAAAAAAAGGCCTGCGCGCACGCATGTGTGTGTCAGTAAAACAAAAGGACCAGTCCGGACTGAAGAGTTTACAATCTGGTTGTTGTTCTGTGTTTGCCTGGTGTGAGAATTCATTTTGAGAGCTCTGCACGCACATACTTGTCTTTCAGAAATCTCTCTGGTCTTCACAGTAATCTCTAAATGTCCCCCAGATTTCTGTGCTGCACAGTCAGCAAACACCACCCCTGAATTATAATGCAGCTCTGGGATTCGAACCGGAGGACGAAAGCCAGTAAACATGAGACTAGATTGCTCATGTAATCCCAGACTAGCATGTGTTCATCATTGACGACGCAGGACGAACAGGAAATTGGAATTAAAATTTCAGATTTTCTAATAGTCATGGCTGCGGTGACTGATGGAAGGTACCACTGTTAATACTAATTACACTTGGCACAACATGGCTAATACAAATCACATTATCTTCTGCACCAGCACCACCTCTGCTCACACACCATATGCTTTAGTAATCATGACTCGAGTCTTTGACTGGGACTTAATTGGTTTTTGTGTGTTGAACAGAAGTCCAGTAATGAGTAGTGTGCTTCGGTCTAGTCGATGCTTGCTGTAAAGTGGCTTAATCTCTCCGATTGAGAATGTGCTTCAGATCTGTTTTCCTGACCAGAAAGCGAGAGTGAGCTGACCTCACAAACTTCTGAAGTGGAGGAAAGAATGGCAGACTCTTCTCCCACTTTTACATCCTATTGCAAGACTGTTCGAAATGATTCAATATTGACACATCTGTGTCAGAAGTCCTGTCCGTGTTTTCCAGCTGTTCTTAAATTTTGTGCAAACATAAAACACCAACCCACCTTCACAGCGCTTCATCAGATTTAGCAGATTTTGGAGTTGACAGGAGGTAATTAGTATTTACTGTGAATAAGTGTGGGACGCCATTAGTAGCGCTTTGTCTCGGAGACCTTGATGGTGAATACTGTATGTGTCTCCAGCTGACTGGGAATCAGGCCTTAATGTGAAAGGCCTAATCAGACGTGGCACATGGGTGCAGCAGCCATCGGAGAAAGTGAGCGAGCGGCTGGCTCGTCTCTCAGATGACATGGCTGATTTGAATATCAAAACAGAATGTAAAACGGTGATTAAAACTCAATTATGCCTCACACAGCTGAAAAGTCAATTAGAGACTTCTGAGGCCTGGAGGAGACAGATGCCAAGGTGAAGAAGGAGGGAAGGAAGTGGCAGCCCTGGGGAAGTGCTGATGACCAAGATAAGAACAACATGTGTGAGAGAGCCAGGCCTGCCATGCTTGCCATGACACACACACACACACACACACGACACAGGTTTATTCAGGACCTTATTCCTATCTCTGAGGATAGCCATCACATGGTGGAAAAGGAATTTAAAAAGCTTCCTGTCAATCCCATCATGGCCCATCCATAAATTATGAGCAATTTACATTATGAGAGATTCATCTGGGAGGGTGAGAGCAGTCAGAGAGAGTGAGAGAAGGGGGGCATCACAAGGCTCCATATTCAAATGGGGCTCCATCGAGAGTTCCCAGTGCTCCCACTGTTCCAAGCCCCTCCTCACTGATCATGAATTACTTATTTATGCCTCTATAATGAGTCCTGAATACAGAGAGGGGAGCTGGATAGACCTGACCAGGTTGGAGACGCTGGGTTTTGATCAGTGCTGTGTAACCACGTGGGAGTCCCTTTCACTGAGCTGAAATCCATCAGACCTTGAACCTGCAGGCGGCCAGCAAATCAGTGAGAGGGACACTTTCTGAACATATGCAGTGCGAGTCATGCCGATAGCGTCGGGTGAGTTTAGTGTGATCCCCAAAGACCCTCTCCATGAGGAAGTGAAATGTTCGAGAGTTGGTAACACATTTTAACCCTGTGTATCAAATATTCAGCAAGTGCTTCTCAAAGGTGACCCTGGAGGAGTTGAGGCAAAACCTTCAGCGTGCACACAGAGCTAATGTCTTTTTCATGTCCGGAAATGCTCAAATTCTCCGGAAGTCAAGGGACAAAACATTCTGAAAGAATTGTGGCAATGGTGTGCCGTTATTTATGTTTTCAGCGGCTTTGTGGACAAAAGGCAAGCACGCGGTGGCAAGCTATCCCCAGACTTCATAAACCCAGAGGGATTACGGTTTGCATGTTTTCTAAGATCTGCCAGATACCCTGGCTATGGAAACACAATCGGTAATAAACGTAAAAGCTTTTCTGGATTAGAAAATTACACAAGATTATACAGTGAGAAACGTAGGTCTGAGATACAAACGGTGATATAGCTATTTAGAAATCTTCAGAAAAGAGCATATTCCCAACATTTCTGCAAGCTGAAAAGAGGTTTCAAGCTATGTATTGATGTCAAGGCTGAGCACTCCAACATGCTCCAGCAGTCAGTATTACCATTTGAAAGAGAGGATTGGAACAGGGTGGAATAATCTATAGCTATGTGTGTAAGAGAAAGAAAGTGAAAAGAAAACGAGGCCGAGTTATTTAACCTGGCTCACTGATTTGCTTTGATATAAATTGAAGATTCTCCCGTAGCACTTCTTTCATTGTTTTTTAGAGGAAAAACAAACAAGCCTGGCCCTGCCTGGCATTTCTAAGGATATTATGCATGCATGTGCAAGTACATGTGTGTGAACAGAGTAGGTACTGGAGAAATCTAAAACGCAAGTAGCTCTAACCACCATATGAGGAAGTCATAAAAATCTGGGTCCCAGCTCTGTTACCACATCGTCTTTAGCACATTATAAAAACCTCACTGTTAAACAACCACCAAAGTGCTTTACTGCAAAGATCAGATTTTACGCCCTGCCTCCACGTTTAATCCAGGCCTCTGATACATTATACAAACTAGACATTTCAGATACAATAATAAACACAGATGAGAATTTGGAACTGGTCATGTAAACCCATTTAAACATGTCCCCCTCTCTGATACATACCTGTGAAAGTTCCTCACCTCCACACTGGCTCTAGCTGAAATTATTTTCAAAGTGTGCCACAGTCACTAACGTTCACCACCTCCTCCCTGCTCGCAGGCGGTCCCTCTTTCTTTCAGTCTCAAATGAAGGTGTGAGCTGTGCTCCCCAACTGCTAAATCGACGCTATTGATCATTTCATTTCCTCCTCCTCTCCTCTCGTAGTTACACAGACTCAATGACAGGGTGATTCGAGCACTTCATGTGGGGCTTCAGGACAGTGGCCAGCACGTGGCCTGCAGGAGAAGCCTGGGGCTATGTGAGAGCTGGTTAGTGGTGCTGTTAATGCAAGATCTCTCAATCTGTGCCAATATCAACCTACATCAGCACAGGAAAGAGTGAGAGCAACCAGACACATATTACATCCCCTGACATAGAAAAGGTCCAGGTCTAGCAGCATGAAATCTTTGCAGCTTGGCATGCCATTTCACTATTGAACGCAATTTCCTTTGGAACCCTGTAGTCCATTATGCCGTTAAATGCATTGCATAGCAGGTATTCCCGGTTTCAGTTTACTGCTTTTAACTAATATGTCATAATACGCGGTATAATACATAGGCATTATGGACAAATGAAGCTAGCTTTAATGCCATGTAAAGTTAAAGAACTTTGCATTTGAAAACGAAATGGATTAAAAATGGACACAATTCCAAAGCAAAAAAAAAAGTACTGTATATAATACTTTAGAGTTCAACAGGTAAATATTAGCCATGTAACACATGCCCTAATTGTCTCCCTCTTCCACCTGTGTTCATTTTCATCCACTGGGAAGGGGCAACTCCACATGATTGGCTCCCCATTTCATACACAATAAAGCATCTAACCAAATCACAGATGAGACTGAATTCTTATTAATTAACCAATCATTAATGCAGAAAACAGGATTTATTAGAAAAGATGGAAAGCCTAACCAAACCACAAAGTTGCTCATGTCATTCATTTATTCATTCTTATACCATTTATCCTGTACAGGGTCTCTGGGGGCATGTAGCCTATGCCAGGAGACTCTGGGCAAGAGGCAGGGTACACTCTGGACAGGGTGTCAATCTATTGCAGGGCTCATGCACGCATTAAGGCACTCACGCATTATGGCTAATTTGGCAACAGCAATTAACCTAATCTGCATGTCTTCAGATTTTTGGAGAAAACCGGAGTACCTGGAGGAAACCCACCAAGCACGGGGAGAACATGCAAACTCCACACAAACAGACCGAGAAGCGAATCGAACCCTCAACCTTAGGGTCGAATCAGCGTCCATGTAAACAATTAAGCTCTTTAATCAGAATGATTTCAATCAAATGAACAAATTCATCCAAAACATCAACATTTGGATGACAGTTGGATTTAAAAAAAAAAAAAAAAAAAACATGGAGTAAAATTGGTATGCAAATGTCAGCATTCAGCAAATGAAGAGAGAAAGACAAAGTGAGAACAAATGATGAAAACATATAAAAGAAAAAAAGAACTCAGGACTGATGAATTTGAGTTTTTTTCCTTGTTTATGATCATTAAGAAGCGTATCATTATCCAGCTCTGAAGTCGTTTAGCTAATGAACTCATGGTAGCCAGCTAGTGAGTAATGGGTACTGCTGGTAAGTTGTTGTTGTTGTTTTTGTTATTTCTAGCTGTAAAACCTGCTGGAGGATTTAAGCATGCCTACTTGTCTCTATGTGTATATTTATTACTGTCTTGGGTAGCATCTGCAGCTCATACCAAATCCCTTTGACAGGCTGAAGCACACAATACACAGACTAGATGCTTAAAATATATATACCAAAAACAAAAAAAAACAAAAAAAAGACAACAGGTTGCTGTAAATGTAACAAGTAAGAGCAATACCTGCAGGAGAAGTGACTAGACTATTTAATTTCATTGCTTTACTTAGCTAGCAAACAATAGCTTTTTTTCCTAGTTAGCTAAACCTCATTACAAAAACTGCTAAATGAGTTTATTTCAGGGTGATGCATTGTTTACGACAGGACAAATGTGTGGGACCACATACCAGACTGCATACCATCGCATTAACCAGTATACCAGTATAACATCGGAGTAATTCTTATTTATGGATGATGTGTTTATTACGTTTATTTACTGTTTGTTGCTATTATAAGACTTGGGACCTAGACTTGAATTATCTCAGAATGGCTATTAAGGATGCATAGCCATGCAAATAACATGTGTAGTATAGAATAATGCAGCAAAATCCATGTTATCAAAATCTTATTGCACAAAATTCCATAATGTGTCCTGTAGCTTTAAAGATAACTGAACCTCACGAAAAGAATTAAACAAGAATCTCCCACATATGTACAGCATAACTGATGAGGATAAAATATTAAAATTCTGAAAATGGTTTGAAAGTGGACTTTAGCACTCCTTTTCCAGACTAAAGCAGTGCACCTTTAGAGAACAGCAGGGTGCATTCTGGCCCTTAACATGGCTTTACTTTATATCTCACCTCTCAAAGTCTGGAGATTGAAGAAAACAAGTTTCTTAGCTTCAATGATAAAGGTGCCAACTGCTACGTCTGAAGCTGCTCCATCCTACAAATATCACAGGCCAATTAGAGAGCAACAGAACTGGAGCGCTCCACTTCGGAAGAATAGAACCTACGATCTCCATGGTAACACAGATGGTGGTCCTGAGTTGTGAGTCGTTCTAATAGTGAGCAGTAAAGATACTTTTTTTTTTTTGGTCAAAAGCATCAGGTTTTGAAATGGAGGGGAAAATTACTGATCATTCTGAAACCCCCTCAAACAAAACTCTCCATTTTCCCAGTTGTACTGGCGTGATTATTATGGGTATGAAGAGCAGGTATAGCTCAGCAGGTAGTAATACAGGCAGCAGAGTTCTTGAATAGTTTAAAAGTTGGTTCCAACTGTAATACCTGACAAAGAAATTCATGTATGGGAGTATCAATGGAATGAGAAGAGAGAGAGAGAGAGAGAGAGAGAGAGAGAGAGAGAGAGAGAGAGAGAGAGAGAGAGAGAGAGAGAGAGAGAGAGAAAATACAACATTACATAGACAGATTCATCACAGGCGGTCTCCAGATGAAATCCAAACAAGAGACCGAACGATACACTTTGTGGAATGAGTGATCTGGTGTGAAGAACAGGTGTTTGAGCTGAGAGCAGTCCTCAACCAGCATAAGAGAAGCTGTCTGGAGTATTAGGTTTCCTGACTTCTCATTATCTATCCATCTTTTCCCCCTTATGGTCAAGTTCAATTGGCTGCTCTTTTATTTCGCACTCTAGCACGCAGGTGTGTTTTTAGAGCCACTCAACATCTCAGCTCCTTCTGTATGCACAATACAAATTGATGCAGGTGTAGTGACCATGAAATATACGGTCACTTCCAATTTAAACATCTAATTTTTACATTCATTAATTATCCCAAGGTGCAATGCTCCACCGTGCTAGCCTAGTCCCATGATTTGGTAGCTTTAGCCATCACGATGCAATAAATTCTGACAGGTTAGTTAGCTACTACCAACATAGAGGTACTAGGGATGAACAATTTGATTATAAAATGTTTTTTTTTTTAATCACATCGCAATTATTTTGACACGTATTGCAATTGTGATATAAACTGCAATATGTAGCTATTAAATTGTAATATCCAACCAAATTTATCCAAGCCAACTTAATCATTTTAGAAGTATCTAAAAATAGTTAATTTATTGACAAACTCTACATACAGTACATGCATCTATGACCTGCAATAAACTGTAGCCTTTTGCAATTAAATAATTGAACAAGTTCATATTGCGATTTCGAATTTTATGTAATTAATTGTATAGAACTGATACAGACCAAAAAAAAAAAAAAAAACCCCACACACACTATATGATTATGGCCTCTACGGAAAAGTCAGTCATTAACATTTCATCAATGATTATATAGTGTTCTGTGTATGAATGGATGATAGGATAATAATATATCCCTATCTTGATGTATTATGTCACAATACAATTTTCTCAGATATCATGGCAAATTGCAATATCTTTTTATAGCATATAAAACACCTTTTAAATTTTAACGGTAAACAGTGTAAGGTTGAAATGTTTAATGTTTTTTTTTTTAATAAATAGCAGAATTGTTCATACCTGATTTTTTTTATATCATGTCACTGACTGTTAACCCTACTTGCCCCTGATCAGCTACAAAAAAAAACTAACAGTCCAGTCATGAAATCTACTTATCCCAGACCCGAGGTCTACCGCTGCCTTGACTCCCCAACAAAACCTTACATCAATTTCTCAATGCCATCAAGCAGAGGTCCCTGCAGTTAGATATTTAGTAGCAGTATCAAGTCATTTCAGGCTCCATTGTAAGGTCATTCATCACTGCGGAGGTGCAGGTCATAAGGGTGAATATTGTTCAACCTCTGATTGTATAGAGTGGGTTAATATGAAAACGTCTACAGTCACGGAGATATTGTTCCGTAATCAACCAAAATCAATCTGCTCAAGTGTACAAGAACGAGGGGTGGCGCAGGTCATTGCACTCCTGGTGCTCCATGTGTCCTTGTGGCGCATACACACAAACCCACGAAGATAGCTGTGCCAAAGCCCTGAAGCGGCTAATATCTGCAAACATCCTAGCGCTTGCTGCTCTGAGAATTAGGGGGGGAAAAATGCTGTTGATTGCAACAAGAAAAATTTATCAAAAGCTGCTGTTTTAGCAGATTTGTAAGCAAATTCTGGGAATTAAAAAAAAACATAAAAGTTGCAAACGGAAAAAAGAAGAAGCCCCAAGCAGAGTTTAGTCAGACTTGCAGACTAAAATCTCTAAACCAGGCAAGCAGGTCAGCAAAGGTTATAGCTAAGGCACTGCACCAAAACTTCAAATCTAATGACTGTTTGAATTTATTTTAAGTCCTAATCAGATGCTAAATAATAAAACATAACAAATGGGTTAAAAAAAAAGTGGGTGATGATAGTGTGCTTTAAAATGACACTGTGAGACATCAAAGCAACATTGCAATCATACATAGACCTTATCAGTGGCTTGAGCAACACAGACGTGTTTGCTTCATACAATCATGAGACCGTGTGAGTGTGCAGGCTGAGTTAATCACAAGACCCTGCCCAGTTCTGTCAACGTAGCTCAAGCTGGTTTTTCTACATTGTCTTAACAGCTCCATGAGGTCTGCTCAGAGAAAACTTAATCCAGCTAAGATCCACTTTATGCACTGTTCGATATGGAGTGAATACTCCACTTCAGGCAGAGGCACTTTGGTTTTGGGGGCCACACAAATTTAATTGGAGATATTTTACACCACCGAGATGGTTATAATAGTGTTTGGCCTAAATCTTCTAAGAGGAAGCAGCCACCCACCAGTTACCCTTCAAAAACATCATCATCAATTAATATATTCAATATAATAATATAACGCAATTATTATGATTATTACTGTTGTTGTTGTTGTTAGTAGTAGTAGTAGTAGTAGTATTTAGTTGTTACTGTTAATAACAACAACAACAACAATAATAATAATAAATGATGATTAATATTTAAATTATTATTATAGTTTGATTAAATCACAAACAAATGGCTCCAGTTTAGATTGATGAAGAAAAACGCATTAGAAAATTAAATATTATGCTACGTGGAAAGTGGGGCCTGAACAAGCAAACAAATTGTGCTAGATGTCAAAACACTAAACATTTTCCATCACAGCACTTCGCCAAACTCCTGTTGGTCTGTAGATTAGGTATGGACAATGTGGTATCAAGCGGTGGCAATCAGAACCACGCAGTTTAATAGCTCTGCCCCTTCTTGACGAGTGCACATTTTTCTCACAGAGAGGGTAGAGGACTAATCCATTGCCCTGAGGGGCCACTTACATTAATTGGCAGGTTGTGTGGGCACTGCTGTAGCATTAAACCCATAAGAGGCAGACTTCCTTCTCATCTGGAGTAATGGGTCCTTCACACCCATCATCCCTTTATTCCAATCAGTCCGTTGAGCAAGTCAGGCCTCTTCAATGCTGTTCCAAATTGTTTACTTAAATTAGATAAATGAGTCACAGAATGAAAGACTAAGACAAAGCTTGCACATCTGTGTTGACCAGGGTGAAATAAGGATTCCAGGCATGACACATTCAAAGAACCAAAATGGTTTACATACAAATCTCTGTCTCTGGCGGCATCACCAAGAAAGCAAAAAGAAAAAAAGAAAAAAAAAGTAGTAAAAGTATTAGAAAGTAGGCCATTGTGATTTGGTACTGAATATGAAAAAAAAAAAAAAAAGGTTAAACTAAGTTGTAAAAATCTGGTGAGCCAGCCAAGGTCCTTTAGCTTCACCCTTCCCTTTGAGATAATTGTTTTTTGAGGATCTAATTGGTGATGGGCCTTTTCAATTCCCTTTCACCCTTGTTAGTACAGACATGCTTGGCAAGGAGTGAAGTTAAAACGGATAAAGCCAGAGATCTACAGTCATTTTATCTAAGGTCTTCTCTCTCTGCCTGAATGCAGGCAGGAATATAGAGCAATAAACTGCAATGCAATGAGCATCAATTTATAGGGAGTGAAGAACAAGAAGGAAGCGAAAGGAAAAATAAAGGCAGAGAGAAATGCAGGGAGGATGTAAGGGAAGAGCAGGGGAAAAAAATCCCCCCTTTCTCAATTATAACAAATCATTCAAAACGAAGCAAATGTTTGTCAACCTCAAGGATATTCACATAAATAGTAGGATCCATTATTAACCCACAATCATCTCCTTCTGCCAGCATGTTATTGAAAAAGGCCGGCCTGGCGTGTTTTGGACCCACAGGATGAATGGGTGGTTGGAAACATATGGCACTAGACCCAAAGCAATGCAGAGCAGGATTTTTAGTCACGCCACTATGCAGTTTCGGGGGAACTGGAGCTTTTTCTCACACACACACACACACACACATAGACAGAGACAGACAGACAGAGACAGACAGACAGAAACACACAGAGACAGACAGACAGAAACACACAGAGACAGACAGACAGAAACACACACAGACAGACGCGCGCACACAGACAGACGCGCGCACACAGACAGACGCGCGCACACAGACAGACGCGCGCACAAAAGACCATGTTTAGTGAAGAAAACAGCAAATGTAACATCGATGAAACTTCACTTTATCGCTTATCTTTATCCTTTATCACCGTTTATCACAACAACCAGTATTTGTCTTATTAATTCTGTACATAACAGCTTCGACTGACAATCACAACTATGCAACCAAGCATAGTGGCCTTAAAAAAAAAAATCTTATCTTATAATCTTATTGAACTCATTTTTACTTCCACTGTGAATTAAAGGGAATTTATCACGCTTAATTTGCTCCATAGAAAATAACTTAATATGCTACACTACAAGTTCACTCACTCACTCATTTTCTATACTGCTTTATACTGTATTCAGGGTCACGAGGGGCCTATCCGTGAAGACTTGGGGCAAGAGGCGGGGTACACCCTGGACAATTTGGGAACCCTAATTAGCCTAATCTACATGCCACTGGACTGTAGGAAGAAACCGGAGTATCCAGAGGAAAACCACAAAGCACGGGGAACACATGCAAACCCAATGCACACAGAAGTGGGAATCAAACATGGCCAGGATTGGAACCACTAACCACTAAGCCACCGTGCCGCTACATCACAAGTTGTTTTTAATATTTTTTTAAAAATTAGGAATACCTTCTCATTTAAGTTTTCTTAATGACTTTTTTTTTTTTTTTTAGGAAAGTGGATTTGCTTAAAATGCAAAATAGCTATGGAGGTTTTATCCTGCCTTAGACTTCAAACCTCTACCTGCCATACTCCCTAGCTCTGAGAGCTACACTACAATGGGAACTTTCAGGTAAAGATTTGGGCTGAGCTGCACCTCCATCTCCTCCTGGTTTAAGCCATCACTTTGAAGTGCGGTGATATAGAGCTTTTGAGATAGCCTCAGCCTTGTGGGACACTGGCACAGTCGCACAGGATTACAGAGACCAAAAGGAGTCAGTGGCGTGATTGGAGGCTGTGGTTAGCACATGGAGGCGCAAGGATTTCCTATTAACCCAGAACCTGTGCCTTAACAAACACCTAAAAGCAATGAAAAACACACAGATGGAACAGGATATTGTACTTGTTCTTCAGAAAAACAATTTGTTGAGAACAGATGTTGTTCAATTGTCATTGCAGTATCTGCTTTTGCTGTTCAATTACAAAAGGAAAGTTTACGCAGAGGTTTCTGGGAAGACATGGACATTAGCGCGCTACTCTCATCTGTCTGAGGGCACACAGGATAAATATCTTGCTTCATGAAGGGAAGCACTAAAGCACATGTTAAAGTGAGAAAATGAAGTATTTATGCACACAACGACTTGAGTTAAGCCATAACAAAAAAGACTGTTTAATAGTCACTCAAGATTCATGTATAATCTGCTTGCCAACATATTACAATGGAGTCTTTAGTATAGGACATGGTAAGAAAGACTAAATAACATAAAATATCCATCCATCTCCAACCGCTTATCCAAAATCGGGTCGCGGGGGTAGTAGTTCCAGCAGGGAACCCCAAACTTCCCTTTCCCCAGCCACATCTGCTAACTCTGACTGGGGAATCCCGAGGCGTTCCCAGGCCAGTGTGGAGATATAATCTCTCCATCTAGTCCTTGGTCTGCCCCGTGGTCTCCTCCCAGCTGGACGTGCCAAGAACACCTCCCTAGGAAGGCGTCCTGGTGACATCCTTACTAGATGCCCGAACCACCTCAACTGACTCCTTTCCACGCAAAGGAGTAGCGGCTCTACTCCGAGCTTCTCACGGATAACTGAGCTTCTCATCCTATCTCTAAGAGAAAAGCCAGCTACCCTTCTGAGAAACCCCATTATGGCCGCTTGTATTCGCGATCTTGTCCTTTCGGTCATGACCCAATGCTCATGACCATAGGTGAGGGTTGGAACGAAGATCGACCGGTAAATTGAGAGCTTTGCCTTTTGGCTCAACTCTCTTTTCGTCACAACGGTGCGGTAAAATATGAATATGAATATAAAATATGATGGTGAATATACAGGGGTACCAAAGCAACTATACGACTATCAAATCAAGTTTTCTTAAGAACAATATATATATATATATTTTTTTTTATAAGAAAGGCAAAATGGTTCTTACACAAAGCATCTCAATTACAGAAGCCGAGAAGTAAAGATAATCAGTGGGAGACTGCTGACTATTGCTGCACAATAAATCTGAAGATAAATAAATAAAATAAATTCGATTCACACATACACGGAACCTCATTTTTGTCGATTCACTTGCTTGTGTTTCCCCGCATTCAGATCATGCTGCATTCACGTGTTTTACTCGATCCTATAGACTGATCCTAGATGCTATATCAGTCACTCATTGCTCACACTCACACAATGTACAGGAAAACAATATTCATTCACCAATCAGGCTAGAGATTAGCTGATGATTCAGTCATACAACTCGATCACGTCCTTCATCTCACTTCCTCATTTACGTCGTTCTGCTGTCACTCACGTGATGTGCGTCATGGAGGCGGCCCTGAACAGGCTTGTCAGTTTACTGGGTGGAGTGGGAGTAATATGCTGTTATTTCTGTGCCAAAAACCTAACCGTTTTTTCACTCAGATTTTACTTTCGCTTGCTTAAACTTTCACACACACATGCTCAAATTGTTTTCCTGCTTGTTCAGACTGTATTTCCACTCTCTGTCCTCAATATCACTACACTGTGCTTGCTTAACTCCAGCCAATCAGAGGCTTGAGGATCGTACAATCTGACAAACTGTTTCTGATTGGCTCCTCGCAATGCTTTCTCTTTCCTCTCGATGCGAACGGTTCAAGCCATTAGATTTTCTTCCATTTGTACAATTCTAATTGGAATATAACTTATTAGTTAATTAAACCTGATACGTTGATTCTAGCTAATAGTCACTCAGACAAGATTCGTATATAATTTGCTTGCCAACATATTACAATGGCAGCACGGTGGTGACGGTTAGCACTGTCGCCTTGCACCGCCAGGGTCTGGGTTCGATCCCCGGCCAGGCTCGATTCCCGTCTCTGTGTGCATGGAGTTTGCATGTTCTCCCCGTGCTTGGTGGGTTTCCTCCCGGTACTCCGGTTTCTTCCAAAAGTCCAAAGACATGTAGTTTAGGCTAATTGGTGTTTCCAAATTGCCCGTAGTGTGTGAATGAGTGAGTGTATGTGTGTGTGTCTGTGCCCTGCGATGGATTGGCTCCCTGTCCAGGATGTACCCTGCCATTTGCCCTAAGTCTCCTGGGATAGGCTCCAGGCCCCCTGTGACCCTGAATACAAGATTAAGCGGTATAGATGATAAGTGAGAGTGAGTGAACATATTACAATGGAGTCTTTAGTATAAGACATGGTAAGAAAAACTAAACACAAAATAGAGACAGATCAAAAGCTACATAGAATTATGTTAAGTATGTTAAGATTGCATAATAAAACCCTTAACAATACAGTCTATACTGTAATCTATGCATTTAATTTTATTCTATCTAACAAAAATCTGAGACATTTACCTGAAATTTCTGATAAAAATATTAAGGATATAACTAACGCATGCAATGGTGAAGTGCTATAGTTGGCCGAGTGTCTAAAACACACAGGTGCTACTTATTAACATTTTTTTTTTATTAATTCATTAATTTTACAAGAGAGTTGAAAATTCTGGGACAGCATGTTTTTTTTCTTCTTCTTGAGTGCAGTGTTTTGCTAAAAAAAAATAATAATAATAAAAAATGGGGGGGGGGGGGGGGGGGGGGATCGTGTGAGCAAATCGTGATCTCAATTCCCGTGGAGAAAAATCGTCATTCACATGTTAGCAAGAAGCGTGCAACCCTACTGCTAACGTTTATCAGATGCAGAAGTTCAGTAAATCAACCTCTAAAATGAAAAGTGTATGGGTCAGCATGTTTAACATACTCCCAGTGGCCAGTATATTACTTAACATATCATATACACACTCAATTATTTAATATAGCCCACATGTTGCATGATGATGTACAATTTGTCACCACAGAATCATCGCTGGTGAAGTACCATGGGGGTGTCATGATTTCATTGTGTGGTTCTGATGACACGGTGTCAGAAATGTCATTGTTTGGGGGTTTTCAGACACTTCAATTTCACTACTAGCTTTACAGACAAACCAGAAATATCTAGCAAAACAATCCGGTAGTTAGACTGGTGAAAGGTGAGTGCTGCAATTTGTACAACAATGGCCAGGAATAAAGCTACAACCAGCATTTTAAATCAAGTTTTTCTCCACTCTATGCAAATTGGTTATGATGCTGTAAAGTGACAAACACCCAGCCTAAAGGATTTCTCGGACCAATTCTTCAGTGCATGGCTCGACATTAATTCAATCTCCCACTCACAAGTTTAGCTTCTAACTTGTTTCTCATTTACTGCTTGCTGCAGCAAAATGGAAGAAAATTTTTTATGTATGCATTTTTTTTAAGATTCTTTTATGTATGCATTTACAATATAAGACCTCTTGTTAAGCATGTATAGAGACATTATGAAGAAAAATAAAGCTTAAAAAGTAGCAGAGATGATTGGTGTCTCTAGCGAGTGTATGCAGCGAGCAAATTTATGTTGCTTTGCTAATCTGCCTTTAAAGCTAGCACTAAGCCTAGCAAGTAACTTAATGTACTTTATCTGTATCTACAAAATTTCTTTCCCTGTACATCACCACAATGAGTTTTAAATGAAACAATCAAGAGGAGACATAAGTGTGGACTTCCAGCTTTAACTCTTATTAATTCTCATATCACCACCAGCTAATTTTACCCAAAAACTATATTTATACATATTAGAATTTGTAAATAATTGCAGTCAATGACTGGCTGAAGTCTAGAATATTCACATCACAAAATGAAAAGTTTCGTTCCTTGAGATCCTTTTCCAGACCTTTACAGTAGACACCTTCTGTTGCTGCCAATTGGTGAAGATTTTTAACTTTAATAGTTGAAAAACAAATCACTTTGTTTACGTCCCTTTAAGAAAAAACATTTCTTTAGCTTGGGTTGCATTCGCAGTATTTTTAGGGCCATCATACTTTACATCTGTAATGTGTTCTGTAATGTGATCTCCAATCTGAGAAGGTATGGATCTACACTTCAGGATTCATCCAGCTACTTTTATCAGCAATCATTAATAAACACCTGTACCAAAATGATATAGAGAAGGTACATGTACAGCATGGCCATCATATATCACTGCCTTTGTCATGTTTGACAGATGATGTGGTGTGCTTTGCTTTTGAATCACTTTCTAAGTCCTTCTTTTCCTTTTAGATATCATTTTGGTACTAGTTAAGATTGCTAAGATCCTCACCCCCCCCCCCAGAAGATCCTTAAGATCCTTAAGATCCCCCCCCCCCCCCCAGAGGTCCTCTACCCAAGTCCCAAGAGTTTTTTTCAGTGGTTTCCATTTATGGTAAAACCAGTATGCGATGGTACCTTGGCTTTCGAATGACCCACCTCACAAATTTTCTGCTTAAGAATTAAAAATTTGCAAGAAATTTACAGCGGCATACAAAGCATTTTCGCCATATGAACGGATTAACTAAGTAGAAGCAAATGAAGCGAGTTTACTTCTTTTTTTTTTTTGCCATTTTGTGTAAGATTTAGTGACGACATAGCACCAAGGGTCCCAAGAATGTTATAAAGTGCGGTTGCAAAAAGAAAAGCGAGACACTTCAATTTAGTTTTTAAAGCAGCCGGTGCCAAGAGGAATCGTAAATCAAGGTTAAGTAGGCTTTAATGTCTATTTATTTCATATTATACATACAATTGTTACATTGTTTTTAATGATTTGATTGTTTTTACAGACAAAAATATGATCCTAGTGTTGGAAATTGGCAATATTGGTAATATTATGGGTGGCTAGAATGAATTATCTGCATTTCATTATTTCATTATAAGTAGTCTCAATTTTTTCTTAGGTCACTCTTAAAGAATTAAACGATCAGCCTAAACAACCCATTACAAAATAAAAATAACTCTACAATGCACCCCACAATACCAACCCAAATTAGATTAAATGGTACATTTCCAAGGTGCCCAGAAACCCTGCTCCACCTCGTATAACCCTGCCAGTGAAACACCTACTATTATGTCACTGTATTGTCTATGTTGAGAATGATTCAACACCCTGCAAGGGTACTTTTAAGGTAGCTTTACCCATTAACATGTTGATGATTGTCTGGTGGAATTAAAGTTGAACTCAGCGCACATTTATTCTTCTTCACCACTGCCTGCTTTCTGATTCAGAGTGATTAAGAGAGAACAACTCTTTAACATCTCCAGAAAATCAATGAGTCCAATTACAGATGTTTTTTGGCAATGCAGCGGCCCTGCAAAGACCGAAAAACCTGGATTAATCAGGTGAGAACAGCTCATAGCCATACAAACTAGGTGGTACGAAAATAAAATCACGTAAATTAGTTTTGAAAAAGAACATTGTGTCCTGGGTAAATACTTTTTAAAAAAGCACTATTTGTAAATGTTGGCGTAACTGAAATCTATCTCGAAGTCTCTAGAAGAATAATAGCATCTTCTTTCAGTATGCTAAAATCAACATTACCATTACCAACTCGACAAAGATTAGAGTCAAACACAGGTTCTTTGCACTCTTTTTCAGTTGCATTATTGACCAATTTAGTCAAAAATAAATAAATAAATAAAAAGGCAAGAAAGAAATGCAACACAAATGTTATTAATATTGACCTCAGCTGCCTGACTTCAACTTTTATAGAAGGTTTTGTCTCTTCCCCTGAGCTCGCGTCACATGTGAGGACTCGGAATAAATGTTGGCACATAGTAGCACTGGGACGGATGGCAGTTTTGACAGGCGTGAACAGAGGGAAGTGGGCTGAACCCACACATCCAAGATCAGCAGACTTAATAAGGCTTCTGTCCATCAAAATCAAAAATCTGTTCACCCAATTATAACCCCTTCTCTGTTTTCTTCCTGCTGCTCCCTCAAATACAGTATTAAGCAGCCTGTGCTACACTTTCAGTAGCACTCTCCCGTTCAGCCACGGATGCATCTAAATGCATACTGTTGGACAACACCTAGAATGAGAGCCTTTATAGTAGCTCCCTATGGCTTTGATAACTGAAAATTAAAAAAAGAAGAAGAAAAAAAAAAAATCACAGTAAGCTGTCAAAGTAAACTGAGGCACCAGTAAGCAGAGGAGTACCAGCACAGAAAGAGAAAGTGTGAAGTGAAGACGACGACTGTGCTGTCCAATCGTCTGTGGGCACCAAGGTCAAATCCAGGCATGCATCTGGCTAGCCATCTGGTCGCAGCAAGCACTGGAGATACCCTGCCACCTGCATCAGCGCTCTGGCCAATCATCACATTTGGTGGTGGTGGTGTATGTATGCATGCATGTGCATATCTATTTGTAGTCCCCAGGGATTGGAGGTACATTCTTGGAGGCTGAATCCACTGGGATGTGCACCAGGGGGGCTGTTTAAGTATCTGCTCTGCTATAACATTCAAAGCTTTTATCCAGTCTTGTTTGCTCTCTCGCAACATAACCAATCTTTCATAATTCTTTTTTATACTAGCTAATTCTCTCAGTCTTTCTCAAAGACCAAAAGAAAATCTACTGACCGCAAAAACAACCCAGCAGTGCGGTTTGTATAATCAGTTTGATATCTGGTAGCTGAGATTGCCACCGCATATGATTTATATATTAATATTTTTATACTCAATCCATCAAGCCATTCATTGAGCCCTTGTACCCTGCGGATGTGCACACTGTCATTGTGGAAGGTAGCACTCCCATCAGGATAGAAATGTTTCATCATAGGATAAAATTGATCAGTCAGAATAGCTGATTTGCAGTAAGCCTTCCCTTTAAGATGACGAGAGGAACCAAACCGTTCCCCCAACAGCATAATACAATTGAGATGACTATAATAATAAAAGTAATTTGAAGCTTCATCAAAATGTGTATTGATCCATTCCATTATTTCATTATATCAAAGTAATGTTTTTGTCAGAGGGGCATTAAGTAAATAGTGCCATTAAATGTCTATTAATATAGGTTTCGAAAAGAATGAAAGGTTTGCTTAAAATATATATATATATATATACACACACACACATACATACATATACATATATACTGTATATATACATACACATGCAGTGAGTTATATCAACTCGATCAGCCAATGTGGGTGATTTCTGAAGGGCCACTGCTATTCCAAATGCCTTGAAGCCACTGTACATCATATTAAAAAATGGCTTAAGTTAATTACATTTCCTCATTCATTCATGACTGCAACTGCTTTCTTTATATTCATCATGGGAACAAAATGGGGTATACATTAAAGAAGAATAGAGAAAACATTAATGAGACTGTACAAAAATGATAGAAGGTTGTTGTGAAGCTTGGTGCACCGGCACATAGAGCGCTAACAGGGAAGCTATAGTCAGTAAGGTAGGTAGGCACGGAGCTCTGGTTGTTGATTCAATCTTTCACGAGTAACCTAAAGGGAGGTTGTAAGGATAATGATAGAATGATAAAATTAACGACGTGTCCTATTCGTTCAATGTATTGTACAGCTACTTTACTGTTAGAGTGTGACAGTGGGAAAAAAATTATTTTCTTTCGTTTCGATACACTTAAGATGAAGCACTTTATATTAAAGATTTTACATGCTTATCTTACACGCTCACTTTAAATTAAATAAAGTAATTTAATATTACTTAAAGAGAAAACTACATCATTTAAATCATAAATATTCATCCTCAATTTAGGGCAACCCACTAGAAAGAAACTTACAGTATACATCTAGATGAAAACATAAAATGTAGATATTGGTGAGTGAAAGCAGATCACTGCCTCTAGACTGTAAGTTCCCAGCTGCACATACTGGACCACTGCCTATAATGGTTCCATCATGCTTTCACAAGTCCTCACCAGTTCTTTGGAAAAGCTTTCACCGCTCAGCAATCCCAAACAATCAACTTCATGCCATGCATGCTCCAGTTCGTTATCTGACATCTAACCAGAAGCATATCTGAAATGGCTGGGATAATATAAATGATTAGGATTGATTGGTGGAGAAAACATCAACATGTTTTACATCCAAACATTTCTGCGAGAATGCACATATCAAATGAACCTGAGAAAACGGACTAAAAAGCTAAAACTACAAAACTTTTTTTTTTGTCTTTCCACAGAAATATGGACACAAGTATGATATAACTGATGCTATTATCCAAATATTCAAAAATATTGCTATAAAACATGTCTATATCACACATCATTAACTCCCCATCGCCCCGTCCTCCTACACACCTACCTCAAAAAACCCAGGATTTGATTTGTTCTTAAAACAGCAATTTTTTTTTTTTTTTTTTTTTTTTTTTACAGGATTTTGTATTTCATTTGCACTGTTCAACTTGACATAGCTGGACAAAAAAAAAATCCTTCTCTCCACATAACACCCCGAGGTGACCAACTAGTCCAAGATAATGCAGCTGGCCTGGACTTCAATTTTCTGCCAAATCAAACCACATTTCCTTTAGAGAATGCAATTGTGTTGCACCAAGGCAAAATCAACAAAAGATTCCAGACGTCAAGAGGAAATAAAGTGGGTTATTTCGAGTCTGACATTTCAGCAAGATGTTTCCCATTGGTTCTTACCTCAATGGTCAGCCAGTGATACTGCAGAGTGTCAGGCACATGACAAAGAGGATGAGAAATGTGTTGGATGAAACACTGGATCTCTCCACGAAGTCGTGATATTCCTCAATCTGGGGATGGAAAAACACATTTTTGCATGTAAGTAACAGAAAGAACAGCAGCCATAATTTACAACATGCCATTTTATTTGCGGTATACAAAAAAATCAGATGCATCCAAAAATTCTTAATTCTTTGGCTTTTTTAGCACCAGCGCTCATTTACAGTACAGCAGTAGTACTCATTGCCAAATCGCACAAAGCAAAAGTAATACATAGAGAAAGCGCAGCCCTCATGCATGACAAAAAGGAAGCACTGTTCACTTAACATTCATTATGGATAGAATTTTAACCAAATCTCTACAAATCCAATTCTGAGGCTATCCAAATCTGTGTAGAGTGCAATCTGTTCCTTCAATCTGCTGCGAGTTAACACTCCTCTCAGCCAGTTTTCTTTACTTGTGCAGACCTGCAACACTGGGATGCTCTACTCCACTACCTCTCTTTGCTTTTGTCTGAGCTTGTGTCTGGTGTGTAAGTATGTCCTTGGAATAGTCTCCGAATCGAAGTTTCCCCCCTTTATCGGCGTGTCTGTCTGCTGGCAAAGAACAAAGTACATTAAACCTGCTTGCATCGTATGCGCGGGGCAGCAGCGCCAATTTGCCTCTCTGGAGAATAATAGAGACAATACATGAGAAACTTTGATCTAATTACAGTCATGTTTAATATTTTAAGATAAGGTTCGACTTACAAAGCCCCCCTCAGGGCAGGCTAAATTGGTTGTGCTCTTGGAGAGAGGTCTCTTAATTCGAGGAATTAAGAATCTATGAATTATAGACCAGTAGAAAATGTTAAATGCCTTTTTTTTTTTTTTTTTGCGCGCGTGTGACTAAGGTAATTTCGAGCTGCCTAAGAAAGCAGAATAGGAAATTGCCCTGAAAATTCAATATTAGCAAAGCTACAGTTTCCAGTTCTGATTTATGAGAGTAACTAGCCAGCATTCAAGCTAAGACGTCCATCCAAAGTGCTGTCAGCGTTCTGGAGCGTTTCCATAAAGCTCCTTGTGGCCCATTTATATGGAGCAAACCTAAAAACATAACAATTCACTTCAAGGCCTCAAGCTCACCCATATATTTTGTGGACAACTACAAAACGGCCAACTCGAAATCAACCCACAGCCCGAGTGCTGCGTCTGGCTCAGTCTGGCTTTTAAACCTAAAATGAAACTATCCGCAAGCATCTGGACTCAATCCAATTCCAGTGCAGCACTCTGTTCTTTGTTGCCGAGATGCGGCGGGCATCCTGGGGCCAGGTTCTGTTAGGTGGGTGTTCGAGCAGCATTTCTCCAAGGCTTTTAACACAGAAACTAAAGCTCAGGAGGCAACTGGTTATCTCCTGCTCCCTGGAGTTCAGGTAAAGGAAAAGGATTGACAATTTTTCTATACCATAGTACAAGACTCTGTATCTTTCTAGTTTATATCTTTCACTGTTGCAGGCCTCCCTCAACAAATGTGCCTTACATTACTGTAGCTAAGAATAGCCAAGAGCAGAAAAGCAGAGGAACAGAACTTGAACGAATCAGTGTTGATTTGGGGTTCATGAGATATGTTTTGGGCAGGCAGCCAGCATATTATTGTGTTTTATGCTTTATTGAACTGGTTCCAGGAGGTTGTTTCAGTTTTCTTCGTGTCCTTCGTCCGCAGAAAAATGATACTGATCTGTTTTGAACTCTCCCTCACTCACTCATTTGCTACGCTCATACTGTACAGAGTAGCGGCAGGCCCGGAGCCAATCCCAGGGGACTCGGGGCAGTAGACGAGTTATATCCTGGACGTGGTGCCCATCCATCACAGGACACACAAGTTCACACTCACTATACACACTGGCAATTTGGAGGCACCAATTATCCTAATCTGCATGTTGTTGTTTTTTTACCTTGGAACAAAACCCCTATGCATGGTGAGAACAGGCAAAGTTGGGACTCGAACCCTTGACCCTGGAGGTGCAATGCCACACCGCTAACCACTACACCACCTGTTTGAACTCAAGACACCAAATTCACTTTAATAAAAAAATTTGAATTAAAAAAAAAAAAAAAAAAAACTACCAGGTGTCTTAATAACATTCTAATTTAATCCAGCCATCAAATGGTTCGAACACGTTAACCTTTGAGGACATAAAGCAGCTGCGGTTCAGCTGTAGTCGTCAATTCACTTATATTTCTATAGCACTTTTAACAACAGACGCTGTCACACAGCAGTTTTATAGAAATCCAGATGTAGATTTATCGCTAATGAGAAAAACAGAGGTGGCAATGGGAAGGGAAAGAAAGGAAGAAACCTTGAGAGGAAGTCCACGGTCTTATGGGAGAAAGCGGATACCCGTTACATTTTGAACGTGAGAAACCTGGGACAATGCATTCATTGCACTGCACAAACATTTTAAATATACATGGAAAAAACTTGGACAATGTACATGTTTGTGCCAACTTTAACGACATTTAACCAATAGCAGGTGCAGGTTTACAGTCCAGGTTTCACAATCAGGCATGTCAGAAACGGTTTCTGTAATCAGTCTTTATAATGCTCTCTCTCATGTACAAGGAGTATTCACTCTAATTTTTCATCTACGGCCATGTACAGAAAAACAACTACAATAAAAACAAATCTTTAATAGGGCACCAATTATCTTAAAAGAAACAGCGGTTTAATGAAAGAAAACCATGTAATCAACAAAGGATATCAAATCCGAAAGACAGAGAGAGAGAGAGAGAGAGAGAGAGAGAGAGAGAGAGAGAGAGAGAGATTACAGCACAGCTGCTCGGCTTGGCTTCACCTCAGCACTTTAACAATGTGTGTCTCAATGCAGTTCTCTGCGAGCACGACTGCCTTAACAGATTCCTGGAATAACATCCTGCATATGTAGGGCCTCCTTTGTTAGCCACAGTGTAGATTTAGAGAATAAATATATTTTTCGCCAGCACTTCGACATGACGCCTGTTAAAAAAAAAAAAAAAAACTCAACTCATTGCATACTTCTCCTTGGCTCAGAGTCGAAGGCGCATAAACATGACCCATAGTGTGGAAAGCTGACAGGACCATGGCACGTCCACACAGAAGAATAATTTGTCCTATCGCCAGCTGTTTTTTTTTTTTTTTTTTTCCAACGAGCTGCTCCACTTTGATTAAATCGGACCCATGAGGCAGGAAGACTAAGCAGCTCATCATCTGGAATAAAGCTCTGAGCTTTAGGAGGACCGCATAATGCACAAGCAACTGCCATTATATAGCTCTTTATACATAGGACACAAGCGCACACACAGGCATTTAATAGCATTGCCTTAAAATTGTACTGTATCTAAGCACGGACGTTCATTTCTGTTATCTTTGCAGTGATGTCTCTATGAGAATAAATACAAAATATGCATAAGGATAAATCATGGACATGGCTGATTATGAGCTGCTAAAATTAGACGTACTGGCCTATACTATAATTAGGTGTACTGTAATCTAACTATAAATTATCGTCTCTGCCAAAAGCACAGCATGACTGTGGTGAATGTATAACGGACATCTCCAGACCCGGCCTTGGCAATAAACAATCAACCAAGAATTGAGAAGATCCTGCTGATTGTAGAGAGAGCGCGGCTTCTTTAAACATTTCGGTACGGCACCAGGGGAAGATTGCCTCTTGCCCTTCAGCTGCCTATTAAAAGAAGAAGCACAGCTCCATGTCCCGTTTCGGGCTACAGCAAAGCTTGCTGAAGATGTCAGGTTGAGAGCAGAGAGACAGTAGACATGTTGTGAATGCCCTGCTTTCTTCTCCTTTCACCGGTGCATTCCTGTCTCCCCCTGCTCTTACAGGGGGCAAATGATCTGACCTGAGCTATCGCCGATCCCTGCCCCCACCACCTCACTGACGAAAATCAATCTCTTTACTATTCAGGCCATGCCGTTGCCCTTGCTTAACTGCTGACCCTGTGACCTGACGGGATTGTGCTGGGAGGAAGACTCAGATTTGGGTCAGCCCCCTCAGTCTGGTGGGCGTCAGGCTGTCCAAAACAGTAATAGAGACGACTCAGGCCAGGTCGGTCGTTATAAAAAAGAAAAAAAAAAAAGGAAACAAGGAATAACTACCGGGTGGTCCTTGTCCAGTTGGCACCTTGACATGGAAACACATTTCGGGCCAGCCGGTTTTCACTTTCTTCACTTCGCAGTGAAGTAAAATGGCTCCGATTCAAATTTGTCCTTCCGACCTCTCTAAGCAGCATCCTTTGCACACTCAAGGCCATGATCTTCTTATAGAGGACCAGCAGGATGTGATTAACATGGAATAATAGCTGGGGAACAAGCCTGTTAACCAACCATAATATCAAGTGCACCACAGAGAAAGAGACATACAATTTGCCTTTTGTGTTTCATTTCCCCATTTGCTGACAGTCTGCGATACGCGGGATTTATGGAGGAGATCAGAGTGCTAGTTTAACCGATGAAGCGTTCAGTATTACAATAAGATGATGCTATGAACGCAGAGAAAAAGATAGAGAGAGAAAGATGTGATTAGCTCTTTTACTCCCTCTCTAGGGTGTTATCATGCTAATTTAGGGAAGGGGGGGGGGGGAAGAAAAAAAAAAAGCACACGTTTGTCTGAATTAAAAATAGGACAGATGTCCATGGCGCACAAAGGCTGGGTTAACCGAGCATTTTTAGCTTATTTTGTTAAGCTGCGAAATGAAACGCATACGGTGACCGACAGTTAATTGGCAGCCGCTTTGAGCACAAAAGAAATGTAAGGGACATGCGTTGCTCAGGCTTTCGCTGACTTCGAGACTAATTCCACCATAATGGTTGTTGATCTCTGGGTGCTTTTCTGTACAGAAACACTTGGCTTTGCCTTACTGTCCATTCAAAACAGCAATCGATGAGCATGAATACAAATTCCGACTGAGGCATGCTGTGACTTACAAAGAAATACATCTTAGGACGACACTTGGCAGTCAACAGTCTTATCAACTCCCACTCCTTCCGTCCACAACCTTCCCTACTAGGCACCATTTATAAAATCATTTTGTGCTCACACTAGGCTAAGCAGGCACGTATATATTCTAGCTGACTCACCATGACAGAGTTTGTGCAAGATCTGTCTCAGGACATATATGAAGATGATGAAGGCCAAAGATATTTCTAGGGGGAGGCTGACATGATGTTTTCAGGGATTGCGGTACCCCCTGTAACACTGACATCCGCTGCCCTTGTATTTTGGTATACCTTGGATGTAGAGCATCAGAGAGAGAGAGAGAGAGAGAGAGAGAGAGAGAGAGAGAGAGAGAGAGAGAAAGGGAGACTACGCTGCGGCTGGCTATATATATGAGGCAAACTGTTAGCGGTAATGGAATTGTGTGCGGTTGAGATCTGTCTACAGCGGGCTTTTCGTACGTCAGTGTGAGGCAGAGATCGTCCCCCAGGGACAAACAGCTTGCCAGGACAGAGATAATGTGAGAAAGCAATAAAGAAAAATCAAATGACGTTAGACCAGGGGCTCATACTATGTGCGTGCGTCCGTGTGCGCGTGTGTGTGTGTGTTCTAGGTACAGCAAATGGTTTAAAGAGAAACAGACAAAAGGCATGAAAAACATTTAGTTGCACAACTGCACACATCTGTTAGCATGTGTGCTCACACGCACACATTCACACTGAACTGAATCATCATATGGTTAACAGGAGACACACTTGAGGAATGAAAAAAGCCATAGAGGAAGGCGGACCAAGGGGCCCTAGTGGTGTTTGGCCCTCTTCCAAGCGGAGATATGACACCGACTTCACCAGCCCCCCACACACACACTAGCCCTTTCCCCCTTACAGCGAACACTAAATATAGACTCGGTACTAATAGTATTCAGCATTCACAGAAACTTAAAGAGCGCTGACTGGTTGCTAATTTTAAATAACAAAATCAGACCTTTACTCATCAGTACCCATCATACAAACCTCCCCTCCCTAAAAAACCCAGCACTAGCCTGAGCACACTCGGATCACAGCCTTGCTGTTGCCCCGCTGCTCCTCAGAGGACACATGTACCAACTCTCGCCAAGTTTCTCTCCCTGAAGGTCAAATGAGACTTCTATTTTGGGAGGCCTGGGAAATTGAAGGGATTTACATAATGTGCGTACGGTCACGCTAGATTCGCGGTGAAGAGCTAACACGCCTCCACGAAAGACCACACTCGCAAATAAAACCGGATTGAAAATCTTGATACATCAAAGCCCTTCTGTGCTGCTGATGAAACCCTGCCGTCCGAAATGAATGGGCTCTGATGATGCAGCTCTGCTGGATGAAGCTGCAGATTTAAGTGCAAAAAAACCCTTAACTTGTCTTATCTTGAGGCTTTTAATTTCCTGCTCCGTTTCACTTTTTAGAACCATAAAAAGGGTCGTTTTAAAAACATGCAGAAAGGCAGTCAACTGTTACTACTCACATAGTACTGTAGATATTTAAAATGCCATGTTGAGCATCGTGCCAAAGCATCATTAAATTCTGAGATTCTAAATGGAAAATTCCACGCTTAGAAAATTGCTGGATGTAAGTAATATGTGAAACATAAAAAAACACACAAAAAAAACAAGGCTTAAGTAATGGTCAGTGTATATTTCAGGAAAAACCAAAGCAGAATCTCTTCATTAACACTCTCTGTTAACCTGCTTATAAGGCATGAGGGTTGTTGAGGTCCTGGGAAACGCATTAACTTCACAAAAGCAACATGCACAAACCTGATTTAAAACGAGAGCACTTTTGTTTGCTGAAAGAGAACGTATACTGTATATAATTATTATAATTATCATTATAATGCCTAACCTTTCTCTTCACTTACAAATATAATCACTTGTAGGCCTTAACAAAAAGCTTTGGCTGTGTGTTGCTGCATTTTATCTTAGGACATAAATGCATGTGGAGATAACGTTTTTTGCAACCTAGATTCAAGATTTAAAAAAAAAAAAAAAAAATTCACAATAGCTGCAATGTAAGCAGCTAATCAATGTGGGGGTGGGAAGAGCTGCTCTGCTATAAAGTGTTTAACAGGTCATTTAGAGCACAAATCTGTGCACCTTTAAACCTCTTTGGAGTAGACGAATCATTACCATGTGTGCAGGATGCAAGAATCGTACTCCTGCAGGTTCATATACAGAGATGGGGTAATTAAAAAGGACCTCAGTAAGAGTTAATAGAGGGTGAAGCTCGTTCTAGGCCATAGTTAGCGGACTTGGCCAGTAATGCTGGCATACCAATGGGAGAGGTACAAAAGGCTACTTGTGTGGTGGAAGCAGGGAGCTGAGGATGCAGCTGAATGTCCAAGTGCAATGAAATGGAGTTAGTCATCACTGTGTAATCTGGTCCAAAGAAGAGCCAGGGGCAAAAAAAACAAAGCTGTGTCTGCGTGACTTAGCCAGCCTGCTGGTTCGAACTCGGTTCGATTTAGCTCTCTCGACTCGGTCACCCAAAACTCTTAAAGATCATAATTGGGCAAGAAGTTTGTTCTCTCTATGACGCCAATCATTGTGTGTACGAGTGTACAAAACTACTTATGGATTTGACCAAAATGTTTTTTTTTAAGAGAAAAAGAACAATAACAATTTTATTTCTGCTTAGTTCAGACTTTTGGCACGGAGAGAAGCTGCTTTCTCACACTTATTTCAACAACCCTTTGGTCTGCCTCCTCCAACTTCACACCTAAACGCACATAAGACGTAAAGGAAATTAAACTATGTGATAATTCGAGGCATGGTGTTTCACAAGAGCTGCATCGCAGTCGCTATATCTGTGATGTATGCTCATTTGCTGCCATCTTCTATGGAGCAGCTTCTGTCCAGCACGCAGTGAGGCAGATGTCAATTCATCGTCCCACTTCTTCTGTGGTTAGTGAGGATTTGCCAGAAACACCAAACAACATGTTTAAAGGGGTTAAAGTTTCTGATAAATGGCTTACAAAACCCACTGGAAGCCAGCCAGTCTGTCTGAGAGCAGCATGGAAATGAGCACTGAGGTCTGTAACTTGTCCAAAGTGAAGTCCCGGACATACTCTTGCCCTCTTTAACCTTGCCTACAACTTGGCTTTCAGCGTTGTTTCTCCCTTTAGCAGTAATTATCATGTTTTTCCAGACTCCTCTACAAGACAAAAACAGTCTGAAACATACTTAATTAAATCGAAACTTGTGTTACATATGTACAGTATGACCTGCTGAATGCAAAGAATTCAGATTTTATGAAATTCATTCATCAACTGTTTTAGATGACGGCCGGTAAGCAGCGAAGCTTTTATAATAGCAGACTTAATTAATACAAGTTATACAACAAAACTTTAACTAAACAGAACTAGCAAGGCCACAAGTTCAAAACTTTTTGGATGACTGCATATATGAATACATCCCAAACACAGCAGAAACTTCCTAAGCATTTCCTATGCAGTCCACAATGGCTGGAGCAGCAGCATAATGCATACTCCCCCCCCCCCACCCCCTCCTCCCCAAAGAGGTAGCCACGCTCGAAGGCCAAGGCTAGCTGGTCGTGCCGCTTGTGCTGGCTCTGCTGCCCCGGTGTCATTCTCAGGTTATGGATGATTTGGAGGCTCGATGTCTGACAGGTAATAATTCACTCCCCAGAGGGACGAGGCTCAGTACTGGACATGCGCAGCCATGCAGGAAAATGCAGCACTCTTGCCTATTAGTAAGAAGAAGAAGAAAAAGGAGAAAAAAAAAAAAAAAAAAAAACTCCTGCTGCCTTTTAATTACTCCCCCCAGGTGTATCTGCAAGCTACTGGCTGCTCCGTTTCTACCACAATCAGTGAGAAATATAAGGGAAACAGCACAAAGTGCTACAAATATGACAAAGTGTGGAATGTGCCACAAACATGGTCATTGCAGAAAGTATTTTAACTGTCCCTCCTTTAAAAAAAAGTGTTAAAATGGGCCAAACAAGGTTCACACGTAAGCCTTGTCAATCTGTAACCTGATGCAAAGGATGAAAAAGGAGAAAAGAATTGTGCAAAAAGATACCGAATGGTAGATGGCTTAGATCGGTGCTCATAGCACCAAGCCTATTTCAGCAGTCATTACCCAAAGAGCCATTAGGAAGGCACAGTCATCCGCAACACACCACCAGCGTAACATCATTTAGGACAAAACTACAGCAGCGGAAATTGGAAGTAAAATTACACCCCAGGCTATATGCATCATTACCCACACTAGCAAAGGGCCTGGTCATGTGGAGCTTGGGAAAGGTGGAAGCAGGTTTACAGTTTAAGAAAACAGCCCCCCCCACCCCTTTCATAAAACCTGACCATAAAGTGCCGTCAAAAAAAAAAAAAAAAAAAGCCGGAAATATTAACAATAAATCTAACAACAATACTGTAGTAATTATACTTTTGAAAACGTCAATAATCGCAGGTTTTAACCTCTGCATGGGAGTCGGAGTGGTGCCCAGAAAAAAAAAAGTCTGGCATCGATAAGAAATGGAGTAATATTATATTTTGCACTATTTCTTGCACATGTTGTATGGTAGAAAGGGATGTGACAACAGAGTGCACAGAGATCTTCCAGAGAAGTTTTAGCAGCTTGCTATAATTATTCTTCATGCTTATGTGGTACAGTAACGGGAATAGATTATAGATATCTTATAGATTTCGGGAGATGGACATTATTAAACCCGGGGTTCCATCAGACTCCTTCAACTGATGCAGAATGCAGCAGCGCGACTTGTTTTCAATCTTTCCGAGTTCACTACACTTTGACATCATCCCACTGCTACATTCCCTCCACTGACATCCTGTACCTTTCCACATCAAAATTTCACACACGGACTCTTGCCTACAAAGCTATAAATGGACCTCTGCCTATACGAAGACACTTATCACACCCCACTCTGCTCTGTGCGTCCATTATGTTACCTTCCAGCATCCGCCAGGTGTGACCCACCATCTCTCAAGATTGAAAAAAAAAAAAAAAGAAAAAAAGACATGCCTCGAGGCTATTCTCTGTCCTGGCACCAAGGCGCTGGAACGAACATCGCCTGGCTGTCCGAACAAACTGCATCAGTGGCCGTCTTCAAATGTAGACTAAATGGGTCCTAATTAAGCACTTAAATGAGCACTAATTAAAAAAATAAAAAAAAACCTTGACTTGTACTTTTGAACTCTCAAACACTGCTTCAACTTAATGGGTTTCTTAGACCCTGACCTATTTTACGAGCTTCTGTAGTTGCTCTCGCTAAATGCAAATGAAAGGAAGAAAGCAAGAGATGAGCTCTGTTTGTTTACTCTGGCTGTTCTGTTCCGTTTCCTCAGGAGACCGTGATGATATCACTAGCTGATTTATCCTTCTATAGGCACAGAGAGTTGATGTTTGAATAAGTGGCTGTCAAAATGACTATATATATAGTGACTGATTTATATATTTTTCCCCTTTTTAGCTTTATGTTTCCTGCCAGCACCATACATCAGCTTTTTTATTTGATTAGATTATCAAGCCAATTAACTTTGGTTATCTGATTATCTCATGATCGAGCACTCGCATATTGTTTGTCACATTACCTCTGTTAATGCAGTGGCTTAGTACATGCAATCATTAAAACGACATTAATGTGAAATGCTCTGCATATCCAAAGCGTTAAGAAAGGAAGAACCTCAAACGTCAAATATCCCTTTGAGTTTGTTGAGTGTCTTGTTCAGAGAAATCATCTCAAAGATGAAATGCCATGATTTTACCATTACAAAGTCCACTCAGCTTCAGGGGGAAGAGCAAAAAAAAAAAAGCCAGATTTTTTTTTTTTAAAGAGCACTTACATAGCAATTATGACTGAAGCACACTTTTAAAAACTGTTCTCTTACATGAAAAAGAGGAGGACAAACGTGCAAAAAACAGCTTACAGGACAGCAATCTATTACACTTATTACAATCATAGAGGAATGAAGACATGGGTGACCTTAAGAAACGATTTGGTTTGCAAAAATAAAGCAGGAAAAAAATTTTTCCCCCTGTGTATTTCTGCGGATCTGAGAGTCCACAACTGAAAGAAAAACAAGCAATCAGAGCGCACACACGCATGCAATTCCTCAACACTGTTCCATCTTTTCAAGCTTAATGCTCTTTTAACGTCGTCTATCAAAGAGGACAGAATGGGGGGGGGGGGGGGGGGGACATAAATAAATAAAAAAGCAGCGCTAAAGAATGAGCCCAGACACAGTGAAAAGAGTGAGCGCTATTTGGCTGCATGTCTGCTTTTCCATCGGGGACAAACCGCGTGAACGGAGCTGCCCAGCCTGCGCAACACGCTTCCTACAGGATTTCCACCGTCCTTAAACGAATCTGTTCGTTAATGAAACTAATTCAGACTGCAACATAATAGCCAGATACAGGTTTCCATGTCATTCCATTGAAACAATGTAACGCTTTCTTGAGCGAACAAACTGCGCTCCGAACGCGCTCTGCTCCTTCATGCACACAGCAGTGCCAGCTGGCATCCTGTCCCCTCAAACCGCTGCAACTTCATCACCTCCGCTTCCCCTGCACAAAAAAAAAAAAAAAAAAAACACCCTCTCCCCTAAAAACACAGACGCCTGTTTCCCATCATCACGACCGCTGAGATTTTTTCCCCCGCGTCGCGTTAACATAACACTGCACCATGATTAGGTGCAAACAATAGACGCATTAAAAAAAAAAAAAATACATAATAGAATTTGGCACAAAGGTTTCATCCAAATCGGATTACAATGCGTGTTTTATGGAAAAGGAAAACAATGGCACGCTCGAACTACATACACTACATCACCCACCTAACCGCCTGCTGTGCTCCTAACAGCCAGACTGCTGTAGCTCTCTGTGCAGGACTTTAAATTGCAGTGCTGAGTGCAAGACGGGCTTTGTGTCGCGCAGCACTGGAAAACACCCGAGCTCAATCAAATCGGTTCATTTCAATGCAGCAAACACTACATCTTCGCAGATAAACCCGACACACACACGCGGCTGACTTTCTATTCCCCGAGTTACTAAATAAAACTTCCGACAGTACAATAAAAACAAGCCATTTACCTTCGGGTTTTTTTTTTTCTCTCCTGCAAGCAGAAAGCTGACTCCGTACACAGAGGAAGCCTGTCCACAAAACCAAGACGCAATTAAAACGAAAAGATAAAAAACAAAATCAAAGCGAAGAGGTGTGATTTGCGAAAGTTATTTTTTTTCCCACGCGGTTTATTTATTTTGCGATTCTTCCGTTCAAACAGACAACATTAGTGTATACACACACGCCTACAAAGCGAGGACAGACTGCGCTCGAGCAACGCGATCCAGTAGGCGTGTTCTATTAAAGTCCCGCCCACTGTTATTGACTTGCGCCGCCACTGTCCAATCAAAAGTCTTTCATCTTTTGATTCTCTTTTAAAGTTTTCCCCTCAGCCTTCATGAAACATTCGCACGTTAAAAATCAAACGTGTTTATCAAACGCTGATTAAAAAAAAAAAAAAAAAGATAAAGAACGTTAATGCAGCATTTGTGACATTAGGCTCAACAGTTTAGAGGTTTATAGCTGATGTGAAGGAAAGGGAGAAGTCGGACAATGCTAGACTGGCTGAGGGACAGTAACTCATTATCTCCAAACACAGCAATATGCTCAGAGCATATAGGTATAGGTATATATTCTGTCAGGATGCATAAATATAAATATTTCAATCAAATCTTGGTTGGATTCAATGTCTGTGTAAATTGCAGTGGAAAGGCAGCACTATGGCTGGCTAGGGTAAACCCCGGACAGAGTACCAATCCACCACAGGGCACACATGCACATTACATAATCATTCACACACTACAGGCAATTTGGGAACACCAATTAGCCTAATCTGTGTGTCTTTGGGGGTGGCACAGTAGCTTAGTGGTTAGCACTGTCGCCTTGCCCCTCCAGGGTCTGGGTTCTATTCCCGGCCAGGTTCGATTCCTGCCTCTGTGTGCACAGAAATCGCATGTTCTCCGCATGCTTGGGGGTGGTTAGTTTCCTCTGGGTACTCCGGTTTACTCGCACAGTCAAAAGACATGCAGATTAGTGTTCCCAAACTGCCTGTAGTGTGTGAATACATTGGATTGGTCCAGGGTGTACCCCACCTCGTACCCTAAGTTTCCTGGAGTAGGTAGCGGCCTTCCACCATATATACAGGATTAAACGGTATAGACACTAAGTGAGTGCATGTCTTTGGACAGTTAGAGGAAATCTCTGTACACAGAATATACATAGGCACAAATCGAACTCTTGACCCTGAAGGTGTAACGCCACAGTGCTTACCCCTAAGCCACCGTGCTGCCCATTTGGTGAATTTAATAAATTGCACACCTCCTCAACTAGGATCTGCTCTCGACTCACTGCGACCCTTAACAAGTGGTTTCTGAAGATGAAACTATAAAATGTAGTGGCTTTTATAATAAACTATTTACTAACATTTTAATGAACTAGCTTTCCAGAGATTAATGCTTTTCCAGTGGACAGTCTTCATCAAGGATCTAATTTAGTCCAAGATGGGGACGAGCCATTGAGTTCAAAATCTCTAAAGCATTTTACATTCATAAAGTCTGCTGTTAGTCATGCTTCTTAAACTGTGACCTTTATAATTGACTAACTAAAAATTCTATCTAAAGGCAATAAAGCAACAAAAGCTCTAGGCAAAAGATTACACTTTTTTTCAAACACAGGCTTATAAAACCAGCCACTGAAGAAGTACATTTACATATTATCATGTGCCGCAGCCTAATCACAAGCTCACTGTGTTGTGATTGAACATCCAGGATAAGGCTACTGCAATTTTCTCTGTAGGTCATAGGAAGATAGAAGGACACAAGGTAGTACAGGGAAAGGAAGAGGTCTATATATGTTTATAAGGCTTAGTTTTTCGTCTTTTCTAGACAAAGTTGCCCAAAAAAAAAAAAAAAAAAAAGTTAAATACACACATATAAATAATAATAATAATAATGGTGCTGGTAAATTCAATATGAAGAGCAAATACTAAGACATCAAAACAGAAATGCATTTTATCTAAAACTGAACTGTTTAAATATTATGTTGTATAGGAATTGTGTACCCAATTGTTTTTGCTTCTTGATTTTTATCCTCAATAGACCCACAGTGGGGTTTTTAAATGATTTCCCGATAGATTTATCCCAGTAATTTTCTTTGGCTGCTTTGCGTTTTCCTGTGAGCCCAGTTTCTGTGGTGAAGAGAAAGTGTTCCAAATGATTCCACAGCAGGTTGTGACTGTGATACTCAGAATGAGTTGAGTTCAGAATTTGCCACTTCAGTCACTAACAGGCTTAGTTTCACTTTATTATTTATTTTGTTCTAAAATAACGTCCTGTATAAATATTTATGCAGGAAGTTATGTTAGAACAAATAACATAACAGCTGTATTGTTTCCCTGAAAACCTTAGCATTTATAAGAGGCATCTGCTTTGTCTGGTACTATACACCTTATTTAGTGTAGTCTCACTCAAGGTTTCTTCCTATTGTCATCTCATCTTGCCACCATCAATCTGATGATTATAATTTATACTTTTTTCTGTAATTTTTTAAAAATGTATTTCCATATTTGTTCAATTCTGTAAATGTGCTTTGCGACAAAGACCATTGTAAAAAGTGTATAAATACGGTAGAATTGAGTTGAATTATCTGCTTCATCATAGTAATAATTAAGTAAAAAGTAAACAATATAAGCACAATAAAGTAAAGTAAAGAGACGTTATTGTCATTGTAGTGATGCAACAGAATTAGTTTGGTAGCTCTAAGAGACCAGCAGCAGTACATAAATTGTAAGAATAAACATGATTACATAAAATGATTACATAAATCTTGATAAATGCAAAGTATATGGCTTGTAGCTGCTGTTCACACACGTACGCGCATATACTCACACATGCGCGCGCGCACACACACACGCACGCACACACACACACACACACACACACACACACACACACACACACACACACACACACACACACACACACGATAACAATAACCACATTCCTACACTGTCCATTTTCAGGAAATAGATAGGAATAGCTAGAGGGTTCTGTCACCTGAGGCCTCATTACTGGGGAAATTATCCAGTGGCTGGAACCCATATACACACCCAGAGGACATTATTTAAAGAATATATTAAGGAATAAGATATTTAAAGAATAAGATATCTCAGGCAATAAAGTGATAGTTCTAACCATAGATATGCAGAGTAAGTATGAAAGTTTGTGAGCCAGAGAGATTATAGCTCTGGCTGAAACTATGTACAGTACAGTATACTAGAATAACCAGCAAACCAATGTCCAAATTCTTAAATATTATTAAAATTCAGAAAATGTGTCAGTGCTATATCCTGTAGACTTAGCCATAGTACATCGTATTATCGCTTAAATAATATCGCTTCTTGTGAGAAAGGAATCACTGACTCTTTCACTGAATAAAGTTTAAGATCCTTTCCTCTTTTTTTTTTTTAAAGTTTCATCAAAACAGTCCACAAAAGCCATTTCAGACTACTATCTCACTAGTATGTTGTGCCTGTTTATTCAGTGTTTCACTCGGTTTCCTACATGACTGAATATGAACTCCTTTCGATCCCAGTCTCTCATGAGCCATTAAAGAGAAATATCTCAGAAATCTTTCAGCACTCTGTCGGTATAGAATGAGCCGTAATGCTTTTCTCATTTATCTCTAGGACATCCTGAAAATTAAACGCTTGTGGCAATCCTCCCTCATCTCCTAAGCAGGGGATAGGATAAAATAAAATTCTAGTCAGTGATCCTCAACTAATACACTGAAATATCCTATATTTCTCTAGAAATAACAAACGCAAATTAAACTTACAATTTACAGATAATAAATAGTGCTGAAAGGTCAAAATGTATTATATTATTCTATTCAAATCTTATACTTCACTGAGCTTCTGTTAGAACTGGAAAAAAAGCAGTATGTGCATGTGCGAGTTTGAGTGAACAAGATGAGAGAGGCAGAGGCATAGATTTCATTTCACATTGCTCACAGCATCTACTGTAGGAATTAAATTTTCTACTTTATATAGATAGTCAGCTCCAGAATTATTGGCATACTTGGGAAAGATGGGTAAAAAAAAAAAAGCTTATAGAAATATCGCTTTTTCAACTCACACTTGAGAAGGCTTATCTTTAATTAAAGTTAATCTATGTGTACTAAGTGACCGCACTTATAATACTAATCATTCATGTAATTACCTATTTAGCTAATTATGTAGCAATGCAATGGGAGAAAAATGTGCAGATACAGATCAAGATGCTCATAAACCCCACAACCATCTCATTTATGTTGACCATGGAATAGCATGGCATGGCTTTTGGTTCCAGATGGCGAGTTCGAGTATTTCAAAAACTGCTGATCTTTTCTTTTACATGAAACAGAAGAGAGTTTCCCAAAAAATGGTGACAACAATAGCAACAATAAAAACTAAACATCCATTAAGGAGCAGATTTGTTATGGCAACACATTGCTAATGAGAGAGAGTGAAAAATTGTCACACTGGTTTGTGCTCATGTAAAACACTGGAGGTGAGGTGGGAATGCACTCTGAATGTGACACCAGCGCACTGCTGGGCACCAACTCACACACACACATTTACAAACTCATTCATACCTTCATGGAAGCAGTTTCACCTACATACATTTTTTTTTGTTAGGTGAGAAGAAACTGGAGAACCAACAGGAACCCACCCGCGCACTGGGAGAACATGTAAAACTCCATGCGGTCAATAACTCGAGCCTGATTGAACCAGGGCAGTCTCAGTAATAACTTTAATACTGGCTACACGACCTCTGGGGAAATTTAAAGTTCATTTCATTATTGTCCAACAGTGGGCATTGTCCCTGGGTGTAATGTTTTTCCGTAATAAGCAAGTTTAGCAAGTAACACAGGAGAAAACTATTGCTGTTGTTACAGGCCACAATGAACAAAGAGGTGAGCAAACATTGGTCAAATCTTTTTCCGTTTTTTCCTTTTTTTACAACAGTAATATTCATTGATCTTAAGTATAGAATTTGATTTCTTTATTTCTTCATCTAAATACTTCATAAAATGTATTCCATTTTTTTGTTATTTATGACTCTTGTAATTTCTAGAGAAATTATAAATAGTAGAGAAAGAATGTTGTTTCATTGTGTTCTGTTTATGCCTGGTGAGGGCCATACGCAGGTCATATAAAGATAGGGTTGGGCACATTTATGCCATTTTCAATGAATGTGGATAAGTATTTTTTTGCTACCCTAGATCGCCTCCCTAATTAAATCAGTAGGTCTAGCCTCATGTTTTCGTTGTTCTGCATCTTGAAATGTGGGACGTGTGAAACACACACACACCAATGAGACTCAATCATTTTACACCAATTTTAGTTTGGCTTAGTAAGTGAATATGTTATTTATAGTTCTGTTATTTGGAAAAACAAAAATATTTCTGTGAGCTGGTGCACTTACCTGTTGTAGACTTAGAATCAATCACTCAACTGAATTTCATTTATAAATTAATTGCAATTTGTTAAATTACGAGGTCTTTAAATATAGAGCTCCCCTACGTCATAAATCTTAATTTATCTCCTGGTCATAAAGCCCTGAGGTTTGTTGTTAGCAGCTTGCATAGAGAAATTACAACAAACTTGGGACACCCACAATAATTAATAATGAGTCATTCAAAAAACTAAGAATAAGTGAACATACTAAGAAGTAGTAAGAATAGTACTCTTAAATTTTACGACATTTAAAATGATATCTTACAGATATTACACAGCATTCTGAACATTGGACAAAATATGTGCAACTGTCCATTTCAGTACAAGAATTATAAACCAATTTAGTTATATTTTAATGTATAACTTACACAAAAGTTAGATTCAAGCGAGTAATCTGATTGGACGAGAGGAGTTCCACGAGTGGTGAGATAGACCATGACAGCACTGGGATGTTTAAATATACTGTATGTATCATTCTGTGCCACAGATGTTTCAACAATGATTAATTCTTATTTACTGCAATGGATTGGCACCCTGTCAATGGTGTAGCCCGCCTTGTCTCCTGGGATAGGCTCCAAGCCTCCCATGACCCTGAATACAGGATTAAGCGATATAGATGATGAGTGAGCGAGTGAGAGTGAGTCATTTTTAATTAACCCTTGTTTGCCAGCTAAGTTGTTAAAAGTGACTCTGAACCGTTTGTGTTGTTATTATTATTTATTTATTTATTTATTTATTTATTTTTAACGTAAGCTACGAAGGTAACTAGCTTCTAACACAGGGAATCTCAAATCCCTCTCCTACCCCTGATCAAGGGTACTCCTTGGTGTGTGGTACAAATTAATTGTGTATTAACTATCTTTTCTTTACGCTATTTGGGATTCAACCCTGGAAAACCAGAAGTTTGGTTAATTTTTTAGCCACAGACTACTGGTAAGAGTTTAAAACTACTTTCACCCCTTTAGTTATACTAACTATCAGTTGCTTTCAGTCACAAACTGAATGGAATTTGTGTCATTAAAAAAAAAAAATCATATTTTATTGATAATAAAAGTTGTTTGTGAAACTGTTGTATAAAACACAGAAGACATCATGCTGCAGTACCGAATATCGGAACGGCTGTATTATAAGGCTGCACCCTCTTACCAACAACCTCATTATATCCATGCTGATATTCAGTATAACAGCACTCCCACTCTTGTGATATTACCTAATTTAAAATTATATATTATAAATGAATTTACACATTATAATATGCAAACTTGAAAAAGCAAAGCAGAAAGTTACAGATTGGTTGAATGTACTTGTTTATGGTGCCTATCGTTTATGTAAAAAAGGTCTGTACAATACAAATTTAAATAGACCAATTACCAGACCAAAATGTACAGAACATCAAAAGGTCTATCAGACAAAAACATATATATGGTATTTAATAAAAACCTTTATGCTACATTACGCAAGTCAAAAGGCTTTCCTCACCCTGTTGCAGTAGTGCTGACACACACGTACACACACGCATGTGCAAGCACACACGCACGCACAATGTTTCACAGTACTCATGCAAATAAGTGTGTAATGTAATAGACCGTACACACATAGAGTATATTTGTGAATGTTGCCTATATACATATATTCTGCAAATTTATGTAAACTATTTTGTTGTTCCATACCAACTAATAGCCATGCTAGCAAGCCAATATGAAACCAAATAACTGTCTGTCTGCAAAATTTGTACATAATGCACAATCTTAATTAACACAACTAATTTACAGAAACTCCACTATATGGTGTATTCCATTATGCCATATAGTGAATATGCCAATACATATTCATAATGATGCATAACATAATTACAATTTATATGATTTATTTCTTGCCTGGCAGAATATTAACTATTTCTCTCTCTCTTGCTCTCTCTCTCGCACACGCACGCACAGTGTAGCGTGCAGGACTGCAAGAAGTGAGAGCGCATAATTGTGACAGATTTGTGTTGCTAAGAAGCAGTTTCTGTTTCTGCTCATGTTTAGCAGTCACTTATTCTCCAAAGAGCTATTTTCCTCTTTTAGAATTTTTTTTTTTTTTACACAAATATTAATCTTAGTGATTTTACTCCATAAATTATGTCTGTTTTGGTTCAGGATTGCAGCATGTGGAGCACAGACGTTAAGGTCCAGGAGCGCCTGGAGAATTTGAACAGAAGCCCAATATTAAACTGCCCATCATCGCATGGCCTTCAGATGGTTTCTCCCCATCTGCAAGTCAAATCTGCACTCATACCTTTATTAGCAAGCAACTCTGTGAAGGGCATATACATAAAACATTGAATGTGTCACTACACCAGGAGTCATACTGCCACCAGGTCCACCTGAAACGAATCCATCAATTGCCACAAAACAAGCCGAAGCTGTAAATGCGTCAAAGGTTTTAAACGTGTTCATTAGAGAGAGCAGTGCAGTGGGATGATAGATAACTGGTGTGTTTTTAATGGCTGTGCAGAGACTGAACGTGCATGATCATATGACTGCACATAATGAGGGTAATCTTTTCTGTAGAAAATGTGTCATGGTTATGAGGCTGAAACAGATGTCTTATTGTTTTACAATGAGGTTTAGGATGACTTGCTTTCACCAGGTCATTTTTTGTCACCTTGAAGAATCTAATCAACATTTTGTTTTTTCCCTGTGAGATTAACTGTTGAACGGCTGGAGAAACCTTTAAACATAGCCTGTCACAGTTGTTTGAGTTCGATCATTAAGGGTACTTGTAATTATTCTATCAACTCCATACAATTTTCATGTCCATCTGATGTTTTAGAGCAACGCTGAGCATGCTATGTGGTTGGATAACAGTATGATTGAAGGGAAATTATTGGAGGGCTTAAGTTCCAGAAGGGCCAGATGGGGACAATAATTAAGGCTGGGATTTAGACCCGAACCCATATGATATGGTTCCATTTGTCCCTGTAGAAGGACATACACAATAAATCAAAACAAAATTATTCAGACTGATCTGTGATGAAACATTTCTGTCCTTATGGGTGGGGTCTCTTCCAAGATGGCAATAGCTCTTTCCATAGGGATCACTGAATGGTTTCGATTTAAGAATGAAACTGATGTAAATCAATTGCTAAGATTGTCAGTCTCTGGATCTCAGCCCAAGTAAAGAGCACATCAACCAAACAGCAATTAAAATGATGTATTTTGGAAGAATGTTGTTCATCCCTCTAATAAAAGGCCTAAAAAAAAAAAAAGTAGATTCGATGCCAAGGTGCTTTGAAGGTGATGCGGCAACTAGTGGTGGCTCAACAAATCTTTTATTAAATGGCTTAAAATGATATATATATTTTCTTTTTCTGCTATGCCATATATAAAAAAGGTAAATGTGTCAAAACATGGGCAATCACATTTATAAATTAATGCAGGCCTGGAGCCAGTCTACTTTTCAGTGTTTCAGTTAATGTTTACATCAAATGTGGAATAGAGAATAGGTAAAAACATACATCTCAAGGATTTTGACCATAGCATGGTTGTTTTTGCAGGACAAGGTCATTGGAATATTTCAGGAAGGAATTACAGCACTTAGTCATTCTCTCACTTGTCCTGTACAGGGTCATGGGGGGGGCTCGGAGCCTATCCCAGGGTACACTGAGGCGGGGTGCACCCTGAATGGGGTGCCAATTCATTGCAGGAAGGAAGGAGGAAACTACCTGAGGAAACCCACCAAGCATGGGAACATGCAAACTCAACACATAAACACACTCACAGACCCATGGGAGGTCTTGAACCCTCAACTCTGACCATTGTGCCACAGTACTGTTACTGCACAACGCAAAACAATATAAAGTTCTGTGAGTGGAAATGCTTCACTGAACATAGGGTGATCACCCTAATTTGAGCCAACAGGAAGGCCAGAGCATTTTAATATACTCTTCACAACCATGATAAGCAGAAAAACATGTCAGAACTCATGTCATCCTTTTCATTTTTGAAGGTATGGCCTACAAAATACACTCACTCTCTCTACAGGATGAGGGGAGGCCTGTCCCCTATCCCAGGCATTCAGCAGGATAGACTCAGAATGAGGTGCCAGTGCATTGAATGCACACACTATGGGCAATCAGAAAATGCCAATTAGCTTAATCTACATGTCTTTGTAAGGAGTACCTGAAAGAAAACCCACTCAGCACAGGAAGAACATGTAAACACCTCATACACAGATCCAAAGGTGGGGTTCTAACCCTCAACCCTGGAGGCGTGAGCCCACAGTGCTAACGGCTCTGCCACCCTGCTATCTAAAAACTGCAGTGAAAGGATCTGTACTGTACCAGTATGTCCTCAGAAATACTGGAAAAAACAGAACCCCTGAGGTTAGAATGTCAACCCTGTCTGTAAACAATGGCTCTGAAACAATGATTCCTTTTATCACTCAAATTCATAACTGGTCTCAACTAGTGATCTGCTTGGGGCTGTTTTTGGTGAGCCAGCTTACACCTTTTTTTTTTTTTTTTTTTGTACATGCCTACAATCTTTTCTAACGAATTTAGTTGGTTCTATTGCCCAAAGCATAAACATACTAGAAGACTAATGCTAAGTGCTGTGACAGTTACAGTTACTATGTACATTAAATGGATCATTCAGCAACGCAGGAGTTTCATTTGATGTACAGTTTGGTGCTTTTTGGAAAATGTATTTTCTTTTTAATCCTCTCTCTCTCTCTCTCTCCACTCCACCATTCCTCTTCATATCCATTTTAATGGAAAGCTCAGTAACATTACTATATGCATGTATTTCCAGGCTGAAAAGATTAGTAACGTTAGCTTTCCTGCGTGCAGTGGTGCAGTACGTCTCAGTTGAGTACATGCTTGGCTACTGGAGCAGAAAGCAGGGGAAGGGAAGGTTTGCTCAGTTTGAATGGATGTTGCTGAGCTTTGCTCTGGTTTTATGCATTGTAAAAACAGGTCTCACTGTCCTGGCAAAATTGACAGTCAGGCCCCAGGGAAATCTCCTAGTGCTTGAGGTCTGTACCCTGGCTCTGAGACACTGGGCATCATGGGTTTAAGGTCATGTCTGAAGAGAAGAGTCTCATGCATGCTCTAAGATCTCTTTGCCTCACACTGACCTTGGCTGCTCTCTGACTCTTTTTGTGGTCGTGAGAAGTTGAACCTCTGAATAACCTTCGAGTCTGAACTAAATGCACCCAGACAAAGCTGCTTGTTTAAAAGGCCAGACGTGCAGACTCTGTGTTCTAAGAGCATTTTCACCTTTTATTGAGCACTGAGCCGCTCTGGATAGCATCCAAACCTGCACTCAGGAATCACAGCATATGCTATCATGTAATTTGTCAAGCTGTAACCTGTATGCAAATTTTCATAATGCTAAAAACATCAGATTTAACAGATGAGTTGTAATTATCGTATTTTGAGCTTACCTGTAAATTAAACAAACGAACAAAAAAACCTATCAAGTTTGGCAGCTCATGTGAATCTTACTGTGTAGTCAGTGTGAGTTGCCAGGCCTCCATCAGGCTGACTGCAGCACAGAGAAGATTTTCACCCCCTCCTTTTTCAATGCTACTCCACGCTCATAGATCCATGACGTTCTAGTCATATTCTGTTGTGTTCTAATTAATCCCAGTACACTGCTTGCTTTATTGGACCGCGCATGATTTTTCAAGGGTTCTTTGGAAGGTTAAGCACATGCCCCAGTATTATATACAGTACTGTGCCACAGTAAAAGCTCAAATTTGAATTTTAACAAGCTTCTATATTTGGCAGTTGATTCATTTAGATTCATAATAATGGGAGGGGATCGTTTTTTAATCCACAATTTTAAAGCAACATAGTTTAACTCAAAATACATACTGAGGCACACCGTGTGATCTGGGTCATTACACCATGGTGCGTCTAAACATATATCGGCATCTAGAGTAAGAATTTTGATACCATCTGTTCATACCATCGCTTTTATTCAACTTTTTGACTTTATTTATGGTGCAGGTTAAACTTCAGGAAGATATCCAAGTACTGCAACATTCTGTCCAGCATTCGCTTTAAGATGCAGTTTGAGTTTGTGCAGTATGTAGGCAAAACTTGCAGTTTATAATTCTGGCACATAATTGCTCATAACTTCCCTTCTACTCAATCATTTTGATTTAATTTATGACACAAGTTTAACTTCAGTTTCATTAAATTCGGTCATGCCGGTTTTGTGTGATGCTGTGACAAAATCTCTCTGGACAGACAGACAGACAGAGAGAAATTTTTCGGAGACTGGTTTTGGGTCCTCCAGGATATGAAACATCAAGATATCATGAAAAGCGCAAGTTCTGTCCAATGTATGGTCAAAATCTCTGTTTAATTTATATATACAGAACTTACAAGCCTTACTCTTGTAATTGTGGACGTCAGAAAATTCTTCAGTGTGTTTAGCACATTCCACACATGGAATAGACCAGACATTCAAGAAAAAAAAGTCTAATTTGAATATAATTTTTAGATTTTTGTGTTTTTTTTGTAAAGGTGTTTGCTTTTGCATTTGCTGAAGAAACGCTCCATGTTAAAATCCTTTTTTTTTTCAATTAAATTTGCCATTTATTCAGAGTATCACAATAAGGTCATTCAATCAGCAGCATAATAGTTATTATTACTATTACAAAAAATGTGTCATTTTCTGGTAAGTGGTTCTTTTGTGTTTCGGGTGTTTGTAATACATACATATAATGTAATGATGTGTTATGCTTTGACATTTGACCAGTTGTCACACAGTAGTTTAATTTAATCAATGATCACAATTTTCTACTACTATAACAGCACCTCCCAAATATCCTCTAATTAAAAAGATGAGACTATGAGGGCTGATAAATTTTCATTTATATGATTACATGTTTCCAAAAAAAAGTGCATCCAAAACAGTGCTTCAGGATGCTGATGCCTGATCTCATCACTTCAGTTCTCCACACTGTTCACTGCCTACGTATGTAATATTCATTTCCTATTAAACTCCTTCTCCTGATGCAACGATGTGTCAATGGAAATACTCCACCCTGATTAAAAGAATCACTTACCCACATGACTTCAATGTTCAAACTACAATCTAACAATAACCTCCAATAACCATATGCCCATAATCTTTTTAGGCATAACAGAGGAGTAACATCTGCACGGTCTTCTACAGGTCTTCTGTTCGGCAGCACGTCGGCTGTAGAATGGTTTCCCAAATCACTTTAGGGCATAACAGTTTGTTTATTTATTTATTTTTATATGGCTTCATTTCATGTATTATCAGTTTGCTGCTTACCAAGAAGCAATTGTGTAAATATTTGAAAATCAAGTAATGAATATTTTTTGTTTAACAACAACGTAGGGGACAGGGTGAGATGAATGGGTTGAGACAGCAGGCAAGTGTGTATTCGTGTATGTGTCTGCGTGTGTGTACACCACCGGTGTAGGCTGGGAGCCCGTCTGGAGGCTTTCAAAGAGATGACACTAAGAGGGTCATTAGTAAGGGTGTGGAGGGCTGTAAGGATTCGTGACTCACAAGGAAGGTCTCCTACAGTCTTCTCATCCAAACACGTGTTTATTCTGGCCTCTCTCTGTTTATAGCCAAGAGTTGATCTAAATAAAGCTAATTAGGCTGTCATGCAGAACAAGCCCTTACCCTAGCGGCTGAAATGACAGCAATTAAAGCCTAGGGAAGGCTGTTGTGCTCCCAGAGGTGACAGGTACGATGGCACCTCACTGTATCTCAGAAGCGCTCTGTCAGTGCGGAGACGAAGCGCACAGCAGGACAAGCAACGCGCAAATGCGGAGTGACATCTGTGATGATTTGCCGGAGTCGCTTCCCCCCCTGCTGCTTGTTGCAAATATGGTCTCGTAGTGTGACAAGAAGCCTCGTTTGAGCTCAGCGCACCGAAACAGAACAGTCCAGATGACAGGGACGACTTCAACAGTTCTCTCGGACCAAACCGTTCCTGCATGCAACCGTCACACTCACAACAGGACGTTTCCATCTGGGGTTGTCACCTATATGGATATCTTGTTTAGTTCATCATGTTGCATCACTGTTTTATATCAGCAGAATTTCAGTTCCGCCTCAACACCCATCAAGACACATCAATGTGTTTTAGATCTGCATAATAGGAGTCTGCTAGCACTGGTATGACAGTATAATGTGAATATCATGACAGTTATCTTTTAATGTGATATTCCAGATTGTGTGACACATTTAATGTTTTGTTTTAAATGACTGGAAGTAGCTGATCTGATGCTGAAACTTTTGTTTTTTTATTCCTTTTGTTTTCTTCTTCTTACTACTACTACTATACAGTAACTACTACTCCTACCACCACCAATATCTCAATGGAATGTGCCAGTAACACCCTGTAATCTGCAAGTGGTGTTCATGGATGATTGTGTTTGCAGTTCCCACAAGCTGGTGACAATCAGGCATTCCACTCACTGAATGTGAGTGAGCACACACACTACGGCTAATTTGGGAATGTCAATTAACTTAACCTACATGTCTTTGGACTGTGGGAGGACGGGGAGAACATGCAAACTCCATGCACACAGAGACAGGAATCTAACCTGGCCGGGAAGCAAACCCGGACCCTGGAGGTGCAAGGCGACAGTGCTAACCACTACACCACCGTGCCGCCTCCTGGATATACAGCCTTCGCTAAAACATTTGTACCACTGAAAGACTAAGCTAAGACTCTCATCACCTTAGTGTACTTGAACCCTTCTGTAAACTGATTTTATGTCCTCTTTCACAAAGAAATTTCATCACAAGTCTTAGTTTGACTTGAACACACTTTGTATTGTTTGTGTATTGTTGCTTTTAGTCTTCATCATGCAACAGTGCGAGAAAACTGTCTTGTGGGTTGAAATTGGCAGTTGACCAAATTGGGAAGAACTGCAAAAATCTATTTTTATTACCATTTGTAAAGATTATAGACAGTATATGTACAAATCTAAAATCTAACATTTTTTATGCAAACCTGCTGTTTTGCAAAACACATTTTTCTGAACAGTGTGCATGAAAGAAACCTTTTAGAGAATCCTGGCATGATATGGCATTTTTGTTACCTATAGTGCTGTTTGATTGCTGTGTAATTTATATCGGAGCCACAGACTGGAGCAGCACCTTGAGTGTCACCCCTTGTCACTGTCCTTGTTAGCTATTTTAAACGTGAGAAAAAGCCAGATACAGGAGCAGTACATGAATAGTTTTTGTGTTTGCAGTTTAAATCTACTTGATATACAAGGATCTAAAATTCTTTTTCTCACTTTTTGTTTTGTTCACTTTACTCTTATCAAGTACAGTGGAACCTCGGATTGCGAGTAACGTGGTTTACGAGTGTTCCACAAACCGAGCAAAGATTTTTTATAAATTTTTAATCGGAAACCGAGCAAGTATTAGTTTACGAGCGGCGAGTATCATGTATCACGCATGTGACTCTTATTTTGACACCGAGCGTCACTCTCTCACCTTTTCAACTTGATTCCTTTAGTATGCTCTCATGCCAGTGTCAGAGAGATTTCTTTTTTCCTGTTAAAAAAGTGTGTGTGTGTGTGTGTGTGTGTGTTTGTTGTGAAACTTAAAAAGCGAGGTGGGGAGAGGGAGGAGGAGTGTAAAACGAGGCAAGGGAAGGGGCTAATTCCACCCACCCACACACACACACACACACACACACGGCGCCTGCGCGCACCAACAGAAACACTTATCTGTCAGGATTTATTTGTACTTTTTTAAAAAGGTAAAGTGCAGATTAATTTGTTTTATTTTCATTTTATAGATTGTATTAATTATTTTTATGTATTTATTTTTTGGGGCTGTGGAACGAATAATTTGAGTTTTCATTATTTCTTATTGGTTTACGAGTGTTTTGGAACACGAGCCCACTTCCGGAATGAATTATGCTCGTAATCCAAGATTCCACTGTACTGCATTATTTTGCAGTTTAAGTAAGCACAATGCATTTACTGCAGCATACATTTGACTGTTGCTGAATTCCAGCCCTATAAGCATACATTTTCTCACTAGCTATCCATTAGGAAATCCAGATCCTTTCTGAAACCACCCCCCCTGCTGAATTTAATGTTTTGCTGGGTGCAATAGTATCCCAAGTCCCGCTGAGGACAGCAAGAGTTTTGTTAGTTAATAACCCTGTTAGGATGTGGGAAAACAAGGGGGGGGGGGGGGGGGGGGGGGTGGATTAGCAAAGGGCTCTACATCCCAAAGACAAAAAAAAATCTATTCTGGCTGTAGAGAACAAGCAGTGGAATTCACTTTCCTTTTCACACATACACACACGCACGCACGCGCACATGCAAGCAAGCAATAACATCCAAAAGTAATGAATGAACAGATTGTTGGAGGCAGGGGTAAGAGGACAAGTTAGTGCTGGTCTGGAAGGTTCTCCTTATATCAGAAAACAAGGCATCAAACAGATGAGGAATAATCATGTGCGTCTCTACATTTATGATGAATTTGAGACTGGAGGACGTGACTTTGCGTGCGGATTACTGGCTCCGCTTTGACCTTTCCTGCTCATATAAATGAAGATTATTACATCTGCTCAGAAACTATAACCAGTCTAGAAGGAACACAATGTAAATATTCATATCCACAGCGATATTTAACCACCATCTGCTCTCTACTGATGTTTTCTTTTTCAGACAAATATATCTTAGACGAAGGCTTTAGTCTGCAGAAAATGGCCTTTAAGAAGCTCAGCGTGTTGTCCACAGGAGGTCGGATTACTGAGCAGCAGCTACTATACAATCTTTCTCTTCATACCGCAAACACATATGATTACACAAATGTCTTTGTTTAAAAACAACAGCAACCACTGATTAATGACTCCAATTAACACATAACATTTAAAAGGATAAGAGCAATGACTAAGACAAATGTGATGGTCCCTGCAATCATTAAGCAACGTATAGAGTCGTCTCCAATATGTCTGTGTTCTCTTCCCTGGCTTTTAGTTTTAGCATTAGCATATTGATTATTTCATTTTGTTTACACAATGATAAAATGCTTGGTCTGTCCTAACAGCTCGCTGGAGCTGTGGTACACATCTGTTATAATGAAATTAAGTTGTTTCAATAATGCTGCAAATCTTTGACAATTTCTTCAGGATGGTCGTTAATCACGAATTTATTAATTATATTAACAAATCAGTTTTTTTTAACCTGTGTGACTAATTGTTAGAGTTTCCGGAATGATGGAAACTGTGAGCAATCACAGAAACCTGTCAGTTTGTCTCAACGGATTTCATGATATTACTGAGTAATCAGGCAGAAATGTTATTTCACTATTTAATCATGATGATGAAATCACTTTAGCTGATTTTTTCTTGAATCAGTATTACTTCTCTGTGTGACTTAAACACTTAAGGCAATATTACTTGATGCATGAATGAGCTTGTTAAGTTAGAAGTCAAAGAGAAATCCCAGGGAGAGTTGAGAGACAGTGTGATTCATGATTCTGCTCCATGGCTGGTCCTCAGTGGCAGCCTACAGATTTCCAGAGTCTCCTCTGGCACCAATAAAAGTCTCATCAGTGCGATGAAATAATCATCTCCCACACTGAGGTAGTAAAAAATGCAGCATATGTCACAAAATATAAACAGTGTCGAATGACATTAATAAAACGGAAATTAACCTCTAACAGTCGCAATTAGCCTCAGGGATGGGTAAGACATTAATCGTGAAGGATTCAGCTCACTGGTCAATGATGTCTTATCCAATTTAAAAGAGCACAGAGCAGGGATATTAATATGATCAACATCTTTGAAGAATGCAGGAGCTGAACATTTACATTACAGCAAAGTATTTAAATGTTATAGATTTTGCACCTAATGTTCGGGTTGCATTTAAATCAAAGGATTGATGTTCCTGGTAATGTTAAGAACTGCATTGAAAATATGTTATCATCACTATTTGTTTCATTGATTCTGCAGTTAATCTGTCTGTCCACTATTTATCTGTTATCTCAGTTAATGCACGCTGTTATCAATGCAGGACTTGTGATACTGAACAGGTCCTGTGTCAAGTGCAACTTTGTTTACATTCATCAGCTCTGCTGGTGAAATAAAGCACCACTGAGTGGATTCCAGGCATGCAGTAATCACACCCTGCTTCATGAGAAGCGGACACATCAGAAAGTTCATTTCAGATGTGTGGTTTTTTTGGCCCTATGATAAAAAATTGTTTTTGTCTAGGATTAAAGAAACAAATTGATTTCCTGAACTATAACATTAACGTTTTATGAAATAAGTAAGAAATGACAATGTATAGTTTTGGAAGCTGGCTAGTAACTCAGTCTAAGTATCTATGCAATGACAGACACTTCAAAGCACTTTTTGTAAGTCACTCTGGATAAGAACGCCTGCCAAATGACTAAGTGTAAATGTAAATCTATAAAGGGGCATTCGAGACAAACCGGGACTTTTGATCACACAGAATAAAACACCTCTCTATATATTCCCCTGCTACACTAACACACATATCCTAGCATTTCTTTATTGCTTGGATACCATCAATGCAAAAGCTTTGTAGAAAAATTCCTAACAGTCCAGATTTGATTTGAATGTCCCTCATACTTATTCCTGGAAAGAAAAGAGAAGTAATTTTTAATGTTGATTAGTGTCTTAAAGTTTTTAACAACAGATAGACTGATACTTGTAACAGACTTGCTCTACTTTTTTGGCCATGATCGATCGATCGATCTATCTATCTATCTATCTATCTATCTATCTATCTATCTATCTATCTATCTATCTATCTATCTATCTCTTATAGTGTACGTGTAGCTTGTTAACTAAGTAACACACTCAAATGATGAGATGATCAGTGAACTACATGGTAAGTGAAAATTAACTAGGCAATATTTAATGGCTATAAAACTTGTAGTATCACTACTACTATGCATGCGTCGTTGGACCAGCATTTTCCGGGATGTTGGCTGGGACGACACAGACCTCATAAATAGCCTCCAAGACATCCAGATCTCACTCCATGTCCTTTTTTTCCTGTGGGGCTATGCAAAGCTGGAGGTGTACAGGACAAAGCCTCCACACTGGAGGACTTGAAGAAGGTTCTCAGCAATATGACAAACAACTCCCTTCGGAAGATGGTGCATTCCATCCCCGGCCGTGAGGAAACTGGTTGACACCACTGCTGCATACACTATAAAACAAAATAAGGCGGCTCAACAGAAAAAAATATTTGTAATACGTTGCACAGCTTTTTTATATTTACTCAACTTTGAAACTTTGTGCTCTGTACCCTGAATTCCAAAAGGACTGGACGGACACCTTTGAGGCCATTCAAAAGATTTTTATTGGACTTGGAAGGGCATGCTCCACTCCACTCAGATTCACATGCTGAGAAACAAACTCTAGTTGCCATAGATTTATTTTTTTTGTATCTGACACATTGGGAAAAAAGAATTTAACTGACCTTTAAGCAAAATAGAACCTGTATTCTCCTGTTTTATGCAGATCAGTTTTTTAACTTTGACTAGTTTTGGAAGAATTTTTTTTAAAGTAATGTTTGTATGTTTTAATTCTTGGAGTATTGTTTTGTTTAGTTTTTTTAAATAGAAGAACAATCACTTGAACCAACTATATCCATGGGCTACAATGGGAGACAACTTACTACAATTGGAGACAACTTGAGTAGATGAAATGTTGGGCTAACAACCCTACACAAATACAACTACAAAAAACAACCCTAGACAAATATAGTAAATTGAACCCACAACAAATACTGCTTGAGCTGACTTATATATTTGAATTACAAGTTGTGTCAGCATAAGATTTTGAACTGGTTACACGTTGTGTTAACTAAACAGCAATGTAATATATTTTGTTTGGCAAGCAAATTTCTCTAAAAGTTGAGTAAACTTGTAACTTAAGTTTTTGTAACTAACTTGTAACTAAAATGCTGTGCAACGTCATTACTTCATTAACATGCTACACATGCACTATATGATAGATAGATAGATTGCAAAGTAAGGAAAAAGTTAGATACAGTTATGAACGATTAGCTCCCTAACCCCTGTACAGTGCGGTACGGTGCACCTCTTTAGTGCAGTTTGATAGCGTCAGAACGAGAGGGTCTTATAAAATCACCTGAACGCATCTCAATGAAGGTAAACTCCCGGCTCAAGTTGATTTTTTTTTTCAGTTTATTTAGTCTGTGTCTTCAAAGTTTTCAAGAACACAGTGTTACCTCCATGGTCCAGGTTCGATTCCAATCTCTGTGTGCCTGGAGTTTGCATGTTCTCCCCCGTGCTTTGGTGGGTTTCCTCTGGGTACTATGGTTTCCTCCCAAAGACCTGCAGATTAGGCTAATTGGCATTCCCAAATTGCCCGCAGTGTATGAGTGTGTGCGTGCCCTGTGATGGATTGGCACCCTGTCCAGGATGTGCCCCACCTCATGCCCTAAGTCTCCTGGGATAGGCCCTTTGCGACCCTGAATACAGGATAAAGCGGTATAGAAGATGAGTTAGTTAGTGAGTGAGTGTTACCTGTTGTCTCAACAAATACCACTGTAACAAATTTGGCCAGCAATATAATATTAATTAATTCAACATTTATCTAGTTGGAGTTTTTACAGTGTACAGTGTGCTGAAATTTAAGGATTTGCTTTCATTTTATCCTGTAATAAAGTATGTGTAAAATTTGTTTTAATACATTTGTATGAGAAATATGGACTTTTTTTTAAATGCCTAGTTACTATTCCCCCAACCTGTATAATGTCTACACAACCCCTCACCCTGTCATCCACCGCCTTTTCTGTCTTTCAGTGATCGTTAGCAAAACATATAAGAAGCAGAAGCTGTTTTTTCTTTTTAACCCAAACTGAAGAATCAGTGTGTCAGATGATCACAACCATATTGAATAGAAAATTCTATGCTTACTTGTGCTTATATATTTTACTCTAATTTGCTGACACACCATTACCATGCTATCAGCAGTGACTGAGAAGGCACATGTAAAAAAAAAAAAAAAAAAAAGTCACGTGTTGTGCACATGAATGAGATGATCAGGCTGTGTTGCATGAGCTTTATTTGGCACTATAAGAGCTTTTAGCCTGACAGGAGCTGTACAGGACAATCTGAGGCTCTACAGTACGTGCACCTTCCTCTGAGAGCAGATGAACAATTCGTGTGTTTGTGTTTGTGTGTGTGGCCTCCTTGCCAACAAGCAAGTGGGTAGTAGTCTACAGGTACACAGTTCTATATTTATGTAGGTCACCGTTTGCTCAATCTTGGTCAGGATATGCTACTGTGTCATAGAAATTAAATTGCATAAGACAGGGTAGTCTTAAATAACTAATACAGATACAGAGATTTAAAACACATGCCTATCAGTTTCTTATAATGATTCAAATAATAACAGACATGTGATTCCTTTGGTGGCAGAGCATGCAGTCAGACTCAGTCCACTCACTTTCATTATGAAAATGATGTTGCATTCAGATTCAGATAGAGAGGGGCGAAATTTTCTGACGAAGTGGTTATTGATCGTACGCACTGCATCAAATGGCTCCTAAAGCAAGCTTCTGTTTACTGACACTGTCTATGGCATTGCGCCAAAACTGTGCTAATTTCAAATGGGTAATGAGGAGAGTGGAAACCGGAGCTACAAATCAGTGTGGCAGTAACTTTAAGCACCATCCCTGCTTAAGGCCTCACTGTCATCATCAAGACAACTGACTGGAGATGTGTAAATTGCAGCTCTCTGAATTGCTTGTATTACAGGAGGCTGACAGTGGCCTGAATTTAAAATTACTCCATTACTCACACCAAATAGACTGAGCTCTTGAAGGAGCTGCATAATAAAAAGCAATGGCTGGTTTTACAGGCACTGGGGTGAAACTGATTTCAAATTATATCCTCTCTATTAATTATTAAATTAATCATAATATACAATCTCAATATTTGCAAAATCCCAGTCAATTAAAAATGGATTGATGGAGGGTTTTTATATTATGTTTACCCTGGAACTATACAAACATAACATTCTGATGCATTGTTTGTAAAAGGTTATTTATCCTAATTATTTAAATTTTCTCAGCAGTGATAGGACCTTGGGGTTATTAATTACATCAAGAACAGAGTGAACTTAATTACAGGCAAAGCTAGGCTGTTGCCTAGGGCTCCAAATATCTCCAAATTAGCTATAGGTAACTACGTTTTTCTTCATAGTTTATGTAATTTCAATTATTTTCAGTAGTGTTAATGTGTGTTTGTACTGAACAGTATTGATGTGCATTCATAATACTTGAATATATAAAAATTACAGTGAATGAAACCAAGTTTTCAAAGAAAGTCAAATATTTGTTGCCAAACTCTAAAAGCTACTGTTTTCTTTTAAAAGTACAAAAAATTCTAGCACAAATGGAGCAGCTAACAGAAATACGTACTTGCTCCATGTAATGGTGTTAGCTTATTTCATCCTCGTCTGGATCCTCCTCAAATACGTCTAATAGCACTATTCTCATTGCTGCTAGCAACAATAACATTATTAAAGATTGTTTAAAAAAAGTAGAAGAGAGACTTAATTAAAGCGAGGAAAGAAAGTGCATTTACGTAACCGAGGACATGAAAATGAAGTTAATGGCAGTTAAACTACAAACTGCAGTCCAATGAGCCAGAGCAAAGAGCAAGTATAAGTGCATGAATTTTAGTAGATTGGATTGTTAAATTCATTATTCCTTTAATATAATCCTTTCATCAAATCTGAAATAGCTTTGCGGCAGATCTGCTACCCAGTAGATCCATTGAGCAAGGAGAATTTTTTTATACACCTAGGCCTGGTGTTTTAAACTAATAAAGAGAAAAAAATGGGCAGGTTGCCGTTCTGAAGGGCCCCTTCATCTCCTTTCCTTAGACCCCCAAGTCATTAAATTTGCATGAACATGCTCGGAGATTAAATTGGGATTCAGTAGGTGGAAGGTGAAGTATACTTTTTTGCTAGGTAAGTATACTTCTTTTCATGGTCCGACCATGTGGACAGCTCATGTTTTATTTTTTAATCTAACAAATTGAACGCAGCAGTCAACAGCAGTTGCTCTGAATATAGGGAATACATTTTACAATTTTGAACTGACAATACTTCTCCAAAAAGCAATGTGAGGCTAAACCACATCATTTGTATTATTAGTACCATTATGCCATGCTATATTTTTCATTTCCATCAAATTATAGCGTTGGATCTCAGCTCTGCTTGTCATGCAGTTTACCAAAAGCGATTGTCTCAAAATTAACCCAGCATGTTGGCTGGACACCACATGGTTGAACATTTCAAATATTAGCCTTAACACTTTTTTTTTTTATGTTTGTCTATCACAATATGAAAGTGCTAATTATTAGTATTTTCATATTAACAAGTTTGGGAATTATTTGAACTTTACTGTCTGCATATGGCGCTAAATGCTGGGCGCATTCAAACCGGTTTAGTAGCAGGAAATAGTAACAAAAAGACAAGAAAAATTATTTGTTCCTTTTGACCCTGCTTCTAACCATATCTATCATTCTAGCCTCCATTGCTTCTCCCCCACTCCTCTCTTACAGACACTTCCCATTAGCAATGTTTTGGGGTGTTGGCATTGCTCCAAGCCAGTGGGTAAATTATCATGAATAATAAAAAGCAAATGGAAGGGGCCCAGGCAGTTGAGAGGAAAAAGCTATTTAAGATGCTGAGTTGGAGGGGATAAAGGAACTTAAGGAGACTAGAGGTCTTATGGAGCCAGAGGAGCTACATTAAATCTAAAGAACAGGATGCACACACACACCATGTGATTGCCCTATAAAAGCTTTAATTACTTCATTAAATCACACCTCATATTGTTCAGATGTCCAATTTCAACAGCATGAAAGATAGCAAAGATGAGAAACAAGATGAGGTTATAAGTATCTTGTGATGTCTGAATATATAATGTGAAAAGGAAAGACTTGTGTATGTGTGTGTGTGTGTGTGTGTGTGTGTGTGTGTGTGGGGGGGGGGGGGGGGGGGGGGGTATTTATTTATTTACCAAATTTTCTCCCTAATCTTGTTGTAGCGCTCTGTCAGGGCAATCTACTGTCATAGCAACAATTACCAACCAGGAATGGCGTAGACTAGATATGCTCACTCAGAGACAGTTGATGCTAGACTATGGAATCTTTTCACACTGCTGCTCATGCACCATTAGGGAGGGCCTAACACACTCAGAAGGAAAGTGTTATCCACCCCGTCCACATGTGTGAGCTCATAGACACCCATGATTGACTAGTGTCGCTATGATTGATGTGAAAGTGCAAGTATGCCACCCCTCACCCCTGAGAGATCATGGCCAATCTGCTTTTCTAGGTTGTTGTATCACTCACGAAGAAAGGAAAGATTATTACAGTGGCATGGGTAAGACTGGCATTTATATTGCCATATCATTCATCCCTTATTGTGGAGTCAGAAGCCAAATGCCTTTAAAGGCTTTCCTGGATGGAGTTTTGGATTTTTCGTCCTACCGTTTAAATCTACAGCACATCTTACAAACTTCCTCATGAATGCTCCACATACAAGACACAAGCATTTGTTTGTGTGGAGGAACAATGTGTACAAAAAAATAGGCGGAGGAAAATCACATTATATTCACAACCAATATCTTACGTTATTCTTTCAGAGCATAACATGTGTTTAATAAGCCTATAATCTACAATTTTAAAGGCTTGCTTGCATCATGTATTTGAATTCAGAACTAATTTAAATGATTTTGTAGAACACTTGATTAATTTGGCGGTTATATATTTAGTGGAAATAAAAGTGGTTAAATTGCTGGTTGCTGAGATTACTCTAAATAGCTGATAGGCTGCATCTTTTAGAACTCTTAAGTGTGATAAATAGTTCATTTTCCAAAGATTCCTGTAATTCATTCTCTTTGCTTAATCCCCAAAGATAAATAAAATCCGAAAGATCCTGAACCACAGAGTCTAAATAAGGTATTATGTTACTGAGAAGAGGCAATTTGTTGAAATAATATTTTATGGCTCATACCATAAAAAGCCCATGCTTCCTCATTTTTTACAGTTGCAAAACAGAATCTTCTCTCAAGTAGATGATAGCTATATTTCAAGCAAATTTTAATGTCAGACAAAATGTATGTATTTAAGCTAGAACTGCAACAGGGTATACCACCCATGACATTTACACATGTTTTTCTAAATGCAGAACTACATAGTTCATATGTGCACAAGTTAAATGTACCTAAATATCAGTAAATATCAGTAGTGACTTGTGATCATAGATTTTGGTGGGGACATGACAGGGCGACATAAAAAGCAGCATAAAAATGATTTATGAGGCTATCTCAATTGACTTATGTTATAGGCTACTATGTAGGGAATTTATAGCGCAACCTCCCAAAAGGCAGTTGTAGAGTCGACAACATATAGTCATTGAGGATAAATTTTAGCGCCTTAATTTATGTGGCTTTAGACAAAACTATTTTCAACTGTGTTTGATAATGCATGTGTGTTTCTAATCATTAGCAAAGTGCACACAGCAGATCTAATATCAATGTTTGTCAGGTTTCAGCCAAATGTCCACAACAATATCATAAAAACCCAAACCACCTGAAACTAGTCCCAAAAATTGTGCAATGGAAAAGGAGACACATTTTAAAAATGTTACTCAGCCTTTATATGTGAAACAAGGTCACCATGGTGCACATGCATTTTTTATAAATGAACACAATGTGTCATGTCCATTGCATTTCCTCTACTGAAAATGTTCTCGGACTAAGGAAGCACCAGCATGATTCCTGTGGGGCCTCCATAAACACTTGGTGTAGTTCCCATTTTTGAGCACTTAATGCAAAAATAACTCTATTACCTAAAATGGGGAAGTAAACATGCTGCCTCTTGAGCTTCAGAGGTGACCAAATCAATGAATGAAGATGGAAATTAATTAAATTTTTTTGTCTGTCATGTACGCAACAATACACAGTATGATGCACAATGAAATGTCCATGACCTAAAATAGACAAACCTATTCAGAAAAATACAATTACACTACTTATGATAAGGTTATGCTAGAAAACACAATAAAAGATAGATTTTGCAATAAAATAAATTTAAACTAGAAATTAAGTTATGCAATTAAACAGAATTAAAGTAAAGTCGTGGCCAAAAGTTTTGAGAATGATACAAATATGAAATGATGCTAAAATCTGTCCTGTGTCTTGCCACCAGTAAAGCATCCTGAGACCATTCATGTGTGCAGTTGCTTCTAAACCACTCACAATTTTGCCTAAGAGCTCAAACAATTGTACAAAAACACCCACTGAGAGCAACTTCTCCAAATCACCCAAAATAACAGTTTGGTGGCGAACAATCCCTTTTCCAGCATGATGGAGCATCTTGTAATAAGGCAAAAGTGATAATTAAGTGGCTCAGGGAACAAAACATCAAAATTTTGGATCCATGGCCAGGAAACTCCCCAGACCTTAATCCGTTTGAGAACTTGTCATCAATACTCAAGAGGTGGGTGGAAAAACAAAAACCCACAAATTCTGACTAAGCGTTGATTATGCAAGAATGGACTGCCGTCGGTCAGGGTGCAACCCAGAAGCTGATTGACAGCTTACTGGGATGTATTGCAGGGGTTTTGAAAAATTTAGCAAACACTGCAAATATTGACTATTTGCAAAAAAAAATTTGACATAGAAAACAATAGTGTTAAATTGTAAAAAGTGAAGATAATCAAGGTATAGTTTTTTTTTAATTATAATGTAGAAAATGACAACATGAGTTGACAGCATGAGTGTCTATGGCCTACATTAAATTGCAATGTGTCTGTTCTCTCAGAACCATTCTTTCTTTGAATATGCCTATGCCATTAGGGAAGAAAATTTTAATGTGAAAATGAATGCATTGGTATGATAATGGTCATTCAGTGCATTCAGGTCATCTGCTGACTTTCATTTTATTGTCACATACACTAACATAGCTGAGCTGAGATGTTACCAACTGACCATCACTCTGGAATAAGATCAATCTGGACTCATCAGACCTCACAAGTTTTTCCTTTGCTCCAAATTCCAATCGTTATGCTCTCTAGCAAATGAAGCCTGCTTCTTTCCTAATAGGAAAGAGGTTTATTATGGTAACGCAGTTGTTTACTCCCAAACCTGTGGGTTCTTGACACATGTATGTGGAAATATCTTACATTCACTATGAACATAGCTGTGATTTATCCTGTCATTTCTTCTGTCATAATGGCAGTGGTGGCTCATGCGGTTAAGTCTGTGGGTTACTGATTGGAAGGTCTTGGGTTTGAGCCCCAGCACAGCCAAGTTGCCACTGTTGAGCCCTTGAGCACCAGGGGCATGCTATCCTGGCTGACCCTGTGCTCTTACCGCAGCATATTCTAACTGGGTATGAAGAAAAAAAATCATTACACTGTGCTGTAAGGTATGTGTGACAAATAATTGAATCTCTCTCTATAAATTGTGTGCATAGCGTTATGCCCCACCTGCATCTATGAATGAGTCACCAGTGGTAAATATATTCATAAACTGGTATTTCAGATTTATATCCACACTTTGAATAAAATAAAAAGGACCAAATAGATGCTATGGATTATATATATATATGCATATTTTGTTCTGGGTGAAAAACAGCTGCTCTCAATGTCATCTGAATACTTATTCTATCACATGCATGCAAAAGTAAGATACTGTTTTTAATTCAGACAGGAAGATTAAAATTCCTAAATCAGTGGATGCATAACACATTGTAAATGTGCAGTATATCCTGCAGGTATAAGGGGATTTCAGAAGCAGTGTGGAGTCAGCATAAATGCAAAATTCTCTGCTGAATTTCTACTCATTTTATATTTCTCTCTTGCAGAAAAAAAAAAAAAAATCATTGCTTCTGCTGCAAACCAAAAATGAAAACGTTGATCTCTGAACTGAAAGCCTGCTGTTCAGAATTAATAATGTTAAAAAAAAAATTAATACATTATCTTATATGTGAGGGTGAGAGACCCTGCCTGTGATTTGAGTTCAGAGAGGAGGCTGGAGGCAGGAGATACACCATCTGGAGCTGACAAACATAAACAATGTTCACAAAGGGGGAGTTTTTGAAATGGTTGAAAATAAACAGCTCACTCAGCTGGAACTACCGCATATGTTTCCCCCCCATTTTTCTCACTTTGAAGGCAACGGCACAGAGATATCAAGGGAGAGACGGCAGACTTCCACATCTGAGCTATTGTAATGGATGGCGGTAGGATACGTGTGCAGAGTTGTTTTATTTGGCCTTTTCCACGATTCAAAGTCAGAACGAGCAGAACAGACAAAAACACACAGGCAGGGTTATCAAGGACAAATCCATAATAATCAAACGGGGACAAGCAAGCTGACACTAAAAGTTGGAACATAGAGAACCAATGATCCTAGGTATAAAGCTCAATTAAGTTTCACATAAAGCAATGTCATTAAATATACTGTGGGGAAACAGGATATATGGGAGTACTAATGCTAGTGTTTAACTAAGGAGCTCTCAGTAGCATTCATTTAAAACGCTTACTGAATGTGTATCTACTCTAGGCCTTCACAGGACATTCATTCAAGATTTATAGCACATACAGGTTTGAAAACTTGCCCTTAGAGCTGTTTATTTTCTTTAATGGGCACAGAATTAAATTGTAGTTATGACCATCCTAGTCCCTGGAGTTTAACATTGTCGGGGGAGCTAAATAGGGAAGTCAACAAGTAATGGCATGGAAGCCTATAACTGTAATTGAAATAATATATTGACAGAGATCCTGTCTCGTCCAGTCGGAGTTATGGTTCTGTTCTTGCAGCCAGATTCACACGAGTTCACTGCAGTCATGGTATGCGGTGGCAAATTCATTCATTCAGACATTGTGAGTTCAAACAGTGATAACACCACAGTCATATTTGGCTGAGAGTCCAATAGAGCAAACCTGACAGTATGTTCTGGGTGAGAGCTATATGCACTCTCTCCTGTCAATCACAGTGACACAAGACAATTGTAGGTGACAAAGGGCAGATAAAGCTTTCCTCCAAGTCTGGTTCACTGGCATGTCAATATAATATGTGCAACACAAAAAATTGCTTGAGTTCAAAGTTATGGCTTATTTAGTGCTGTGTGTGTATGTGCGTGTGTGTGAGGGAGAAAGAGAACATCTGTGTGCTCACAATTTCAGGGTCAAGTCACATGGCAGCATAATCAGATTCTCTCGGCTATGTCTCTTCACTGGCCTTCCTGCAAGCTCCATCACCCCCAATGTCTCAATTCTATGCATGCTCAATCAGACACTATTGTGAGAATTGTGCTGATAGAAAGCTGAAGCTGGACTGACTGCAGTTGCAAAGGCAAAACAGGGCTTCCATGGCCACAGCATCAGCACAGCAGAGCCACTGAACAGAAACACTAAAAATACTGCCAGTGAAATTACTGCTGCTTAATTGGGCCAAACTGAATGCCTTTGAGAGTGGCTGCACCTGTCATGCCTCGCTAATAGACAGCATGTCAACAAATATACTGAGCTCTTTTTTTTTTTTTTTTGACATATGATGGCGCAGTGTAACGTTTTTTTCAGTATTCTATTCAGCAAAGACAGATGCAGGTGCAGCTATATATTAAGCAAAGTACTCAGAAACAAGCAAAATAAACATAAAAACATGAAAACAGTGAATATGAGGCATATTCATGCAGGCTTTATACATCACGCAGCACATAGACCCTACAACGAACAACAATAACAAATGCAGCTTCATAACCAGACCCTAAAAACCTACTCACTCACTCACTCTTTGTCTATGCTACTTTATTCTGGATGGGGTGCCAGTTTATCACAGGGCACACACACACACACACACACACACACTACAGAATGCCAATTAGCCTAATATACATGTCTTTGTATTGTGGGAGGAAATCGGTGTACAAGGAGGAAACCCACCAAGCGCAGGGAAAATATGCAAACTCCATGCACACAGACCCAAGGTGGGAATCGAAGTGGCCTTTGCCGGCTATTCCAAAAACTAAAACAAAAAATGTTCAAGTCACTCACTCATCGTCTATACCACTTTATCCTGTATTCAGGGTCACAGGGGCCTGGAGCCTATCCCAGGAGACTTAGGGCACAAGGTAGGGTGCCAATTCATCGCAAGGCACACATACACTCATTCACATACTACAGGCAATTTGGGAACACCAATTAGCCTAATCTGCAGATTTTTGGACAAGCATGGGGAGAACATGCAAACTCCATGCCAACAGAGATGGGAATCAAGCCTGGCTGGGAATCAAACCCGGACCCTGGAGGTGCAAGGCGACCACTACACCATCGTGCCACCGATGTGCAAGGCAATCAATTTGAAATGAGGTAATGGTAATTCTGTTATATGATGTGCCAGGGCTGGTGGGTTGTGTTATTGAGTGTACCTGTGGCCCTTCCATGAAAGAACTGCCCATCGACCACCTCCCTCCATGCGTGGCTCCCGAAATGCAAAAACCCAGTTGAGAGGGGTTCCTGGACATGTGAGATTTTTCTTAACACACAAGGGCGCTTAGGCTAATATGATACTTTGCAAGCTCTACCCTAAGCATAGCCAACAGGATGGGTGATGTTTTTTACAAGTGAAGTGGTGCAATTTCTTCTGCTTAGTTAAATGGTAAAACACTGTCCAAAGTGGAGCATGAAAACAAGGCAATGGTCAATTCAAAGCCAGTGGGGTAAGTATCTAGTGCAAAGCGAGAAGGGGTGTGATGTACACCACAAGTCAGAGGGAAAGATTCTCAGCATGTTAAAGTGGGGAGCAAAGCCAGATGGGCAACATTTTCTTTGAAGCAAGAGTGGGGAGTGACGTCCTCACTGAACCAAGGAAATGGAGTGACAACTTCATCAGAGCAAGGTGGCAGAGCAAATTCCTCAGCAGTCAAAGCAACATTCAAAGTGGAGCAGGGTGGCATAGTGACATCTGGGGCAGAGCGGAGAGATTCAAAGTTACAGTGTATTCAGTACAAATGTAACTCTGTTTTTCTCTCTCTCCCTGAAATAGCTGTATGGCTAACCGGAACTCAATTTAGCTTCACTTAAGGCTCAGCTCATTTTTGCATGGAACAAGGGCAGTGGAATTTGACTTTGATTACTTACAGTGTACTGGTTGACAAACTTCATGGTCAGTGTGTAGAGCTGAAAAATTTACGATGACCAAGACCTATGGTAATGTACTTATATACACTTCAATTTAGATTTAAGACAGACTTAAAATAATCAGAACCATCCGTTCAAGATTGCTGAAATGAATCAAATCAAACTGTAGGGAAAAATACAAAACTGACCCCTTTTTTCATTCTAGCTTTGTTCTTAGGATCGCAAGGCGACATTGGCTGCAATTTAGAAAAAAATTCAGAAGATAAATGGTTACAGAATATGTATATTTATTTGATCAGTTTTAATATGATAAATTATGCAGTAATCAGTGAAATTGTAAAGTGCATTTCTACCACACTAAAGGTTTAGCAGAACACCATATCCAAGTGTCATTGGTAGCTCAGTGGTTAAGGCATTGGACTGTGGTTTAGAAGGTTCCAGGTTCAAATCCCACAGCCACCAAGTTGGGCCCCTTGAGCAAGGCTGTTAACCCTCAACTGCTCAGATGTAAGTTGCTCTGGATAAGGTGTCTGCTAAATGCAAAAACTGTTGTCCATTTACTCCTTTTAAAATGTCAGATTTCCATCCACTGTTAATTAAAAGATTTTACTTGTGTTATTGCTACACTTACTGTTACAGTTTGATTTCAGCTTTCAGACTAACTGCAGGAGGAAAAGAGTCTGAAAATGAGGCCAGGTGTCATTTAGACCTGTAAAAGGAAAAAAGAGGCTGTTTCTCAATTTAGCTTTTGAAACCGTCACAAAGAATAGAAAATGTGATTGTGAAGTGGATTATTGCTTGAACTACTTTTCAATTTTTTTCCCCTTTTGCTGTTCCTAATATATATATATATATATATATATATATATATATATATATATATATATATATATATATATATATATATATTTTTTTTTTTTTCGTTTCTTGTGCAGTGTAGTGTATAGAAGAGTTTCATATAATTTTATACTTCCTGTTAGTGAAAGGAGACAGAGAGAGCATTAAAAATATACAGACCTTACCATTTACCAGTACTGTATTATACAGTATTATAGGCAAGGCTAAAACTGTGCTTACAAAAGCTTGGTCATTATTGTACGGTTTATTCAGAAAGTGCACTCAGTAATGACATGAATTGACTCTTTAAATATTGGCATGATGCCAAGTGTTTGTGATTACACTGAGTTTTATTTTTTTCCCTCCACTTGATTTTTCACAGCTAGATGCTTATAGCTAAGTACTTATGAGTGTTATTTAATGATCTGATTTTATTTTTCATACCTAGCTCAATGTAATTCTTTGGAGGCCAGTTTGATCATAAAGTATAACAGAGAAGGTTTAGTAATGTAGGAGTTATATACTTTGAAATATTTCAAAGTAGTATAGCATTTGAATGCTTAATGAAGAACTAAAATGCTTAATAAAGAAGTAAGATTTTGAAGCTAGGCACCACAGTGGCATGGTGGTTAGCACTATGGCCTTGGATCTCCAGGGTTGAGGATTTGATTCCTGCCTTGGGTCTGTGTGCATGGCGTCACCTATTCTCCCCATACTTGGTGGGTTTTCTCTGGGTACTCTTGCTTACTCTCAAAGACCTGAAGTTTAGGGTAACTGTTGTTCCAAAGTGCCCATAGTGTGTTGGATTGGCATCCTGTCCATGGTGTACCCCACCTTGTGCCCACAGTCTGCTCCAGGCCCCCATTACCCATATAGGATAAGCAGCATATACTTTCCAAGTTATGGCCAATATAGTTGGAAAAATGGCTATTCTTAATGTAAAAAAAATTATACAATTGAAATGTTACCAAAGTTGCAGTAAATGAATACATTTTTTCTTTCTCACCCCTCAACTAGAATAGATAGAAAGAAGCACACTGAGGAATGCTTGAGATGTATCAGGTGACTTTTTACATATTTTCAGCTCTTTATTTGCCACAAACAGTCCACATGAGTGTCTGGATTTGGAATCTTTGCTCTGACAACAGTGGTATGAGCCAATTTTCCTTGTTTTTGCTGGCTAGATTTTCTCCCCTTTACAGTGCACCTGTGGCTTTTAATTTGAATACTAGATGCCCGTTTTAGTCTACACTTTTTGACTTAAGTGAAGCAGGGGGTTGGGGGGTGGGGGCTTGACAAACATATATTTTGAGGTTGAAAGCGAATTGGAAATTGAAGTTGTCCATCCTTAATCTGAAGGACAAACTGCTGATATATAAGGTAAAAAAAAGAAAGAAATAAAATAGGGGGGGTACAGAATCAAAATAATCTTATTGCGGTGAAGAAGAAAAAAAATACAATCACAAAGACATGAAGAAGAAGGAATAGTAATGAAGGTGATGAGCAAAACATAAAGGAAAATAGGACAGAAGGGAAGGACAGAGATTAATAGGAGGACACTAAGAAAAGAAGGAGAGGAAGATGAAGTGAGTTTGACAGCAGGGAAAAAGGGTGGGTACGTGAAAAGGAGAGGAAATAAAGGAAAGCTTTTAGAGAAAGCGTGATGGAGGAAAGAAAGGGAAAGGGCACTGAAGAGAAAGACAGAGACATTAGCAGGGACATGACTGTGACCTTAGCTTTGACACACACACACACACACACACACACACACACACACACACACACACACACACACACACACACACACACACACACACACACACACACTGAAGGAAAAATCAGTGTGTGAGGTTTGGGAGTCCCTTTCCTAATGAGACAATTCATGTCTCTCATCAGAACATTTTGGACCATAGCACTTCAGATAACATGGACTCATTAAAGAGCACTGAGTTGGGATCAGTATCAGATATAATAGCTTTAAATGTATTCACTTTATGCATGAAACACCCACCATCATCCACCCACTATCAATAAAATCTAATCTAATGACTAAACATTGTCTGCTGATGACCTGATCTTAAAAACAAAACTTTGTCTGTTGAGTCCCTTTGCATTTTCATTATACAAAAATACATGGACTAAGTGGGTCAAATTCAATACGTGACATTGCACCAATTATGATGAACACAAATTCAGTTATTGTCAATGCAATGCAGGTGCAATAGCTGTAATAATAACCATTATTATATTCCTAGACAGTAAATGTGCCATGCTGAGTATTGCGTTCCAGCATTTGCCATTCAAATCCACCGAGGCCACAAAGTGAAGGCATCAGACCTCTGGAGTGATATGCACCACAGACAGAACGGCGAGGCAGCGTCCTAATTTAGCATTATCTCTCTGGGGCTGTGGATGTACAGCAGACAGAGTGTAGCCTGTCATGGGCAGCCTGGTGTGACAAGTAAAGGTTGGCCTGATCTATGTGCTGTCGGTCTGCATTTTGCTAGCTAGGGAGACAAAAGCCATCACTGCATAAACGTGCCAAAGCATGCCGAGCTGCTAAAGAGATGTGCAGTGTATGTAAGCTAAAAAGAGACAGAGAGAAAACATAGATGCAGGACATTTTCTGTGGTTTGTGTCCCAGCTATGTAACACTCTATGCAGCGCCAATCAATTAGCCATGAATCACTAGTGCTCAGAGGCAGGGACAGAGGATGGACGGGATACTGCATTAGGTGTGAGAGAAGGATTGTTCGTGAGGTACAATGGCAGAGAACGGGATGAATGGATGCTTTGTGTAGGGAGGCAGCACTGCACACAGTCACTTTACTGATGAATAGTCCTTCGAGTGTGCATTTTTGAAAGAGAATGGGTAGGGTAGTAAAATTTGTTCATGGAAGCTGAAGGTATTTCTTACCTAAATACACAGTGGTACCCACAAATCCAGTGTTCCATTTTATCGAGAAATCTGCTATCTTAAAAAACAGAATGTGACAGTATTTCAGACCATACTACACCATAACACATGCTAGTGTTTTAATGTGTGGGTGGAAAAAAAGGACTGTTTAAAAGATTAAACATCAATTTTGGATTCATAAACAGTGCAATTACTGTTTCGATTATTGAGTCTGATCATTATCTGTCACATTGTATGGGATAATGTTTTTTTTTCTTCTTTTTTTTTTGTTGACAAAGTCTATAACTGACATGTGATAACATTTTCTATGTCATATTATCTATGTTTTGTTTGTTTTTGTTTGTTATATAAATATTTTTTTTCCCTTTGGAAAGCTGAACATAAATCAAATGACATATATACTCATAGTTCATAGTTTTAACAAGCCAATTTAAAACAGCAATAAATCAGAATGTAATTATCTGAAAAACTGACCTACTTCTATGTTGCTTTTAACAAGCACAGGAGGATTACTCACATATATAGCCATAATTCAGTTTAGCAGCAAATGTCATTCCACATCTCTAATCTGATTGTGCTGGGTAATATGATTGTTCTGCTCCTTCATTTGTTCAGCTGATACAAATTCATAATCTGTTGCTCATCCTGCCCTAAGGCGTTTTATTATTTGTCTTATCTTTCTATTTGGACAATGCAGAGAACATTCATATTAGTGGTATGACAGATATATCACAAAATAGGTCAAAACAGGTTTTGCTCTACTGGTTATTGAATTTAATGTCTGATTCTTCTGATCTCCGAGGTCACCAAAACTGAGCAAACACAATCCATGACTAAAAAGAATCCTTTTTTTTATTCTTATAAATATTGCTAAACATACATATTGTGACCTTTTGCATACAGAATTAGAATTGGGTGTAGAAATTGACAGAAATGAGCCTCTTCAATATCTGTATCAAATGTATGTATCATGAGAGCTGTAAGTGTACAGGTCAATCTTGTTTCGCTCTAATAAATGAGGGAGAGTAAAAGAGATAAATATATGTGAAACAGACATTATCCCCTACCGTATCCCTAAACTCTTACAATCCAGTGCAGACACATGCAGCCCCAATCAGCTAGATCTTGACATACTGTAGATTTTTTTATTAACTACTCCAAAATGGTGTCACAACTTGCCACATACAGTACAGTACAGTAGGCAGTTCTAGTGCCACATTGGTCAATCATTATGAGAAGAGCTTTGTACTATACCGGGTTCCATGATTGACAGTGTTTTAACTGCCACTTTGATCCAAATGTGTGTGTGTGTGTGTGTGTGTGTGTGTGTTTAAACCTTGCCATCATAGATATATTTATGTTCTATGTGAGTCATATAAATCATGTATTTAAGTTTAAGTGTTTCAGACCTTCAGCCAAACTGCAACTGAATTTTCAATGGCCATTGTTCAATCTAACATAACATTGCCTAATATTGTGACACTGACTAAGATTTTTTACTATTAACCTGATTTTTTTTCTCTACATTTCCCATATTAGATAGACAGATACTATAGATAGATGGACAGACAGATAGACAGATACATTAGATAGAAAGGGACTAGAAGAATTTGGACTAGAAAGAAATAATAGTTTGTGTTTTGTAAAAGCACAACATTAGCATAGGTGGAAAGTTTCCTGAGAAATCAATGTAAAAAAAGTAAAAGTGAAAAAAACAAAACAAAATACAAATACAAACAAACTTATGTGGCAAAATCTAAAAAAAGAAGGATACATCCAGATTACTTAAAAAATTACTTTAAATGTACTTAAGTATTAAAAAGTAAAAGTTTTCTAAAAAATGAAATGGTTAAAACATTGTTTTAATATTAAAAGAAATGTGTCTACTACATAATTAAATCTTTTAGAGCTTTGTGTTTTAAATGTATGTACAGTATAACAACACCATTCTGCTTGAGCCTTCATTCAGTCTCTGTAATTTTAAATAACACAATTTTCAGTTCCTCCTATACACTGGTGAAGGACTATGTACTGTACAAACTGTAATTATTACAGCATACTGTACAGTACATTCACTGAGTAGTTTATTAGAAACATCACTACCACTACATTCATCCACATTCTTGCAATTATCTAATCAGCCAACTGTGTGGCAGCAGTGCAGTGTATATAAAATCATGCAAATACAAACAACCAGCTTCAGGTAACGTTCACATCAACCATTAGAATGGGGGAAAATGGTGATCTTTCTAAATAAAAATATGAGAAAAATTTTTTGATAACACAAAACCGTTAAATACAGAATAACTACTAAATTATTTTCCACTTCTAATTATTTACTATTTATGACACACACAACAGTCTAAGCATATTGTGAATCTGTACCTGCTCACTATGTAGTCTTAAAAACTAACATTATATTTCTTAAGGCTCAAACATGGTTTTCCAGTGTTCACCTCATATTGTGGATTATGGACTTTCTAACAAGCAGAAAACAAAAAGTAAAAATAGAAGAGCCGCTGTCAGACCTGTTGGTCACCAGTATGGGCTCACCTCAGGGCTGTGTCCTGTCTCCAATTTAATTTATTGTATATACTAATAATAGCACCGGACTACATCCAGACTGATTTTAATAAAGTGTGCTGATGTTTATAGGTTCACTTCATATAGTATCTGATAGTATCTGTTCTGAGACAGAACATGGTTCTGTATTAAAGGAGTTCATTCAGTGGAGTAAAGATTCTTAACAGACAAAAAAGAAAATACATATTAATTTCAGGAAGATATGTTTGCCAGCACAAACAGTAGTCATCAACAGTCAACAAATCCAGGTTGTAGAGGTATGAAAAATTTTGTGATTATAAAATGAAATGGAATTATCATAATTATTTTTTTTTTGCCAATTTTGAAAAAGTTTCAAATCTTTTGGATGAAATCCCACTAACTACTCTACACTGCCTGGGCAAAAAAGTTGCACACTCTAAGATTTCATTTCATTCACTGAAAATGATTCCTCATGCTCCCAGAACCTTTTACAATGTCATAGAATATGCCTGTGCCATCGAAAAAACAAAAAACACCATTGATCTCTCAGTAAATTCAGGTCATCAGCTGACTTCATTTTATTGCCACTTAACATCAGAGTCTAGACCTGAGCAACTGAAGCAACCCCAGATTACAACACTTGTACAGTGGGCACTATGCATGATGATTGCATTGCTTCATGAGCTTCCCCTCTTACACTGACTCAGCCATCGCTCTGGAATAGCGTCTGCACTCATCAAACTACATGACAGTTTGTCCATTGTTCAAAGTCCAATCTTTATCCTTCAAAGCAAATTGAGGCATTTTTTTGCCTAGTGGTTTTCTTATGGCCACACAGCTGTTTAGTCCCAATCCTGTGAGTTCTCTTCACACTGTGTGAGTGTATATGGAAATGTTCTTACATTCACTATTAAACACAGCTATGGTTTTTACGATAATGTTTTTTTTTTTTACCAAGCAGCTTTACCAAATCGCCATTCATGATTCTTTTTCTGACCACATTTCTTCCACACAGTTGATGGTTCAGCACTGTCCTTCCACATTTTGATGTGTTGATTGGTTCTTAACCCAGTTTCAGTGATTTCACTTGTCCTTAGTTCTTTTCTTTGCTTGATGCAGCCCAAGAATTTGACCTTTCTGAAATGGTGACTCCCCCCCCCCCCCCCTCCAGGCCGTGTATATCAGAATTTTCCTGATGGAAGCATACATGTCCACTTTATAATTTTAGCCATTTCTAGGTGCCTCATCAAGCTTATTAATGCTTCTGAATCTTTAAGAACCATGAAGAAATTTAATTAAGTATCAGTTCAAATTTGCATTAAGTGCTGCTTCCATTAGTGCCCTGTTGTCATAGACAGGCCCTAACTTATTTACTTAATTTATTGCTGATTAACTTCTGACCACAGGCTCTGAAAGGCACAGCAGTAAAGCATATAAAAGAATCCAACAAAATTCGAAGAAATTATGAACTTCCTCTCTCCATTGCTGTTCAGAGAGACACTGGCAAAAAAAAAAAAATGCATCTTTGGGCTCACATACATGGAAGGACACATTAACGATGCTTAAACAAACTTTGGCTAACATGTGGTGCATTATAATGGTTCTGTACTGGCAGTGTGTTTTTTTAGTTTAGACAGAAAGCTCACTTCATCAGTGTTCCATTTGGCTTAGTTTTCTATTGTATTACTATACAAATCATGAATATGATTAAACTATGTATTACAGGACCTGTGCTGATCAATTTGAAAAACATACTGTATGAGAAACCAGACAGAGCATTTACAGACTGAAATTATAGTGTTGGGAAGTTATAAAGAAGATTATGAAAATAATGAGGAAATATGAGCAAATGCAATGTGATTAGCCTGACTCATGAGATTACAAAATATCTTCTGATGCAGTGTACACCAGAAAAACCGGTCCACATCAAATAAATAACAAGGACAGTGTTCCTACACGTTCCTGGGATATGTATTGATGAATAAAGATTTCTAAATCATCTAAATCCAATTTAACTCTACAGGTGTATCCCTTCAGGGATTTTTAGAACAATGTTTTATTGTGTAATGAAAACAAGATTACGCTAGCTGCTTCAGGGTATCATGGGTAATCACACTTGTTTATCTCCAGTACGTAAAATATCTCCAAGAGCAGCCTCAATGACACTGACACTGCAGAGTGTGTAAGCAGCGTATATAGTATACAACATCTATAAATGACTCATAAATCATGAGACATAAAAATGGTTAATATCACAACAACTATGATAGCTGTGACACAACAGCTATCAAATTGCTCTTTGGATGTAAAAGCTCAGCGCAACAGCTTTTAGTGCCAAGTGACAATCAATTAGTGAAACATCTTCTGTTTACTGCAGAGTTATTATTTGTCAGTGTACATTTGTTATAGCATCATTCAGTTGCACTTCTCCATTAACTCAAAAATGTATTCCATGAAAGTAACACATGGAATGCATTTATCGGTTTTCCAGTATCCAAAACATCTAGGCTGAAGAGAATTTGGCTTGTTGATTTGTGATTTTCTTGTTTTGCTTCTTGGGCTGCTGCTGTAATACATCGGTCATATACAGTATTACTGCTCCTCTCTGGAGAGAGATAGGCATTTAAAAAAAAAATATGTGTGCCTGTCAGAGAGCAATGTTTCATACGAGATCAGGCAAGCCTAGCTGAAGCCTAACCACAGGGTTTAATGTAATGAGGGTCCCTACATGTTTAACTGAAACTAACAAGAGAAGTAAAGGAACAGTAAATATGAATGCTGTGTTTATTATATATGTTATTGTTATACGGTATGTAATTGTTTTACACCAAAAAAATCAAAGAGATGAAAGAGTCACGCGGCGTCGACTATGTCGCGCAGGCTTGGGGAACCCAAAAGCAGACACAACTTAGTTTAACTGATTTTAATGAAAAAATGAGAAGGATAGAAAAGAGGGAGAGGCAAAAGCAGAGAAGCAATACTTGGGGTGCTGTCTGAGGTGGGCGGTGGCCGTAGAGGGGGTTAAGGGATGGGTGATGCAGAGTGAGCCCGGCTGTGCGGGGAGATCAGACCTGCAGCGCGCATGCAATGTTTAACGCACAGAAAGAGCGTGGTAGTGTGATGGATCAGTGCTGTGGCGCGTGTGCTGAATCCGGCACGCAGATTGAGAGAGAGAGCAGCTGTGTCAGGAGATCGGGGTTGTGGATTGAGGGGCTGGTCTGAAATCATGTGATCAGCATTGCAGGAATCCTGGGGGGATAAGGCAGAGTCAAAGTCAGAAATGAAAACAAAGGGTCAAAACCAGGTAATCAGTCAACGTAGCAGACAACTCCAAATCGTAAGGCAAAGAGACGTAACAGGGGATCAAATATGGGTCAGCAACATGAAACACAACAAAGTATTATAGGCAAGCAAAGTATACTAGGCGAGAAAAAAAGAAAAAGGCGAGCTTGGGGCACGCAATAATTCGGCAATGAGTGGTTGCTTGGACAAGACTTATATAGAGCGAGGTGATGAAATGAAAATATGGAGCAGGTGTGCTTGAGCTGATGAATGAGGAGGCAAAACCAAAGCTGCGGGACGGAATGTGGAGAGGAGTCACGGGTGATCAAAGTTTGGCTCGAGGCGTGGGCATGACCTGGCCTACCGTGAGAGAAAACATATATTCTCAGATTCATAAGGCTCTTTACAGTATAGGAAAGAACAAAATAAAAAGTTGGTCATAAAAGCTAGTATCCCCTCTTTTAATTCTATGTGGTTTATAATACAAATCATCTGATCATAGCGGATCTTAGTATTAGGCAAATGCAATGTCAGACAAACATCAACATGTAACTTTTTCACCATGCCATTATTTATTAAACATAAATGAAGACAACATTTTTTAAAAATACATATATAGGCAATACTACGTACCGCCCATGATTCAATAGCTTGTTTTAGCACAATAACTTAAAGGGATTGTCTCCTGTATGACTTTATCAGTCTCTCACATGACAGGAATTATGGCCCATTTTTTCTTATGGCCCAATGGCACATTGCTTCAGTTTTTAGTTTTTGGACATTCGCTTATGCACAGCTCTGTTAAGGTCCTCCCACAGCATTTTATCATGAGTTGATCAGCAATTAATCAAGGGCTGATGATTAGCGGCAACCTTGCTGCAACTTACCGTCTTAAATCCTATGGAAGCAGTAAGGGAGCACATGTTTTTTGCCACATGTTTTTTTCTTTTTGGCTTCATTTTTGTTAAATAAATAATAGCATGCTAAAAAAGTCATATTTTGTTATTCGTCTGAGGCGGGGTTTTTTTTTTATATGAAGACTATATTCAGATCATGTTTAGTATGTTTTTACACCATAACACATGGAATAGGGGGTACTAACATTTGAAAATGACCATAAATTACCTAATGCAAATTTTGGCAAGCTGAATTCCAGTCAAATTCTGAAAAAAATGTACGTGAATAGCATTTAAGAAAGAAAATGTAAACTGCCATATTTTATAGCTTTATTTACTTTCTGTGTGTTCCTTGTTTCATGCTAGATGCTCACTTTTGGCAGCATTGTTTGCTCTCATTATTTACCAGCGCTGGCTCTAGGAAAGATTAAATCGGGGGAGGGCACTATATTGGGGACAAATTAAATGGGGGATCATGTTAAATGAAGATTAAATAGGTGGAGGTGGATTGTGACTGTCCAGACAATTTTGTCATGCAAAACTGGCTGGACAGAATTCTGTGAATCTTTGGCGGTAGTTTGGTATTTGCCTGAAGTTAAACCTGCGGCATAAATAAAATCCAAATGTTGAGTAGAAGGGATGTTAAGAGCAATTATGTTCCAGATTACATGACAACATCTAACGCTGTTTTAGACGAATATAGAGCTTTTCCCTCAAGGTGGGTGTGGGTCACTCAAACACTATCAATGCGATAGTTCATCATGTATACACAGAGTATGTATTACAATTATCCATATTGGGGGTCAGTAGTGATCATGTGATGCTCAGCAGACAAAGCGCATGCGTACTACTCGTATATATCAAGCTCTTCCTCGTTTATTAAGTTAAAATTTATTTTAAAATTTTGATCATCTTGCAAAACGCTCGCTGATCAAATTACTCGAAATCCAGGGTTCCACTGTATATTATAATGCTATTTTTAATATATATGCTGTATTATGAGAAACCATAATGTGTGTTTGTTTCATATTGTTAAATGTAGAACATTTAACAATATGAAACAAACAGGCATTATGGTTTTTCATAATACAGCATTGAACACAGGCAGTAGGCACTGCAGTACAATCTCTTGTCCTACAGCCCCGCAAGGTAGCAGTGCTGCTCAACAAGTCAAATCACATGATGTCATATTACTGCCTCATTAATTAACAGAGGAAAAAAAATCCAAAATGTATTTTTTTTGTTGCTCCCTCAAACTCTTTCTCCTTCCATCACTCTTTCAGATCAACTTGTACAGCCTGTGCTACAAAACCAGAACAATCAGAGACTGGAAGAAAGCCAATTCTTGTGGGCTGGTTCTGATCAGCAAGGAAGCAGCCAATCAGAAATAAACTGCCATCCAGTATTTCTTCTTCAGCTGTGAGATTTTGAGAAGGTGTTGAGAAGGATTTGAGCAAGCAAAAATACAACTAAACAAAATACAAATCTGTCCCTGAAAAGTTTTTCACTCAAAATGACAGACAAGTTTAAGGCCAGCTTATACTTATACAGAGCTTATGTAAGTATGCACGTGCACACACGCACACACGCACACGCACACACGCACACACACACACACACACACACACACACGTTTGCATGCATGCACGCGTACACAGTAACTAATATTGAAGTGTTTAACGTATATACTACATTATCCTCCTACAGTTGTCTTCTCTTTTTATATTCACAGCCAGATAATTTAGGTCTTTTAGACATGTTGATGTTGATGCATTGTTTACTTTATCTCACATTTGTATCACTTAAACAAGACAGCCAATAGCTAGTTATAGCTGTGGGCGGGAGGCCAGGGAGAGATAGCTGCAGGTTCGGTGTGACTGACACATTCCTCAGCAAATCATTATGTTTACAGAAACTTTTTGGTTACTCCATCATTTTCTTTTTCATTTCACTGCCTTTCCCAAAGTGCGTTTCTAGGCAGCTGGCTAGTTCTCCTATAAGTATTAAATTGGCCATGTTATTTACTGCACCTGCCTCTAGCATTCAACACCTTAAATAGTTAAATTTGAGGAAGATTTTAATTCTTCTGAATTCTAAAGGGGAGTAACAAGATCTGCTAACTGACTGCTAATTGACTACATCAATAGGAGGCTAGAAAATAACCATAGTAATTTTTTCTTTCCTGGATGTTCAGCTTCTGGGAAGAGACGTTGCACCAGCTGCAGCAAAGCTCTCATGCTAACAAAGAAATTGGACGAGACCTGAAATGCAGAGATTCTTAGCAATGCAAATAACAGGGAACCATCCCAAAGGCAATCAGCTCAGCTCAGTTCTATCCTTCTTCGTAAAATTGTTTGAATAAAACTGAAAAGGGCCCCTGCAGTATTCTAGGAAAGTGAAAGCATGACAATACTGATCTTAAATTAGTGTAGATATTCAAATACCTCGGTGCCTAATTTTTACAATTTCCAACTAGACGAGAAGCCTGACAGTGCCACACTCTCTAACAAATCAGCAACACCACATGCAAATGCTATCATAATACTAATACTAGCACTTGAAATGGCAACATGCATGAGTCAATGAGAAACTGAGAAACATGGTGAAAGACTGTATTCACTCGCATGAGTGAAAAACATATATTCTTTCTCTCTCTCCTTGACAAGATATGGTTATGAGCAGAATAAAGATCTATAGAACAGAGTATTACATTAGAGTAAGGTTTTTATTAGATTAGAGTATAGCTTTGTAATACAAAGATTATTCCACTGCAAGCTTTCATATTGGATATGCCAAACACACACACGCAGACACACACACACACACACACGCACGCACGCACGCACGCACGCACGGCCGGGCTGCTATAGCCAAACCTTTGGTCACTCGTGCCAATGCCAAAAGTCGGTTTTAGTGGTGCCAGCAGCAAAAATCTTGGGCTGTGGTCAATGTATATATATTTTTTATTTATTTATTTATTTATTTTTCCTATGTCCATTTTGTACTCAACTAGACTTAGTAAAACGAGTAAAAAATGGGTTTTTAGAAATAGTTAAAAGGTTAAAGCTTAAAATAAGCTATTAAAATCAGCTTTAATCTAATTGGTGATATTAATACTGTATTTCAGGTTGAAGCTCGCATACATTTCTGCCTGTCTTTCTGTATAGTAGAACTCCTTGCCTAACTTACTTATACAAAGAAATACAATTGAGTAAGGTCGAGAATTTTACACCTTGTTTATGCTAAGTTGTAATTCTTTCATCACATTACTGCTTTAATTAACACCATGGTTTTGGAATATATGAGACAAACTTTTTTAAACTTCCGGCAGGAAGAATGAACATACAATGATCTGTCCATACATTTTTGAAGGTTCAGTTTCGAAAAAGTCCTTTTTAGGGGTACTCCATGCTGGTCACGCATTGTTTGTGTTTGATGAGGATTTGGGCACTTTGAAGGGGCATTACGGTTTTGTGTTCTTCATTATTATGTGCACATTTTTCTTTGAATCCCTGTAAAGAAAGCATCATATTACATAAACAAGTTTTCAGATGAAAAAAACAAAAACAAATATGGCTTCTGGGTTTTGCATGAAAATAGAAAGACGCTAGTGTGACAAAGTTTTCAGATTAATTTTCTTGCATATTCTCCAGTACAATTAGTACCCCAGCTGTTTAACTTATAAAACTGTACAAATCTAACACTACTGATTATTTTAAAGCAGAGTTTTTGTTATTCTTGTGAAATCCCGGTCACAATATTCTTACAAACGTTGGGTTTGTATACAGTAAATATCCCTGTTCCTACAAATTCATACATTGATGTCAGGGATCATAGTTTTACAGCCTCCTTAGGAAGTTGGTACGGCGGCCATTTAATTCTTAAGAACAATTTAACGCATTCTTGAGAAAAAAAGGTAACTTTCCTATCGCACAGTGGCCGTAGAGTTCTTACATTTACCTTAAGGTTGCCTTAGGACCTTCCTACAGGCCTACAGTTTTTGTCCTAAGGTGGTCATACAGCAACCATATGTGCAACTTACAGCAAGTAAGTCGGTAGACACCTCCTGTCTGTTGGCACATTTTGTCATTTTATGTAAAGTACACTCTCTATTGCTAGAAAATTAGTGAAAAATATAAATTTTGAAGATGGCAACCGCAGCAGTAGAAGACTTACAAGATGAAAAAGAAGAGGATCTAGTAGTTATGCCTGCAGTTTTGGTTCAGCTGCACCAGGAAGAGCACGAGAGACCACATGATGATCTATGCACATATTGCACATTAAATAAAATAGAACATTACCTGCAAGATATGCAGAAATATCCAGATGTAACAATCCAGAAATGGTGAAGAATTTAACTGTTACAGTATCTTGTGAAAACACTCATCAGAAAATGAGGAATGGTATGGCACACATGTGGCTTTTAGACAGCCCCCGTAAGCAAGTCACAAACACTGGACAAATGACATAATGCCACCTTGTGAACACCTTACCGCACATGGTGCACCATGGTGCATTTGTATGAATGTCATACGAATATCGGTTCATTGGGTGTTCATGTGAACGCTGTAAGATACTCATATGGACATATGAATGTACAGTACCAATATGGAAACTGTCATGCACACTCGTAACACGACCGGCACTAGGACCTGGAAGTAATACGGTCGGGTTTCCAGGAAGCATAAAAGGAGACAAAATGGCGCTTCACATTGCTCAGTCATTGAGTTCGCCCATGCCTTGTCTGACGCTTCGCCGACTATTCTGTGAGTACTCACCGATTTGGGTTGCTTCTTTGATTGAGTGTGTGTTGCTAGAATGCGGATCTATTTGTGTAGATCCTAGCTCTTTGTGTAAGAGAGTTCTTAGATAAATTGCGTGGTTATCCTGCCTACTCGCGTTGCTTCCGCGTTTGGGTTTACCATCCACGCTACACGGGCTAACTGCTAAGGCTTCTGTGCTTACCCTCCGATAGCTTGTGACAGAATGACTGAGCCAAAAGCAGTAAACCCAGCGGAGTTTGCTCGCCTCTGTGATGTGGTTGACCAGCATGCCGAGCTGATCAATAAGCTCCGTGGAGAAGTCGTGTCTCTCCAAAAGGACCTCCAAGACGTCTCGGCTTTGCGCCGCGAGGTGGCGGAGCTACGGCAGGAGAATGCGACCCTCCGCGGGGCGGCTGCTCACTCGGTTGTTGCCCCGCGCATCGCAGTGGCTGCGGCACCGCCACCCCACCCCCCTTCTGATGTTTTCATAGCTCTACCGGATAAGTGGGATGGCACAGATGGGAGGTGCAGTGTCTTTCTAACCGCATTGGATCTTGTGTTTGAGTTTAATTACACCAAATACTCCACAGACCGACTGCGCGTTGCGCTTCTCGTTTCGTTTCTATCCGGGCAGGCAGCTGAGTGGGCCACGGCGGTCCTCAGCTCAGATTCAGACACGGCCTACTCATACGGAGAGTTCACCCATCAACTGAAACTAACATTTGAACATCCTGCTGCTGAGGTGGAGACCGACACCAAATTATATCATCTGCGGCAGGGAGGGTTGTCCGTGAGTCGCTACACAGTGGACTTTCGTACTCTAGCCGTGCAGACCACCTGGGGAGACGCCGCCCTCCGGATGGCCTACTACGAGGGACTGGCCTCACGGATTAAAGATGAACTCGCCGGGCGAGAGATTCCCGCCACGCTGGAAGGACTGATTCAGCTCGCCCTTCGCATTGACCAGCGGCTGCTCTCTCATCCGAGGCCAGCCCCCCGGGCCCTGCCACCTTCATACCCTCACGCCCCGGTTCCTGAGATTCGTCCCTCCTTCACCACCACCGCCATGGCACCCGTCGGACCTCCACCTCCCGCCGTGGTTAACACCGGAGCTGGGGAACCCATGCAACTAGGACGCGCCTCCTTGACCGCTGCAGAATGGGAACGACGCTTCAGAGAAGAGCTTTGCGCCTACTGTGGGTCAGCGGCGCACCACAGGGCCCTCTGTCCACTTCGCCCGGGAAACGCTCAGGCCCGGTGAGCAAACGGGGCAGTTCACTGGGCCCCCTCCACCTCTCGGTCACGACACCCAATAATTCCCGTCTCACGATACAAGTACACTTCTGGTTTGGCCACAAACGGGTCGGAAGTACTGCGTTCATCGATTCCGGTGCCGCAGGTAACTTTATTGACTCTTCGTTTGCCAAAGAACTGGGAGTGGAACTTGAGGCGTTATCCCAGCCCGTTCGTATCACATCTGTCGACGGGCGGCCCCTTTCCTCCAGCCCCATCACCACTCAGACTCAGCTGCTCACCCTTGTCATCGGCCAACATCACGAACGGATCCAGTTCCACCTCACCTCCATTTCATCGCCACCCATCATCCTCAGACACCCCTGGCTGCTCCAACATGACCCCCTCATCTCCTGGACGCAAAACCGGATCCTGCAGTGGGGGCCGACCTGCACCGAACTCTGCCTGCGGGGCCCGGCTGGGACGTGTTCTAGGGAGTCCGAGGCACCCGATGTCGACACCAACGCCATCCCCGTCATCTACCAAGACCTGGCTGAAGTATTCTGCAAGAGACGAGCCACACACCTTCCTCCTCATCGCCCCTATGACCTGACAATTGAACTTCAGCCGGGCTCGGTCCCCCCTCGCGGCCATCTTTACTCCCTCTCTGCCGCTGAGATGCAGGCGATGGAGAGATATGTTTCTGACGCCCTTCGCCACGGCACCATCCGGCCCTCCTCCTCGCCTGCCGCCGCGGGGTTCTTCTTTGTGAAGAAGAAAGGGGGCGACTTGCGTCCCTGTGTCGATTATCGGGGGCTTAATAACATCACCATTAAGAACAGACACCCTTTGCCTCTTACCAACTCAGCCCTGGACGCCCTCTCTGGCGCCACCATTTTCACAAAGTTGGACCTCCGGAGCGCCTACAACTTGGTGCGCATCAGAGAGGGCGATGAGTGGAAGACGGCTTTCATCACCCCTACTGGACACTACGAGAGCTTGGTCATCCCATTCGGACTCTGCAACGCACCCGCCGCCTTCCAACAGTTCATCAATGATGTCCTTAGGGACATGCTAGGGCGGTGGGTGTTCGTTTACCTGGACGATATCCTTATTTATTCACGCACCGCTGTGGAACACACCCAGCATGTCAGAGCGGTCCTTAAGAGATTACTCGCCCACCAACTGTACTGTAAGTTGGAAAAATGCGCCTTTCACGAGCGCTCCACCACGTTACTGGGTTTTGTCATCTCGCCCCAGGGTGTGGCCATGGACCCGCAGAAACTGGAAGTTGTGCGTCATTGGCCCCTACCCAAGACCCTCAAGCAACTTAAACGGTTTCTCGGGTTTGCGAACTTCTATCGTCGCTTTATCCGGGACTACAGTACGGTTGCCGCCCCTTTAACCGCTCTGACTCGACCCTCTTCTCATCACTTCAGCCTCAACCCTGCCGCCATCACCGCCTTTCATGACCTATGCCACCGGTTCACCAACGCCCCAATTCTACTGCACCCAGACGCAAGTAAACCATTCGTTGTGGAGGTGGACGCTTCGGATGTGGGCGCCGGGGCTGTTCTCTCTCAACGAGGTCCAGACCGCCTGGGCGACTCTACGTGCCGAACACCGTGAGGACCGAGGTGTTGCGATGGGGTCATTCCTCGCCATTATCCGGACACCCCGGCGCCAACCGCACCCTCCAATTCATCAGACGTGCCTTCTGGTGGCCATCTATGGCGAGTGACGTCAAGGAGTACGTCCAGGCGTGCCCAGTGTGCGCCAGGTCCAAAAATACCAACCAACCGACACCAGGGGAACTCCAACCACCCCATCGGCCCTGGACGCACATTGCCGTCGACTTCATCACGGGCCTGCCGGCCTCCGAAGAGAAAAACACCATCTTAACCATCGTCGACCGGTTCTCCAAAGCCGTGCACCTGGTGGCCCTCACCGGACTCCCGTCAGCCAAAAAAACAGCAGAGCTGATTTTAGAACACGTAGTCCGACTGCATGGGTTCCCAAAAGACATCGTCTCGGACAGGGGGCCCCAGTTCACCGCCCGCTTCTGGAAGGCCTTCTGCCGTCTGATCAATTCCACCTGTAGTCTATCCTCTGGTTATCATCCCCAGACTAATGGTCAGACGGAGCGGACCAACCAACAACTGGAGCGCTACTTGAGATGCTTTGTTGCCGATCGCCAGCGCTCCTGGGCCCGCTACCTCCTATGGGCTGAGTTATCTCACAATCTCCATGTCTCGTCAGCCACCAATCTCAGTCCATTTGAGGTATGCCACGGTTTCCAACCTTCGATGTTCGATCATCAAGAACCGGAGGTTGAGGTGCCGTCAGCCCAACAGTTGGTTCGCCGGTGTCGACGGCTGTGGAACCAAGCAAACGCCGCCATCCAACAGGCCAACAACCGCTACGCCACTCAACATCGCCGTCGACACCAGTCGGGACTATTGTACAATGTAGGTGACAAAGTATGGCTTTCAACCAGAAACCTTCACCTTCGCACGGAATCCAAAAAGCTATCACCCAGGTTCATCGGTCCATACCGCATCACTCTCCGTATCAATCCTGTCACCTACCGGCTCCAGCTGCCTGCGGCGCTCCGGATCCATCCGGTATTTCACACCTCCCAGCTCAAACCCTTCATCACTTCACCAATGGTTCCCCCCCACCCACCCTGCTCCTCCTCCCCGTATCATTGAGGGTGGTCTCGCCTTCACCGTTCGCCGGATCCTTGACTCACGTCCTCGGGGCAGAGGGCTCCAGTACCTGGTCGATTGGGAAGGTTACGGTCCCGAGGAGCGATCTTGGATTCCGGCTCGGTTCGTCTTAGACCCCGAACTCATCCGGGACTACCGTCGTCGGGTATCCTCCACCCCAGGACCGTCAAGAGTCGGTCCTGGACAGGGGGGTACTGTCATGCACACTCGTAACACGACCGGCACTAGGACATGGAAGTAATACAGTCGGGTTTCCAGGAAGCATAAAAGGACACAAAATGGCGCTTCACATTGCTCAGTCATTGAGTTCGCCCATGCCTTGTCTGACGCTTCGCCGACTATTCTGTGAGTACTCACCGATTTGGGTTGCTTCTTTGATTGAGTGTGTGTTGCTAGAACGCGGATTTATTTGTGTAGATCCTAGCTCTTTGTGTAAGAGAGTTCTTAGATAAATTGCGTGGTTATCCTGCCTTACTCGCGTTGCTTCCGCGTTTGGGTTTACCATCCACGCTACACGGGCTAACTGCTAAGGCTTCTGTGCTTACACTCCGATAGCTTGTGACAGAAACATCTTTTGAATTTAAATGACTCATGAACATTGTACGTCGTTATTAGGTTGTTCCGAAGGCACCTAAGGTGGCTCTACAAAAAGTGTATTTCATGCCGCGTTCTGAGAAAATCTTGGACAAGATCATCAACCTGGCCTACAAACCAGTGACAAACACTGGATCCTTATAAAGCCGCCTTAAGAAGACCTTGGGAAATGCTTGAAAAATCGTTCGTATGGTGTTAGCAGCCATTTGTATGGGTATTTGTGACCACTGCTTAACTTTGTCATGCTTGCTCCATTCCATTTTTATGCAAAACCCTGGAGCCTACATTTTTCCCATCTGAACACGGTCATATACGTAATATGTTGATTTCTTTACAGGTATGCAACTATTCTTCTTTAATGTTATTTATCGATTGATGTTTAAGCAATATTTGGAAATACGGAATGCTTTTGTACGTAATAATGCATAATATAATTGTACATAATAATTATGATAAATACACAGTATAAAAAAAATTCTACAGATAATCTAAAGTTAATATGGTGTCTAAGAGTTTTGTACAGTACTGTATATGATTAGAAGTAGATACATTGGTAAAAAATAATCTAATTGCTTTATTATTCTATTATTTATGGCATGCATATTATTTCGTTCACACTTTGAACTCTCATACGAGGTCTTATTTCCATTCAGTGTTCTCCTCACAAATATCCATTTGGGGTGAAAGAAAGAGTGGCACCGAGTGTGAATTTATTTTTCTAGTGTATTGGTAATGAACTCATGAAAGCGAACGTAATCCTTCAGCCAGCTTCAAGTAATATATATTGCCATTTCAAGTGCTAGTCATGGGTGAGCGGGCAGGCAAAGCAAATTTCCCCAAATAAGTCTGAACATGTGCTGATGTGCCGTGGTGATGGAATAGCATCCATCTCATTCAGAAAAGTCATTTAAGCCCATAATAGAAAGGAATTGGCATATAAATTCAACATGAGCCTCTCATCTTAGATGGAGCAGAAGTAAAAGGGCAGCAAGCTTTCTCTTTCATAGCTTTAAGATTAGTGGAGAATAAAAATAAATGGTAAAAAAGCATTTTAGTTAAGGTTGATTAAATATTCCTTTATAAACTAATTACTGTGTTCTGTCATTTTAACCATTTTTATGTTGGTTTTTAATCATTTTGATAATAGATACGATAAAGAAAAAAAATGCAGCCCCTGTGTGTGTGTGCATGTACAGCATGTATTTGTGCACGATATGAGGATATGAAGATTTTAAAAAGAGAAGCCAGTAGACAGGGGTCTTGCATGAGATATGCCATCAAAGCCGTCACTATTTCCATAGCCTTAATTACAGACCAGGCTTCCTTAATGTTGACAGCATGGCACTAATTCTCTGTAATGGTGTTAAGCATTTTTAAACTCAGTAGAGATAATGAAAGAGACATCATCAGCTTTCTGTGCAGACAGAAGCCATGCCCCATATCTCTGCTAGAAAGGCAGAAAATTACAGGTACAAATAAGCCGCTCCTTCACCATGACAAGTGGGTGAGAAATAGGTACTTTATAAAGTTGAATGAGTTATGGGTGAATGATGAGGGCTCAGTAAAATACAGTATGTGATTTGCACATATATAACATATATCACACATTATAAATATGTAATTAAATTGCACTATGGAAATCGATATGGGGAATTTGATAAATGTTGGACCATTGAGCTGAGCTTGTGCATACATAGTCAGACTGGCATGCATTTACTTTTAGCCATATAGAATTACTGTTATTTTACAGTATCTATTCAATAAATAGTGCCATGAAAAAGTATTTTGCAATTCCTTTTTTTTTTTGCATATTTAATTTTTTTTTTTTTTTTTTTTAGCTATTTGGAAGTGGACTTGCTGTTGTATTTCAGATCATTGTCCTGCTGCATAACCCAAGTGCACTTGAGCTTGAGTTTACGAAATGATGGCCTGACATTCTCCTTTAGGAGTTTCTGGGAGCACAGAATTCCTGATTCCATCAGTTATGGCAAGTCGTCCAGGTCCTGAAACCATACCCAGCAAGCCACAGACCATCACACTACCATGTTTAATTGTTGGTATGATGTTCTTTTTATGAAATGCTGTGTTAGTTTTATGCCAAATTTAACAGGACATAAACCCTCCAAAAAGTTAAACTTTTGACTCGTCAGTCCACAGAATATTTTGCCCAGAGGTCTTTGGGATAATCAAGATGATTTAAGCAAATGTGAGACAATCCTTTGTATTCTTTTTGATAGCAGTGGCATTCACCTCGGAACGCTCCCATGGATGACATTTTTGTCTCGTTTCTTTATTATTATAGAATCATCAACACTGACCTTAACTGCGGCAAGTGAGGCCTAGAGTTCTTTAGATGTTGTTTTGGATTCATTAATGAGCTCCTGTAGTTGAAAAAAATTCCCACACATGCATAATGATTGTGCTCCAGTGTCAGACCCATTAATTGCCTAGCCTGTATATGCTTTAAGATTCTGCATATAAAGGAATAACAATAAATGTGTTGTTAATTTAATTCAGTTTAATACATTCAAGATTATTTAAGATTAATATTATGGTCATATTATGTTCACTCACTCAGTAACTCTGTATACCACTTATATTCTTCAGGGCTTGGGCACCTTGAAAGTGGTGCCTATCCATCGAAGGGCATACAGTAAGTACCCGAAGCTTGACTCACTAGGCTCTGGAGGTGAGGTCAAAGTGCAAACTAATATGCCACCTTGCTGACATCATACTATGATAGTGTTACGTCTAGCAAAACGTCTAGCAAAACATACTTCTTGATTAATTTTCACATTACCTTAATGAAACGTGAGAGTTTAGATTTAACTTAGTCATAACAGGCTTCCATCAGACTACTGCCAGTCAACTTTTTAGCTGTACACATTTGGAAACACAATCTCTGCATGCTTGCATTCAGTTTCACTTCCGTAAAATGTATCTATTTGCATTTTATGTCCAACATTTTAAAAGCTGTGAAACTCCAAGACGTTAAAGAAGCACCAACCATGACTCTATCTCAGTGGTATCTCCCAAATATTCTTCCCAATGAACACAACAAATTAAAGAAACTACAAGCAAATTCTAATTAACTAAGCTACTAAGAAGGCAGCATGGTGGCACAGCAGATAGCATGCTGTCTCACTGCTTCAGGCTCCCAGATTCATAATGGATCGTAGAGCCCAAAATTCAAGCAGATTTTTGCGCTCTAAGATCAAGAGAGATGAACAACCTACTATAACCCGAAGAAAATTTCTCAAATTTATATATTTATTTTTTAAATATATTTATTAAAAAAGATGAGCTGAACCAAACTCTAATAAACATCTGAAAATCTCTCTAAGGTTTCCTGTGATCATACGATAATACTGGTTCTTGATCAAATTCAGGATTGTTGGAAGGGCCTCTAAATGATATAAACTCTTGTTATGCCTCCTACATGTTTATAATTATACCATTTCTCTTGCCCTCTGTTCTTCACTTATGCTTTCAATTCCATTCAAATCCAGCATGAATATTCAACACCAGTTATTTTTAATGATTCTCTTACATGTGTAAAGAAATCTGCTACTACACTATCCCCATACACAGCATAAGCTGACAGATCAGGAAAAAAAAGTAGAAGAGGATTTTAGTTCCTATGCTCCTTCAGCAGAGGGATAGATTCCTATAATAACCTAAACCATAATGGGATCTTTGAATCCCAAAGGCCAGTTTTCATTTTCTATTTTTGCTTATGATTTCTCATTTGGAATTAACAGTAAATCTATGTGACATGGTGGAGCATTTCGGAGCCCCACACAGATTGCTGTCTTGACAAAAATGACTGCACAGCCCAAGTTTTGCTGCACAGAAGATGCATACCATCAGCGATCATGATGGAGCTGAGCTACTGTATGGCTGATACAGCGCTACCCAGGCAGGACTCATTCGAATAGTAGCTCAAGGCTTGATTATCTGCAAGAGTCACATTCTAAGATTTTTTTTTTTCAGTTTTCAGTGCCAGCAGGAGAACTGTATGTGCAGCAATGTCATGATCATCAGGATCATAAAGCAGACAATTTTCTCATCAAGGTCAATGACTCGTAACCAGTATCACACAACTGGAGCCATTTTATGTCCACCATTTTAAAAGCTGTATAAGTCCCAGAAGACATAGACGCACCCACCATGACTCTATCTCAGTGGTATCTCTCAATTACTGTTCCAAAGAAACACAACAAATTCAAGGAACTACAAGCAAATTCTAATTAACTAAGCTACGAAGAAGGCAGCATGGTAGCACAGCAGATAGCTTTGCTGTGTCACTGTTTTAAGCTGCCAGATTCAGTCCTGGACTCAGGTTACACTCTTCGCAGAGGTTCTGTGTATGTTCTCTATATGGGTTTTTCCCCATGGGTTTTTCCCCAATGTCCTCCAGTTTCCTATCACCGTTCAATAACATGCCAGTCAGTGGATTGGCAAAGGTAAATTTCTCAAAGGTGTTGCTATAATGGGCTCTCTAGCTTGTCTCTGGATCCACCACACCCCTGTCCAGGATAATGTGGTTACTGAAAGTGAGTGGGTGAATAAATAAGTAAAAAAGACCACTCATCACCAACTGCCAAAATGAAAATGAATTTATATTAATATATTAATATTCATTATTTTAATTATAATTAATATTATAAAACATCCTTATTTATTTGACTTATCCATAAACACTCTTTGATAAATCCATCCATCCAGGAACCTCTGTAGTCCAACTAGGGACTGTAAAGGCCAGTGTTGACCTTTACATTTATTCCCATTTTGTATAACCGTAGGTAGGTCCTCTGGTCAACATTCACACACTACCGGCAATTTGGAAACACCAATTAGCCTAATCTGCATGTCTTTGGATTGTAGGAGGAAACTGGAGAACCCAGAGGAAACCCACCAAGGACGAGTAGAGCATGCAAACTCCCTGCACTCAGACCTGATGCAGGAATTGAACCCAGGAGCTGGACGTGCAACCAATAAGCCACCGTGCAACCATTCTTAGATAAATGTAGAGCAGTTAAAGCTGTAGAAAGTACACTTTAATAGCGCAATTTGGCATTTAGAGCTGAGGTGAGATAAATCAACTTCAGAGTAAAAATAGTGGTTGGTCTAATGCTAACCTGACACATAAGCAGATTTGTGTGAAGTAATTAGGCCTAGATGGTGAAAGCCCTTATGCAGAACCAATGGTAAGACAAAGGTAGCAAAGATTTTACTTAAAAAAAAATGTTGACTGTTTCATAAACCTGTCCAGTGTGTAAAAAAACAGCATGTTAATCACAATGCATGTAAGCAGAGTGCAGACAGCACTAAATATAGCGGAGTGAAAAGTCGTGGCTTAGACACAGACCATGGGCTGCCATCATTACCCTGGCTCATCAGGGATTACCTTTTTTAATTACTTCCTCTTGCTTATATCGACATCTTCCTCACTCTGCTTCAGCTTTCTGGAGCGGCGTCCAATTAGAATCAATGGCATTAATCTGTACAATGTTTGCATGATAAGCTACGGTGAAGCATTTACAGGCCTTTGTAATCTACTTTCTGTGAATAGATAAGACTTATTGCTTTGGGAAATAATCTTTGATGGCTCGCTGGCTGCTTGTCAGGTTATCTGGAATAAAATTGCCATACACAAAAAGATGCAGTGAATGGATAAACCAAAAAAAAAATTAATGGATAAACGTTTTTGCCTTCAAATGCTATTGGGATGAAAATGTAATGGAATGACTTTATGAACAGTGAATAGTATTTATGAATAATTGCTGAAAGGTCACACGTTCTTTGTGTCTTGTTAATAGAAAGCAATGGGAGAATATCATCGTTTATCATGGTCAGTAATGTAAAACTGTTATTCTTTATTACTGGACTTATTACTGCATATATTTGACTTGATGCATATTTGCTCAAACTGTCATGGTTCGATAACAGTTCCTGACATTGCTCTGATAAAAGAGTGTCAGACAAAAGCAGCCAATTTAGTTTTTTCCTGACATACAGTAATTGCTGACTGCAGTCATAAATTCATGCAGGGCACAGGCCAGAGGGAGCCAGATCCATTATTGAAGACTGCTTGACAATGACACGTTATCAAAGTAATCAATGACAATTGTCAATAACTTCCTACATCATAGGATTACCAGGGTTGTCGATAAACAAGGATTTGTTTGGACCTTAAGAGACCACTGTTCAATGGCAATGGACCTGCTGCTGAAAATCTTCAACTTTTTCAAAAGGTTAAAACCCAGTAATGTATGGTCATGATAATAGATATGGTGGCTAAAATAATCTCTATTAATCTTGGCAAAACCAGATTTCACTGGTAGAATAATACAAGTAATAGCAATGCAATGCCATCATGACTCACCTCATGTTCTCCCTATGATTGGTGGCTGCCATGACTTGGTGGCTGATAAGGCTATACAATTTATCAAACTGTAAATGTATATAGGCTGAATTTGTAGTTATGTAAATCTGCTTTGTGACAATGTTCACAGTTATACGCACTATACAAATAATTAAACTGAATTACCATGCAAGAAACATGCTTTGGCTCGTACCCTTAGTTCCAGTGAAGTGTAATAGCAATGCTATAGCATACAAAGACATTGTATACAATTGTGTGCTTCCAAATTTGTGGCAACATTTTGAGGAAAAAGATGCATGATAGTGTTTTTAGTGGCATTGTACTTGGCTCTACAAAAGTCTAAAAAAATCTCAGCAAATAACCTGTAAAATATCTTTTTTTTTTTTTTTTAACCTTTTTGTTATCTTCGAAAGACTTAGTCTAATTGCTATGGGCAAGAATGACTTGGCATGACACTCCTCAGTACAGCACAGTGTATTAGTCTGTTACTGAAGGGGCTTCTCTGTTAGCCAGTGTGTGATGTAGGGTTATGTGTTATTTTCCAAATGACTAACAGTTTGCTGAGTGTCCTTTGTTCCCACGCCCTCTCCAGTGAATACAGCATGACTTCTATAACAGAGCTACAGCTGAAACTCATTCCTAACTACTTGCTGCGACAGCACAGTGCTTTCAGAGAGCACACCTTTAAGGTTAACTGTGCTTTAATGATTCAATTCTACTTTATCTATTCAAACCTAATTAAACACAACAAATGAGCAGCAATGGCATAAGAGCAATGAGATGATGAAAAAATTGCTTAAATACACTGAAGCAACAGCTTAATGCACTGAAGGTATCCACTTAATGGACTTTGCTAATGAAAATCTGAATGACAAAAGCTTAACCGTTTTTCATCTGTGCACTAAAGTGAAAGATAATCTGCAAATCATCATGTTGTGAATGCAGCCAGAGTATAGGAGATGAAAATGGGTCAATAAAAATGTCATTAGGCAATGACAAAAATGGGGACTGTGTCAGTGAGACGCATAAGCCTTACTTTTCATGTGGCCTCAGAACATTAATCAAAATGTATTATTACCAAGTATCATTGACAGGTGTGACTTACTGACATAGCCGAAGTATGTATTGTAGTATATAGCATAATCGATAATGTAAGGGTTGTACTCACTGTTATGATTATATTTCCATGCATTTTCCCTAATACTGAATGGTATCGGGATACTGTAGGATCTTGAGCCTATATGACCTTGACCAGGATAAAGCAGTTACTGAGGATGAATACATTTTTACTTCATATACAATCAGTTTCTCACTCACTCATTCTCTATACCACTTATCCTGTATAGGATTGCTGGAAGCCTGGACAAATAAGGTTACACCTTAGATGGGGTGCTATCCATGGCAGGGCACACAAGCACACACACTGACCCACACACTATGTACTCTCTCTGTATGTCTTTGGACTGGGGGAAGAAACTGGAAACCAATCAAGCATGGGGAGAACATGCAAACTCCGTGCACACAGACCCAAAGGCAGGACTCAAATCCTCGACCCTGGAGGTGCGAGGCAACTGTACTAACCACTATGACACTGCGCCAGCCCTACGGTACTTCATAGACACACAAAAAATTAAATTTGTATAATTACTTAATTAAAGGCTTATAAGAAATTAAATCATGTCAATCCGATTTAAATAATTATAATAATAATAATTTAATCAAAAACGTTGAAAGTACCTTTGCTAGCCCTTATTCAAATACCGCAAATAGCATAAATATTAACTATGTATCATTTTGCTAAATATTATTTTTTTCCAAAGAGTGAAGTAACAGATAAAATAAAGTGAAAAAAGAGTTGGTGAAATAGAGAAAAAGTCTTCTCTAAGAACTTCTCTAAATATTAAAATGTGTTGCATGGAAAATGTCATTGCTTCTGCAAATCCTATCAGTATTGTGGATTAATAAGATAAAAGTGAACTGGGAACACATCAGAGCCTTTTTATAGCACATAAGCTGTTTACCCACCAATCAGCACCCTCTATTAGTAATTTTTAAAATGGCTGCCAGGCAACAGTGCACTTGAAATGAGATTCTGCTCCCTGAGCCCTGCACACATAGAGCTGTGCAATCACCCTTTTTTAGGTTGCATGTTTATGTTTGTAAAAGAACTCAGGAGAAGCATAGTTGTGAAGATGTTGGTGTTACACTGTAAAGGTTACTCTCCTCTCCATTCAAGTCTGCCAAATTTGGAATGGGGAAGAACAAGAAGGACCTTTGCCTTCACAGAAAACTGCTTTATGTTTTAAGTTTTTCCTTGATTCCTTGTGGATTATTATTATTATTTATTTATTTACTTTTTTTTTTTCAACTCAAGTTAGGACAATGATGTTATAGTCACATTTGGTTCAGCATGAGCTAATACACTATGTTCAGTTTTTAGACACCTAACCATAGATTCTGGAACATTTCTGGAGATGTGTCCCTGCAAGAGCATGAGGCATTGCAGGCATTCACATTCATCCCAAAGATGTTCATTGAGGTTGAGGTCATGGCTCCGAGCAGGCAACTCAAATTATTCTCCTCCAACTTCTGAAAACTATGTGTACAAGAACCTTAAATGCACAGGTATTTTAATCATGCTGAAACATGTTTGGCTCTAAGTTCTAGTGAAGGAAATGGTTATGTTTTTGCATAACATTCTTGAAAACTGTGTGTTTCAAACTTTGTGGTACGAGGTTGAAGAAGGCCAAAGTATGCATGTGATTGTGAGGTGTCCAAATTTCTTTGGGAATATAGTCTAGTTGAATATATTCTTTAATACACTGCCTGTATTTTTTTCTTTTCTCGATTTATAGCTTTGATTACAGCACACAGTGTTGTGGCCTGTTCAATGATAAAAATTATCCCTCATGTTCCCAGAAACCACTCTTTCACAATTTTAATCCTGGCACATACCCATGTAATCAGGAAAGGAAAAACTCCATAGATGTGATACCCAGGTCATTCAGTACATTCAGGTTACCAGCTGACAAAATTGTATTTTCACACAATGTGACTGACCACATACCTGACCAACTGAAGGAACACCAGGTCATTAGATTCAAGAGGCTTGTCCAGTGGGCACTATGCATGATGGGAGCATCACTTAATGCGCTTAGATCTTATGCTGACATGTTATCACTCTGGAATACATAAGGTGAATCTTATTCTAACTCACCAGACCACAGGAACTTTTTTCCTTTGCTCCAAAGTCCATATGCTCCCTAGCAAATTCAAGCCTCTTTTCAGTGGTCTGACAAAAGACTATATAGAAATGTTATATTTCTGTTTATTTCATCTGATGAAACAAATGATAACTATGCACTGTTTGTACAGTTGATGAATGCATTTGTACAGCTATTGCAATATTTATGCTTTTCTAACAAGGAGCGTTTGACAACAAGGAACAAATTAACTATATCATTTATTATCTGGATAAATGTGAGAATGTAATCTTCAATATGGCAGCAAGCCCAGATCGAAACAATTCAGATAGTGCTACAAGGTAAACATTCAGATGATGACACTTTTGTAATGGGCCTATTTTTTTCTTTCTTTTTTTCTTTTTAATTCTGTAGCTTACACCCCAAACCCAAATCAACTGAATATTTTCAGTGCATCCCTAATAGATATAATTAACTGATGTCAAATACATACAAGTCTAATACTAACTGGGTGGAACATTCATTGATGATTTTATTTTATGTTAATGAACAAAAAACATTCTCCATTTACCCTGACAGAATGCAAAGTTTCCACATCAGTGCATCTTTTTAAGTGGAAAAATCAGCAAATGCAAGAGCACAGCTAAGACTGGAGATGGGGGTGGATGGGGACAGTTAATTTCAGAGCATCTCGGTGAACTCAGTGATTCTAGATTCATATGTTGAATGGCTCATCTGCCATTTTCGTGGGCAAAGTGATTTTTTTCCCCTCCACAATGTGATTGTTATTCACTAACAAAATGAAATCAACATGACATGCATGATTATTTTTTGTGCCTGTAGCCATTGCTGCCTAATCATAGTATAGAAAAGTTCAATCTAGCAAACTCAATGACCAAATCAAGTTACTCAGTAAGTAAACACAAATGCATAGGCAATAATCTTGAACTATTTAATGATTTAGAGTTACATTAATCAATATCAGAAATAAAAACCAACCTGTTTTATGGAAGCAGACAAAAAGGTATTAACAATAACCTTTAATCACAGAGGTTGGGACAATTATGTAATTATAATGAATATATGTATTTTTTTTTTTATCAAACACTTTTCTGATTTCTTTAGTCAAAGAAATAGCTTAGTTAAAATTTTAATTATCATAATTCATAATTGTATTCATGGAACAACTTTTTCAATAGAGAGAATTTCTGTAGGCTATGCATTACCAACATTCAAAACACCAATTGTACAATACATAATCAGTGATTAAGCTTACAATAAAATTTACTTTATACAAGTGCATGGTAATAGTTACAACTTTTAGTAGTACAGTTTTACCAGGTTCATAAGCCAGTATGCAGTATTTGTTGCTCCTCTATAGCACCCTTTTTTTGCTATGTTCCTCATGATATATAGAGTGAAGCTGAAGATTGAAGTAGGAAATGAAGTAGGTAGTGTTTAATCAAGGCAGAAAATAGTGAGGGCAGTAGCATGTAACAAATAGCCTTTCCGTGTTGTGTGGTGGTAAGTCACCCTGTAATGGGCTGAGACAGGGACTTCTGTGGGCCGAGTGGTTCGCTTGGCTGCTCTGCCACAGCCCGCCTGTCTTTATCAAGGGTCAGACTTGCCACATAATCCCCACCAATCAATTACCCTTCATGGAGAAAGTCAATCAGGCAGCTACCGGAGGCTATTCTGGACCAGCCAAAATGAGGGGGAGGCATTTAAGTGTGACTCGCCCTTAATGCTGTGTGGATTTTTAATGGGCCTTCAACAGTACAGAGACTATAAAGACGCTATAAATAAGGTTGGTGCAAAGTCAGAGTAAAACCGTGTCTAATAATTGCTGAAAATAGTGGTCACAAGATACTGTATGGGCCAAAATTTCATTCAAGTGTAAATTAAAAATTATATATAAAAGTGCCAACATTTCTGGGGAAAATTGACAATTAGTAATTTTCATCTTCTTCTTCTTCTTCTTCTTCTTCTTCTTCTTCTCATTATTACTATGGCAAAAATCTAAAACTATACAATTTTAATAAAGAAAGGTTATGTCAAACTTAAAAACAAATAAAGTATTTAAAATAATTAATAGACCAACCAAATGCCCATCATGGACCTGTTTTCTGTCTTTCAGTCTGAGATAATAAAATTAAATAAAACGTTTATTAGCATAATGGTTGCCTATGTTTGTATACATCAGAAGGGTCTAACCAGATTATGAAGTATTTAATTGAGTACTTTGTTTGGTTGGTTACATTTCTGAATGTATCTTTTGCAAGTTACAATTCTGTGACAAGTTCTAGGTTGCACAACCTTATTCCAACTACTGTTGCTCAATATTTTAGAAAAACATTGACAACCTCTCAAGCAAGGGTGAAAAAATGCTGAGTAATTATAAATAAGTGAAAGCATACACATGCCAAAAATCTTACTCGATAAAAGTTGAGCTACTGTATCCAGCCAAAAACATAAATACTTAAGGGAAAAGGAAATATTCTTAAATGTACTCAAGTAATAAAAAGTAAAAAAAAAAAAAAAAAATGATATCACCTGTATATATCTTTATGAAAATATTTTTTTCCCTAAAACTTCTGAAACTGCAAGTTTAAGTTCCTGTTAGTTTCCAGGGTATATGCTGATAGTAATTTGTGATCCTGTATGCCTACTTCGATCAAAAGATGCAGGCTATTTGTTGCTGCCTTGTATAATTGAAAACTACAGGAGATGTATGAGCATTTTCTTACAAAGACCCAAAGTTATGGAATAGCTTTCCAATTCATTCTCAGGACTCAGACCCAGTATCTGTGAAGTCTAGGCTGAAAATGTATTTATTTTGTCAAGCCTTTTCTGAATATTTGTTCCTTAGTTAAATGTGCAGATTTGTGGGACTAATTGTTATAGAGTATCATTTTAACCTGATATGTTTGGATGCAGTCTTCCCTATTCTCATGATCTCACTCAGGGTTGTTGACAGTGAAGTGACTGGTTGCCTTACTTTGCAGGGTGCCCTCAGGTGTGCGTTTCCTTCTGGCCATCCTTTTTAGTTATGCTGTCATAAATAGTCTCTGTTTGCACTGTGCACAACATATATGCTGACCTTATACATTATGTGACTGTGAGTATACATAACTGTTTTCTCTCTCTTTCTGTCCAGCTACACATGGTACTCCTGAGTTACTAGTAAGCATGCCCCATTTTGCCCTCCAGACCTGTATCCTGGTGCATCACTCCTGGTTGGAGTTCTCTTCAAATGAAGAAATGTAACTGATGCTGAGGGTCTCCCCATTTGGTTTGCTAGATTCAATGTATTAAACGAGTACGGTTCTACATTATAAGTAGATGGCTTGGATTGCATTAATACAAACAGTTCCAGTATGATGTCTTATGATAGCTATTGCTTAAATAGTTTAAAAACTGAAATTGGTATGAACAGTTTTGTAACCAAGTCTCCATCAATGAAGAGTTGGGAACCTCAAAAAGCAGACTTTATATAAACTAAAGCACATTTCCTAACTAAGCTTTTAAGCACAGTTATAAAAATTATTTTTTATGGCCATTTTATCTACTAAACCTAAATGAGGATGGGTTCCCTTTTGAACCTTGTTCCACTTAAGATTTCTTCCTTATGTCATCTCAGTGATTTTTTTCCCATGCCACCCTCACCTCGAGGTTGGGCATTAGGGTTAAACAGTTTTAAATTAATATCCAGAAATTTTCTATATAAATATAATACTGTATAAAGAGAATTTTAATTCAAATTGAATATGCTAGACTAATGGTACTCAGTTTAGTTATGAATTAATTATTTGTAATATATACAGTAAAAGAAACAATGCTTATCAATAGCTAGAATATGACTTGCTTAGCTACTGGAATTGGTGCTAGTCTAAATCCCACATCAGCAAAAAGAAAAGAAAAAAAAAGGCTTTGGTTTCCTGCCAACACTGCTTACAAAATGTACAGCAACTTAGTTATATATCTAGATGATACATGCTCGATTATGTCATATCTTGGTGTTATGTCATGACAAAGGTGTCATATTTGAGCACACACAGACAGCTATATTGTTAAATACACTGAGTAGTGTGGTAGAAGGTCACAGCATGTGATGAATTGGCATGATTCTTTATAGTTTTTATCCACTAGTTAACTGAACTGATGTGCTGCATAATGGTGAATGGATGAAAGAAGACGAGGCCTTGTGTGATGGCTAATAGCGCTTACCTTAAATAAAAACAAATTAAAGAGTAGAATATTGTTGTTGTCATTAAATTAAGTAATTAAAAGTATTCAATTGCAATAATAGTAAAGTAAAGAAACACATTCAAAATTATATTTGTAAAATAGTAATCCTGCACTGGCCTGATGCCCAACGTGAATTACCATGTGTTCCTGAAATAGTCTCCAGAGTCACTGCAGACCTGATAAGAACACAGCTCAGTCATCCTTGAGAACTGGGACAAAACATGTCCAGCATATAATATTGTGTGTTTTCTGTAAAATTGAGAACTAATCTATATTTTTTTAAGCAACTCAGGATAACAATTTTTTTTTTCAATCATACACTGTAAAAAATGTATGTAAATTTAACAGTAAAATATCGTATAAATGCTACAGGATAAAACCATATTTCACAAAACTTGCGATAACCGTAGAATTTACAGTGAAAAACTGTAATTAGTTTTACAGAGTAAGACCTTAAATTTAACAGTTAAAAACGTGAAAATATGGTTTATTGCAGTAAAATTTACGATATATTGTAGTTATAAAAAGGAAAACATTATTTTGTCTTCAACAGTTTTCCATAAGCATTATGAATATGACATTATGCCTCATGGATGTAACATATAAACTCTCAGAGAAGGTATTTGTTACTAATATACTGAAGCATCAGTTTATGTTTTATTAAACCCTTGTTGATAGAGTTTAAAAATCTGAATTATATCTGTGTAGACTTTTTTTAAATAGAAAACTAGTGCATGTGCACTACTACACTACTACACTCCCCGCACTATAAAACACAGCATGCAAGTTGTGCAGGGGATGCGGGGAAACCGAGAAAGAGTGGCACACAAGCGGGGCAATGGAACGCACACCAAGGACTTCAAAGTTGTGAATGGTATTCCACCCTTCTCATTGCCACCACCTCTCACCAGCCTGAGCGCTGCCCACCAGACCTTCACGTGCACACCTTTCCTTTCCTTTTTCCCTTCCTCCCTCCTTTTACTCTTTCCGTCCCTAAATAAAACCCGTTACAAAATACATGAACATATTTGACACCCCTGTGCAGTGTGCATTTAAACATGCAGGACAGGGGACATAAACAGTTTTAGCATGTGTGTGATAAAATCATATTTTTCTGTGTAAAGTTATAATAAAAGCCCTTCTGTAAAATTCTATGCTTAGATTGTCTTCCTAAAACGCTTAAAAAATGTCCACCCTGACATTTGTATATTTAATTTTGAGAATTTAAATATTGTTCCCTTTCAGTCGATTCACTCGGTACAACACATATTGTATGAGATATCACGCCCTCTCGTGTCCTGGCTGAAGTCACCTTTATTCACGCCTTAAAGGCAGTCAAACCTGTGGTGACGTAGGTGTAGCCCCGTCTATACCTATAAGCCCTCGTCACCACGGTTGACTCTCAGATCTTACGCTCTTCACCTCGCTGTGAACACCTTTTCCGTAGAGTTCTTCTAGGTGCTGCTAGTCAACTCTACATTTGACATTATAAGACTGAGCTTAAAATCAGCTGTTGGTGTTAGCGACAACAGCCTTATTTGGTGAGTCATCTACCCGCAGAGCGCTGATTTTAGGTTCACTGTCAGTCAACGCATTAGCGACATCTCAGTTTGGTTGGCTCTGTTTAGCTGGACCCCCTCCTTTCCAAAGTAGCAGTTCCAGCTTCACCTGTGTCTGCTAAAGAGGAGTTTTCGTCAGAAGTCCCCGCTCTTAGCTGGGCAGACAAAATTGAGTATTTCGAGGGGTCGGAGGACCTGGAGCTCTCCTACAGCGCTGGCCAAAAGCGTGCTTTCAAAGATGATACCGTGCTCGACATCGGTCTAGAAATGCACGGCTTGTCGGAGGACGAGCATGAAATGTTTGCCGTTGCTCAGAGCTCCGCTGCTACTGCGTTTGCGTTTCATTTTTGCTCTCTACCGCCGAGCGGCCGAGACGCTGGAGGTGGAGTGGCCCTCCCCACAGCCGGCTCAAAAACCGCGGAGGTTCGCGGGATTTTTTTCTCCCTCCTGAACCGACAACCGTTAAAAACTGCTTGCACATTTTCCCCGATTTTATCGGTGAGTTAACGTCGTCATGGAGCAAACCGCTGCTTCAGACATATCAGGCACTATCAGGAGTTCGGCTCACTGGTGCCTCAGGAGAGCCCGATGTGTGCGCTACTTGGCGAGGTCAGAATCGGGACAGACTACATTTTGCGCATGTCTCGTTGTGCAGCTCTCTCCCTCGGCAGAGGGATGGCGAGCAGCACAGAGGTATTTATGGCTCACGCTCTCTGACATTCCAGATAGAGACACGGCATTCTACTCGGATGAACCGCGCTGAGCGTTCGTTCGGCCAGTCAGTCACTCGATGCCATTCAGGCAAAGTTTGACTTCAAGAGAAAAAAGGCTGAGGCGTTGCGAGATATCATTCCGTGACGAGAGATGAAGCCCAAACAGGCTCGGACTTTAAAGGGAGAGGATCTCTGGCAGCAGGGAGACACTGTTTCTCCTCTCTCAATGCCGCCCAAGAGGCCGCTATGTTATGTTCAGGGAATCAGTCCCAAACGGCGTTGCACTTCCCTAACACAGTCTCCCAAGCACCCCCCCCCCCCCCCCCCACACACACACACGCACGTAAGTGTAACATTTCAAGCTATGAACCCCAGTGGGGGTGGGTTTGAAAATCAAATAAATTCTCAGGGACTTATGAGAAGTGCCCTCGATGTTTACAGGTTATTTGCCCAAGAAATGGTGCCTTTTGTAAACTGTGTGAATGGCAATAAAGAGTTTTTCTGTTTACAATGTTGGAGAAAAAAAAAAAAAAAAAGCCCAGTGCCATCTATGAGGCTCCACTTTGGCGGAACGCCAGGTTGCAGCAGCCCCATTCGGTGCGCAAGGTGAGTTGGTTGGCTTCCTGCTGTTTCGAGTGGCACACATGCGCAGTCTCAACATGGGTGCAAAACACAGTCGCTATGGGATACCGACTGCAGTTTCGCACAAAGCCACCGCGCTTCTCTTCCGTACACACCGGTGCTCCGGCAGGAGAGAAATTCTCTTTTTGGCAAAGGGGCGTTCCAAGTAGTTTCTCCTTTGTAAGCGAACTCGGGTTGGTACAGCCGTTATTTTGTCGTTCCGAAGAGAGGGGGTGGACTACGTCCTGTTTTGGATCTAAGAACATTGAACACATTTTAATAACGTACAAGTTCAAAATGCTTACACTGGGGCAACTGCTAAAGGCAATAGACTTGGGAGATTGGTTCACTACGATCGATCTCACGGATACTTTCATGTAGCATTCATCTCGAGCCACATAAAATTTCTGAAGTGTGCATTAGTGGGCGTGGCCTACGAGTACCTAGTCGCTAGCTCCCCGAACGTTCACGAAGTGCGTCGAGGCGGCGCTGTCTCCTTTTCAGGAGAGAGGCATGTGCATACTGGCCGATTTAGACGACTGGACGCTAATAGCGAGCTCAAGTGAACAGGCGGAGAAACAGACAGCGTTAGTTCTGTCTCAAATTCAGACTCTAGGGTTCTCAGTAAACATGCAGAAAAGCTCACCTACTCCGAGTCAACAGTTTTCATTCCAGGGTCTGTAGATATGCTCCGTTACCGGCCGAGCACATCTATCAGAGCACAGAATAGCCGCGTTTCAGCACTGCCTTGCTTAGTTTCAGCTGCAACACAAACTTCGTTTCCGAGTGTTTTTACAGTTATGGGGAATGACGGCGTCTATGAACGCTAGGGTGTCTCTCGAGCTGCTGAACATGCGTGCGTTTCAGCGCTGCGTGCACTCTCACCGCCTATGTGCTGCGCGACACCTCAACAGGTGACTCTGTCATGCAGCTCTTCTGCCCTGGAGGGAACCCAGGCTGTTACGCCAGGGCTCTCCAATAGGCAGGGTGTCGTTTTGCAAAGTGGTGTCAACAGCTGCCTCTCTGAGCGGATGGGGCGCTCTTTGCGACGTCTCCGCGGCAAGGGGCGTGGTCACAGGAACAACGCAGGCCTTACAGCAACTCTTGTTGTATATTATAATATATTATAGCTGTTGGCGGTGTTCTAAGCCCGGAGACATTTTCGTCTGACTCTGACAGGCCATCATGTTCTGATCAGGACAGACAAAGGACAGTGGTGTTGTATATAAACAGACACAGGGGGGACTCGTTCACTTCCCCTGCTGAAACTACCTCATTCTCTATTACTATGGTCCAGTGTTCATCTTCTGTCACTCAGGGCCACTCACATTCCAGGGCACCTGAATCTGAGGGCGGACCTTCTCTCCAAAGAGGGTCCAGAGAGTGCTTGTGATGGAATGGAGGCTACACCCATGGGTGGTAGTTCAGATCTGGGAGCGCTTCGACAGGGCAGTAGTGGATCTTTTTGCATCCAAAGAGAATTCTCAATGCCCATTTTTCTTCTCTATAACAGATCGCAGTGCTCCTCTGGGGATCGATGTGCTGGCGTACTCATGGGCCCCAGCTCTATTGTATGCTTTTCCTTCAGTTGAACTGATTTGGCCTGTCACAGAGAGGGTGCGCCAGCAGGGTTAGTCCCTAATCCTGGTGCCCCTCATTGGCTGGTGAAACTGTGGGATGCATAGTCAGCCTGCTAGCAGCAGAACCATGGAAACTTCCTCTCCTCAGGGACCTTCGGTCTCAGGCAGGGGGGGAGGTGGTTCACTCATGTCACAAACTGTGGAACTTGCAGGCTTACCTGTTGAAAGGTCTAATCTGATAGCTAAAGACATCCTCCAAATGTGATAGAGACAATTCAAAGTGCTCGGGCCTCGTCTACTAGAGGTTTATATGCTTACAAGTGGCGAGCTTTTGGGCAAGGGTGTCAAGAACGTCATGTTTTGCCATATCAGTGCTCGATGGTGGAGGTTTTGTCTTTTCTATAAGAACTGTTAGAAAAGCCCTTTCCATCTATTATCCATCTACTATACTATTAAAGTATACCTGGCGGCTAGATCAGCCTGTCATATTGGTTTTGATGGAGTGTCAACGCGGGCTCATCCGCTGGCAGTACGATTTTTAAGAGGGGTACAACGTCGGTGACTCACTGTGAGATCCAGCGTTCCGTCTTGGGATTTATTGTTAGTGCTTGAGGCCCTCTGTGGCCCTCCTTTTGAGCCAGTTGAGTCTATAAATATGAAAATTCTTTCATATAAGACGGCACTCCTTCTAGCTTTAGCGTCTGCTAAGCGAGTGGGTGATCTCCACGCTTTGTCTGTGCATCCATCTTGTATGCAGTTTGCTGCGAATGGTTTAAAGGTTACTCTACGGCCAAACGCGGCCTATGTACCTAAAGTGGTCTCCACTGATTATAGCTCTATGGTCTTTGACCTTTATAGCTTCTGCCCCCTCCTTTTGCTTCTGAGGAGCAGGGAAAATTACATAATTTGTGCCCTGTACGTGCACTAAGTGTCTACATGGACCGTACAGTGAATATGCATGTATGTGATCAACTGTTTGTCTGCTTTGCCAGTCCAGTAAAGGGTAAAGCACTGGCTAAACAGTGGCTTTCCCATTGGATTGTGAAGGCTATTACATTAGCTTATAGCAGTAAGGGTGTCCCATTGCCTCAGGGTGTGAAAGCACATTCAACAAGGGCTATGGCAACATCGTGGGCGCTGTTCAAAGGGATATTCGTGGGTGATATCTGCGCGGCAGCCAGTTGTTCCTCACCGCACACGTTTATCCGGTTCTATTGTCTGGACATAACGGCCCCCTCGGTGGCCCATTGTGTCCTCTCTGCAGGGTCCATGAGGCAGCAGAGTAGCTATCAGGTTTTTTTTTTTTGGCAACTTTGGTAGATGCTCAGCGGGGCGTGAATATATGTCCCATACAATATGTGTTGTACCGAGTGAATCGACTGAAAGGGAACGAATGGTTATGACTATAACCTCTGTTCCCTGAAGGAGAGGAACGAGGTAAAACACATTTCTGCCCCGCCTCTCAGCTTAGCTCGGCGAAGAGCGGCTGTCGAACTGAGAGTAAACCGTGGTGACGAGGGCTTATAGGTATAGACGGGGCTACACCTACGTCACCACAGGTTTGACTGCCTTTAAGGCGTGAATAAAGGGTGGCTTCAGCCAGGACACGAGAGGGCGTGATATCCCATACAATATGTGTTGTACCTCGTTCCTCTCCTTCAGGGAACAGAGGTTATAGTCATAACCATTCGTTTTGCTGCACAGTAAACTCTAATGCTCAAAGTAATTAAACACATTGAGTACTGTTAACTTAAATAATTGCAATGAGGTCAAATTAATATACCTTTTTGAGTATTCAGACCTTTTTGGCATTTATGAGTTTGTAGAAATGACACTTTTTAAGTTAGCTGAACAAATTTGATGTTTTATGTAATCGTAAGTACTTAAGTAACAATAACTTAAGTAAAACTTCCATCAATGTAAAAATCTGGAGTACTTGTGGCGCAGTGGTAAGTCTCTTTCCTGCCATGTGGAAGACCCGGGTTCGATTCCTGCTCTGCTCAGATAAAAATCGGAGGTAAAAATTATTTACAATTAATTTTATTTGCAACATCTAAAAAAATATAGTATGAGTTGGGCTACTCAGTAATGCAAGTAAATAAATAAATGCAAGTAAAGAATATCTGAACAAATTCAATAATCGCATAGCAAGCACAGTAGTGTAGTGGTTAGCACTGTTGTCTTTCACCCCCGGGGTCTGGGTTCAGGGCCAGGCCTGATTCCTGTCTCTGTGTGCATTGTGTTTGTCCTTGTGTTCTCATGTTCTACCTGCGCTTGGTGGGTTCCTCTAGGTACTCTGGTTTCCTCCCACAGTCCAAATACCTGCAGATTAGGCTAATTGGTGTTCCCAAATTGCCCTTAATGTGTGTGTGCCCTGTGATGGATTGGAACCCTGTCCAGTGTGTACCCCACCTTGTGCTCCTGGGATAGGTTCCAGATCCCCCCCGCAACCCTCATTACAGGATAAAGCTATATACAGTAGATAGTGAGTGAGTTCTGAGCTGTAAAAAAGATGGAAATAAACTGTTATTATTACAACATAAATCTTTAGACAGTTCTGAGCTGTAAAAAACATGGTTATGATCCGTATTTGTTATAATTGAAACCCTGGATTTTGACAGGTATAAACTGTTTTTATAACAACATAAACATGTTAATTATACAGTTATAAACCATAAAAATAAACAATTAAATCCGTATAATTTACAGTATAATGAATGCAATCGCGTAAAACCAAAAACATTGCTACCGTATTTTTACGGTAAAATTCTGGCAACCACAGCTGTCAGTTTTTTACCGTAAAAAAATTTACGGGTTCATTTTTTTAAAGTGCAATAATGGTGTTACCGTATTTTTGCGTTAAAATTCTGGCAACCACAGCTGCCAGTTTCTTACCGTAAAATTTACGATTTATTTTTTACAGTGTACTTCTTTTATTTTATTTGATAAAATGTCCCCACTAGACCTGAAAAGTCCTTGTCCAGAATAAGGGTTCACATTTTTATATAGCTAAAAACCTGATTAAAATATATGACAAAATTACTTATTTAATAAGTAAAATAAATAAGTAAAAAAAGTACATGTTAATTAATCAATGGCTGTTAAAATTAATTCATTAAATTTTTTAACTCACATTTTCTGAATTTGTGTCCTATGCTTTAGTCATCACCATCATACATTTTCAAAAAATAAAAAGTCAGACATCTTATGGTCAACCGAAACTCCAGTGACCCCTTCATGACTCCCTGTTTACTCTACAATCTGTTTAACTGCTCAGGTTCTTGTGAGCTTGATCATTTTTTATATTTTAAAGATTTGACATTGATACTGTTGTGGTCACAGCCATAACATGTTAACATCTTATGTCTTCAATTATATTAAATTTTGGTTAATTTATAGAAAAATGTATGAATTTCAAGCACATTAAATATTCATTTAGCTAATTATGCAAAAACAAACTGGCACCAACATACATTTCAGAAGTTATCTGGTATAACATGGAATTTTTTTCAACATCATCAGAAAATTAATCTGCAAAAATATTTACATATAATGTAATAGTTTTGTGTAAAATCTATCTGTAAAATCTCTTATCTATTTTTCTGTAAAATCTTTGATATTATTTAAATATCTTTTTTCTTATAACTCACTAGAGGTTACTTACGGCTCCACCCATGTACATGTTTACTGATGTGTGCATGTTACCATAACCTGCAAATGGAGTGTGTGGTCAACTCGCTGCCACTCCTCATGCTGCTCCACTGTTTCTGCTGCCACTCGTATGCACCTATTCTCTCTACAGTCTGATCTGAGGTTTCAGTAACTATGAGATCGCCTTAAGTACCAGTTTTCGCCTACTGTTACATTCAGTGAGGAATGCCTGTGACACTATGAAATTATGATGTTAAAAATGATGATGATGCATCTGCCCACCATTAGAGTCAGTGAGGTATGCCTGTGACACATCAATAGTATGACACAACAGTTGATAATTGCCTGTGACATATCCACAGTATGATAAAAAAGCTGATAATCGCATGTGACTACCTGTGCAAACACCACTGCCCACAGGCCCCACCGGCCATGCACAGCCTGCCACCCGCTGCCCAAACAAACAGAATTTCTGTTTTATATATAGATGTCAACACTGTCAGATGTGTGTCAACACCGGTAGGAATTTTTGTAGTTGCTCACATGATAGTGTATTTCTAATGAAATATAACATTTCATAACATTAAAGAAGATTATATTAATGTGATTAATACGTTACTGTCATGTCTCCTGGATAAGAATCAGACGCAGATGCAGTTTCCATATTCACAAAGTATAATCCTTTTTATTTCTTTTTTAACACAATACACACAACGTCTCCGGGCGCGTACTGCGGTCCGGAGCTGACCTCCCAGGCCGGGTCTGCAGGTGGGTTAACAGAAACAGTCTCACAGGTGAGGACAACGATAACGTAAATAAGGCACTTGCAAAGTCCATGCGGCTAGTGAGGGATTTTCCAGTTCCCCAAGGGTCCTTCACCTGCAGACACGCTCAGTCCTGGGAGCGAGGCGGGGAGAGGAGACAGGACGTTTAACACACAACATTTAGACAAAAAACCAGGTGACGACAAGACGTGTGCACAACAGTGAACAGGCGAAGCCCTACGGGTTCGACTGGAATAAATAGTCAGACACACAAGGGGATCACAGGTGTTCGTGTTTAGTGTTTAAGTGCTGGTATTACATACATAGACACACTAGGTGGGGACAAAGTATCAACTCAGTAATCCGGGGAACTTGATCTTATTCCCCTGAGCTGTGGAGGTACAGATGTTACAGTACCCCCCCAAACCCCCCCCAGGACCGGCTCCCAGGAGGGGATGTGAGGGCTGTCTCCGTGTTACCGGAGAGGGTTGAGGCTCACCAACCTGATGGGATAGCCGGTGAGGGGGACGACCCGGACGTCGTGGCGCCGGGCGTTCCGGCCTTTCCTGATGGAACTCTGTGATTAGCCCTTGATGTAAGATGTCCTTGGCCGGCACCCAGCTCCGTTCCTCCGGGCCGTACCCCTCCCATTCCACCAGATATTGGAGGGAACCTCCCCTCCTCCGGGAGTCTAGGAGTTTACTGACACGAAACGCCGGAGCGCCCTCAATCTCCACCGCTCCAGGGGTTGCTGGTTCCGCCACACCTCCGTCCAGCGGTCCCCGGGTCACTGGTTTAAGAAGAGAGATATGGAAGACAGGATGAATGCGTAAGTGAGAGGGGAGTTGCAATTTAAATGATACGGGGTTTATTTGTGACACTATGGGAAAGGGACCTATATAACGGGGAGTGAGTTTACGGCACAGAAGGTTCAGGTGAAGGTCCCTTGTCGAGAGCCATACTCTATCGCCTACCTGGAGCGGAGGACTTTCCCGTCGTCGTCTATCGGCAAATTTCTTAAAGCGACAAACTGCTTGGGAGATTTTGGTATGGGCATCTTCCCATACTTTTTCCGCTCTTTTAAACCAATCGTCCACCTTAGGGACTTCGGTCGGGTGTGTTATCCCAGGGACAGAGCGGGGGCTGATGCCCGAGTATACATTGGAAGGGCGTTAGGCCGGTAGCGGAGTGACGTAGCGAGTTTTGAGCATATTCCGCCCAGATTAAGCATTCTGCCCATTGACGGCTGCTACAATATGCTCGAAGATATTTTCCGAGTTCTTGGACAGTCCGCTCTGCCTGCCCATTAGACTCGGGATGATAGCCCGACGTTAGGCTAACAGTGGTTCCCAATTTCTGAAAGAAAGCTTTCCAGACTCGCGCGATAAATTGGGGACCACGATCGGATACTATATCTTCGGGGATGCCATAGCAATGAAACACAGTTGTAAATAGGGCTTCTGCTACCTGGAAGGCTGACGGGAGAGAGCCGAAGGGGATAAATCTGCATCCCTTGGAAAATCGATCGATCACGACTAGAATAGTGGTGTAGCCCTTAGAAACGGGCAGATCCGTGACAAAGTCCACGGAGATATGGGACCACGGTCTGTTAGGCGTGACTAATGGCATTAATTTCCCAACCGGCAGGTGTCTAGGATTCTTTGATGTCGCGCAAACTGCACAGGATGAAACCACTGTTCCTACTGACTTCCGCATATTCGGCCACCAGTACTTTGGTTCTAATAGCCGAAATGTACGGACCGTCCCGGGATGCCCGGCCGCTACACTAGTGTGTGCCTGGATAATTACCTGCTCTCGTAGTGACATCGGCACGTAGGTTCTTCCCGGAGGGCAGTGTCGCGGTGCGGCGTGAGACCGTGCCGCCTGTGCGATCTCCGAGTCGAGGTCCCACATGATCGGTGCCACCACGAGAGACGAAGGGAGAATCGGCTCGGATTCTGATGGTTCCTCCGGGGCTGTGTAGCACCGGGATAAAGCATCCGCTTTCTAATTTTTGGAACCGGGACGATAAGTGATAGTAAAGCGGTTTTGCCTGTTGGATGTATTCCAAGTTGCGATGATCGGTCAGGACTAAGAATGGGTGTTCGGCTCCCTCTAGCCAGTGCCGCCACTCCTCTAACGCCGCTTATACTGCTAACAGTTCGCGATTGCCGATATCATAGTTGCGCTCGGCAGGTGTTAGTTTACGCGAGAAGAAAGCGCAAGGGTGGAGTTTTCCTGGGTTGCCATGACGTTGCGACAGCACCGCTCCAACCCCCACTTCAGAGGCATTGACTTCAACCAAAAAAGGCTTGGTTGGGTCGGGGATTTTTAGTATTGGTGCCGTGGTGAAAGCGGTCTTTAGAGATTGAAAGGCTCTGCGTGCCTCCGGCGGAAACTCACGCAGACGCTTAGGCTTCCCTTTTAGTAGGGTTGTGAGCGGCGCTGCCAGCATACTAAATCCTCGGATAAAGCATCTGTAAAAGTTAGCGAACCCCAGAAAACTCTGTAGCGCCTTTACCGATTGGGGTTCCGGCCATAGTTGCACCGCCTCCACCTTAGTCGTCTCCATTTCGACCCCCTGTGGCCCTATGCGGTAGCCGAGGAATGCAACCTCTTTTTTATGGAACTCGCATTTCTCCGCCTTCGCATAGAGCCCGTGTTTGCGCAGTCGATGAAGGACGGCAGTTACATGTTGGACGTGCTCGGAATATGACCGAGAGTATACCAAGATGTCATCCAGGTACACTATAACATACCGGCTTAACATATCCCTAAACACGTCGTTCATGAACCCCTGAAACACCGCAGGTGCGTTTACCAATCCATAAGCCATCACATTATATTGGTAATGGCCTGATGTTGTGCTAAACGCAGTCTTCCACTCATCGCCTTTACGCACACGAACGAGATTATAGGCGCTGCGGAGGTCGAGTTTAGTGAAAATAGAGGCGCCTCGGAGTTGGTCGATGGCGGCCGGTACCAACGGTAGTGGGTGCTTGTATTTCACTGTGACTGCATTGAGACTCCTATAATCAATACAGGGACGTAAGCCCCCCCCTTTCTTATCGATAAAGAAAAAAGCTGCCGAGGCGGGTGACGTGGACCTACTGATGAGCCCCTGCTGGAGAGCTTCACTCACGTATTCCTCCATAGCCCGTGTTTCCTGCACGGACAATGGGTAAATACGTGAGCTCGGCGGTGTTTTCCCCGGCTAGATCTCTATCGCGCAGTCCCACGGCCGATGAGGGGGAAGTCGTGCGGCCGCCCTAATGCTAAACACGTCTTGAAACTGTGCATACTCTGATGGTACCTGTGTTGATACTAGGGCTTGCGGGCTTTCAATTGAGGTGGTTTGGACCGTCAATGTCGGCGGTATACACTTTTTTGCACATCTAGGGGCCCAGGATAGGATGCGAGATTTTTCCCAATCAAAATTGGGATTATGAGAACTGAGCCATGGTAGACCCAGGACGACGGAATGATCGGACCGAGGGAGGACAAAGAATTTTAGTTCCTCGGAGTGACCGGGAAAAGTTAATCGCAGTGGCGCCGATATCTGTTTAATGGGCGAATGTCGAAGGTTATGACCATCCAGAGCTTTAATCGCGATAGGGGCTGGTAGCTTCGACAAGGGAACCTGTAGCGAGGAAAGAAGAGAAGAAGTTATAAAATTTCCAGCCGAACCAGAATCTATAAGGGGGAAAACACACAAAGAACGGTTAAAATACGATAATTGAGCTTGTAAACAGAATGAGTGATGGGTGCGCGGTGGTGTGATGCGTATTACTTTTTGTAGTAATGGGCAATGAGTTATGCGATGCGTGTCCCCCCCGCAGTATAAGCACAGCCCCGCTTGTATACGCCGCCTTCTCTCCTGGGCTGTGAGGCGGGAGGTGCTGAGGTCCATAGGTTCTCCCGGAGTCCCTTCCCGGGGTTCCGTCGTGGGGGTGCTGAGGCTAGAGCGACGGTTAAGCTCCTGCCGTGTGGGGGCGGTTTTCGGGAAGATGTGTCGTCTCTGGCTACGGAGGTGCTGATCCAGTTTGATGGCTAGCGCGATACAGTCGTTCAGGGACATGCCTGTGTCCCGGCAGGCTAATTCCAGCTGGACTTCGGGTTGTAATCCGTCCCTGAACCTTGCCAGGAGACTGCGGTCACACCAGCCACTCTCCGCAGCCAGTACCCGAAACCGAATCGCATAATCCGTGACGGTGGCCGTCCCCTGCTTCAGCCTCAGCAACTGTTGTTCCCCCGTTTTACCCTGATCGGGGTGATCGCATACCGTACGAAAATACGAGAGAAACTGTGGGTAATCCTTTGCGGCGATCCCGCCTGCGCTCCAAACTGCCGCGGCCCAATCCATTGCGGCACCTGTGAGCTGCTGGGTGACGAAGCTGATCTTCTGTGGATCCGTCATCTCCGGATACTCGGCGAGCCACAGCTCACAGGCCAAGAGAAACCGCTTGCACCCCTCCGGATTTCCATCATACCTTTCCGGGGGGTGAGGGCGGGGTGGTAGTGGTGCGGAGCGCGAACCAGGTGCGCAGAGAGCGGGCAAGCGGCGCATGAGTTGTTCCATCCCGCGCGCCAGGTCATTCACCGCGCGGGCCAGCCCGTCAATCTCATGTTGTTGGCCCCGAATGTAATCGAGGACTGGTGCCTCCTCCTCAGGAAGAGGGGTTCCTGCTGCGTCTGGATGGGCCTGTTCATCTGTCATGTCTCCTGGATAAGAATCAGACGCAGATGCAGTTTCCATATTCACAAAGTATAATCCTTTTTATTTCTTTTTTAACACAATACACACAACGTCTCCGGGTGCGTACTGCGGTCCGGAGCTGACCTCCCAGGCCGGGTCTGCAGGTGGGTTAACAGAAACAGTCTCACAGGTGAGGACAACGATAACGTAAATAAGGCACTTGCAAAGTCCATGCGGCTAGTGAGGGATTTTCCAGTTCCCCAAGGGTCCTTCACCTGCAGACACGCTCAGTCCTGGGAGCGAGGCGGGGAGAGGAGACAGGACGTTTAACACACAACATTTAGACAAAAAACCAGGTGACGACAAGATGTGTGCACAACAGTGAACAGGCGAAGCCCTACGGGTTCGACTGGAATAAATAGTCAGACACACAAGGGGATCACAGGTGTTCGTGTTTAGTGTTTAAGTGCTGGTAGTACATACATAGACACACTAGGTGGGGACAAAGTATCAACTCAGTAATCCGGGGAACTTGATCTTATTCCCCTGAGCTGTGGAGGTACAGATGTTACAGTTACTGTCAGTATTATCCAAAGCAAGGATGGATTTGTTCATAATAACTTAGAGGAAGCCAGTTTTTTTATCCCATTTCAATACTGTTACAAAAAACCTATGTTTTCAAGAAAATAAATATAATTTAAATACATAATTTAATGTCTAACAGCGTGGACAAAAATCCTGTAATGCACTGAAAAGGTTGACATTTTTACAAAAATCTTACAACTGGGAGGTTGTTACAAAACAGGGTTTAATAACCCACACCTCACTGTTCAACAATATATATTAAAGTTTTTTAGAAATAATAAACACTGTTTCTAATAAAAAATTTATTTTGTCCCAGTTCTTCAGTTGTTAAATACATGCAAAGTGTAAGTAAATAATAAAGTACAGTTACCTACTCCGTAGTGGTTAGCACTGTCGCCTTGTACCTACAGGGTCCGGGTTCGATTCCCGGCCAGGCTCGATTCCCATCTCTGTGTGCATGGAGTTTGCATGTTCTCCCCGTGCTTGGTGGGTTTCCTCTGGGTACTCCGGTTTCCTCCCACAGTCCAAAGACATGCAGATTATGCTGATTAGCGTTCTCAAATTGTCCATAGTGTGTGTGTGCCCTGCGATGGATTGGCACCCTGTCCAGGGTGTACCCTGCCTCGTGCCCTAAGCCTCCTGGGATAGGCTCCAGGCCCACTGTGACCCTGAATACAGGATAAAGCGGTATAGACGGTGAGTGAGTGAGTCAGTCACCTACTCCCATGATCCTGAGAAAATGAAAACAAAGCTTCACAGCAGGGTTAAAAAGAAGTACATTTAAGCAAGATTTTAAAACCATGATGTACATCAAAAATAATTTACAGCATAACCTGCTGAATTAACCTGCATTCAAACAGAGAGTAACCTCTTTACCTCACCAGTCTCTGTCTACTGGGTTGCTGTTCACCACTATATTTCTGCTGCCTGTGGCTCAATGTCTCTCTTTTACTTCAGCTTTTGTCTCCATCTCCTCATCTGACCTAACACTTTCCATGCTCTTGAGGCACAATTTGCTATTCTAATATATTCTTTTATTAACCATAATTAACATCTCTTATAGCTAATCAATAATAAACTCATCCCAAGTTGTTGTTAATCTTTCAGATGATCCCATTAATGGGTCGCCACAGTGGACCAACTGATCCACACAACAATTTGGCACTGACGCAACCCTCCCATTTTATCTGGCACTGAGACCAGCACTACATCCAGTGGCTGGGGATTGGCCACTTGCTAGGTAATGTTAGATAATTTATATTTTGCAATTACAAGTTGCAGTAATAAGCATTTATTATTGCTACTGTCTATAACTGAACACATTTGCCATGTAAACAACTGATATATGTGTTATTCTAAGCTGTTCATTCTCACCCATCTGTTATGCGGCCTCACACAGCTCCTTTTATTTTGTATCTCCTCTCTTTACTCTCTGTAGTCTGGATATTAATCATTTAATTTATAAAAATCATAATTAATGAAAGACACCAGAGTACAAATAAAACAATAAAAGAAACACACTTAAAACCAGTTTGATGTATAAATGACACAAATAACTTTGAACCATGACACAAGAGAGTTACTAAGACATACAAAAATCCATTAAATACAATATTGCCCATTAAATCACATTTATGTGTTAATAAACTCTTTTTTTTGTAAAATACACCAAACAATGCACATATAATACTGCTGTAAGTGCTATTTACCGGTAGCTAAAGTTATTTACTACTAATTTTTTTCTCAGATAAGTAATATGATAAATGTTCATCTGCTGAGCATCGGCCTGAGCAGTCTCGGTGTCATGTCTCATACACTGAGGGCGGACGCAAACGCAGGTTGCACAAGCACGTTTTTTATTAGTGTTTGAGTTCAACAATGTTAAAAAAACAAAAAACAAAACACAAACAAAACAAACCAAAATAATACTCCCCAGGCTGGGTATGATGCAGGCAGGCTGGTAGTGACCGAAACTGTCCTTACGAAACTGATTTCCACTTGAATCACGAACTTGAACTGAGAATGACTGAGCTTCCCTCAGCCGCGACCTTGAACTTGCCCGTTTGCCAGCCTCGCCCTGCCGATATACCTCAGTCCTGGGAGGAGAGACGAAGCGAACACTTTTCTTACACTTATAGACATGAAAACAAAGGTGTGCACAACGGTGAACGGACAGGTGTGTACGGGTTCGGCCGGCCTAAATAGAGACACACAGGGAAGACACAGGTGAACTTAATTTGGTTAAACAATGACAACAATTACACACGTAGACACACTAGGGGGGGGACAAAGCGCCGGCTCAGTAATCCGGTGAACCCGATCTTTCTCTCCCGGACTGAGGTGGCACAGATGTGACAGTACCCCCCCAGGACCGGCTTCCCGAGGGAGGTGGGGGCGCTCTCTCCGCGTCACCGGAGGGAGTAGGGACCCACCGGACTGATGGGATAGCCGGCGGGCAGGGCGACCCGGAGGTCGCAGCGCCGGGCGATCCGGCCGAGCTTGGTGAAAATCGGAAATGAGTTCCCGATTTAGGATGTCTCGCGCCGGTACCCAGCTCCGCTCCTCCGGCCCGTAACCCTCCCAATCCACTAGATATTGAAGGGATCCCCCTCTCCTCCGGGAGTCTAGGAGCTCCTTAACTCTAAACGCGGGGGCGCCCTCGACTTCCACAGCCCCGGGGAGAGATGGGTTCGCGATGCCGCCGTCTAGCGGACCCCGGATCATTGGCCTGAGAAGGGAAACATGAAAGACAGGGTTAATACGAAGATGACGAGGGAGTTGTAACTTAAATGAGACGGGGTTGATTTGTGCAAGAATGGGGAAAGGACCGATGTAACGAGGGGTGAGTTTGCGACAGGGAAGGTTTAAGTGAAGGTCCCGTGTTGAGAGCCATACCCGATCACCTACCTGGAGCGGAGGACTTTCCCCTCGCCGTCTATCGGCAAATTTTTTAAAGCGACGGACTGCTTGGGAGATTTTAGTGTGTGCATTCTCCCAGACTGTTTCTGCTCCTTTAAACCACTGATCCACCATGGGCACATCGGTGGGAGTGGCATCCCAAGGACAGAGCGGGGGCTGATGCCCGAGCACACACTGAAACGGTGTTAGGCCGGTAGCGGAGTGACATAATGAGTTTTGTGCATATTCCGCCCAGATTAACCAGTCTGCCCATTCATGTTGTCGACTGATACAGTATGCCCGGAGGTACTTCCCGAGTTCCTGAACAGTCCGCTCAGCCTGTCCGTTAGATTCGGGGTGATAGCCTGACGTTAGACTAATTGTGGTCCCCAATTTCTGGAAGAAAGCTTTCCAGACTCTAGCAATAAATTGGGGACCACGATCTGAAACAATGTCCTCTGGGATACCATAGCAGCGAAACACTGTTTCGAATAGGGTTTCCGCAACCTGGAGGGCCGATGGGAGAGAACTAAACGGGACGAAGTGACAACCCTTGGAGAAGCGATCCACCACTACCAGGACCATCGTGTACCCTTTCGACACCGGCAGATCCGTTACAAAATCCACCGCTATGTGTGACCACGGTCTGTTAGGTGTGGGTAGGGGCATTAGTTTCCCAACGGGCAAACAACGAGGATTTTTTGTTGTTGCACAGACAGCACAAGATAAAACGACTGTTCTCACGGTTTCGCGCATCTTAGGCCACCAGAACTTGGGTTCCAGGACTCTAAGTGTACGTGTTATACCTGGGTGTCCCGAAGCTAAACTAGAATGGGCCTCTACTATCACTCGTTCCCGAAATGTCTCCGGAACATATGTTCGACCCGGGGGGCAGCCCTCCGGCATGGGGTTGGACCGAGCCGCTTGAGCTATCTTCGCGTCGATGTCCCATATGATCGGAGCCACAACGAGTGACGAGGGCAAGATAGGTTCGGGATCAGAATTCTGATCCGGCAACGGAAAACAGCGGGATAGCGCATCCGCTTTCTTATTCTTAGATCCTGGCCGATAGGTAATACAAAAATGAAATCGCGTGAAGAACAGCGCCCACCGGGCTTGACGAGGGTTTAATCTTTTAGCTTGTTGGATATACTCCAAGTTTCGATGGTCAGTTAGTACCACGAACTGGTGTTTAGCTCCCTCCAACCAATGCCGCCACTCCTCTAACGCCGCTTTTACTGCTAGCAGTTCGCGGTTGCCGATATCATAGTTGCGCTCGGCAGGTGTTAGTTTACTGTAAAAGAAGGCGCAGGGGTAGAGTTTTTCTGGGTGGCCTTGGCGTTGTGACAGCACCGCTCCTATACCCACTTCCGACGCATCGACCTCGACGACAAAGGGCTTCTCTGGATTAGGTATTTTTAAAATAGGTGGTAAAAGCTGTTTTAAGTCGCTGGAACGCCGTGCGCGCTTCTGGTGAAAGTGCGGGTAGCAGTTTCGGTTTCCCTTTTAACAAGTTTGTGAGTGGCGCTGCCATCGTACTGAAGCCTCGAATAAAACGCCGATAGAAATTGGCGAACCCGAGAAAGCTCTGTAGCGCCTTGACTGACCTTGGTTCCGGCCATTGTTGTACCGCCTCCACCTTGGCCACCTCCATCTCGACCCCCCATGGTCCTATGCGGTAGCCGAGAAATGCAATCTCCCTCTTGTGGAATTCACATTTCTCCGCCTTTGCATAGAGCCCGTGTTTGCGCAGACGACAAAGGACGGCGGATACATGAGAGACGTGCTCGGAATATGACCGTGAGTATACCAGGATATCATCCAGGTACACTATAACATAACGGTTCAACATATCCCGGAACACGTCATTCATGAACCCCTGAAACACCGCAGGTGCGTTTACCAGTCCGTAGGCCATCACGTTGTATTGGTAATGACCTGACGTCGTGCTAAACGCCGTCTTCCATTCATTGCCCTTACGAACACGAACGAGATTATATGCGCTGCGGAGGTCGAGTTTGGTAAAGATGGAAGCGCCTCGGAGTTGGTCGATAGCGGCTGGCACCAGTGGCAGCGGGTGCTTATATTTTACTGTGACCGCGTTTAACCCACGGTAATCAATACATGGACGTAAACCCCCGCCTTTTTTTTCAATAAAGAAGAAACCTGCCGAGGCGGGTGACGTGGACCTGCTGATGAGTCCCTCCTGGAGAGCCTCCCTCACGTATTCCTCCATAGCCCGGGTCTCCACCACGGACAATGGATAAACGCGTGCGCAAGGCGGTGCTTTCCCCGGCAGGAGCTCAATCGCGCAGTCCCACGGCTGGTGAGGGGGAAGTCGTGCTGCTGCCCTAACACTAAACACGTCCTTGAACTTCACGTACTCGGATGGCACCTGAACCGAAACTAGGGCTTGCGGACTCTCTATCGATGTGGTTAGGACCGACAATGCACCCGGCGTGCATGTTTTAGCGCATCGCGGTGCCCAAGATGTGATGCGTGACTTAGCCCAATTAAAATTCGGGTTATGTGAGCTGAGCCATGGGAGGCCCAGCATGACGGACTGGTTCATCCGAGGCAGCACAAAAAATTTTAGCTCCTCGGTATGACCGGGGAAAGATAATCGAAATTCAACGGGCGAATTAATTAATTGTTTGCCATCCAGAGCTTTCACTGTAATCAGAAACGGAAGCTTCGACACGGGAGCTTGCAGCGAGGAAAGGATAGATGGGGAGATGAAATTTCCGGCCGAACCCGAGTCTATAAGGGGAAAAACGGACACATCAGAGTTATTAAAAGATAATGAGGCTTGCAAAAAAAAAGGTTGATGGGTGCGCGGTGGTGTGTGGGACATTACTTTAATTAATGGACAGTTGCTGACTCGGTGCCGCTCCCCCTCCACAGTACAGACACAACCCCTCAGTAAGTCTCCTCTGTCTCTCCTGGGCTGACAGGCGAGACAAGCTCACTTCCATCGGCTCGGGGTTCGTCCACTCGCACGGTTCAGGTCGGGGTGGTTGGCCGAGGCCGGCGTGACTCCGTAGTTTGGACCGCCCCCCCGGTGCTCTGGAGGGGGTGTGGTGCCTTTGGCCGCGGAGGTGCTGGTCCAACTTGATAGCCAGGCTGATGCACTCGCTGAGATCCATGCCTGTGTCGCGGCACGAGAGTTCTAGTTGGATCTCCGGTTGCAATCCGTCTCGAAACCTGGCTAACAAGCTTCTCTCGCACCACCCGCTTTCCGCGGCTAGGATCCGGAACTTGACCGCGTAGTCGGCCACGGTGTTGTTGCCTGGCCTCAGCCTGAGCAACTGTTGTTCTCCCGACCTGCCCTGATCGGGATGGTCAAAAACCGCGCGAAAGGCGTGGATGAACCTCTCGTACCTGGTGGTGACGTTGCCCCCCGCACTCCACACTGCAGCGGCCCAGTCCATGGCTGGCCCTGTGAGCTGCTGGGTAATGAAGCTGATCTTCTTCTGCTCTGCTAGCTCCGGAAAATCCGCGAGGTAGAGCTCACAGGCCATGAGGAACCGCCTACATCCCTCTGGATTCCCCGCGTATCTCTCCGGAGGAGCCGAGCGGGGTGGGGACAGCGCGGATCGCCGAGGCGTAGGAGACGAGGGAGCTCGGGCTGTCGCGAGCTGACCCACGCTGCCGGCGAGATCATGTACCGCTTGCATGATTACATGGCTGTCGATCTCCCGTTGCTGGCACCGGAGGTACTCGTACATGGGGGTGTCGTCTTCGGGCAGGGGAATTCCTGCTGCGTCCTGATGGGTCCGTTCATCTGTCATGTCTCATACACTGAGGGCGGACGCAAACGGAGGTTGCAAAAGCACGTTTTTTATTAGTGTTTGAGTTCAACAATGTTCAAAAAAAACAAAAAAAACACAACAAAACAAACCAAAATAATACTCCCCAGGCTGGGTATGATGCAGGCAGGCTGGTAGTGACCGAAACTGTCCTTACGAAACTGATTTCCACTTGAATCACGAACTTGAACTGAGAATGACTGAGCTTCCCTCAGCCGTGACCTTGAACTTGGCCGTTTGCCAGCCTCGCCCTGCCGATATACCTCAGTCCTGGGAGGAGAGACGAAGCGAACACTTTTCTTACACTTATAGACATGAAAACAAAGGTGTGTACGGACAGGTGTGTACGGGTTCGGCCGGCCTAAATAGAGACACACAGGGAAGACACAGGTGAACTTAATTTGGTTAGACAATGACAACAATTACACACGTAGACACACTAGGGGGGGACAAAGCGCCGGCTCAGTAATCCGCTGAACCCGATCTTTCTCTCCCGGACTGAGGTGGCACAGATGTGACACTCGGCAACTACAACTTGACATTTTTTTAAGCCATGGCATGTAACAGAAAGGGTAAAGTTCATCTAGGTTATTTTATAAGAGCGAAAATATTAAAATAAATTTGTATTTTATTTTAAGAATTATTTAATCTGACACATATTGCTCATAACTTTACTTGATACTCAACATTTTGATTTAATTTATGGTGGCGGTTTAACTTCAGGCAAATACCTAAGTACAGCCAAAGTTTCATTAAATAGTTGAGCTAGTTTTGCATGATTACATGACAGACAGACAGGCAGATGGACATCACTCACTCACTCATCATCTATACTGCTTTATCCTGTATTGAGGGTCATGGGGGGCCTGGAGCCTATCTCAGGAGACTTAGGGCACAAGGCAGGGGTACACCCAGCACAGGGTGCAGACGGACATGCAGACAGAAATTCTTCTGAGGAAATTTTCCAGTTTTGAGTCCTCCAATGTATGAAACTTAAAGATATCATTGAAAGAGCAAATTCTGACCAAAGTACAGACAAAATCTTTTTTTATTTGTACAGTATAGTTTAAGTTAATCTGGAGGATATATACTCTAAAAGCACTAACAGTAAAAGTTAAAGCACATAAAAATGCCACTATATAGGATCTGTAATTAGCACTGTCTTTGTCTTCACTGACCAGTGCCAATATTTGAAACCAAATATTGATGTTTCAGTCGAGTGTTAATTAATTTTATTCAATCCAAAGTATCTGAAAACTGTGCCAACATTATTTCTCAATGTGAACCTTCAAAGTGAGCATATTATAAAACGTATCCAAATACGCTCATAATGTTTATTTCAATAAGCCAAGGGTAAAAAATTGGCTCTAAGGTTTAGACACCCACCCACCCCTCTCTTCAGCTATTCACCAGCCATAAAACTAAGGAGTTGATCACTGGACTCTTACTGCTGCTGGCACCCATTGGGAAAGGTGCCAAATTCATTCTTCCAACACTATAAGTGCTAATCTAATGATGGCAGAGAGGGAAATTACAGCTTGGTGGTTGTCACAGCAGCTTGAACCTGGAAGCATTCCACCTTAGTAAAGGAAGTGTGAAAGTCTGAAACTAATTCTTGTTACATGTCATTAGGCAGAGTGAAAATGGGAATCAAGGCGAAGAGGGTACAAGGGGATGAAAGTGAAACGATGTGAGCACATTATACCAGCTCTAGCAAATAACATGGTGAGTTTTTATTGTTTGGTGGAACATTTATTCATATACAGAAGTGATGGTCTTGAGGCATCACAAATAAACAAATGTATTACAGCAATTAGTTTAGTATTATTTTAGTGTGTGGCTAAATAGATCTACATATTTTAAGGAGATAAAGCAGGAAATTCTATTACTTGCCTTGTGTAGCATGAACTGAGTCTGAAAAATCTACACATTCTTAATTTGTGCTAAATTCTAAGTTCTAAGAGCTGAAGATTTGTGAAATACAGTTTAAAAAAACAAAACATTTCATTATCGTTGCATCTTTACTTCTGATTCATTTGCTGCAGTATGCTGTATGTCAATCCAGATTACTTCTTAATGTGCACTGTTCTCTATTAGGTAGCTAGTTAAACAAACCGTGTCAGCCAGGTAAGAAAGTGACGAATATTAAGTGACATTTTACATGTTGAATCATGTTTTTTGGTATGCTAATAAATTAATCTAAAATGGCATTTTGCAAACTTGAAAATAACCTGAACAGCAAAGGTACATTTAGAGCTGCATCACATTTTAAGTGCTTGAGTGCCTTCATGGAAAACCATACATGCTTATTCTGTTTTGTCGCCTTTGACAGTTTCAAATGTCCAGTACTTATTTACATATACTGTTACATCTAAAGTTTGATGGCAGTGGGCTTATGTGGGTCTGACATTCAGGTGATGGCAAAGCTTTTACTGCTTAGTTTATGTATGCATGTACATATGTACTAAATTTCTTACCTCACTCAATACAATAGCAAATACTATTAAATTTAACAATAAGTGTACAATTATGTAAGTGCTTATACACATACATAATTTAATTTATAGTTTTATTATTCATTAATTTTCTATGCTGTACTTCTTATCCTGTACAGGGTTGTGTTGGGGTCCTGGAGCCTATCCCAAAAGACTTTTGGCACAAGGCTTTTGTCAATCCATCGCAGGGCGCACACACACACACACACGCACACTCAGGGCAATTTAGGAATGCCATTTAACCTAATCTGCATGTCTTTAACCTGTGGGAAGGAACTGGACTACTCAGAGGAAACCCACCAAGCAAGAAGAACATGAACATGCAAACCAAATGATAGTCATAATAGATATGATTATTTTCTGTATTGCTAAACTTTTAAAGTATTAATAAAACTAGAGAAAAAAAATCATTTTACTTTATCTTCCTAAACAGGATAGTACTAATGGTGTTGGACAACTAACATACTTTAAAAAAAAAGTATTTATCCAAACATTAATATCACTTTAAATGTAATGAGAAGTAAATTACATGCATCAACTTATGAATTTTGTCTGAAGTCAACCCTGACCCTGAAAACCCTGATCTGAAGTCAACCCTGGAAGTACTGGGAATGCTGGGGACAAGGTGGATGAATACTCCTTATATGGGAAGACAGGTAAATTCAAGGCATTAATTACTTTTATATTTACTCACGTATTTTACTAGTAATTACTATTCAATTCAATTAAATTCAATTTTATTTGTATTGCGCTTTTAACAATTGACATTGTCACAAAGCAGCTTTACACAATCAAAAGAATTAAGTTTGTATGAAATGTGAATGTGTATGAATCAAAATGATAAGATTGTCCCTGATGAGCAAGCCGAGGACGACGGTGGCAAGGAAAAACTCCCTGAGATGGTAATAGGAAGAAACCTTGAGAGGAACCAGACTCAACAAGGAACCCATCCTCATCTGGGTGATAACAGATAGCTGGGATTGATCAGCATAATAAAGTGTAAGACTGGAAGTTCAGTACAACAATAGATGTGTTTAAATTAAATGGAGTCAAGTTTGTTCCTGGAGGTAGGCTGTAGGAAATTCCAGTCCTGAGCTATCGAATGACTGAAGTCATAGGTCTCCGGAGGACAGCTGTCTGCATCAGTCGAGGACAGGACAGTCTTCGTGGAAACCATCCCCAGCCACCACACGCATCCCAGGCAGACCACATGGGGCATCCATGCGACGAGATCTCCAACCAGAAGCAGGACTCCAGGACGGGTTAGACAGGGCAGAGGGGTCTGGATCACTGGCAACTCAGGAGCGACATGTATAGCTCGACAGAGAGACAGGGAGTGGGAAAAGGAGAGAGAGAGAGAGAGAGAGAGAGGAGCGAGCAGAAGAGGAGAGAGCATAAAAGAAGGAGAGATGGCGGTTAGGTATGGTCACAGTCAACATGTATACGGTGAATGTATATTTGGTGCAAAGTGCAAGCAGGGACTCCGACAGGACTAACTATAACAGCATAACTAAAAGGGAGAGCCAGAAGGAACCACAGACATGAGGGCTCCCTGAGATGTAAAGCAACCAATCACCTCACCGTCAACAAACCTGAGTGATCAATGAGAGTGGGGAAGACAGCATCTAAACATACCAGTACACCAGAATACTCTACGTCCATGAGTCCCCCAGATCTGCTCCAATTTACTAATATTACTATTAGTACTATTACTGTTAATTAATTGCCCATTGACCACCTTTTTGTTTGTAAAAGTTGACAGTGATGGAAATGTTCTGTGCTCCAGCTTTTTTAGTTATCTTCAAGAATGTGATTATATGAACAGTTTGACAGCAAAATTAGAATTTTTTTTTCAAATGGATCAAGAAAGATTGCACACCGATAGAGAATATTTTGTGCATGTTTTCTTTAATTCACAAGGGTGTTAACACCCAAATCGCATAATATCCTATTTTACAGAATGTGTTGCAGACATTTAGCGACACATACGTGTAATTTATTATTAATGGAGTGACTGCAGTGGCAGCCACTGCTTTGCACAGCTTATAGCTACATTTTACTAATCATGTGGCAGAAATAAGCGATGAGATTGTCTTTTCAGGAGGTTTTTCTAAAATGTTAAAGCTCAAAGCTTCTTAAAGAAGGATAAATAGCAGTTTATATATAGACAAGCTTGTGTGCCAGAGAATAATAATTTGTCCAAATAATAATTTGTCCAAAATAGTGTCTATCATGTTTTGCTGTCAAACTGTTCAAATATTTCCTCAAAATGAATTAACTGGTTAATTCATTTATAAAGTTGAAGTCAGAAGTTTACATATACTTTAGCCAAATACACGTAAACTCAGTTTATCACAGTTGTATACAGAAATGTATTATCAGTTTTCCTTGTCTTAGATCAGTTATGATCACTACTTTATTTTAAGAATGTGAAATATCACAATACTAGCAGAGAAAGATTTATTTCTGCTTTGATTTCTTTCATCACATTCCCAGTGTGTCAGAGGTTTACATACACTTAGTTTTCATTTGGTAGCATTGTTTAACTTGGGTCAAACGGTTTTGGTAGGCTTCCACAAGCTTCTTACAATCAGTTGCCCATTCCTCCTGACAGAACTTATGTAACTGAGTTAGGTTTGTAGGCCATCTTGCTTACACATACTTTTTCAGTTCTGCCAAGCAATAAAAAAGCTTCTAAAGTCATGACACATTTTTGTTTAAAGATACAGTCATATACTGTAAGTGAATGTAAAATTCTGCATTGCAACTGTAATATAATGATTTATAAGTAAAATAATCTATTTTAATCAATTGTGGGAAAAAATCCTTGTGTCATGCATACAGTTTATGTCCTAACCAACTTGACACAACTATAGATTGTTAACATGAATCTGTGGAGTGATTAAAAACTCAGTTTTAATGACTTCACCATAAGTGTATGTAAACCTCCAACTTCAACTGTTTCTATTTCTTTATATGATATGAAAGAAGAAGAGTATATAGAATTGTAATAGTTTCTGTTTATTCCAACTGGTGACAATGGAAGAGGCAAATGATTATTATTAATATTAACAATAGCACTGTTTTGTATAAGTGATGAATGTATTTGTTCAGCTGTTCCAGCTTTCATGCTTTCCTAAACTGTTGCATTTGACCACAAGGGACAAATTATTATGTATTATATATTATGTATTATCTGGATAAATTTGAGAATGTAAACTCCAACATGGCAGTCATCCCAGATGGAAACAGTTGCGATAGAGCTACAAGTGAAACATTCAGATTATGATACTGCTGAAATAGTCTAGTTGTATTCTCAATACCTCCATACATGATAAGCATGCATTTCTGAACATGCGCCTTAAACCCAAATCTGTGGGTCTGTGTTTTACTGTTTTGGCCAATCAGTATACACATTCCTAATGAATCATTAATTACTTATTTTTTAAATATGTTACAATGTACCATATCAGCATTTTCTTTCACTTATTTATAAAGTGTAAAATAGATATAATTGCTATTATTAATTAATTGTTATTCAACTAATTGTACTGGTGTACTAATGCTCAATATGTTAAATAATAGCTGATTTCCCCCATTAAAACTTAAATAATGATTATTAATTTACTGAAGTTATCATTAATAGCAATTACTCACTCTCACTTTGTGCATTTTATCCTGTGCATGGTTGCCAGAAGTCTGGAGACTATCACATGGGGCACTAGGTGCACTAGGGTTGCCAATCCATCACAGGGCACTATAATCACTAACTATTAACCTATTTAGTAATGCTTACTACTCTGTTAAATAATGTTTATTAAACTTGCTGATGCATAAATGAATGCATTTCACCTTTTCATTCATTTCATTTTGTCATGATGTAGTGCTCATGAATTGCACTGAATAATAATGCTTTATTTAGAAATAATGTTTCCAGCCTTGATGAGATTTGGAAGGTTTTAATCATGTGATACAGTTCCTTATCCCGATTGTTCAAGACAAGGAGTCATCTTTGTTACAGTATACCTTCCATCTCAGCTTTCAGAGGTCTCCCATGGCGCGGCACAATGTCCCTAATAGAAGCAGTATGTCTCAAACTCAAACTCAGACAGCCATTGTGAGTCTCCTGATGATACGGGTGTCTCCAGATGATGTGTCTGCTTCATTCTCTTTTTTTCTTACTCTCTTCTCCTTCTCTTCTTTCCCTTTTTTCCATCTTTTCTTGTGTTTATGTGGCCTGACTGCCTCATTTTCACTCATATATGTTCATTCTATCAGTCTTTTTCTCTCCTTTTCCCTCCTTCCCTCTCCAGGGTGGTTATATAGTTGACAGGCAGACAGAGAGGGCTGATATTACTCTCAAAGGGACCCAGAGACATGATGGACACTGCACGGCTAAAACCCTAGATCAGAGCCTAGACAGAGACATACAAAGAATAAAGGGGAAAAAAGAACTAGAGAATGCAGAGAGACAGTGATGGAGTGTGAGGGAGAATATTTGAATTTTTCTTGAGCTGCACAATCATGTTTATCTGTAGTTTCAATCTTACAGTCAGTTTTTCCCCACAGTCAGCATTACCTAATGAACCTTGGGTGGGGTTCTTCACAACCTCTGTGTACAAATACAAGGCACGCAAATTGAAAATGGGAAATGAGAAATTCTGTGGTAGGTGTTGGAACTGTGTTTAGGGCACATCAGTTGTACATGATGAAGCAGATATTTCCTCTCTTCTGCCAACTTTAACTGATAGCAGAATATAAAACAGGTTTGCTCAGTTTCCATATCTCAAAACCAAGTTGAATATCATTAAAACAGTGAATTAGTATTTCAGTTGTCTTTACTTCAAGGATTTGGTTTTGCTGTTAAATTACTCAGATTATACTAACCATTTTCCAGGACTACTTCGGTAACCGAAGGTAGAGGTAGATTTGTAGAGATTTGGCAATGTGCATTATTTATTTTTTTTTATTGTAAAAACAGACTCTATAATGACAGCTGGTCCTTGTTCTGGAAAAGCTAAAGAATGCTGGCAAAATACAGTAGCAGAGTCTAAAGGCAAACACTCTTTGATGAATGCTCCATAATTTCTGGAAATTTCATGAATCTATGTTAAGCAATTTATGCTGGTCACGGTGGACCCAGAACCTATCCTAAGAACACAGGGTGGGCATATCCACACCGGATCCTCTAAAGGCCACCATGCACACACAACTTACAACCTCTGCAAGGATAATCAGATCTACTGACATGTTTTTTGGAGGATTTGGAATCAAACATGGACATGAAAAGGACATGCACTAAACTGCTAAACAGATATTAAAACCTGGAGTGTTGAAGTAACAATGCTAGGTCTGCTGTCATAATGTACTACTTCATTTGTTTATTTGCCTGCCATCCTTGTTTTCCAAACCATCATATTGTGTTGTCAGTCAACACACAGAAATGTTAAAGATTGCCTTTTATCTCCAGTACTCACTAATTGGCATAAAAGCTTGTGTAAGTTAGCAAAATTTCTAAGACCAGAGATTCAGGTGCCTGATAACCTTTTTTATTCTAACAAATGACATTCACGAAACCTCCTCATCTCATACCAGTTTAAAGGAATAGTCTAATTTGAGCCTCAAATGGCCTGAACAAAGTCAAGAGGCTAAGGAGTGATCTGTGCACTGGCAGTTAATGAATGTCAGATTTGATTAAGCACATGATTGTGTCTTGGTTCAGGATTACCATAAATCAGAGCTGAAGCTTTGGTAAAAAAAAAAAAAAATCAATGTATTTTAGGAACATCTGATTGGGCTATCTCTTGTACTGATTATGGGAAGTGCTGATTAACTTTTAACTCAGGAGCTCACACTGAGTTGAGTAACTCACTTAATTACCACTTCTTTCTTTTCTATCTTCTTTCCTCACCTCCCCACCTGCCTATATATTTTTTCTATTCCCAAATGGTCAACATAAAAGTCGATGAATACCAATAAATTAAATCACATTAAATTTGAGCCCTATCTTCTGACAGGCCCATCAGTTTTCTTTGTTTAATCCTAATTACTATATTTAATTTACTTATATTCATCAGTCATCAGTATTAAAGTCCGCTCCCACCAGAACTGCAATCATCCCTTCACAGGCTTCTAGATTTACACTTAAACCATACCATCTCTAAACACTTCAATCATTATTCTTCTGCATTTATCTAAAGTCTAAAATGTGGTGTAGCTGTCAACCACATTCAGTTTGTTTGGATGAAGAGCAGTGAGGAAGGTGTCTTTAATTATGAGAAGTAAAAGAGAGAAAAATAGTCTTGATTAATTTTTGTGAATAATGCAGTCAGTAAAATAATCACCTTTCTTCTCTGAGGAGGACCATGAATGTGAGATTCAGAAAGCTTTTATCACACATTGTCATTTAAATGCATTACGCCCCCACCACGTCCTGCTTAATGGGGAATGTAGAAGGGCCTCCGATTGGCTTCATGCTCCACTAGCAGCACATTGGGTTTTATCAAGAGCCAGCTATTTTTCATCTGCACTTTTGGTTTATTCATTATCTCAAACAATAAAAATCATGCAAATGAGAAGGCAAAGCTCAATTCAGCATATTTGGAAAATATGCTATTCTGATTGGCTTTAAGTTGTTTGAAATGTAAGATGTTTTTTTTCAAGGAATATTGTGGCTGCACTTTTGCATGTCAATAATTGGTACAGTACAAAGCCTATTCTTGTTTAAAGTAAAGGGGGCATGAAAAATGGATACTTAGGTAATGGCACAACTATGATAATTTATCTCCTGGTTGCAAATTAGCATGACTGTAATTTGTTCTGCATACCCAATTAAACCGAACAATAAAAAGCATACTGACTCCTATGCAGATGAGATGTAATGAATGTTACTATCGTAGATTTTGTCCAGTTCTGTGTACAGTTAATAGGTATTAGCTTATAAGTTATGGAATGGAAAATGTGACATAGTTTTGATCACCCTGGCTTGAAAGGAAATGCTCATGCAATATGATAAATACTTTTCCAATGTACTGTAATTATTGTAAACTGTTTAAAACATGTTCGATACAAACAGTATCAGTGGTATTATAGGTGTACTGCAAATCACAAGGCATTTATTTATTTATGTTTTAATTTGAAATTTAATATTATTTGATTATTATTTACAGCACATTATTATTTTGTCTGTGACATTTGATTTCTTGGTTGTGTTGCTTATGTTAAGAGGAACTAACAAGTTACCTGCCCTTGTTTTCCCGGGGGGACAGGTGAGAGTGTAACATGGTTTGAGAGAAGCACGTGGAAGAAGTTTATATACTGTCTTGCCATTTGGCTGAATAAAATAAGTTGTTGCAAATTCAATAGTAGCCCTAGTATTACCCACAGCCACAGAGACTAGATAATATTAAAAACAAGTTGTCACATCCGTGCCACCTCAGCCCTGGGGAGTAAGATCTGGCTCACCGGATTACTGAGTCGACGCTTTTGTCCCCCCCTAGTGTGTTTCAGGGGTTCATGAATGACGTGTTCCGGGATATGTTAAACCGTTATGTTATAGTATACTTGGATGACATACTGGTGTACTCGCGGTCATATTCGGAACACGTCTCTCATGTGGCCGCCGTTCTTCGTCGTCTGCGTGAACACGGTCTCTATGCGAAGGCGGAGAAATGCGAATTCCACAAGAAGGAGATTTCGTTCCTCGGCTATCACATAGGGCCATGGGGGGTCGAGATGGAGGTGACCAAGGTCGCGGCGGTGCAACAATGGCCGGAACCCAAGTCAGTCAAGGCGCTACAGAGTTTTCTTGGGTTCGCCAATTTCTATCGACGGTTCATCCGGGGCTTCAGTACGATGGCAGCACCGCTCACTAATTTACTAAAAGGGAAACTAAACGGCGTTCCCGCCGGAAGCGCGCACAGCATTTCAGCATCTCAAGATAGCTTTTACTACCGCACCCATTCTAAAAATACCCGACTCAGAGAAGCCCTTTGTAGTAGAGGTCGATGCATCGGAAGTTGGCATCGGGGCAGTGCTGTCACAACGCCAAGGCCACCCAGAAAAACTCTATCCCTGCGTTTTCTTTTCACGTAAACTAACACCTGCCGAACGTAATTATGATATCGGTAACCGCGAACTGCTAGCAGTAAAAGCGGCGTTAGAGGAGTGGCGGCATTGGTTGGAGGGAGCTAAACACCAGTTCACGGTGGTAACTGACCATCGTAACCTGGAATACATCCAACAAGCTAAAAGGTTAAACCCTCGGCAAGCCCGCTGGGCGCTGTTCTTCACACGGTTCCATTTTAAAATCACTTATCGGCCCGGGTCGAAAAATAAGAAAGCGGATGCGTTATCACGCTGTTTTCCGACGCCGGATCAGAATTCTGAACCTGACCCTATCCTGCCCTCGTCTCTCGTGGTGGCTCCGATCGCGTGGGACCTCGATTTGGAGATCGCTCTAGCGGCACGGTCCAACCCCATGCTGGGGAGCTGTCCTCCGAATCGAACCTACGTACCAGAGACACTTCGAGAACGAGTGACGATTGAAGCACATTCAAGCTTGTCATCGGGACACCCGGGGGTAACGCGCACGTTTAAGCTCCTGGAACCCAAGTTCTGGTGGCCAAATATGCGCGAAACCGTAAGAACAGTTGTTTTATCTTGTGCTATCTGTGCAACAACAAAGAGTCCTCGTTGTTTGCCCGTTGGTGTCGAAAGGGTACACGACGATCCTTGTTGCGGTAGATCGCTTTTCCAAGGGATGTCGCTTCGTTCCGTTTAGCTCTCTCCCATCAGCCCTCCAGGTTGCAGAAACCCTATTCGACCCTGGAGGACATTGTTTCAGATCGTGGTCCCCAATTTATCGCTAGGGTCTGGAAGGCTTTCTTTCAGAAGTTGGGGACCACTGTTAGTCTAACCTCAGGCTATCACCCCGAGTCTAATGGACAGGCAGAGCAGACTGTCCAGGAACTCGGAAAGTACCTCCGAGCATACTGTAGTAGTCGACAACATGAATGGGCAGACTGGTTAATCTGGGCGGAATATGCACAAAATTCACTACGTCACTCCGCTACCGGCCTAACGCCGTTTCAGTGTGTGCTCGGGCACCAGCCCCCGCTCTGTCCCTGGGATGCCACTCCCACCGATGTGCCCATGGTGGATCAGTGGTTTAAACGCGGAGAGAACGCTTAGACCTCCCTCGGGAAGTCCTGGGGGGGGGGGGGGGGGGCGGTCAGGGGGGGTAATGTCACATCCGTGCCACCTCAGCCCTGGGGAGTAAGATCTGGCTCACCAGATTACTGAGCCGACGCTTTTGTCCCCCCCTAGTGTGTCTACGTGTGTACTTGTTTTCACTGTTTAACCAAATTAAGTTCACCTGTGTTGTCTCTCTATTTATTCCGGTTGAACCCGTACACACTTGTCTGTCCTCCATTGTGCACCTTTTCTGTCTCATGTTTGTGCGTCTAGTAACGCGTTCGTCTCGTCTCTCCCCCAGGACTGAGGAGTCTCTGCACGGTGCGGCTGGTCATGGTCAAGGTCAAGGCTGAAGGAAGCTCAGTCTGCTTTCAGTTCTTGTTTGCTGCTTTAAGTTGATTTTCGTTTTTTTTTTGGTGACATTTTGCTACCAGCCCACCTCCAGACCCAGCCTGGGGAGTTTATCTGTGTTTTGTTTGTTTTCTTGATTTTGTTTTCTTGATTTTGTTTTCTTGGACATTGCCTGACTTAAGAAATAAACGAAAAAGTACTTGAGTTAACCCTGCGTCTGCGTCCGCCTCTCGTCACACCAGACATGAGACAAGTCAAGAAAGTTGGGTTACAAATTCATGAAAAACTTACAAAAAAAAAAAAAAAAGACACAAAAGTATAAAAAGAATATTATACATGCCTATCATGAAAGTATAAGCTTATCACATTATTAAAGACTTTAATTAGCAGGAAGTGCTCAACAATGCATTTTTATGGATTTATGTCTGCGCCTGATGGTTTGACCCTCTAAGCTGTGACATATTCCCTTACAACAGTTCTCTTGAAGCTCTCTTTAACAGTTGGGAAATGCTACAGGTGCATGCCATATATTTATAATAGCAGGGCTGAAATCCCACAGTGTGCCAATCTGAGAAAGATCGTTAACATTGTACACAATGTCTGATTTAAATTTCAGCAACAAGCATTTACTCCGATGTGTGAGATGCTCTGGTCTATCTGCTGATTTATTTGCTGTAAATACATGCAAAACCAACAGTGATAGATGTAAACAAAAAGCAAGACAGTTTAAAAATGTGATCTTTTCAGAACATGGTCAATAGGAGAGCAGCAGAAAAGCCTGAGCTATTTCCTCACATAAGGCTAGGCATAAAAAAAAATGCAATAACAGTCAGCCAGACAGCTTGAAAGACAGGAAGTTAATGTTAGGAGTTAGAATTAAATGTATTAGAGTCAGATATTGAAAATAATTTTACAATATGGATTTCCATCAGTAGTCATAGGTAGAGTGCAGACTAAAATTACATTCACTTCATATTGTAGTCCTAAAGATTGATATAGGGCAGGATAGTAAATCTGACATGCATATCACATGTGTTTAATTACAGTAAAATAAAAATATTTAATACATACAATTATAACAATATACTATAACATGTTCAATGTTCTGATAAAATGGGGCTGACTGGTTTAGTGCACTACATGACACAAACCCACAAAAAACTCACAAAAAAATAAAATAAAATAAAATCACACCAAATAAGAAATCACACCTTTATTGGATAGAAACTACAGGCTAGTTTTACTCACTTTAATAATCATGCCTTAAATGTCAGTCCACAATGGAGTACCATCTGTTCTATGAGCCTGGACAAGGAACAGAGGGTGCTGTGCCATATCTTTTCTACTTCCCATTACAGGTTTCTTCATTTCAGAAAGTTTTCGTTAACTATTTCCTTCTGATACCATCCACCATAGGATCCTCTCTTGGTATTTAATTTTGTCTTGTTGCTGGTATATTTTGTTTGGTTTTTGTTTTGTCTTGTTTCTATGTGCCTTTATGTAACTTTTGTACAGTGTCCTTGAGTGTTTGAAAGGCGCTTATAAATAAAATGTATTATTATTATTATTATTATTATTATCCTCATAATTTTAACATATCCCTTCCCAATTATCCACTATACACAAATATTCATTCAAGACCTATTGTCTAACTGCTAGTCTTCTGATCATCCTCCGGTGGCGTTGTGACACCTATAACATCTTCTCTTGTGAATATTGTTTGTTTTCCCAAGCATGTGTGCTAAAATCTTATATAAAAACCTTGGTACAAATAACTGCAAGGTCTTTCTATCATTTCATCATAACTTGAATAGTCATATAGTAACAGTGTTCATGTATTACACCAAGGCCAGTTAACCAAAGAGGTTTATAGTTGACATAGTGGAAATTGTTAGGTGTCTTGGACACACTTGACAATAAAATCAGTTTAGATCATTACAGAACTGATATTAAGAAGAAAAAAATCTGTCTTGTTGCCAGTAGTGGAAAGAGTAGGAAGTATACTGATTTGAGTATAAGTACTACTACTGTAGTAATAATTCACTCAGGTAAATGTAGTGATAAAGGAAATGACATAAGGAAAAGTAATTTACTGTACATTTACATGTACTGTATGACATTTGTCAAACACCCTTATTCAGAGCAACTTATTGATGTGCTTTGAAGTCTCTATCAACAAATTCATCCTCATTTTAATTGACGAGGTCATGGCTTACAATACCTCCTTATTTAAAACTTTATTAGGAGGTAATATGGCGAGAAAAACACATAGGCAATATATATATATATATTTACTTAAAGTACTAATCTGAGCACTTTAGTAGTTAGTAGTTTGTATAGTAGTAGTATAAGCCTTTAGTAGTTTGAAAAAGTGAAGTTGCCAGTGACTCAGCTTTTTGAATATTTAGGCGAAGGTTATTCCACTGTCTAGGTACCAAAACAGTAATGTATACATTTGACACAAGAAGGCTGAAAATGCTTGATATTATGAGAATGTTTTATATTCTAGTCTGCTCTATTGTCAGCTATTTAAGTGAGCTATGTTGAAATAAACACCACATTTGAACACAATGAACATTTAAAATGACAAGAGCAATGAATCTGCGAAAAATTTTGCATTGCGTGTGAACATTTCACTGCGGAAACTATTCAGATGATTCAGGATGCTTTTGGGAACGATGCAATGAGTGCATCCAATCACCCAGGTGACTCAGCCCCCTACAGCTCCCTACAGATTTGGTGCCTTGCAACTACTGTCTTTTCCCAAAACATGAATCACCTTTGAAAGGGAAGAGATTTCAGACCAAGTGATTCAGGAGAATACAATGTGGCAGCTGATAGTGATTCCAACAAAGCATTTTGCAGAGTGAACAGTGGAAGAAATGCTGGGTGAAGTGTGTGAGGTCTCAAGGTGTCTACTTTGAAGGGACCAAGGCAACATTGTCCAAAGTACAATGTTTCTTGTATTTTCTTCAATAAATGCCGCTATTTTCATATTACATGGCGGGATACTTTGCCAACAGTCTTTATATTCACTCAGCTAGATAATATGCACTCAGTCTTACCTGTGCATATTTCCAAAGGTTGGATGTTGAGCTGTGAAATGCTGATCCCCATGGGTTTTTCCTCGGATAATTTGGAGATCATTATCCAATGATCCAATTAGGCCAGGCATGCTCATCTGTCTCCAGCATCTCAGATATTGTTGCTGCTTACAAATCAGTTGGCAAATGAACTGTAGATCTTTATTTTCATTTGGTCTTGAACTTTAATTATGTAAAATTTGCAAAAAACTTTTTGTAACCGGCTTATATTCTTCTAAATGCATTATTATTATTATTATTATTATTATTATTATTATTATTATTATTATTATTATTGTTGTTGTTGTTGTTATTTACTATGTGATGTTAATTAAATATATCCTTCATTATTGTTATTATATTGTTAAAGCTCAATAGTACTATGAATTAATTATCTGCAAAATATAGTATTGCACTGAAAATACTGTACATGTAGGAAGTGAAAATACTGTACATACAGGGAGAGTAGTTCATTACTTTGTAGCCATTGTGGTTGCAGATACACAACATTAACTTGGAAGCAGGCTCTGTCCGTAAATGTCTTGCTCCCTCTGCAACAAAATATTATGTTATTATAAGCAATCTACATTAGGTGGGACATGTATGGCTTGGGTAGGCTTACCGTAGGTGCAAGATGCATGCAATTAGTATAAAATTTATGGATAGCCATGGCTAAAAGGTTTGAGTATGACACAAATATTAATTTTCACACTAGATCTATTTGTCAGATGTTAATATGGCATACCAAAGTATAATTACAAGTATTTTATATGTGTCAAAGGCTTTGATTGACAATTACATTAGGTTTATATCAATATTTGCATTGTTGACTCTTCTTTTTCAAGACCTCTGCAATTAGTCCAGGCATGCTGCTGATCAACTTCTGGTTCACATCCTAACTGATGGCAGACCATGCTTGCATAATCAATGCTTGGAGATTTGTGAGTTTTTGTTTATCCACCCACCTCTTAAGGATTGCCCACAAGTTCTCAATGGGATTAAGGTCTGTGGAGTTTCCTAGCCATGGACCCAAGATTTAGATGTTTTGTTCCTCAAGCCAATTAGTTATCACTTTTGCCTTATGACAAGGTGCTTCATCTTGCTGGAAAAGGCATTGTGCATCACCAAACTGTTCTTGGACGATTGGGAGAAGTTGCTCTCAGAGGTTGTTCTTGTGTCATTCTTTATTCATTGCTGTGCTCTTAGGCAAAATTGTGAGTGAGCCCACTCCCCCTTTGGCTAAGATACCACACACATGAATGATCTCAGGATGCTTTACTGTTGGTATGACACAGTCGCACTTAATGAAATTGTCAATAAGAAGCCTTTGACACATATGAAATGCTTTATGAAAATTAATATTTGTGTAATTTTTGCCCATGGCAGTAATATTGGTATTTGAGTTCAAACTTATTTGGATAGTGACAATTTTCATTTTACCTCTGGACAACAATACAATGTGTCTGAAATAAAACTAAAGTGACTAAAGTGTAGACTGCCAGATTGAATTCAAGGAGCTTAAGAAAAATATGGCCCATTTTTACAGCCTCAACATAATTGTTTATATAATATAATAATTTATACTTGTGAATGTAAATACTTTAATAATTTTGGAACCCAAGGACATGACCAAATGAAGTTAAAGTATGCTCAATTGGGCTGAGGCCAAGTGATTGCAACATTTAAGAATATTTCATATCTTTACATTAAAAAGATCTTGACTGTCCAATCAGTTTTGAAGTATTTGGGTCTGAACAGAAAGTATAGCTTTATATAATTCAGAATTCACTCTGCTACTTCTATCAGCACTCACAAATGTTACGTGGTGCAGATTGGAGAGCCGCACCATGACATGTAATATTATTTACAGTATAAGAGCCCTAATGCAGGGCTTTAGAGGGGGTAAATTTTTGTAAATAGAAGTTTGGGAGAGTGCTTGTGACACACACGGGAAGACCGTTCCGTTTGGAGATAGCCTGGGATTATTAATTAGAAACTTAAAAGGAAACGAAAGGAAGCTGAAAACAAAATAAACAGAGCTCCGCCATCAGCGCGAGACCAGACGAGGCTCTGGTAACTAAAAATGAAACCTATATCGTCTCTGCCTATGCCCTTACCGAGGATTTATGGGAGAGAGAGAGAGGAGTTTGTGTCTTTTGGTGTACACTTTATACTTAACCTGAAAGCGCATGCTTAAAGGACAGTGCGCCGCTCTCTCTCTTTTGTTAGCGTCTTAGGGAAGCAGAGGCTGGGTCTTTGTCTCAGTCTCTCGACTTTCTGCGCCCTTGTATTTATTTTCTTTCTTTCTTTGTCTTTTCTTTTCATTTCTTTTCTTTTCTTCCTCGTTGGTCCTGATACCTTACCGGTGCTACCTAAATGATCACACTAAGTGCCGAGGTATCAGGACCCTTGAATAAACACGCCACCAGGTGAGGCGCGTTCACGCTTATTTCGGCGTTACCTGGCAACCTGGCCTGTCCAGAACTCCGCGTGGTAGCAGCCTACGGATCTGCTCGTTCTGAACAGTGCAAAGCATTTTCACGCGGTTCTGCCCCTTGTGAGACCTGTGTCGTTACAACATCAGTGAAAAAACAGTGACTCATTTCCTTAGCCAGCTCTACGTGCACATGCCATTACACTCCTTTCACCATGTTTGACAAATGATGTGGTGCATTTTGGATCATGAGCTCCCTCCTTTTCTTTGCCATACTCGTGCTCTCTTTTCTCTGGTATAATAATAATCATTAAGAGAACAACAAGTGAACCATTAGCTGGCAGGAGAGGAACCTGGTGTGGTTTTTCACCTGGCCACCCCAAGGTATGATGTTTTATACATTTTTGGGAAAGTTTGTGAATTTTGGGGGCATGATATCATCTCGGTAACTATGGTATAGTAAGCAAGAAGTCATGAAAAATTTGTGAGTCAAACCCTAACACAAAGGCTAAAATGGAATGAAAATGCAAGAAAAAGAACCGGATTTACAGTGACAAGTTGTCATGGAAGCCAATGCCCGGCATTTGGAGAATACAGTACATGCAACTTGTAAATGGTTTGTATACATAAGATTCCCAATAAAGTATACCAATGATCCCTACCTGCTAAGTTACCTCCGCTAAACATGCCTGAGGTATGTTCTTATCTTATGTGCGGTGTTAGTGCTTATTTAACTAAGGAGTTCAGTGTAGTTCATTAAAAATCTCTTAAGCCACAGGTACAGTCCACAAATGGATCTCGACAGGCCGGCAGACTGGTAACACAGAAGTATGTGGAGACAAAGCTGTCTTAATTTGTGTGTGTATTTGGCATCTGTTTTATAGTTCAGCTAGGCTACATAAGCTAATGTGCACAGATGTTATTCAAACAATTTAGATAATACATAGTGATAATACATTGAGAGTAATACATAGTGATTGATAGAGATTGATGAAGCTCTCAGATCACCATACCTGTTAGGCGACATGTAACGGGACTACAAATGTTTATGCCATTTGGCATATACCCTTATCCAATTGACTTAAACATATTACACATGTGAGCAGTTGAGGTTTAGGGCCTTGCTTAAGCAGTGGCAGCTTGGTGGTTTGAATGTGGGACCTTCCAATCAGTAGTCCGACACCTGAGCTAAATTATTGTAATAATTGGAAGATTGTAATTTTGTCTCGCAATGTGTAGCCCATCAACAGCAGCAGATACATTTTTAACAGATTAAAGACAAAGGCAAGTAAGATGTTCACTGATGTATTTACTCAGGTCATACACTCTCAGCAGAGGTGGAAAGTAACGAATGACATTTACTCGCGTTACTGTAACTGAGTAGTTTTTTTTGTGTACTTCTACTTTTTAAAGTAGTTTTTAAAATTTGTAATTTTACTTTTACTTAAGTATGTTTTGTTTGAAGTATTGTAATTCGCTACATTTTAAATCATACGCGCTACTGAGTAAAACAAATGAATGAAAATGCAAAAAATATTCTGCTTTGTATAAATGCTTGGTTGCGCTCGCGTGTGTGTATCGTGTCCTGTTCGCGCTCCGCTCCAGACTCCACTCCAGGTTTTCTGACTGTCCCCACATCGGCATTTACCTGACCTTCCACACGGTCGCTTCCGCCCTACGAGTGACGTCATCAACCAGCGCGACCATATATAAACCGGACAGAGACGAGGGAAAGAGGAAAGAGATTGTGATTTTGACGTTTTGATATTTGGTTGTGACTTTTTTGCCTCCCATTGACTTTAATTATTGCTTTGGTTGGTCTTTGTATATATTTGTAGATAATTTCACTGTATGTTTGTGCACTCACCAGTAGTAGGAGCGTGGCTGCCATTTATTTTGAGAAGAGGGAATTTATTCACTGTTTTTGGTTTAGAGAGTCAGGGAAGGTACCTGTATTTTTGTTTGTGTTGTTTTTTTGTTGTTGCAGGTAATCTAGCTACTAATTATAAATACCATTTAGTTTATTATTTTGGCCTGGGTCCACCCTGAATCTGATCCTCCTGTGTGTGTGTGTGTGTGTGTGTGTGTGTGTGTGTGTGTGTGTGTGTGTATTTTTTTGTAAAGCAATACAACCTCATTATTTCATCAGTTAATGACTGGATCTAGTTCTTTCTCCCATATACCACCATTTCCATACAGTTTAAATTAGAACCCTGAACCATTCTTTTGCTGTACGGCCCAACCCTAGACTGGGACGTAACGCATATTTAAGTGACCACTTTGATTTTCAAGCACAAGAAAGACAACAGCTTTATTATCAAAGGTGTTCCTTCAGTTAAAAACAACTAGTTTGAGATTTATATCTGCTCACCTTTTTTGAACTACTCTAGAATGCCTCATCCCACCCCCGCTGTTTAAAAAAAAAAAAAGTGATTTGTCACAGCAAACTAATGAAGGCTAATGAAGATAGCCTTATCTGATTAAGTAATCTTTTGAATTATTTATTTATTTATATATATATTTTTTTTTATTTAAACAAAGGGGAGCCAGCTCTGCCTGTTTGGATATAACATTAGTCAGTAGTGCAACACACAATTTCACCATTTAATATTTGGCGAGCTGTAAAATATTAAGGAGAGGAGGAGATGGCAGTCAACGCAGATGAGCTTATTATTCAAACAAAAATGATCAAAGATTTTTTTAAAATTATTATTAAAATTACAAGTAAATTCTGGAAAAACTGGGAAAACCTGGCTTCCTTTGGCCTCCGAGAGAAAATGCAACAGCTTGACCTGCATCTGTATGATTTAATGCATTTTGCTGCTGCCACACGATTGGCTAACTATGTAACTACATAAATGAGCAGGTGTACAGGTGTTCCTATTAAAGTGGATCATAGGATTGTATGTACTAGAGTGTTTTTCGATGTGAAACACTGAATGATTATTGCCAAAGCAAATTTGTCACACTTGGATGGTGACACTATAGAGCAAATTAGTCAATCAGTGGAGAATGGATAAAAGACACAAAAACAGCTATGTGGGATTGTTTTTATCATTCATCAATGTCTCAGCAAAATGGCTTGAGCGTGGAGAAAAGGAGGTCTTTAACTTTATATACACTCACCTAAAGGATTATTAGGAACACCTGTTCAATTTCTCATTAATGCAATTATCTAATCAACCAATCACATGGCAGTTGCTTCAGTGCATTTAGGGGTGTGGTCCTGGTCAAGACAATCTCTGTCAGAATGGGAAAGAAAGGTGATTTAAACAATTTTGAGCGTGGCATGGTTGTTGGTGCTAAACGGGCCGGTCTGAGTATTTCATAGTCTGATCAGTTACTGGGATTTTCACGCACAACCATTTCTAGGGTTTATAAAGGATGGTGTGAAAAGGGAAAAACATCCAGTATGCGGCAGTCCTGTGGGCGAAAATCCCTTGTTGATGCTAGAGGTCAGAGGAGAATGGGCCGACTGATTCAAGCTGATAGAAGAGCAACTTTGACTGAAATAACCACTCGTTACAACCGAGGTATGCAGCAAAGCATTTGTGAAGCCACAACACACACAACCTTGAGGCGGATGGGCTACAACAGCAGAAGAACCCACCAGGTACCACTCATCTCCACTACAAATAGGAAAAAGAGGCTACAATTTGCACGAGTTCAAATGGTAGTGTCAGAATTTGGACAGAATGAGAACATGGATCCATCATGCCTTGTTACCACTGTGCATGCTGGTGGTGATGGTGTAATGGTGTGGGGGATCTTTTCTTGGCACACTTTAGGCCCCTTAGTGCCAACTGGGCATCGTTTAAATGCCATAGCCTACCTGAGCATTGTTTCTGATCATCTTCATCCTTTTATGACCTGCATGTACCCATCCTCTGATGGCTACTTCCAGTAGGATAATGCACCATGTCACAAAGCTCGAATCATTTCAAATTGGTTTCTTGAACATAACAATGAGTTCACTGTATTAAAATGGCCCCCACAGTCACCAGATCTCAACCCAATAGAGCATCTTTGGGATGTGGTGGAACGGGAGCTTCGTGCCCTGGATGTGCATCCCACAAATCTCCATCAACTGCAAGATGCTGTCCTATCAATATGGGCCAAAGTTTCTAAAGAATGCTTTCAGCACCTTGTTGAATCAATGCCACGTAGAATTAAGGCAGTTCTGAAGGCGAAAGGGGATCAAACACCGTATTAGTATGGTGTTCCTATTAATCTTTTAGGTGAGTGTATGGTTTCTTTAAAACAAACATAATCACTAACTTAATAAAGACGTATTGCACTCAAAGGCTTCCTTTCTACCTTTTCATGTATAATTACAGTAGATTTGGCCTGCTTATTAAAACAAAGATTAAATGATTATTTATAGGCAAGATTCATTAAGATCATGAACAGTAGTTCAGATTGTGTAATGTAGCATAAGCATTAAACTGCACATCGTACTGTGTATAGATTTGTATGTGACAAATAAAAAGTTAAGCAAATATAGCTCAATATGATTGCTAAATTCTGAAATAAGTAAATTAATAATAATAATAATAATAAACAAATGTCATTAAATGTCCTTAGAGCATCCACATAATTTCCTCAGAAATAACCATGCTCATGATGTTCATGTGTACGGAGTATATCTATATCTATTACAGTGTTTCCCACGCATAGAGTATACTTGGGTGGGCCACCCAGGTATACTGATGCCCGGTCAAGTATATTTGCTGACCATTTTTTTTATTAATTACTAGCAAACAGTACAAGCTCTCACGCTAACAGAATAAACCGGTACATGAGCGGGATCCACTACTATTTAATCGATCACGGATGGTAAAAAGAATAAGAAGGACTAACGGTTACGCATGATATGTAGAGAAACAGTTTTGCATGGTAAACAGCTCATCTTTATAAAACCCAGGAAGATTAATAAAGGAGTAGGCTTCACATTTGGGTTGTCTGATGTCACGTAGAACCAAAGTTAGCACTCACTCACAATCTATATGGATAGGGATTCCTATAAACAGTATAGACAATGAAGCTGAGTACACCCTGGGCAGGGTGCCAATCCATAACAGGGCATACACATACAGTACACTCACTCACACAGTAAGTGCAATTTGGGAAAGCTAATTAGCCCAATCTGCATGTCTTGGGACTGTGGGAGGAAACCAGAGCACCCGGAGGAAATCCACCAAGCACAGGGAGAGCATGCAAACTCCATGCACACAGAGGCGGAAATCAAACCTGGACCCCAGAGGTGCAGTGACAGTGGCAACCACCAGAGGTGGGTAGTAACGAGTTACATTTACTCCGTTACAATTACTTGAGTAATTTTTTGAAATTTTTTTTTACTTCTGTGAGTAGTTTTACCGCACCATGTTTTTTACTTTTTACTTTCATACTTTTTAAACAATCTACTTGAGTAGATTTGTGAAGTAGAAACACTACTCTTATTCTGCTCCATTCGGCTACACTGGACTTGTTACTTTTCTAACCATTTATTCGATGGGTGGATGGAGGTTGTCTTAAGCAGTGGTAGACAGTGAAGCAAACATGATCGGACATTATGATGAAACAGTTATTCAGTACTTGAGTAATATTTTGGATGATTCTACTTGAGTAAGTACAGCTACTCTTACTTACTCTTAAAATCTTTTTGGGTACTCTATCCACCTAACCACTAAGCCACTGTGCCGCCACCAAAGTTATCGTTACTTTTAAAACATGTCATTTTACTAAAATTTTATTATTTTACAAGGCATTAGAATATAAGAATGACATCACAATAATGATTATTGTGACGAATGTATTATTATTATTAATATTAATAATATCATTTGGTCCAGAAATAACTCCAAACAACCATGAAAACGAGTTATCTTATGAATCTGTGCTATTTCTTTTTTATTTTTCGCTCAGTCATGTGTGTAAAGCTGGTTAAAATAAACGAGAATTCAATTCATCATATGACTTGGTTGTGCTGAAAATAAAAGGATATGTCTAAGGATAACTCTATATGGCACAATCCTGACGACATACTGTATATATTTAGTAAAATGCAGTAATGCAAAAAATGTCTAAAGTGCTCTAGGTGCCATCTTTATATACAAATGAGTTTTTAGTCCTTTTTTTGTGCATACTGTATGAAGGGGAGGGTTAATAGGTTGGATCTCTGAAATTAATAGAAAAATGAAATAAATCAAAATATTGTGATAAATGTCTTATGTATTTATTGTTTGTTGTATGTTGTAGATCACTATTAAGCTGGCAGGTAATGCCGGCCTGCTCTGCTGGCTACCACTGCAAGTACATTTCACACCTGTGGGAAACATTTTATTATGCCTTGTACATGCCAGTAGGGTGATTAGTGACTCTAAATCACCCTGTGTGTGTGAGTGTGTGTGTCCTTGCATATGTGTGTGTCCACTAGTGGAATGGTGTCACATCTAGGGAGCAATTCCACTATGTTCCCTGTGTACCCAGAATAGTTCCTGCATACATGGAGCCCTGATCAGGATGAAGTGACTACTAAAAACAAATGAGTTATAAACAACTGCTTAACGTAAATGATTGCTCATTTCTATTTAAATTTACTTTATAACGAATGTTGAAAAAAAAAACATTTCACATGAGATCATGAATTGCATATTCTTCTTGTAATTTTCATGTACAGTAATTACATAAAGCACATGACGGGGCAGGTCACTTTGCATATTACATGAGTTAACACATATGGCATCATCTGAAGAACATTTACTGCTGTGTGAAAAAGACAAACGTGCTGTGCATATACAATTTACAGTTTGTGTGATGTTTCTGTATCAGATTGAACATATATGAGGGTCAAAAATGATTTGCACTTATATTAAAAACTCTGCCCTGATGTCTTATCCACACTCTCCGTTCAAGGCTGCTGTAGGTGTGAACGTGTTACATCAGTTCAATTGTAACTGCAATGTGAGCAAAAATGGATGCCGAAAATGGAACGAACGAAAAGCAGCATGCGGTGTTTAGTTTTAGTTTTTTCGGGCAGGGGGAGAGGGGTTGGGACCTGAGAGTATACATGGTGCCGTTACCTGTCTAACACTTCATGCACAGTATGGAGAAAGTGTTTTGCCATGAAGAAGTGTGTATGAATGGATAGAGAATTTCAAGGAAGGTTGCACAAGTGTAAACCATCAGGAAGTAGCCAGATGGCCATCCACAGCAAAAAAAATAGTTTTGAAGTGTTAAAGCACCCTCCCTAAATTCTTGATCTTGCTGCAGCTTATTTCCACCTGTCTGGTCTCCTGAAAGAACCCTACGAGAAGGAGGATTCACTTCTGATGAAGAAGTGAAGACAGCACTGCATTCATGGCTCACAGCTGAGCCTAAAACATTTTTAATGATGGAATACTATAGCTTGCTGACAGACGCAAAAAATCTACTGAAAAGCAAAGAGATTATGTTTAAAAAATCTGCATTTGTCTTTTCTAAAATGTGCAAATTATTTTTGACTCACCCTTATACATTTTAAGGTCTCAGTTATTCATATTTAAACATATCAATCAAGAACTATGAAAAACGTATAACATATAAGATATGTACAGGATAAAGTCCTGGCACGTGCATGGCTGTTAAGAGTTGATAGGATTAAGAACTAATTATTCACAACCCATAAGCACCACAAAGAGAAAAAATTAAAATTTTCTCTTTTTGCTAAATGTCATTGTATTTCTGAATCCCTAATCAACAGAAGATTTGAGCTTTCACAAACACTGTGCATTCACGCCATGCACAAATAAAATACAGCAGCCCCTCATGAGTATACACTGGGCAAATCTCACTGCAGGCACACATAAGCTATAAATCCCACACTCCCACTACCTCAGTAATGATTGCTTGGAAGAAAGGCTTGTGAATAATGATCGGTCAGATTCCGTTGTTTATCCTCAAGGACAAGACCATAGATTTGTTTGTCTGAATAATATATGGAACTCAGATGGAGATCAGGAACTATGTGGCTGACAGGTGAATGAATTTTAATGTGTTCCGTCCATGAACATCAACAGTGTTTTGCAGAGACTAGCCAAAAGCATGATCACTCTGGAAACTAGCTATTTTTTTCATGAATGACAATTTATTTACAGGAAGAAATTGCAATATACAAAAACAAACACTTGGATTATCAAAGCAATGCTTCAAAAAATCTAAAAATTAACTCTGATATTTCAGCTTCTGCAAACAGGTACCCTTTTACATGTATCAGATGTGTTAGGTGCCAAACAATAGCAGATATATTTATATGCCCGACAGTAGCACATACCACTTCTCTCTACTTTTTTTTTGTAACTCTCACTTTCAGCCATTAATTCAATATGAGCTTTATTAGGTCTTTTAATATTGCGAAATGTAATTACCCTTCTAATCATTTCCCACTTATTTGCCTTAAAATTATGTGAAGTATTGAGTGTAATGAATTGTGAATATGTGGGTGTTAATTAAAAGATAAGTGTAGTGGCAGTGAGCTGAGGTCTCTTTGCATGTGCATTTCTTGACTGTTTCTTCACATATGTTAACATGAAATGTGTCTGATGAAAGAAACATTTGGTGGATATAGTAAATGGAAGACATAAATAAAAAGAAAATTATAAAAAAAAAGCAACATAAATGGAGAGAAACCTGAAGGTTATACGAATGCGGATACTATATCATGACCAAAGCAATGCGAAAAAGTGATTTGCTCAGGTAAGGTGATTGACTTCAAATCAAATGTGGATTCTTTTTTTTTTGTTTTGCTCCTGATAAACTCCATGTTTGCTGTAGTAGTCATAGTTTCTTTGTGCAAGGTGAAGTCAATGTTGCTTAACCCTCCAGAATCCTCCTTCAAACCATTCAGCATGTGCTGTATGCAGTCTAATCATTAATAAAGACACATGAGACAATTCCACTGGCAGACATAAAAACATATTGTGCCATGATTCACAGATGAGGTAGGAGGCTATAGATCACATAAATTGTTGTCTTTTCACCACTCTGCTCAGGTTCACTTTTGTCGTATTTATCTTTCAGAACCATTTTGTACAGCAAAATATAAACTGGTATTTTTATTTATCGTGTTAAACTGGTGTTTATTGGCTTTGATACATTGAACGCCACTAATGCTGAGATAGAAAAAAAAACAAGACTACATATGCAAACAGGGCATCTGTAACCAGCTGTAGACATTTTGCATGTTTTTTTTTTTGTGCACAAATTCTATTGGCACGTTTGACCATAAGAATCATATCCAATGTGCAAAGTTGCTACAGAATGCACTGTAATTGCATATGACTTCAGAGGCATAAAATAAACCCAAAGTATACCAAAGCTTTCTTTAGAGCATGCACATGCATACACATGCGCGCACACACACACACACACACACACACACACACACACCAATTGATGGATAATGCAAATTCTTTTTCATAAATATTTTCATTTTTTGAATATGTGTGTCAGCAGGTAGATATTTATCTCATTTGTCTCCTGCAGTGGAGAATGACTGGTGCTCAATCTCATAAATGAAATTACAGTGCTGCTTGGATAATGAGAAAACTGACTGTGCTGTGTGATCAAGTACCAACAGAGATTCATGAGCATCACTGCTCCATCTCTCAACTGTTCCACCGGGATTGGACAAAGAGAAACAGAGAATGGCTGTGGGTAGAAAACCATGCCAGATGTTCATTATGAGTTGGTGTTTTCCTTTATTTAAGGCTTGAACGTGCCACTTGCACACTCCATTCTAGCTGTAAAATAAATTCCATCTTGTTTTAAATCCACTTTTTCCCAAAGGTCAACAGTCAAAGACAGCGTCAGCAACTCCCACATGTATTATACTGGTGAGGAACAGACAATGTAGCACTTTCTTTATGAAGGCGAGAAAGACCGAGAGAAACTTGGAAAGATGAGGAAAATAGAATCAGCAGTTTGGGCTGTAATCTTCTCCGCTTAGTGACATGCTGGGATTTGGCTCTTGCTAGTGAGAGAGAAAAACAGTGAGTAATGTGAACAGCATGATCATGTTTCAGCGCATGTCTCTCTGCTGGCACGGAGAGCTAAGCTCCATCTGTTGGCAATGACAGTGACAATGAGAGAGAGTGTGCATATCTACAGCTCTAATCTTATAATACCTTTTACCGAAGACATCACATCTCTCTCTCTCTCTCTCGCTCTCTCTCTCTCTCTCTCTCTCTCACACACACACACACACACACACACACACACACACACACACACACACACACACACGCACATACAGACAGACAGACAGACAGACCGACAGACCGACAGACAGACAGACAGACAGACAGACACACACACACACACATGTATTCTATGTCATACATACTGTACTACTCGTTCATAAGGCTATAAAGAGTGTAACCCTTGATAATTTCAAATATGTTAAAAGCTATTTGGATTCTGTGTACATGGTGACTCTTATCATCTGTACTGATTTAACACTAATAATAACATTAACAATAACCACAGTCATTAACGATCAATACTAAGGAAACATTTTATTGATCCCTCAGTGCATTCAAAATATGACTTAATTTTTTTTTATTTTATTTTTTAGAATTTGCTTGACTCCCTTACTGGCATTCATTAGCGTGATACAATAGAGCTTCATTTCTAAGGAATGTGCTTTCAGAAGTTCAGACATTGATTTTGTTCAAATCATCCATTACAATTCATTAATAACTTTTATCATTCAATGATACTCTGAGCTGCAGTATTAGACATCTTTCCTCAGACAAATTTACTCTTCAGCTCTAAGATTCTGTGAGTGAATATAATTTTCCTTTTCCTTCCATTATATAATGTCCTTAGGCTAGGGTCTAGTGGACTCATTATGAATTGTTCTAAGGATCACTGAGTAAGTCTTAGCCCTATGTAAGGAAGCTGTATCTCAGTCTGAACATGATTTTTTCTGACAGGATTAAAAAAAATAAATAAATTAAAAAAAAAAAAAAAAGAATCAGCATAGTGGGCAGTGAGGGATAATTTATTCACAGACAGTACAAATATTAGACCAAACAATAAGAATCCACATGGCACGTGTTAACACTGAAGACACACCACCCACATTTTAAGGATAGGCCTGCACTAAAAGATGTCTGACCAGATGTCTCGATCTAGGCAGCAAAGCTGTTCCAGGAGGTGATTCTCTCTGGCTAGCTCTATGCAGAATAAGATAAAAGTGGCCCAGATGGCCATGAATTTTCACACTGCTTTGGTATAAACCAATCAGCCATAACATTAAAAACCACCTGCCTAATATTGTGTAGGTCTCTCTTGTGCCACCAAAACAGCTCCGACCTGTCAAGTCATGGGCTCCACAAAACGTTTAAAGGGGGGTGGGGGGGGTAGGGGGACGACTCTTATCTGGCACCAAGAAATTAGTAGCATATTCCTGAAGTCCTGTACTGTACGTTGCAAACTAGGGTCTTCAATGGATCAGACTTGTTCGGCCAGCACATCCCACAGATGCTCAATAAAATTTTTGAGAATTGGAAGCCGATTCAGTAACTAGTACAATAGTAACAACCACAGAAATGACAGGGCCTAATGTTGTCAAGCAGAACAGGCCAGAGCATCACACTTCCCTTGCTGTCTTGTCTTCTTTCCATAGTGCAACCTGGTGCCAACTCTTCAACAGATAAATGATTAACTTTTTCTTTCATCAATTTGTGCAACAGTAGCTCTCGTTGTAAAGCTAATGTGCTAAGGTGTACAATTCCCTGTTCCACACACCAATTCGTGTCGTTGATCAGCAGTTAGAGAGGGATTTGGAATTCAGCCTTGTATTAGTAGTTAAAAGTAAGTTACAGTAGTTAACAAATGTCCCTGTTGCTACAGTATGTGCATCTGGTATCACCCAAATGAGGATGGGCTCCATGTTGAATCTGGTTCCACTCAAGGTTTTTTCCTACTGTCATCTCAGGGAGTTTTTCCTTGCCATCGTCAGCCCTAGTTTGTTCACCAGGGACAAACTGATCATTCTAATTTAATCATATTTACTTTTTTTTTTTTTTACATTTATTTCCATTTTTTTATTCTGTAAAGCTACTTTGCTACAAGGACCACTGTTAAAAGCACTATACAAATAAAATTGGATTGAATTGAATTGTTACCCCTCTTATCACCACTTGTGGAATGGCTCTCGTCCAGTGGGATTACTAGGTTGGAACTAACTGTTCTACAAAACAGTATATTTGAAGTCATTAAAAAAATTATATTTCAACCACTCCACACGTTTCATTTTAACAAACATTCAGTTAGTTAAGACATCTACTTTATGCACGGTGGCGTAGTGGTTAGCACTGTCATATTGCACCTTCAAGGTCCCAGTTCGATTCCCATTTCTGTGTGCATTGAGTTTGCATATTCTCCCCATGCTTGGTGAGTCCAAATACCTGCAGAATTGACAGTCCCAAATTGCCTGTAGTGTGTTTGAATGAGTGTGTGTATGTATGTGAGTGACCTGTAATGATTGGCACCCTGTCCAGGGTGTACCCTGCCTAGTGCCCTAAGTCGCCTGGGATCTGTGACCCTATACACAGGATTAAGCGGCATAGGTGATGAGTGAGTGAGTGACTACAGTATATGACAATTCCATTGGAATTTCATTGAGAAGTTTACATACTGTCAGTTAAACAGCTTGGAAATGCAAAAAAATCTGTGACTGTCTTATGGCTTTAGAAGCTTATGATGGGCTAAAAATCAGCATTTGACTCAATTGGGCATGCACCTGTGGATGTATTTTAAGATCTACCTTAAAACTAACTGCCTCATTGTTGGCAAATCAAAAGAATTAGATAAACAAGTCTGATCCACGAATGCCACAAGCCACTGCAAATGCCCCAGTGTCCGACATCAAGCACAAGGGGCTGCTTCAGCGGAACCTCAAACCTACTGTAGGTGGATTTAATGTTAATGTGTTTAAAGGTATGGCTGATTGGTGTATATAAGCCCCTACACCTCTATGTTAATCTGTCAGTCTATCTGGTTACATTTACATTGTGTATTTGGTAATCAAATAGCTGCAAAGACCCATTATAGAGCTGTATAGATGCGATTTTAGAATGCTATGTTATGAACGGTATGTTTCATACTGTAGCACAGATGAAAGTATATTCTAATATGTATATTCTAATATCTATATCTATCTATCTATCTATCTATCTATCTATCTATCTATCTATCTATATATCTATATATATCTATATCTATATATATATATATATATATATATATATATATATATATATATATATATATATATATATATATATATATATATATATTACATATACTCATGCATAAGCTGAAAGAATACATTTGACACTCTTCACTTTAGCCTCTATTTTCAGTTTCTCTTATTTGCTGATAGGTGGAGGAAGCAGATTGTTGGACCCTCTGCTCATGTATTAAGAAGTGCAGAGACATCTCTTTTTAATAGCACCTGTGTTTCATTTGGTGAGGCTGTTTCTAGGGAGACAGGGCAAATCTACAGAAAGCTTATTGTGCATTGAACACATAAAATGAAAATGTACAGTAAAACTATGACAACTAGAAAAATCCATCGGATATTTAGCACATTTATAATTAGATATTCAACCCAAGCACTTTCATTGTCATATGATATATACTGTATGTGTCAAATAAAGGATTAATTTTCTTCATCTTGTAACAGACAACCAACTAGAGACCAACTGCATTTAGATTTAACTGACATGTTTCTGCCAGCGCACTATTTACATTCCAATTTCTTAGCAGAAATCGCTAACAAACCAGTCACTGTTAATGCAGACAACCTTTAATGATCAAGGAAATATTTGTTCAAATCAATGTTGTCCTTACACATCTTATTTCTGACAGTGTAATTACTGTGCTTTGGCAGAATCACAGACAGGCAGGAAGGAAAAAAGCAATTTGTTGATTCTGCTTTTTCTGTGGAAATCTTTGTGAGCTCAGCATTCAAGGTCATCTTTTTGTTTAACGATTAAACAAGTCCATCAGCTTTTTCCTCACTTAATCACTTCTTTCTTTACATTTTCCATTAGGGCTGTATAACTTTGTATAATATATGAAAACTGGAGCAGCTCAGTGTCCCTGTAGATCTCTTTATTCATTCATGGGAGGACCGCCATCTCCAGGTTGTTCTGGCTGAGTCAGCAAACTTTGGTAAATAACTGACTTTCAATTGGGGTGCTGCTATAATAACCACACACACACACACACACACACACACACACACACACACACACACACACACACACACACACACACACACACACACACACACACACACACACACACACACACACACACACCCACCTCTACAGGTGTTTCATCTTCTCAAGCTCCAGCACTCAGGACTTGGCAGAAATTACAAAGCAGAGGACAAGGTGAGGGCAGCTATGAAGAATATGTCCTCCTTATCGCTTAAATGCTTTCTTTTTTTAATACAATATCTGAGTTTAACCACTGCAGCAGCAATGATTTGATATAGCACTTTCTGATGGTTGGAAAGTGGGAGTTAATGTTTTCTTGACAAAAAATGTAAAGTATTATGGTCTAAAAGGCTTTAGATGGGTTCCTATTCAATATTACATCTCTTTAAATGAAAAATTAACAACTGACATTCAGTAAGGTCCAAGATACAAAAGAAAAAATATTTTATAATAAAATTCTCAGTTAATATTTAAAAAATTTATTTCCTTAATATACTTTCTATAAGCAGCATTCAAACTGCGACTTGTTGTGCAGAATAACAGAACACAGTTATGAGAGTAAAATCTACCATTTATTTCTCTGTATAAGTGCACTCATTCCAGCATTTTACTAAATCTGGGATATCATCAAAGTAGAAAGTGATCATGACTGATATCATCATGAGGTTGTGCATTTGCTTTATCCTGCAAACCAGGCTGTTTTTTTTTTCTTGAGAACGTTCCACTAACTGAACATTCATGGTAAAAATTGCAGTGGGCTCCCAGCTTTTTTTTATTTTAATGGGGTAAAAGAAATAAACGGACTGTTATAGCATTTACTGTACTTTATATCACAGAAATTTGTGCCCCACTTAAACATCTCTGTAACTGCACTATTAATACCCCCGGTGATGTCAACATAGGCTAAAATCACAGAATTAAAAGATAAATTAGCCAATGCTTCATTAAGCATAGCAGAGATATTCCGATATACAGTAGAACCTTGGATTGTGAGCCTAATTCGTTACGGAAGCATGCTTATATATATTATTGTGTATATAGAAGCGAATTTCCCCATAAGAAATAATGGAAACTCCATAACCCAAAATATTAATATGAAAATAATGAATACAAAATATAAAGTAGAAATAAAACAAATTAATCTGAACTTAATCTTGCACTTGATCGTGGCTTTAGTGATTGACCAGGGAGAGGAGAGGAGGAAGAGGGGGAAGGGAGCTGCTATATAGGATGTCCAAATCCTGTGTGGACACACCAGTTTACCGAATAGAGACTCACCCTCACACAAGCGTGTGCGGGTGAGTCTCTATTCGGTAAACTGAAACCGAACTGAAAACACGTATGAACCCAAAATAAAATATGCTTTATGCGCTCAAACATGGTCACAGTGTTATAATAAACATACACACGCGCAGCGTATGTTGACTATATGAGTGATGCTCATGCACTGAGACCGATTACCCACAATTCTGCAGCGCGCGAGAGAGAAGAACCATTGGTTCAGTTGTGATCACGCAACGCTTGGCAGCAAAACAAGAAGAGCATGCGTGCCACATTATAGTCGATGATACTTATACGTATATCAAGACTCGCTTGTTTATCAAGTTTAAATTTATGAAACCGGGTTACTCCCAATCTGAGGTTCCACTGTAGTCCCGATTTAATATGTTTTAGAGTGGATTTTTCCTTTTATACATCACGGTGCACATAATGTAATAATATTTATTATGATTTTGGACATTTTATTTTTCCCGTGGGTGCTGTTATTCCATTTTTTCTCCAAAACATCTTTCTCCAAACTAGATGCAATTCAGTGTACAAATCCGTACTTTTTTCTCCTATCAAGCTGCTCCAACACACAGAGGCAAGCAGTAACTATTGGACCAATCCTATGTGCACATTAATATTCTTATTGTATAACCCCCGCATGGAGAAATCTTAGCAAAAGTTAAGAGAAGGTCAAGGAGGGGAAAGGTCAAGGAGCAGACCCTGCACTTTTCAAGACACAAAACAAAACAGATTTTTGTGTTCTTCTGGTTGAGGAGTTAATATCTGTTCATTTGCCTGTGATACTCCTGTAACTAAGTAACAGGTGAAGATTATGCCAGTGGTATAACTGTTTCAGCAGTATAATACATATAGTCAATCTCTGAAATTTTTTTACATTTTATTTCAGGTTAATTGAATGCATGATTATACTGACCTACAGTCATTAAAACATAAGACATTTACTGCTTCTGACTTTCTTTAGCCGTAGAATCCCTTTCTATATAAACTGTTTGCACTGGGCGCTGTAATGAATTGGCTAATTTGCTTTTGAGCTGTAAATGAATGACTCAATTACTGGGTGATTGTAAGTAACTCTTGCCTGCTTGTTGAGATGTTTGAGGGGGATCCCTAATAAAGCTGTAGTTGGCAGGTTACAATTTAATTTAGCCCAGTGACAACATGTTCATGGTTTGCTATAAAATGTCACTTTTGTAGCATGGCATCCTCTTTAGTAGATGCTGTTCCAAAAGGCATACAAGTTTAAAGAAAAAGTGCTTTGGACTGTAATATTATAGAAAAAGCCATAAATTTAAGCCTGTGCCCTTTAAAGTGATCAGATGAAAATAATGAATTATGTCTGAAGTGTGCAATTCCAACCTACTTAGCACCCAGATGGCTTGCAACTCTCAGACAGACACTTATATCATAGCTCAGCTTGGTCCTTAACAACAGAATCAATATGCATGTAAGAGAGGTTTCTGGTAGATGTAGGCTTAATTGATTAGACCCTTGGGAATGGTGCCTGGACAGCCAAACGCTGCCCTGAGTTCTTGTTTCAGGCTGAATTAATCTATGACAGGACAATAATGCCCTGGCCATTTGATATCCAGCCTGACAAGAGCATTTCAGCCACTACTGCAATGTATCTTTCATCTTTTATTTCCCGTCCTTTATTTGGATGAAAAATGACTGGTAAACACATTGTTCCAAAACATTAACCTTGATGGAAAACAATATATTTGGCACTCGTGTGGACAGCTGTTGTAAATTGTGAGATATTTGAAATAATGTTTGCTGTAATTCCATTTGCCGGGTCACACACTCAGCAGTCTTTCCTCTCTGCACTTGAGTGCCATTTTGCATGCATTAAATGATCCGTCCACCTCCCAGTAACACTATGGCCATCTATCAGAGTTTGCGATGCCACCACACTGTCCTTTTCTCTGACTTTGAGAAGGCACTCCATCTTATTTTGTTTGCCCCACGATACAGCTGTGATGTGCTCATGAAGCACAGGCAGGAAGTGGCACAGCTCTATTAAGAGATTTAAATAATGCAGATTCACCAACATGCACTGTGCTACCATATGTGTCAGTGTTCGATAATTACAACTCTCAATCATTGTTCATGACAAATAACACCCCACTAATGATCTGCAGAAGGAGAAGAAAAAAAAAAAGTTCTATCACGGAGGCATGTCAATGTCACCCAAGCTCTATAACACCCAGACACAGGCAAATTATCAATTCTTTCAGTAACAATCATATTGTGGACTACCACAATACATTTTCAACTAGCTGTCATCTGGATCTTTTTTCTACTGTATGCACTTATATTCCTAACTTGTCCCCAAGGCATCCCTCATAACAACAGTAGGCATTTTGCAAAATTGAACCTGTCAATCACATCTTGGTGTGATAAGGTGTTCACTAGGCTTGTGGTATGTTCTTCTAACACAAATTACAGTCAGAGACCATTAACAAATTCATGAGTAACATGTCTGAAGGAAACTTATTGTAGAGAGTTAGGTGCGACATACTGATCCATACTGAAGACAATTTAATGTAACACTCATTCAATCCACTGATATGGTAAAAATATCAAGTATGATCAGACTTCAAATGCACCTTCATTACCTTTCATCAATGTGCTATTGTCATCTTCTTTCTAACCTCTACTAAACGTTAAAAAACAATATAAAGCCAGGCTATGGATCAGAAACACTGCAGGTAGAAGAGGAAAATGACCTCTGGCTAAAGGATGAGACTTTCTGGATATTAGATGACATTTATTGGAATGCACTTTGTATCATGCGAACATTCAATAAGATGCGAGTCACTCTTCATCCCTATTTAATATGTTTACTTTCCACTCTGCACACAAATCAATCAATTTCACTATATATATATATACACACACACACACACACACACACACACACACACACACACACACACACACACACACACACACACACACACACACACACACACACACACACACACACACACACACAAAGCAAATGCCTCAGCTACACTATGTAGAATTAATTCAAGAACAAAAGGATTTGACCAAAATGAAACATTATTAAACATGCTCTGTTTGTACCCAGTGGAACATAAGGCATCAGCACTCTTCCTCCATTGGGACTTGTCTTGGGCAGCCCAATGTCAAGCCCATCTCTTTCAACTCAGCTGTCACTGTACACACCAACACTGTTTTGGGCTGGCCTTGTCGCTTTTTCTGGACGGTATCCATCTGAGGGCAATCTTGGCAGCACAGTCCTGGTCCATTCTGAGTAAATGCTCAAGCCCTGGGATAAAGAGTCATTTGAGTTTTAGCACCACACTCTTTGTTTTCTTGTAGTTATTCATTGGAGATATTTTCATGCCAGAAGATGTGCTATTCTAGTGAGACATCCATCGTGAAAGCCGTTGAGATTGTTCATGTCACCACAATACAGCAGGGCTGATTTGACATTGTTGTTGTACAAATGTGTATTTGTCTTAATAATGTACTGCTTTTACTTGTTGCCAATGCACTATAACTTCCTTCAGTCACACAGTGAACACAGGGCTGCTATATTAAGAGAGCATGTGTTTGAGAGAGTCTGAAAGAGGAAAAATACAATTTGAGTGTGTGCAATCAACAACAAAGTTTAGCAAGATTGAAGCACAAATATAACACCATATATAGCTTGGATATTTATGTGTATTGTGTGTACCGTATTTTGTGCATATCTGGCAAGTTCTGCAAAATGTAACGTTTCAGGTCTAAAACTTTATCTTAACATATTAAATGAAAGAAAAAATGTTTGTGTAAGGAGACTACACAATGCTATACCAAGTGACATACTGTTCAGTGTATTATGATGTTTTTGTATTATGATAAAGGGATTTGATATTTTTTCATATCCTTAGGAATGTCATGTTGAGGGATTTTGGAAACTGCCTACTGTAATGACTCCATAACTCCTTATCTTCCTCATCAGCCTCATTTGTTGGCACATAATATATGATGGTAAACTTGCAGTGTAGAGTTACAACTTGCAGCATAGAGTTACAACTTATCTCTGATTAGTTAGCAGCTTTGCGTTTTGTTTTCCTCTTGTGAAACTATAAGGGCCATGTGGCGTATGTGTTGATTGTCATGTGTAGAGTGCAGGATAACTAATCCATCACTGGTCACTTGGTATCCAGAGTCTGTCCATCGGCACTCGATAATCCATAAAATCTTCCATCTGTTACAAAGATAAAAGTGGGTTGTCAGTCTCAATGGTGTTTTATTGCATTTTACATGATATGCATGCAATCAGATAGATAGAAAAATAAACAAATAAATAAAAGTACTTTTTTCCCCAGTGGAACTGAAATAAAATCTTTGTCCATTTTCACATTAAGGCATTAATTACTGTAATTTTCATTTACATTGTTAATTAAGTTCATCATTGGCTATCAGAGTTTGATCTCTATAAAACTCCCATTGAATATTGGTCACTATATTTTCATATTGGCCATGTCCTAATCCACATTAGCCTACATTAGCCTACCAGACTGCAGCTTTTATACCAGCCTGACTGTCCATCTGTCAGATTTTTCCACAGGAGGTTTGATGTATAAAAATCTAAAACAGAAAAGATCATTGTAGCTATATGGTGAGTGTTTTCAGTGTTAAATATGCAGGATGTACAACCTATGCTTCCAAGAAGCAAATTACTGATGTTTTCATAAATGTGTCATTGGTGTTGATTATAATATATATAATGTAGATAATATACCTTATTATTATCTACATTACCTTCAAAAGAGGGTAACTCTAAATCACTGAACAGGTAAGTGCTACTATGCCATAAAACATAAGAGCCTGTCATGTTCCAATTCGCAAACATGCAACAGTAGTTTAAAAACTGGCTATGAACATGTAGCATTGCAAAGGGGTTTAGATGTTTCCTATTTTACATATTAATATAACCTTGATTTCTTCACCATGTTATTACAGTGTGAATCAATTCCCTGAAAGGGTTTCACTTCCCTGAAAAGCAAACCCCAGCTACATGGGTGCACAAGTAAAGTCAAGTCAAGTAGGCTTTTATTGTCATTTCAACCATATACAGTTCAGTACACAGTGAAATGAAACAACATTCCTCCAGGACCAAGGTGCTACATACATGCAAACGACATAAATTAACAACACAACATAAATTAACAACTCAGATTTTTACATTTTTAAATTAACCTAAAAAACTATCAATTTCTATACAAAAAAGAGACAACAGACAACAAAATGAAGAGCTACATGACAACACAACAACGTAACACAACAACGTAACACGTTACATTAAAGAAATACCTTTTTTAGTGATAAGGTACGAGTTAAGGTAGTGGAGAGAGCAGCAAGTAAACAGTTAACATTGTGTACAAAAATATTTTGTGCAAATAGCAAAGTGAAATGAATTTATTGTGCAAATATTGCAAAGAGCAGTTCAGATATGTGGGTATGAACAAATTAAGGTGGTTGTAGATCAGTGTGATTGTGCATGTGTGTGTTTATCAGTTCAGTCCGGATGTTATTTAGTTCGTCTGTTTTAGTGATTTGTGTGTGTGTGTGTGTGTGTGTGTGTGTGTGTGTGTGTGTGTGTGTGTGTGTGTGTGTGTGTGTGTGTGTGTGTTTATTAGTCTAGTCTCTTTGTGTTGAGGAGACGGATGGCTTGTGGGTAAAAACTGTTACATAGTCTGGATGTGAGTGCCCGAATGCCTCGATACCTTTTTCCAGCTAGCAGGAGGGTGAAGAGTGAGTGTGATGAGTGTGTCCGTTCAGCCACAATGCTGGTGGCTTTTCGGATGCAGCGTGTGGTGTAGATGTCTTCGATAGAGGGGAGAGAGACCCCGATGATCTTCTCAGCTGTCCTCACTATCCGCTGTAGGGACTTGCGGTCTGATATGGTACAATTCCCAAACCAGACAGTGATGCAGCTGCTCAGGATGCTCTCAATAGTTCCTCTATAGAAGGTGGTGAGGATCGGTGGTGGAAGCTGTGCCTTTCTCAGCCTCCTCAGGAAGAAAAGACATTGTTGGGCTTTCTTTTGCAGAGAGCTGGTGTTGAGGGACCAGTTGAGGTTCTCCTCCAGGTGGACACCCAGGAATTTCGTGCTCTTGACGATCTCCACAGAAGAGCCGTCGATGCTGAGCAGAGAGTGATCGTCTCTTTTGTCTTATCGACATTCAGAGACAGGTTGTTGTCTGGACACCAATCCGTTAGCCTCTGCACTTCCTCTCTGTACGCCGACTCGTCATTCTTACTGATGAGACCCACCACGGTCGTGTCATCGGCGAACTTGATGATATGATTGGAGCTGTGTGTCACTACACAATCATGAGTCAGCAGTGTGAACAGCAGGGGACTGAGCACGCAGCCCTGGGGGGCCCCAGTGCTCAGTGTGGTGGTGCTGGAGGTATAGCTTCCGATCCGCACTGCCTGAGGTCTTTCGGTCAGGAAGTCCAGGATCCAGTTACAGAGGGAGGTGTTCAGGCCCAACAGGCTCAGCTTCGTGATCAGGTGTTGGGGGATGATTGTATTGAATGATTGTATTCTGATGTAAGTGTCCTTCTTGTCCAGGTGTGTCAGTGCCAAGTGGAGTGTGGTGGAGATGGCATCATCCGTCGAACGGTTTGAACGATACAAGTCAGTGCATTTGCAATGCTGGTCCCAAACCCAGATAAAATAGAGAGGGTTGGTCAGGAAGGGCATAAAACCTGTGCCAAATAAAAAATTCAGACTACATTTTCACTCTAGCTACCCCTGTTCGGAGCAGGTAAAACAAGAAAAACAATATATATTCGTGATTTCTTCAAAAGCAACAACAGTGGACATTTTTCCTCTTCCCATACTTATCATTTAAGCAGTGTCGAACACACAAAGCTCAGTCTGTCAAGCAAAGGAACCTAATTTGATTGTGTACATTGTGGTAATGCATGTCTAAAATAAGCTGACAGTGCATGGACAATTTGCATGATATATTTAGTCACTCATAATGAGAAAGCAATGAAATGAGGCTCCATGCTCCAACAAATGAATGATGGTTATAAGAGGCATGGTGGTGTGAAATTGTAAAACTTGAACTGCACTATAAATAAAGATTATGGCCATAGTTTGAGATCATGTTTTTGTTACTTTCTCATGAACTTTCATGGGATTGCTATATAATGTGAGTGCAGTCATGCTTCCGTGACATTTTACGGTATTTCATTTCATTTTTGTAGAATCTCCACATAAGACATCATTATTTAAAATGGAAATATGTGGCCTACTAACAAGTTTTGATGAAAGCCCCGTTTGATCCCAAGTGAATATACCACTGGGGTGACTTTATGTCATTAGAGCTAAATTATTGATAATTGTGTTCTTTATGTTTTTAAATGTGACATTTTACACTTCTTTTTAAGTTTACATAGATCGTAGAGGTCTTCCAAATGTGTATGTTAATTTTTTATGAGTCCAAATAAGGCATTTTGATATTTTAACCTGTCTACAGTATAAAAGTTAAATCATGGAGTTAATACATGCAAGCTTAGGAAAGGTAGGTTAGCTCTTAGAGGCTAACCATGAACAACAAATCTAAAGATGACTAGCAGATTATTTCAAACTACACCCACTGCATGTTTGAAAAATTGAGTGAAACAGAAAGAGAATTAAGCATGGCAGAGTGCAGGATCTGAGCTGTATTTCTTCTGGAAATCTATAGACACATTTTGGGGACCTGTAAGAATTATATTAGCTTGAATTATAACTTTGCAGCTAACTGGAAAAGGGTCTGTGTAAATTGTGTGTGTTTGTTTGTTTATGTACCTGGTCTGTACATGGGCCACTATGAATGATGGGTGCATCTCTTCATTTGCTTACTGTACCTTCTTGTTCTGTTTTACCCACTGCCCCAGAAAATCCTACATTTGAACTTATCAGATCATATGCCCTTATTCCATTAGCCCAAAGTCCATTCTTTATGCTCCCTTGAAACTGAAGCCTTTTTTCTGATCAGTCTCTTAAAAAGTGTTTTTTCTGTGACCTCACAGTTCTCATTGCATTGTATGTGATCAAATGCTCTTACTTTCACTGTTAAACATATCTGTGATTCCTAACTCAATTCCAGACACAATTATGTTCATTTCACCTTTGAATCATTTTGTAGTCACATGGGTCTGTGATGTGTGTGTGTAGGTAGCACGATCACCGTCTGATGAGGGGAGATATATTGTTAGAAAAACACACAACGCTACTGCTTCACTATGAGAGTCTCTATGTATTCCTGAGCAGCACGCCGCCAGTGAACACTTCCAGGGAAGAGTAATCAACTACCTATAGTTGACTTCTTAGATCCAAGCAGAACAAAGCGAACAAAAACACATTTCCAGCACTACTACTATTAGTATTAGCACTTTCACTTTGTTTCACTTATGTACTTTTCCTTTTACCTTTACATTTACAAATTGGTTTCATGAAATTGAAATTATTAATATATACATACTGTATATATATCTACATATTGTGACCACCACACTCTCCCCTTTCAAAAACAAATGTCGTCCCGAGAAAGCAAAATAAATATAATTCGATGAAGTTAAATTATATTGTATAAGTGCTACAACTAATCGACAGGCTGTGAGTGGACTGTTTTTTTTTTTTTATTATTTATTTATTTTGCTAATAGTGTATGTTGGGAAGTGAATAGTCTCTTCTCTTTGTTTTACTACTTTCTAAGAGTTTCTTTCTTTCTGCCCCTGTACAGGCGCATCAACTACCTCTGATACATCCCTTATTTTCACATCTGGCAAGTGTTCATTTTTCCACCATTCATCGACGATACAGACTTGAGAACCAGTATCCCATTATACTTTCACAAGTAAATCTTGGAGGTAGCCTTGCACAAGACATTGTTTTCCTACCAGTGCAGCACAAGCAGGTTTGTTTGACTTCACAATTTTTGTACTCGAGATGGGGCTCACATTTGACTAGAATACTGTCTACACCATTTCTGATAATTGGCCCAATGGCCTGCTTGGCATGCTTTTGAACAATGCAAGGTCTGTTTACAATTAGCACAGTGTCTTAATATAATGCTACAGTACATACAGCACTGAAGGGTGTCTACATAACTGGTCACTCCCTGTCCCGCATTCGTGACCCATTCTCATTTAAAGGGCTATTCCTGTGTATCATGTGCATCCATGCCCGACTGCCATCTGACTGTTACAACAATAGATGACCAATCCACTTTGTTGACAGGCAACATATTTTCTTATTTGAGTTGCAAGAGGGTAATACTGTTGTGCCAGAAACCACCGTAGATGCTGCACAGTCTCTCTCCTCTGGGTATAAGGCTGCTGGTAATACTGAGCTTGCTGCGGTAGCACACTAGTTACATCTGTTACTAGGGTGAAACTCTAGTAGTGGGCAGTCATGATCTGAGGCTGTTTGATTGACATTTTAATCTGAGAAACCTCTATGCTGAGATCTTTCAGCAAGGCCATCTCTGAACGCATTTCCCTCAACTCAATCAGGATAAGTTCAGACTTAAGTTCAGACTTCTCAGAGTGCTTTTCCTTTCTTTTCAATGTTAGTATCATTGGATTGTACAGTGTGCACGTTTATAACATTTGGTTTAACAAGTTTCTTTTTATTTTGGTGGTCAAACTCATGGGTGCATGATAATTGACTTTGTCAAAGATTCTCTGGACCAGGTTCGGGTCATACTTCAAACTATAACCAGATTCTTGAGAGGCCAATAAGATTTTCTGCCTTAGGTCTAAACAGAGGACAAGGAAGCTTTAGGGAGTCTCTTTGTTGCTTTGTACCTCTCATGTACGTTATTTATACAATTCTGTTGCACCCCTTTCTTTGAAATGAGCAATGAGTATGCGTCTCAGTGTGGCAGGGTAAGGTTTATCTTTCCCTCCAGGTAGCTACAAGGCTGCATGCCTGGTGCATTTGCTCATATCACGGAATGCACAATTTCAAGTTCAGAGAAACCCCTGCTCAGCCGTGTCCAATTTGGTCAGCAAGACTTAAGAAGGTGAGTTTGTGTTTTTGTCCAGGTTCACCTATCTAACTTGATATCTACGATTGGCTGTGGCAGTGCTCGGGGCACATTTAAACTGGTGTTTCTTTGTGTACCTACACTTAACCATGTGTTTACAGTATGTTGGTTGGAGCAGTAATTTGCTGTGTGTCTGTAATAATATTCGGCTTTTGTTCAATCAACTTCTGCAGGGCTAACTGTAATTTGTCAATCTCCTTTTGTAATCTGCAGTCACCACCTGCATCTGTAATCTGCAGCTGACGCTGAGGTGCGATTTGTGGCTCTCAGTTTTTTTTCATTACCCTGCTGTAATTCACATATTTTGTCTCTTAAATACAAAAACTCAGACACACCCTCATCTTCTAGTCCCTTCCTCTCAAGATGTTTCACAATCACAGAGATGACAGATGAGCGTATTTTACTGATAACATTTTCACTCATCAATATTCATAAACTCACAATTTAACAAGTCTTTTTCTCAACCGTGAATACAATGCTCCTATCACTTCAAGCTCAAGTCCTCTAACTGATCCATTGTTCACTATGGCTCTAAGTATGTGCAGTGTGGTATGCAACAGCTTAGCTGATTGAAAGATGGCAATGCTCTGGAACTTGAAGATCAATCCCAGATAGCATGCACTTCGTCGCCTGACTCGACGCTGATGCCAGTAGTTCCCACTCTGCTCCTTTCCCATGCTGAAATTTAGAATGGATAACACTGGAAGTAGACCATCATCTATGAATGCCGACCGTCACTGCATATCAAGTAGGCTTTTAGGCTTTTATTGTCATTCCAACCATATACAGTTAGTACTCAGTGAAACGAAACAACGTTCCTCCAGGACCAAGGTGCTACATACATGCAACAACATAAATTTACAACACACATTTTTACATTTTTAAGTTAATCTAAAAGAGCTATCACATTTCTATACAAAATACACAATAGACAAAGTGCACGTGCAAATGTGCAAACAAAGAGGTACATGACAGACACAACAATGTAACACATAACAGTACTTTTTTTGATGAAGTTGAGGTAGTGGGAAGAGCAGCAGTAAACAGTTTACATTTTGACAAGAGTATCGTGTGCAAATAGCAGTCAAATAAATATTGTGCAAAAAATTGCGCAATATTTTATATATCAAAAAGGCAATAAATCCTCGCTGGGGCCTTCAAAATGTAGCACCCTCACTGCCTGATGAGGGGAGATATTATTGTTAGAAAAAACACAACAACAGAGCTGCTTCTTCACCATGAGAGTCTGTGTATTTTAACCAGCACCAGATCATCACTACCACAATGCCTGTACGTTTCATCAGCGTACAGTAGATATGCTGGTCTTCCATCAGTTATGCTGATTCACCAGCTAAACCAGCACCAGACCAGCACTACCCAGTGTTACGTTCCAGAACATTTTTGGGTGGTTGTTTTTTTTGTCTGTTGATCTTTTTCTTTATGTCAGATTTCTTAGTGGTTCCATCCATCGTTTGATGCTTCTGATTGGTTGGCTTAAGTTCCATTATATCAACCAACCCCATCATTCCACTCGTCTGATTGGCTGCTGCACATCTCATTACCTCAACCAATCTTGTCATTCCACTCTCCTGATTGGCTGCTGCACATCTTAGTACACTTCTGACTGCTTTTAAATTTGGTAATTCAAATACATCCTGAAGCTGTGAGTACATTTTTTTTTAAAGATAAAGGGTGAATGGGCCACTGTTTACACTAAAAAGTAATACTGCAGAAAAGTCCCAGACCACCGAGCCTAATATGAAACTGTAGACCTAAGAGAATGTGGAAAATGCCAGCAGGGTGTTTAAAGAGACTGAGCAGGTTTGGTAGGCTGCTAATAGCTGCTCCATAAAAAAAATCACACTCTGCCTAGACGTTTTCTCCAAAAAGCTAAATAACCAAAATGATTTTGATATTGTAACCTTTTTAGTGATGTAAAAAAACATGGAGCTCATGGCTAACTGTGAAAAACAAACCTAAAGATGAGTAGGTAAGTAGATTATTTAAAACAACATCCACTGCATGTCTAAAAAATTAAGTGAAACAGAAAGAAATCAAGCATGTCAGAATGCAGGATCTGAGCTGTATTTCAGCTGAAGAATTATTGACATTTTGGGAACCTGTAAGTCTTGTATTAATTTGGACTTTTAAAATGCAAAATAGCTTCTTTTTTCTGTAGTAATCACTTTATTCATTCACTCACTCATCCATTCCTTCATTGCCTTATTGATTGATTGATTGATTGATTGATTGATTGATTGATTTGTTGTTATTCATTTATTCATTCATCTTCAGTGGTCACTTTATCCTAGTTAGCTATACTGAAATATAGTATATACTATAATATATGGACAGACATGGATCAGCCATAACATTATGACCACTTGCCAATTATTGAGTAGGCGATCCCTTCTGCCACCAACAGTGATGCACTGCCTGTTCTGACACCTTTCTATTACAATCAGCATTAACTTTTTTTTTAAACAATTTGATCTATTGTTTCTATTGCATTGGACTACACGGGCCTGCCTGCACTCCCCATCTGCATCAGTAAGCCTTGGACACTCATGACCCTGTCACCAGTTCCCCCGTTTTCCTTCCTTGGATTACTTTTTGGTATTTGCCATAAAGACGAAGTGAATTGGTGAATACATATTAAATCTCCCACCTCAGAAATAAAAGAGAAAAAAACATGTTCTTGCTAAGAGAATAAAACTAAAGAACACATTAAGAAAGACTGCTATCACAAAATATTTATTGGAAAAAGATCTGCAACAATTACAATGCTGTACTGCTTCAGTAGAAAGACTATGCTTTTTTATGCATTTATCCATAGAGCAGAAAATTAACTAATTTATGCTGATGCATTAAGCGCCCACTTTCCTGACAACATTACAGAATTTTGAGTTGTTTCTAAAATTGCTGGACTTGTTGTCAATCTTATGATCAGCAGTGAAAGTAAATGGGCCGGGAAGCGACGCTCACATTCCCACTGCAGTACATCCACTGGGTGGCTTTGCATCATTAATTCTGAGCTACACATGTCGTGCTTGGGGAGATATTGTGGGTGCATTTCGAGTGGATTATCTAAAGATACTCCTTTAAGCTGACTTTGGATGCTTCAGTAATATTATCAAGAATTGATTACAATAATATTCAATATTATTTTAATTGATAAATACTTATACATACTTATGATAACATTGTGCATCAGGGCTGTGATCTGTCTGGAGGAAGCTAGATAATAATTAAAAAAAAAAGTTTATTAAGAACATGCATAATTATTGTCATGCACACTCGTAACACGACCGGAAGTAGTACGGTCGCGATTTAGGAAGCATAAAAGGAGACAAAATGGCATTTCACATTGCTCAGTCATTGAGTTCGCCCATGCCGTTTCCGATGCTTTGCCGGATTTTCAGTGAGAACTCACGGACTCGGGTAGCTTTTCTGATTGAGTGTGTGTTGCTAGAATGTGGATTTATTTGTGTAGGTCCTTTTCGTAAGAGAGTTCTTAGACTAAAACGCGTGGTTATCCTGCCTCCTCGTGCTGCTTCCGGGTTTGGGTTTACCATCCATGCTACACGGGCTAACTGCTACATCTTCTGTTTCATCCTCTGGTTGCTCGTGACAGAATGACTGAGCCTGCAGTGAACCCAGCGGATTACGTGCACCTCAGCGATGTGGCGAACCGGCTCGCTGAGCGGTGAAGTCGCTACCCTCCGCAGTAGCGTCCAAGATGTCGCAGCTTTACTTAGCATTACCGGACAAATGGGATGGCACAGATGGGAAGTGTAATGTGTTTTTAACAGCATTGGATCTTGTGTTTGAGTTAAATTCCAACAGATACTCCACAGACCGGTTGCGCATTACTCTCCTTGTCTCGTTGCTATCCGAGCAGGCAGCTGAGTGGGCCACGGCAGTTCTTAGATCAAATTCAAATACACTCTACTCATATGGAGAATTCACCTGTCAGCAAAAGCTAACATTCAAACATCCTGCTGCTGAGGTGGCGACCGATACTAAATTATATCATCTGCGGCAGGGAGGGTCGTCCATGAGCTGATACACCATGGATTTCCGTACTCTCGCCGTGCAGACCACCTGGGGAGATGCCGCCCTCCGGACGGCCTACTATGAGGGCCTTGCTTCACGCATTAAAGATGAACTTGCCGGACAAGAACGGCTACGTTGGAGGGACTAATTCAACTCGCCCTCCGGATTGACCAACGCCTGCTCTCTCGTCCAAGGCCAGCCCCCCAGACCCTGCCGCCCACTACGCCATCTTTTTCGCACTCCACACCCTGACAACCAGCCTTTACCTCTCACGCCCCGGTTCCTGAGATTCGCCCTTCCTTCATCACTACTGCTATGGCACCTGTCGGACTTCCACCTCCCGCTGTGGTTGACACTGGAGCCGGGGAACCCATGCAATTAGAACACATTTGCTTGACCGCTGCAGAACAAGAACGACGCTTCAGGGAGGGACTCTGCGCGTACTGTGGATCATCGGCACACCACAGAGCCCATCAGCTGTACTGTAAGTTGGATAAGTGCGCTTTTCATGAGCGCTCCACCACATTCCTGGGCTGTGTCATCTCGCCCCAGGGTGTGGACATGGACACGCAAAAGCTAGAAGTTGTACGTCATTGGCCCCTACTCAAGACTCTCTAACAACTTCAACGGTTTCTCGGGTTTGCAAACTTCTATCGTCGCTTTATCCGGGACTACAGCACAGTTGCAGCACTTTTAACCGCTTTGACTCATCCATCATCTCATCACTTCCAACTCAATTCCACTGCCATCTCCGCCTTCCACGAACTCTGCTGTCGATTCACCACCGCCCCAATTCTCCTCCATCCAGATGCTAACAAACCGTTCGTTGTGGAGGTGGACGCTTCGGATGTGGGCGCCGGGGCTGTTCTCTCCTAACGAGGTCCAGACCAGAAACTGCACCCTAGTAGTTTCTTCTCCAAAAAATTTTACCTGCTGGCCATAAAGTGGGCATTGGAAGAATGGTGACACTGGCTCCAGGACGCCAGAGAGACGTCTATCATCTGGAACGCTCACCAGAACCTCATTACCATCAGGAATGTGAAACAGCTTAACCCAAGGCAGGCGTGGTGGGCTCTGTTCTTCGAACACTTTGATTTCCATCTGTCATAACGTCCATGGTCCAAGAATACCAAAGCTGACGCCCTCTCCTGACAACATGAGGAAGACATCCCTCGTGCAGAACCTGCGCCTGTCCTTCCCTTTTGCATGATCATCGCCCCGCTTCATTGGGAACTGGAAATGGAGGGTTCGCCAGGCACAAGCCACGGCGATCGAACCAGCAGGCGTGCCACTTGGACGACTCTACGTACCCAACAACAGCAGAACTGACATCATCCAGTGGGGTAATTCCACTCCTCTATCTGTTATCTGCTGCTAAGGATGAACCCATATGGACAGTGTAAAGATTCATGATATTATTGTAGATGATATGACTTAAAAACCATGGTTATAGTTTGACCTGAAATTATATGAACAGTTTAGACACCTGACCATCAAGTACATCCAGCGCGCTTTCTGGTGGCCATCCATGACCAAGGACATCGAGGAGCTCGTCCAGGCATGCCCAGTGTGTGCCAGGGCCAAGGACACTAATCAACCAACACCAGGGGAACTCCAACTGCTCCCTGTTCCCCGCCTGCCCTGGACGCACATTGCCATCGACTTCATCACGGGCCTGCCGGTTTCCGAAGGAAAAAAAGGCCATCTTGACCATAGTGGATCAGTTCTCCAAAGCTGTGCACCTGGTGGCTCTCACCGGACCCCCGTCAGCTAAAAAGACCCCCGTCAGCTAAAAAGACAGCCGAGCTGATATTAGAGCATGTAGTCCATCTGCATGGGTTCCCAAAGGACATCGTCTCGGACAGGGGGCCCCAGTTCACTGAACGGTTCTGGAAGCCTTCTGCCATCTGATCAATTCTACCTGCAGTCTCTCTTCAGGTTATCATCCCCAGACTAACGGAAAGACGGAACGGACCAACCAACAACTGGAGCGCTACCTGAGATGCTTCATCTCCTGGGCTTGCTACCTCATTTGGGCGGAACTTTCTCACAACCTCCACGTCTCCTCTGCCACTAAGTTAAGCCCATTTGAGGTATGCCAGGGTTTCCAGCCTCCGATGTTTGAACATCAAGAACCGGAGGTTGAAGTACATTCGGCCCAACAGTTGGTCTGAAGGTGTCTACGGTCATGTCATGGATCCAAGCCAAGGAAGCCAGTCAGCATGCCAACATCCGCTACACCACACAACATCGCCGTCAACACCCTCCAGGATGATTGTACCACGTAGGTGACAAAGTGTGGCTGTCCACAAAAAATCTACACCTCCACACAGAATCCAAGAAGCTGTCATCCATATTCATCGACCCCTATCGCATCACCCTCCGTATCAATCCTGTCACCTACCAGCTCCAGCTTCCTGCGTTTCCGACGCTTCTCCGGATTTTTAGTGATTACTCACCGACTCGGGTTGCTTTTCTGATTGAGTGTGTGTTGCTAGAATGCGGATTTATTTGTGTAGATCCTAGCTCTTTTTGTAAGAGTTCTTAGACTAAAACACGTGGTTATCCTGCCTACTCGCGCTGCTTCCGCGTTTGGGTACCATCCACGCTACACGGGCTAAAACTGCTATGTCTTCTGTTTCATCCTCCGGTTGCTCGTGACAATTATAATCCCATGTGGTATTATGGTACCCACACATTGTTTATTTTACATACATATAAAAAAATTTGTGACATATTATTTAAAAGAGTTTGTTGTATTCATTTGTTGAAAGGGAAATAGAAGATATAAAAAAAACAAGCATGAGACTGCATAGTCAAGCATTTATGATGATTAGAAAATCTTGCAGAAATGACAATCTCTGGAAGTCTGTAAAACTCAAGTAGACAATAATAAAATCAGGTAAACAAAAATAAGTAATAATATGCATGTACTGTATAAATAAACTGAGTTGTAAGAATACATGAATATTTACTGAAGTGTTGATGTGTCTTTTTTGGGGTTTTTAATTTTGTCGCGCTGAATATCCTTAAATTAGTGCCGAAAACCTGGAAGCAAACAAAATCAGTCTTCCTTTCTGCTGTTTCAGTTGGAGATTCAAGCAATCTTTTTCACTCGTTCTCATTTTCACCGCAGCTGTGAGTGGATGATGGTGCATTTGAATGTGTTCAGAATGTACAGTTCTCTTTCAAAGGCATTGCAGGCAAGGTAGGCACCACACTCATAGAATCCACAGGCCTGACACCTCTACACTTCTGAGGTGATTAACTTCTGCATGGTAACCTGAATGCTCTAGTTTAGCTCCACTAAGCCAGAGGTGCAGAAATCACCAGCCGCTATTAAGAGTTTTGAAAGCAGATTTTCCCTTATACACCTTCAAGGGGTATAAATATACTGATGGATTTTGGAATGTTAGAGGAAACCCTTGAACCACATGTTTGAACCTTGTGTGATCCACCCTAATTAAAATGTCTTGGATCTTGTTTATGGGCTTTAATTAATATTATAACAATCATTTTAGAAGTTAAAATGAATTGTCAAACTGTCTTGACTTGCCAAACTGATCTCTGATTTTCTTTAAAAGGAATATGTGGTATATGCAACTATAGTATGTCCCTGCCAGGATAAAAAGCAATCTGTAAACAAAGACTTTCTTTCAGGTTGTGTACTAACCCCAGCAACCTACACTCCCACTGCTTGAGAAAGTAATCAATCAAACTGTTAAAGTTTGATGATACCCACATGATTAAGCCAAAGGAAATTATTAAAATACTGTATGGAACAGTTTGTCACTAACACAGTTCAACAATCAACAATTCAATATCCTCAGTGAAAGCTGATCTCACAAAGAGAAAGCCACCAATATACTCTGGAAATAGTACAGATATGAATATAATATAGGACTTTCAACATATGCATTATCACAAAGCAGCTTAATATAAATATTAAAATGACAGATTTACCTAAAAAAAGTTTAAAATTAGAGATAGGAACCAAACTCAAAGGGGAACCCACCCACATCTGGGTGACACTACAGTGATAGTAGTATTATAAATAATTCTCTTCTACCATTGTGTAAGCAGGATATTCATGAACATGAAGTCTATTTTGTTGAACTCTTCACCAATGGAGACTTGAGTGCAAAACTAGGTAATGGCATTCCTAAAGCTATCACAGCAATTGCAGTCCAAAGCCAGCATAGCTAAACTGTTCATATAATTTCAGGTCAAACCATAACCATGGTTTTTAAGTCACATCATCTACAATAATATCATGAATCTTTACACTGTCCATATGGGTCCATCCTTAGCAGCAGATAACATTTCCTCTAGAACAACATCTATAACATGTCATAGTAACAGAAGTGTCAAAAATGCAATGAGAACATTTTCATCACTGTCAGTAGAGCTCCGCATAAGCTTTCCTTCATCTGTCAATTCAGTTCTAGACCATTCACATCACATTCACATTGAGAGGATCCTTAATATTTGATGAAATATCTGTTTTTCCTTGGCTCCTACTCTCTCAAATACTAGTGTGATGTTTGTTCTATTGAGATGATCACTGTGCACCAGTTTCCTTTCAGTTGAACCTTAGAATTGCTCAGAATGAAGAATAAAGAAAGCTTTGTAGAGGCAATGCAATGATATATCTACAGTATGTACCATGTCATCTTGACAGGATCCGATGTGTAACACTATCTTTTGAAAGATAGACTGTGACTTTTTCCCTAATAGGTCACTTTTTTCTGGTGTTTTGTAAATCACACTTTATCTCGCTGATGCACACAATTGTTCAGTTCTTTACTGACTTACACATTGCTACCACTCCTGTCCTATAAGGCTAGTTCCTTCATAACCCATGTAAAAATATTCTTTTACTAGCACGTATAAAAGCGTTTAGCCATAATATTTAACTAAATGCTTCCACTACCTTTGTTGAATATACACATCTGTTCACTTTGTTCTTTCTGTGACAATCATTGCTAAATTGCACAGTGGTTTTCCATGGACTGGCCCCTTATTTATTATAACTACAGTAATTTACTTTATAATGTCTGTATCAAGATTTTTATGGACTGCATTTTCATTCTCAGAAACACTGCAAAGTGAATTTCTGTTCTGCAATCTGTAGTACATTCAAACTTTTAAAATCAATCCACATGTTTTTAAAATGGATATAATGTATAACAGAATTCTATCTATCTGTCATGCACACTCGTAACACAACCGGCACTAGGACCCGGAAGTAATACGGTCGGGTTTCAGGAAGCATAAAAGGAAACAAGATGGCGCTTCACATTGCTCAGTCATTGAGTTCGCCCATGCCTTTGCTGATGCTACGCCGACTATTCTGTGCGTACTCACCAATTCGGGTTGCTTCTTTGATTGAGTGTGTGTTGCTAGAACGCGGATTCTTGCTCTTCGTGTAAGAGAGTTCTTAAACTAATCGCGTGGTTATCCTGCCTACTCGCGCTGCTTCCGCGTTTGGTTTTACCATCCACGCTATACAGGCTAACTGCTAAGGCTTTTCTGTTCATCCCTCGGTTGCTCGTGACAGAATGACTGAGCCCAAAGCAGTAAACCCAGCGGAGTTTGCTCGGCTCTGTGATGTGGTTGACCAGCATGCCGAACTGATCAATAAGCTCCGTGGTGAAGTCGCGTCTCTCCAAAAGGACCTCCAAGATGTCGCGGCCTTGCGCCGCGAGGTGGCGGAGCTACGGCAGGAGAACGCAATCCTCCGCGGGGTGGCTACTCAGTCGGCTGTTGCCACGCCCGTCGCAGAGGCTGCGGCGCCGCCCCCCCCCCTTCTGATGTGTTTATAGCTCTACCGGATAAGTGGGATGGCACGGATGGGAAATGCAGTGTTTTTCTAACCGCATTGGATCTTGTGTTTGAGTTCAATTCCACCAGATACTCCACAGACCGACTGCGCGTTGCGCTTCTCGTCTCGTTGCTATCCGGGCAGGCAGCTGAGTGGGCCACGGCGGTTCTCCGATCAGATTCAGATACTGCTTATTCATATGGAGAATTCACCCGTCAACTAAAGCTCACATTCAATCATCCTGCTGCTGAGGTGGAGACCGACATGAAATTGTATCATCTGCGGCAGGGAGGGTCGTCCATGAGCCGATACACAGCGGATTTCCGCACTCTCGCCGTACAGACCACCTGGGGAGACGCCGCCCTCCGGACGGCCTACTACGAGGGACTGGCTTCACGTATTAAGGATGAACTTGCCAGACGGGAGCTTCCAACCACGCTGGAAGGACTAATCCAACTCGCCCTCCGGATTGACCAGCGCCTGCTCTCCCATCCGAGGCCAGCCACCCGGACCCTGCCGCCCATCACGCCATCTTTCTCTTACTCCACGCCCCGACCACCAGCTTGCAACACCACCGCCATGGTACCCGTCGGATCTCCACCTCCCGCCGTGGTTGACACAGGAGCCGGGGAACCCATGCAATTAGGACGCACCTCCTTGAATGCTGCAGAGCGAGAATCACGCTACGGGGAGAGACTCTGCGCCTATTGTGGGTTGGCGGCGCATCATAGAGCCATATGCCCTCTTCACCCGGGAAACGGCCAGGCCCGGTGAACCCTGGGAACAGTTCACCGGGCTCCCTCCATCTCTCCGCCACCACACCCAGCGTCTCTCGCCTCATGGTTCAGGAACACCTCCAGTCAGAAGTACCGCGTTCATCGATTCTGGTGCTGCAGGTAACTTCATTGACTCTTCTTACGCCAAGGAACTGGGGGTGTAAGTCGAGGCGTTATCCCAGCCGGTTCGGATCACCTCTGTAGATGGTCGCCCCTCTCCTCCAGTCCCATCACCTCCCAGACCCAACCGATCACCGTCACAATCAACAAACATCAGGAGCAGATCCGATTCTACCTCACCTCCATTTCCTCCTCCTTCCTCCTCGACACCAACGCCATCCCGGCCACCTATCGGGACCTGGCTGAAGTATTCTGTAAGCGACGCGCCACCCACCTGCCTCCTCATCGCCCTTACGACCTGACAATCGACCTTCAGCCTGGTTCCATCCCTCCTTGCGGCCATCTCTACTCACTCTCCACCACCGAGATGCAGGCGATGGAGGAATATGTTTCCAACGGCCTCCGCCAAGGTACCATCCGGCCCTCCTCTTCGCCTGCCGCCGCGGGGTTCTTCTTTGTGAAGAAGGGGGATGGTGATTTCTGCCCCTGTGTCGACTATCGGGGGCTTAACAACATCACAGTCAAGAATCGTCACCCACTGCCTCTTACCAACTCTGCCCTGGACGCCCTCTCTGGTGCCACCATTTTCACAAAGTGAAACTTGGTGAGCATCAGAGAGGGTGATGAGTGGGAGAGGGCCTTCATCACACCTACTGGACATTATGAGAGCCTGGTCATTCCATTTGGACTTTGCAATGTACCTGCAGTTTTTCAACAGTTCATTAACGACGTCCTGAGAGACATGCTAGGTAGATGGGTTTTCGTCTATCTGGACGATATTCTCATCTACTCCCGCTCCGTCAACGAACACATCCAGAATCTCAGAGTGGTACTTAAGAGATTGCTCGCCCATCAATTGTACTGTAAGTTGGAGAAGTGCCTTTTCACAAGTGCTCCACCACGTTCCTGCGTTTTGTCATCTCGCCCCAGGGTGTGGCCATGGACCCGCAGAGGCTAGAAGTTGTGCGTCATTGGCCCCTACCCAAGACACTTAAGCAACTTCAAAGGTTTCTCGGGTTTGCGAATTTCTATTGTCGCTTTATCCAGGACTACAGTACAGTTGCAGCTCCCTTAACCTCCCTGACCCGACCATCTTCTCATCACTTTCACCTTAACTCTGCTGCCATCTCTGCATTTCATGAACTCTGCCACCGATTCACCACTGCTCCGATTCTCCTTCACCCCGACGCCACCAAACCGTTCGTTGTGGAGGTGAACGCTTCGGACGTGGGCGCCGGGGCGGTTCTCTCCCAGCGAGGTCCAGATCAGAAGCTACACCCTTGTAGCTTCTTCTCCAAACAATTTGATCCCACTCAGCAGCGATACGGAGTAGGGGACCGCGAGCTGCTGGCCATAAAGTGGGCTTTGGAGGAATGGCGACACTGGCCGTTCATCGTCTGGACTGATCACCAAAATCTAATCACTATCCGGAGTTTGAAACAGCTTAATCCAAGACATGCGCGGTGGGCACTGTTCTTTGAACAGTATAATTTCCATCTGTCTTACCATCCGGGGTCGAAAAACCCCAAGGCCGATGCCCTCTCCCAACAACATGAGGAAGACGCCCCCCGGGCAGACCCCGCGCCTGTTCTCCCACCGTCCAAAATCATCGCACCACTCTGTTGGGATTTGGAGACGAGGGTCCGCCAGGTACAGGCCACGGAGACCGAACCGGCGGGTGTGCCACCTGGACGACTCTACGTTCCCCACGTCCTAAGAAGCGAGGTCCTCCAATGGGGCCACTCCACTCCGTTCTCCGGCCACCCGGGCGTGGGGCGCACCCAAACATTCATACAGCGCGCCTTTTGGTGGCCCACAATGACAAAGGACATCAAAGATCAAATTCCACCTGCAGTTTGTCATCTGGATACCATCCTCAAACTAATGGTCAGAGGGAACGGACCAACCAACAACTGGAGCGCTACCTGAGGTGCTTTGTCGCCGATCGTCAGCGCTCCTGGGCCCGCTATCTCATTTGGGCAGAACTTTCACAAAATCTCCACGTCTCCTCTGCCACCAACCTAAGCCCATTTGAGATATGCCACGGTTTCCAGCCTCCGATGTTCGAACACCAAGAACCGGAGGTCGATGTACCGTCGGCCCAACAGTTGGTCCGAAGGTGTCGACGGCTATGGAGTCAAGCCAACACTGCCATTCACCGTGCCAACCACCGCTACACCACGCAACATCGCCGTCGACACCCTCCGGGACGGTTGTACAATGTAGGTGACAAAGTATGGCTGCGAGAAACCTGCACCTCCATACAGAATCCAAGAAGCTATCACCCAGGTTCATTGGTCCATACCGCATCACCCTCCGTATCAATCCTGTCACCTACCGGCTCCAGCTGCCTGCGGCGCTCCGGATCCATGCGGTATTCCACACCTCCCAGCTCAAACCCTTCATCACTTCACCAATGGTTCCACCCACCCACCCTGCTCCTCCTCCCCATATCGAGCGTGGTCCCGCCTACACCGTTCGCCGGATCCTTGACTCACGTCCTCGGGGCAGAGGGCTCCAGTACCTGGTGGATTGGGAAGGTTACGGTCCCGAGGAGCGATCTTGATTTTTCCTAGACCCCGAACTCATCCGGGACCGTCGAGAGTACTGGGGGGTACTATCATGCACACTAGTAACACGACCGGCACTAGGACCCGGAAGTAATACGGTCGGGTTTCAGGAAGCATAAAAGGAAACAAGATGGCGCTTCACATTGCTCAGTCATTGAGTTCGCCCATGCCTTTGCTGACACTACGCCGACTATTCTGTGAGTACTCACCAATTCGGGTTGCTTCTTTGATTGAGTGTGTGTTGCTAGAACGCGGGTTTATTTGTGTAGATCCTTGCTCTTCGTGTAAGAGAGTTCTTAAACTAATCGCGTGGTTATCCTGCCTACTCGCGCTGCTTCCGCGTTTGGGTTTACCATCCACGCTACACGGGCTAACTGCTAAGGTTTTTCTGTTCATCCCTCAGTTGCTCGTGACACTATCTCATTTTATTATTATTATTATTATTATTATTATTATTATTAAAACATTTAAGGTTAACTTTGAAAAATTCTATTATGAAAATATAATCCACCATCATCAGTGACTATTATGCAGTTCACACACACACAAAAAAAAATTACCATACATTTACAACCAGCATTTGTGTTAAATGCCTGTTAACCATTTTACTTACATTTTTGTTAGAATAGTTTCAAAACCCTTTATTCAGCACGATGTCGCACCAAGGGCATCAAACAAGATTAGAAAGCTTCCCGACCGACAATCATGCAGAGACCAACAGCACTTATGAATCCGGTGTACGTCACATAGAATCACTGACAGCTCAGTATTAATATAGCTGCCTCAGGGAATGACTCTAGGGCTAGATTTACTTTATTACTTGGAAAATCTTACCAGATCTGTCCATGTCCATCCATCGAAGGTTGATGTGTCATTGTGACTGAGTCCTTGTTATAAATGCATAATAGTGCATATTATCAAATACACTTAGAACACAAACATAAAGAAAGTGCTTAAAGTGAACTGGCTATAGAATGATGAAGTTGTTTTTAAACTGAGAGTTATTAATATAAATCTCTTACTTCTGTAAGCTAAGTTTCACTTTTTATTCATCATGGTAAAACTAAACATTTAAATCACTCAACATGACTGTATATCATACACAGTTGGTAAATGTACAAAAAAGTACTTAAATCCAGACAAATGTACTGTATGTATTAATGTAGTCTACATGTAGCCAATTACTTAAACAATGTAATAATTTGTAATGGAAAATGTCTATCATTACTGGCATTAGTTATGTGAACACTATAATTACATGAATAATGCTTTTTTATGTCAGTAACAAAACATGAGAAAAATTAAAATAAGAGTTGCAAGTCTTTTATCCCTATTAAACTATAGCAGATTAAAATGAGGTTTTATGTTGAGTATAAACAGAGACAGGACATTTTGTCACTGGTCTCTTATTTTTCTCTCCTCTGGAAATTAATTAAAACAAATGAATATAGCTTAAGAACTTGGAAAACAATATGTAAAAAAAGAAAAGAAAACAGAAGAAAAAAGATAACCCATAGTCAATGCGAATTAATTAGCAAACCTATATTTCCTTTATTTGATAACATATTGTGCATCAAGCCACTCAAGTAATGCCATATGTATTCTTTACATTTCACGCAGTAATAAGCCATGTACAGTATAAACATCTAAATAATATAATGTCATCTAATATCAATGTGCTAATTGTATGCATGCAAGAATGGAGAATCTGACTTTTGCAGGAATCTTGTAGAACCCAATGTCATACTTTGTTGCTAATGTAATAAGAAATGCCACATCCCATTGACATCAAAATGAAGCAATATCCCATCCATGCTAAAACCATCTATACCCAACACAAAGCTTCAAGGGCAATAATGACCCCCTGATATTAACATGAGTTAAAACAATTAAACATTGAAGGGAAACTAGACCCTGAAAGACATCAAATACTATATGTTTCTATAATGGTTTAATTATAGGTGATAATTTAATTGTTATCACTGCATTATTTTATAGCACACATTTGGATGACAAAGATGAAATAAGTTTAAACATAAAAAAACATTGATTTTTTTTTTCTTTTTTATAAAACATAACATGGAAATGCAGCTCCATTCCATTAAACTCATGTAGCAATACACAAACAAAGCGCTCTTTATTACACAGCAGCTTGTGTGGTGATTATTTTGCATTGGAACATGAAAACAAAATTTACCATATAAGCGGTTAACGAACACTTACAGAAGTTATTTACGGTATCTATTTTTTTCCTTTTATATGAAATAGTTCTAAATGTGGAGAGAAAGCTACAAAAAATTAGACTGGTCTTGTACTATATGTGATGCTACAAGGTTATAAATGATTAAAAATCCGACTCTTGACATTTCTATTAGCACATGTGCAAGCGCTGAAGCTCTGATTTGACATGTGCTTAATATAAAAAATTGATTCAATATGGTAGTTGATGTGGGGGGGGGATCTTTGTTAATAATGAATGTGGTGGATGCATGCCTGCAATCTCTCCACAGTGGCCTACTTCCAGAGCCTTCTTCCAGAACACAGCTGGCAAAAAGGCTTTTTCTGAGAAAGGCTTTCATTCGGGGGCAGTTTATAGTTGGCAGTTGGGTGGTCAGTAGGGGATGGGTAACCTTGCTGAAAGGGGAAAGAAACTGAATGGCAGAGTGATTTTATTGCCAGGCATGTGCTGTGGCCTGCCAGATTCTTATCAATGCAATTGAACATTAGACAGCAGGGGACATGGATCCTGAATAACCCACAAGAGACAGTGGACGCATGCTGAAGAGGTGGGACTGCAGGTGATGGGATCAGGCTGTGCTCTGTTTGTTGGCTTTCTGCTTGTCATCCACAATAATGAAGTTAAATGAGCAGAGGACACTCTCCAGGGGTGGAGCGATCATTTGTCCTCGATGAAAAAGGCAAATGTGGACATTGCAGTGACAGGGTGAAGTTGGAAACCAGGCTGCTTGCTCAATCAATATATTAGTTTCTTAAGTAATTTACTGCTTATTTCCCTTCTGCATTGTTACATTGAAGTAAAATGTCACCGTTATATGTTTAATGTTTTAGAGTAGTAGAGATTTAGATATCAGGAAAATTGTTGACTTCAACCTGAATGTCAAGGAAGCTATTAGTAAAAGGTTGTAGAAGCAGTTGGGCATGTACAGTAGTAGGCATGGACAATAAAATGCAAATAAGACACAGGCTTATTAGGGTTTCATAGGGTATTCATCAAAACAAAGACAGACATGGTTAAGACCGGCAAAGACATAATAATTACAAGGGCTATGGATGGGTTAAGGCACAAGCCAGATTATACAGCTCTGGAAAACAAAGAGACCACTGCAATTTTATGAAGGTATAAAGTTACCCAATAGCAATGTGAAAAACTGGTGGAGAGCATACCAAAACACATGAAAGATTTAATTGCAAATAGCGGTTATTCCACTGGTTTCTTAATGTTATTTTGCCAAAGCATTAACACAATTTGTTTACATATTATTTGCATTTTGCATTTTGCATTTTAATTTAAGTTAATGAAGCTCTGCAAATACTGCATGTGTTGTGATGTCATTTCCTTTAAATATTCACTCTAAATAACAATAGTTATACAATATTTTGAAGTGAGAAAGCTGTTCATAACAAAATACAGATATAATTACAAATAAGTCCTAGTGCAGACTGTATATAAAACACAGATTATATATATATATATATTTTTTTTTTTTTTATTTTTATTATTATTATTTAAATTGTCATACTATTAAAGTAGGTACACATTCAGCTAGACTTGGACAGAATTACCTAATTTGTAAGTATGGGCACAAACAGGCAAACAAAAATATTTACATTTGAAAGTAATTAATATTCTCTCCAGGATTAAAATGCTGATTGCATTAATCCATCTGAGTTAATTTTTGCCTAAACAGAATTTCCACAGACAAATTACACAATTTACAAACATCTATATTCTTTATTCAATAATGTGAGCCCTGTAAAACTATATGACTCCATAATTAAATCTGCATAAAGTTAAATATAGCCCTGAGAATATTAAAAACATAATTGTGTCTTTATGATCATCCTGATCATAGTTTCTAGCATTTCTTATCATCTATGCAGCAGCTCTTTCTTAGCCTGAGAAATCTAAATCTAATTTAAAATCCACAGTAGAAAGGTACCTTTCCCATACCTTGTTAAATTCCGATTTGCTTCAAAATAATTTCTAGATCAAAATTAAAATACCAGCCCACGTTAGAACATGTCAAAGATTTTATTTTAAAATCCTGTTGCATAAATATTGCAGTGTGCTATTTATCACGTGCATAACAAGGTGCAGATGTTTTCCAGTGATAGTGGCATCTGTGGTGAATTGAGTGTTAACTTTATGACAATCATTTCTCTTGTTTACTTGCTAATTTAACCAGGTGACATTTTTCAGATGAATCCATTCAGCCATGGCTCTAGGAATCTGTAAGATTATCTGTGAAGAATGCACAGTAGGTGAATAGGAATATCCTTTGTATGATACAAAATTAAGATAATTTTGTTTATTCACTCAAAGCTTCTTAATCCAAAAAACATAATATCTCTCTCTCTCTCTCTCTCTCTCTCTCTCTCTCGGTTTAATATCTTGTGTATGAAAAAATGGAGGAAAAAAGGCATGATTTGTAGCAATGTTATACTGTGTGTTTCACTACCAAAATTGCCTTTAAAAAAAAAAAAAAGTTTTTTATTATTATTTCAAGTGGCTGCACAAATATTTTTTATATGTTTAACAATATGTCTACTCATTTTTCATATTACCTTAATTATATTTTGTGAGAACGATGTAACAAAGGCACAAATAAACCTTTATGAGTAAAGTCAAACTAAATGCATTAAAAACTTTTACAAAACAATTAGCTACATTTATTTTTATTTCTAATAATTTTAGCATTCCATACTGGATGCAAGTTTCACACACAGCAACCCTTAATCCTAATCCACTATACTGTAATAGGAGCAAAACATTGAATACATTAATCCACCTTGAAACACCCCTGGACTGTTGTCTTGACCACTTCAGGTAAATGGAATGGAATCAGGCCTGAATTCGCCAATGGACTTTTTGTTCTGATTCTTGGTGGATCTCTGAATTAATATACTGCAATGTGATGCATAGTGTTACAGCTGCACCTGAAGAATTATTCAACCACGACAATGATTCTGTTTTAGTCTTCATATTATATGATTAAATAACATGATAAGGACATCTTATCTAAATTTCACAATAGAAAGTTCACTACTTAAAAAAGCAACAAAAAGAATGTAAAGTATCTAACAGCCACTGACACACGACTGTAGAAAATGGAAAAACATCCATTTGTAGTAGTTGTTGGTTGTTTTAAGAATGCAGATTCTTTGAAGTTTAGACAAGTACATAGATTTACAATGTAAAAAAGGTTAAATTATATGTGCAAACTAGACCTGGACTAGACTCTAATATTCTGCTGATGCAGCTAGTGTGAACTGAAATGATTTTTTAAATAATGCCAAATCATTCTGTGAATTGGCCTTATGTGAAAGAGCAGTTATGCATAGTAAGGGCAAAAAAGGAACACTAGCACCTGCTGTTTACCAGGAATAATGTCATTCCTTAGGGAAAAACAAAATGTTTCAACCCTAGCTCTTAGCCCCTAACTGAATCTCCTCTGTGGGTATTAGCTATATTTCTAAATGTTTACTCTTGCCATTGCTATCAGCGGTTAGTGAAATTGACAGATGTAAAGCTCAAACAGGAGGCTGGCTGTTCAATGTGTGGAGGATATGATAGGCACCATGGCAGTGTTTTTCTTCCGCTCACTACATTCTCTAGTATCTCCCTCTTCTCATCTTTTGTCTCTCTCTCTCTCTCTACACACACACACACACATATACATATACATATATATATATATATATATATATATATATATATATATATATATATATATATATATATCACACACACGCAAAAAAAAAAATCTTCCCCACTGGAGAATATTCTATTTTTATTGGTATTTTCTATTTATATTAGTTTATTTCTTGAATATCATCATACATCTTATTCTGATCTCAACTCATGACCTCATTAATTCAACTACCATTAATATTTTATTTGATTATACATATTATTAACCATCATTGAAATCTGTTTATGATAGCTTGATTCTAAATTGGTTAATTAATTAAATCAATGGTGTAGTCATTAACAAGAAGGACTAAATTAGAATGGAGTAAATGAATGTCACTCCTCCTCAGTGTTTTCACAATAGTCCCACAATAGCATTGAATTTACAGTATCTCAAATAGACCTTTCCCAGAGCAGAAAGCATATTTCATGACTCCCTTTGATGCTAAAGTCCCTTGGTGCAGGGCTCTGGTGCCAGCAAAGACCATGTCCATTCCATCCCCTTCCTGAGGAGAAAGATTTAACAGACATAATAAGAGAACAGCAGAAAAAAGGCTACCTTCACTTTTAATGAGGGGGAAAAATAGGTTTCTCAAATCAGATTCTCCCCATTTGGGCTGTGGAAGAGGCTTGTCCTAGACGATACTAGCAAAAAAAAAAAAAGTGTGGAAGCGAAGTTTGGAGCTCAGGTGGGGAGATACAGAGGTCGGAAATAGCACAGACTTGATCGCGCACTCAGAGACAAATAGAGCTCTTTCTATGTCAGTTCTGCATTATCTCTCCATTTCAAAGAACTCTTCTATCATTCCCTAGATTCGTATCTTTTTCCTCGCCTTCCGTCTCCTATTTTGCGCTACTTTGCTGTCCTCTAGAACATGCTGTCACTTATATATGCCACTTATTCTTTGTTCCAGCTACTGACAGACTGCAATAATCTATAATTGATATGTGAGCAGGTTATGTATTCTATGTATATTTTGGATTCTGGGAATTTGGAATAACAACTGAATTAATGTAAGATTAAAATATTACACTTAAACATGGAGAGATAATAAATGTTTTAAATTGTATTTTTATGCTATGCTTTGTTCATCACAGCAAACAGTTCCTCCATGGCTGACTTACTACACTAGATTGTCCATTTCAGACAAATATGTTTTACAAAGTACAGAGAAGTGCTTTCATTAGACTACTGAGGAGCAGAGCCGTAAATTACAGCCCATTTGAATCCCATCATTATTGAAACACACTGTCCTGCTTCTGGTCAGCTGTTCCTGGAATTAGTGTTTGATAAGCAACACAGGCTGCAAATTGAAGCAAAGAGAGACATGAATCAGCATATCATTATTCTCACAAAAGCACCACTAAGCTTTTGTTAGCATGAAATAATAGGACATGTGGATAATGTTTGAGTAGTCCAGCAAAATTTTATTTCCGAAATTGCTTGGGGGACTAAATCCAGGCCCCTGCCACTTTTCCTCATTTGTCATAAATGCCCCTTCCAGTATAAATTAATAATGTAAGTCTTTTTTCATATGCCGCTTGGCTGTGCGTTTTAGGTTAGTAATTGTACAGTACAGGTCTTTCCAAGCAGGAATAGTTGGTTGTCAAAATGCTGTGGCAGTGTTAATTTGGCAAGTTTACAGACAGTATTAAGTTGTTTTTGAAAGTTAGAATTACTTTGATAAAATGTGTGATGTGAATATTGGGATAATGTGCACATGAGCACTTGGTGGTATCATGAAAGAAATGTTAAAATGAAAAAGTGAGGCAACACTGAAACACTCACAAGCCACATAAGTGCTTGGTGCACAAGAGACATGAGATATATTTGCTGTGTTCGGGAAGCTGTTTTGTTCATATTTCTTAACTTTGTTAACTCTAAAAATGTGGTCAGCCATTGTATGATGAGATGTTAAGCAGCCTAAGTAATACATCATTGGTTTATCAAAGTAATTCCAGGTTTCAAAAATGTTCTTGGTGCAATGTTGGGTTTTGGGAGGATGATTTCGATTAATTACACCAATATACCAACCTCATACAGTGTTAGGGCTGTTTCTTCCTGTGGCCTGTCATATCAAGTAAGGTATTAAATGGTACAGGTTAGTTTTGAGGTATGGGCAGGAGTGTGCAGTAGGTGAAATGTATCAAATCTTTAATTTGGACAAACTATCAGTTGATAAATATCTTATCTACCTGATTCTTCAACATATTTATAACATTTTTATACTAAACATTGTTCTAAGACACTTCAATAAACACTATTCTAGCTGGTTGTAATAGAAAACATGCACTTTTTCATTCTGTCTTATAAAAGAAGTCGCACAGTAATGAACTTGTTATTAAAATGGAGCTTATTCAACCACGAATGTGAAAATGTGCATAATTCCAATCACCCAAATGTGACTTAAAACATGATTTGATGTGACTGGTCACACTTTTAAGTGCTTACCAGAATTGTGTTCAACTATTTTACATAATATATTTCATAATATTGAGTTTCTCCAGTATCTAGCTGCTGAATTATTGAATAACCAGTTACTATATCATTAAAGTGTTTTTGTTTTGCTTTTTAAATTATACATTAATGAATTCATGACACTTTCATATGGAATAAAAATGTGAAAGCAGTTTGAGCTGTGTGGACTCCAGTCCTGCCTACTGGTCTCTAATTTTTGTACTTGACACTCTAATGTACCCTACATACTGTACATTAAACATTCATGCAGGTGCTGTGATAGCAAAAGAGGAAATTGCCCTACTGCCCACACAGCAAAATCTCCAGTGTTAAATTAACACCCAGAGAGTTGAATTAACACCCTGCAGAGTTTATATAGATCCATCTGGACTTAAATGCAGAAAGGCAGACTACTACAACGAATAAAATCACACCTGGTGTGCTTTGCTTTTCTTTCCAAAATTGTTTTAAGCTTCCATCATGATATCCAAATGTCTTTGAGGAGCCCACCTGCTTCATAGTGTCTTTTGTATACAAATGGGCTTAACTGAAAAGTTAATGAGCCAGCACACATCCATTAATTGGGGAAGTTTGACACTAAATCTCATTCATTACATGTTTTTGCTCATGTTTCGGTGTGGACAATCTCTCACTCCATACCACCTATACTGCTTTATCCTGTGTACAGGGTTGTGGGGGACCTGTAATCTATTCCAGGAGACTTAGGCCAGGAAGCAGGGTAGACCCTGGACAGGGTGCCAATCTATTACAGGGCACACACATACTGTACACACACTCACACTTATTCACACACTACGGGCAATTTGGGAACGCCAATTACCCTAATCTGCATGTCTTTGGACTGTGGATGGAAACAGCTGGAGGAAACCCACCAAGCACACAGAAGAACATGCAAACTCCATGCACATAGTTTTCTATTTTAATGGTATTGCATATACTATTCTGCAAAGTATACTTGCTATAATTATTGACAGTATTGATTTAGATTTTTTATATTTAACTTCAAATCAAATATTCATTTGGTAAAATGCTGTGCTTAAAATTGCAAACCCTGCAACTGGGTGTGGGTTTCATTGTACAGGTAAGTCAGCAGATAAGGAATGCGATAAAACATCATGACTAAGGAAAGTGTTGGTGGAATTTGTGTGTGCTTCTTTCACATTTGATCAAATTGTATTACTGTATATGCAACTTTAATAAATAAGAATCAGTCTATTGTAACTAGAATGTAATTTGTACTTGGTTCTCCCACCTTGCTAACTTTGTATTTTCATTTTACACAATCAGTGAAAGTGAGAAAACTCATAAAATGTAAATAGTACATCAGAATAAAAATGTAAAAATGCAGGATTAGATCTTTGCTCTCTTGCAAGATGAAAGAGAGGCTGAAAAGGATGCAGGACCATTTTCAAACGTACCCTAAAAAGAGACAGAAAATGATATGTAGTGATGTACTTTACGTTTATATGAATATCATACTGAATATCTATGAAGACTGACAATATTCATAAGTCTGTACAGATTATCTTTTTTCCATCAATCTTCATAAGATCACTTGTCCTTGAACAGATCCCAGAAACAACTGCGTTTCTTAGGGGAAAAAAACTTTTTTGTACACAGTATTTAAAATGTTATATTCTTTCAATTTAATAAGCAACAATCCATTAATTGTGCAAACACAATGTGTGTATAAAATTATATTTTATGAATAGAAAACAATCTTATACTGAAAATAGCATTTAAATTGCCAATGGCATTTAAAGAAAACCCCACAAAACTGAACTGGGAAAAATTATACTGTATAAAGTAATATTCAAATGACTGTTTAGCATCTGTCAGAATCAAAGTACACACTTAAGCCAAAGTGCACACTGAAACAGTTTTTTATATATATAAATATTCTTATAAAATTCTCCAGGATTGCGAAACAAAAGAAATTTTATCCCCAAAGCATAGCATTACATGCAGTGGCAGAAGGTCTTATGGAGTGATGATCCAAATATGGATTAGTCCAGATTTTTGGTTCACAACTGTACCAGCATGTCAGAAGACGCTGGCAAGAGGTTTAAGGCTGCATGTCTTTAAGGTTGAAATAGATTCAGCCATGATGCAGATGCTCTCAAGAAAATCAATGCAAGTATGAGTGATGTAAATCTAAAGATATTTTGATCCCAAATCATGGTTAACTGTACTGTATCTCCAATATATATTGTGCATCACTGAAGTATTTCATGCAAAATAGATTTTAAAATGCATTCCATAAAACACGCAAAGGCATTTTAAAATAAAAATTGTGAAAATGCTGTGCTGCACAAATAATATCCATAAACATTTATTCGCATGTAATGTTCAAATTAGCATTGAATGAACAGCACCTTAAAAATATGAATGTCAAACTCAAGCGGAAGACAGGTTAAGAGAACTCTCCTTTTGAGAGTGATTTATATACACCTAAGTATAGTTTTGGCAGGCATGGAGCCTAATTTTATTTAGCTTTCTTTGGGAACAATGTCAGTTTAATAACATCTTTACAAGGGCCATAGAGGACAAACTAATCTTCTGTAATGCCAAATATGCTGAGGAAGTGGGGAGGGGGGGGGGGGGGGGAATAAACAGCTATGATGTTTGACTATTTCAATGGACTTCTCAGCTGAATATGTTTTTAATTGTTGCCATATATTTTCACAGGTATGCTATTGATCCCAATTAAACTATTTCTTAACTATTTATTTTGCACTTTGATTTGAACAGGTTGACACCAAAACATAATAAACACCATTTTCCCACTTTTACTCATTTTGCCAAGAAGTTATTTTTCTGGAACACAAGCTTGCTTAGAACAAAACTTTCAATTTAAAACTGCTTTATTACCTTATTTTAGAAGCTTTAAACTTCAATGTTTTAAACAGATCAAAGGCTGACATGCCCAGAAAGCCGAACACATTGCTTCTTTCTCAGGAAGAAAGGAAAATTCCAAGGTGTGAACAGCAGCTGCTGTAAGGGAAATGTGTTTAATTAATTTTTGGAGAATATCGAAGCCAGGAGAAAGGATGTTTACACTCTGTTACTACCATTGCAGTCACATTAGCATCAGTGGATTACATGTGTCCCTTAACATCTACAATAATGTCCTATTCTGTAAAATAGGACATTACTGTATGTGATTTTGTGCAAACACCATATTATATACTTAAAGCTGTGCATTACATCGTAGTGTAATCACTAGAACAATGTTTGTAACTTTATGTTGCATCTCCAAATGTATATCTCTTTTTTGATCTTGCTTCACTAGTATTTGTTTGGTGCATTTCGGAGACATGATGCACTAACAGTATGGTAATATTTTCAAACAAAAAATAAGCAGAGACAAGCAAGCTTTGTGTACAAGAAAATCGAGATGTATATGTAGTGTGAAGGATGCTGCTGGATTCACTGTACCTGATTTTACTTTCTACACTTGTTCCATGTTAGGATTATATTATATTCTAATGGAACCACAAGCATATGTGCAGTCAGAAATTGCATAAACAGACAGTATACAGTTTATGCCTGTACTATGATAAGGTGCTGCAGTCAGATTTTATGGCACCAAATCTCAATATTTTTTTCCTTGAACAAAGTTGTTACCAGTGACTCACTAGCATAAAACACAGCCACAGCGAGAGTTTGCTATATCTTCTTTTCAAACTCAATCAACACAATATTGATGCAAAATTGCATACTCAAATGAGCACAAACATAACCGCAAGCTGAATTATTGTGATGCATTGTGACAAATCTGTCAGCGATTGAGTTATAGCTTTTCGCAAAATAACACAATATTTGACATGATATTGTCTCTCAAAGCAACCAAGCATAAAATATTGAAAATCAGTTTGCAATACTTTTTGTTTAATAAAAAAAAAAAAAAAAAAATTCTCCAAACTAACTCATTTGAGTTCTCATTTTGCTGTCAAACTGTTCATTTGTTCTGGTGAGCAATACAATAAGTGTCATGCAAGGTAGTTGCAAGCATAGATAATAAACACAGATGATGACTTTAATACTTGTGTAACAAAGTAACAGAATAACTGAATGCAAAACAAAATACAAACAGGGATCAGGACTACACACGTGGACAAAATTGTTGGTACCCTTCGGTCAATGAAAGAAAAACTCACAATGGTCACAGAAATAACTTTAATTTGACAAAAGTAATAATAAATAAGAATTCTATGAATGTTAACCAGTGAAAGTCAAACATTGCTTTTCAATCATGCTTCAACGGAATTATAAAAAAAAAATGAACTCATGGAACAGGCCTGGACAAAAATGATGGTACCCCTAACTTAATAGTTTGTTGCACAACCCTTTGAGGCAATCACTGCAATCAAACGATTCCTGCAACTGTCAATGAGACTTCTGCACCTCTCTGCAGGTATTTTGGCCCACTCCTCATGAGCAAGCTGCTCCAGTTGTTTCCGGTTTGAAGGGTGCCTTTTCCAGACAGCATGTTTCAGCTCCTTCCAAAGATGCTCAATAGGATTGAGGTCAGGGCTCATAGAAGGCCACTTTGGAATAGTCCAATGTTTTCCTCTTAGCCATTCTTGGGTGTTTTTAGCTGTGTGTTTTGGGTCATTGTCCTGTTGCAAGACCCATGACCTGCGACTGAGACCCAGCTTTCTGACACCGACCAGCACATTTCTCTCTAGAATCCCTTGATAGTCTTGAGATTTCACTGTACCCTGCACAGATTCAAGACACCCTGTGCCAGATGCAGCAAACAGCCCCAGAACATAACAGAGCCTCCTCCATGTTTCACAGTAGGGATAGTGTTCTTTTCTTGATATGCTTCAAGTATAATTAGCAAAATTTGCCTTGGCAAAAAGTTCCATTTTTGTCTCATCTGTCCATAGGACATTCTCCCAGAAGCTTTGTGGCTTGTCAACATGTAGTTTGGCATATTCCAGTCTGGCTTTTTTATGTTTTGTTTTCAACAATGGTGTCCTCCTTGGTCGTCTCCCATGTAGTCCACTTTGGCTCAAACAACGACGGATGGTGCGATCTGACACTGATGTTCCTTGAGCATGAAGTTCACCTTGGATCTCTTTAGAAGTCTTTCTGGGCTCTTTTCTTACCATTCGGATTATCCGTCTCTTTGATTTGTCATCAATTTTCCTCCTGCGACCACGTCCAGGGAGGTTGGCTACAGTCCCATGGATCTTAAATTTCTGAATAATATGTGCAACTGTAGTCACAGGAACATCTAGCTGCTTGGAAATGGTCTTATAGCCTTTACCTTTATCATGCTTGTCCATAATTTTCTTTCAAATCTCCTGAGACAACTCTTTCCTTCACTTCCTCTGGTCCATGTTGAGTGTGGTACATACCATGTCACCAAACAACACAGTGACTACCTGGAGCCCTATATATAGGCCCACTGACTGATTACAAGATTATAGACACCTGTGATGCTAATTAGTGGACACACCTTGAATTAACATGTCCCTTTGGTCACATTATTTTCAGTATTTTCTAAGGGTACCATCATTTTTGTCCAGGCCTGTTCCATGAGTTTATTTTTTTTAATAATTCTGTTGAAGCATGGTTGAAAAGCAATGTCTGACTTTCATTGGTTAACATTCATAGAATTTTTTTAAATTATTACTTTTGTCAGATTAAAGTTATTTATGTGACCATTGTGAGTTTTTCTTTCATTGACCGAAGGGTACCAACAATTTTGTCCACGTGTGTATGACAGAAACAGGAACCGTGTAAACAGACATAGTATGCAAGGCAAAGGCGATGGCAAACACATAAGCTTAAATAATACACCTAAATATCTAAAGTAGAGGGCTGCTAGAGGCCAACTCTGACAATAAGATATATATATATATATATAATCATGAGATTGGCCCTGATGAGCAAGCCAAGGGTGACGGCGACGGTGGCAAGGAAAAACTCCCTGAGATGGCAATAGGAAGAAACCTTGAGAGGAACCATCCTCATACATAGAGAGAGAGAGAGAGAGAGAGAGAGAGAGAGAGAGAGAGAGAATTAAGTAATATCTACATTAAGTAATATCTTTTAATTACTGTATGTGCCAACAAGAAATGATTTAAATCCCTGAATTGCTAGACCCTGGTTATTCTGCTTTGTTAATAGAAAATAGCTAATAGAAAAACAACTGTCTCTGGTCCTGTAGTTAGAGCTCTATGTTGTGTGTTAAAAACAGAAGAAAATATTAGCTATATGTATGCTTTTTCAGAGTTCATGATGAATAGATGCAATGTATTAATTAATACCTAAGCAATAGACTGTATAACTTCCTTGACTGTTATTTATATGAAGATATGGAGGTCATGTAACCTTTACCTTGTTTCTTGAGTAGCTTGACTATCTTCTTGTTATTTTTTCCAATTTCTAATAGTAATGTGAGTTTAAACATAATTGATAAAGAAATTGGCAGTGCACAAAGTTTTTATCATAGGAAAACAGTGATTTATGTGGGTAATGTGTACTTCACTTAAATATACATAAGTTATGGTTGATAGATTGACTTAAAAATAGCCTGAAACATGAGCATACAGTAGGTTCACCTGCACCATTAGTTACTACTGTGTGTTTGTGCAAAACACTCAGTGATATTTTGTTATTTTGCAGTTGTATTTGTAACATAGTGATGCAACATTGTCATTATCCCTTTAAACAAAACATTGTCCTAATGTTGTGTTTTGTATGGACAATGTCGCAATCCGATTTAAACTCTTGTATATGACCATACAGTGGTATAGTGGCCTTGTATATCCAGGGTTGAGGGTTCCACCTCGAGTCTGTGTGTGTGTGTGTGTGTGTGTGTGTGTGTGTGTGTGTGTGTGTGTGTGTGTGTGTGTGTGTGTGTGTGTGTGTGTGTGTGTGTGTGTGTGTGTGTGTGTGTGTAGGTCTCCCCATGCTTGATGGGTTTCCTCCTGCTACTCCGGCTCCACGCCCCGAGACCCAGTACAGGATAAGTGGTATAGAAGATGAAATGAAAGAAGATACTGGACCAGCAGTTTGTAAGAAAGATCTCTTACATGTTAAACAACATCTGTACATAAATGTACATGTATGATTAAGATACCTTAAAACTAGTCTTAGCTAGTTTTCATTGGAATATTAATATTTAAAGTTTTGTCCTTAAAAACATAATTGCCATCTTTATTGAAGAGTAAGATGTTAGAAGAGCAAATGTTTTCTCCTTTTACTTGACAGCTCAGAAGGCAAAGGACAAAGAAAAGTATGAAATAGATAAATTCTGCTTAGGTTTAAGGTTAACAGCCTGTCACTGCCACATTCTTATCAGATCACCTGCGATCGATAGTAGCATCAGCCTTAAACACAAATACATTCATCTCCTTTCCTAGAAGCACTCAGATCATTACAACACAGGTTATCATCTCATGGTATGTGGATGATGTATCATTTCATATTTTTGGTGATAACATCAGCATTCTAGATAATAGAAAATTGTTAAGTGCTTGTCTTTTTGTTTGGATTAAGACAACATATAGCCTATGCAAATAACATTTTGTGTATAAACGTTTAAAATGTTTACTGATGTTAGGGTTTCCACCTTTCCTGATTTAAATGTCCCCAAATGTCCAATAAAAAATAAGTCATATAGAAGCATAATCACTTGGGGATGGGACAATCTGAGAACAAGTCAAAGAAAGATCTGAATCCCCAATAAATTAACATCAAACAGAATTAAATCTCATTATACAGCCCTTTGACATGTACCAACCTCTTGTGCATTACTACAGTTCATTCCATCGGGAATAAGTAGCATTCATAGTAAGTGTTACACTGAAGCAACAGAAGAAGATGACCATATTTTTGCATGCACATGTGTGCACAGATGTACTGTATTTGGTTAAATCCATGACATTGGTACAGTAAACATAAAAATATTGGATATTTGAGTATATATGTACTGTACTGTATATACAGTACAATCTATTTCATGACCATTAATCATTTGAGTCTCCATCATTACTTAAGACAGATATTAAACAATTCTTTACAGTTTTAAAGTCCGTTTTAAAGTCAGCTGGGTGTCAACAAAGAGTTAAACTTTTCTTCATATTTACAACATAACACAATCACATGGCTGGATCGTATGCAACACATTGTTTTTCTTAAATGTGCAGAATTGTAAAATTAAAATGTAGTGACAGGACACAGCAGGGAGGAGAGGTCTGAGTCTAAGGTGAGTTTGAAACTATAACACCTGTCATCTCAACCTCAAGAAAATGAAAACTATAATGTCATTAACCTTTGGAATGTGATCTGTCAATGTTTTTTATTTCAGTTCTTCACTGCGAACCTTTTCTTTTTTAAATCAGGGTGTCAGTTGCCTTGCAAATTGAAATGTGAAATACAGAAGGCATAAGGAATGTATGAGTTATGAATCACAATTTTATGTCAAATGTAAGGTGTTAATAAAATAAAATAATTAACTGATTACACACACTATGTATTATTATTATTATTATTATTATTATTATTATTATTATTACAAAATACTCTTCCCTCTACAGTATATCCACTCTATCCCTCTATGACCCCTTGCCCAGGACACATTACAGTATGTCCTTTTTTTCCCCATAAATCGCAAAACTAATCACACAACCTATCCAAAATTGCTTCACAATAAAAATAAGCACAACAAAGCTCAAATTCTCAAAATTAGGCCTTTAAGCGACAGTCAGTCATCTTGTATTTCAGTCAGTTGGTTGAATCAAGTAAGTTTTTTGCAGTACAAAGTTGGCAACCCTGTTTGAGGTCTAATAACATAGTTGCACACTTCTATATTCTTAATATGATTTCAGTATCCTTACAACCTGAATGCAATAAAAATGCTGCCTAGATATGCTCTGTTCTTTGTGATATGGTGTCTTTTTTGCATGTAATATTAAAAAGTACTAAACAAAATCAACCAACCTTTTATTGCTGCCTGCAGCATTTTAATATAGCAACTCTCTCACCCAAACCGAACGCTAAGAAGGTCTGGATTTTTCGTTCCCCCCCCTTCTCATGCAGGAGTTTTATGTAAATCCATACCGTTCCCATTGTTGGCTTGCAAAATAAGGTGTAATGAAAGCATTACTGTAATGTGTCCCCCTGTACCCCTCCAGAATCTTACATAAGTAAACAAATTAAGTGTTAGGCATCAGTTGTTAAATTTGATCAAGTAATATTGCACTAAAGCAGCACTCAGTGTAACCTCTGAGAAAATGCGATTATTCATAATTTTCCATTTTCAATAAATGAATAAAGAAAAAGCCTTGAGGTTATTATGGGTTTGAATCTTAAATGGCTATTCATCCTCTTAATTTGCAATCCACATTTTTTTATATTCTGCATTTTTAAAACATTTATTTAACAGCTACTATAATATCCAAATATTTCCCATGTTTGCAGGTGAAATGTACATTCAATGTTCACTTTATTAAGAGCACATGTACCTATGGTCACCAGTTATGTAAACAGCCATTATTTACTTCCCAAGAGGGTGCCTGGACTGCAATGCCCAGGATGCACTACAACTAGCATGTCGGGAATAAGCCAAGAATAAGAATCTGAGGCTATCATTGGCACTGACATGCCAAAACTGAACAGCTGTCCAGTTTGAGTGAGTCTGTGTTTATGTTAGTCTTGTTTTGCTTTTGGCTGATAGGAGTGAAACTTCATGTGGTCTTTTACTGGTGTAGCCCATCTGACTTAAGCTATGATGTGCTGTGCATTCTGAGACACTTACCACAGTTGCAAAGAGTGCTTATTTAAGTTACTATAAACTTAATGTCAGCTAAACCCAATCTGTTCACTCCAATCTCTCTAAACAACAAGGTGTTTCAGCATGTAGACCCTCTGCACACTAGCTTATTTCTGTTTCACACCATTTTGGGTAAAGTATAGAAACTTTGAGTATAAAAATCACTTCAAAAATATTCAAACCAACCGAATTGAGTTTTGATGTGAACATTAACTGAAGAGCTCACCTTTATATGCAGTGTTATGTAGTCTGCTGCTGCTACATTATTGGTCTGATTAGATATCTGAATGAATGTGCAATTATACAGGTGATCCTAATAATGATCATATGGGAAACTTAAACTGGGGTTTGGGCACTGGCTAGGAATCAAACCACCAGCGCCCTCAATGAGAATATTAATTATAATTATAATAACGTGTATGGCTAAAGAAATACACACACATGCATATTTGTTGTCAAAATGTAAAATCCAATTCAAAGTTGTCTGTTAGCTAAAGAGTCGTAGGAGTCCCCAAAGTGATAACAGCAGATGTTTCAGATCAACTCAGGGTCTAAGGGGAGCTGTTGGAGAAAACATCAAGTAGTGATATGTTAGTTTATCTGGGTCTTCAGTGTGGGTAGAAGGCTATATCTGTTTACTACCAGATCAATTCACGCAGAATGCACACTGGAGGGTCACTTTGACAGGAAAAAACACAATGGAAAGGAAAAATAATATATAGAGAGAGCTGTTACACTAAAAAAAAAAAAAAAACATAGACACACACAAACTCTGGGGAATTGAATTTTCCGCTTAACTATAAAACAGATCAATATAAATTAAGGATGTACTGTATGTCTTTAAGAAGCATGTCCTGAGAGGGCTGTTTAATATAACCATTTCTGTGGTTAGAAATTTGAGGTAAAAGAACACTGATTTTTGCCTCCTGATATTCCTTTAAATCTTTTTTGCGCTACAAGTAAAATATGCACCAGTAAATACAGTAATTGCACTGGGTGACTTCATAACATTAAGGTGAAACATAATTAATGCATCAAATTGTTCTATTATAGAATGAATATTGCTGCCATTATACAATCAAAGCATTGTTTTTGTTATATTTTGTTTTGAGCGAGAGTTATTCCCAAACAAATAATGCCAGCTCTATCTCATCTAATGACTGAGAGCTATGAATGAAAACTGCAATAATTTTCTCCTGGGGCAGCTTATTTTTAATAAAAGCCTCGCAGTTTTTCTATCTGTATTTACCTAGAGACAAGGAGGGAATACTTAATATAGTACAGCATGTATAACAATAAAAGGGAATTTAATTATTTATGGCTTGTAGGGTTTTATATGTGAATTGTTATTTGCAATAGTAAACAATTCAATTTAAAATGCATTATGGTCCTGCAGTAATTCCTTGGTTTTGATCATTAACTTGAAAAATGTATAATATGCATAAATGCATTTATAGCATTTATGGGAAGTTTATGCTGGTTGCAAAATGGCGTCAGACTCTATGGATCCAGGTGCTGGAAATTACATGCAAAAGTTTTACATTAATATATTTGCAAGGTTCAAATAAGAAAACAGGTTATAAACCAAAAATTTGGCAGTCTGGCTTCAGAAAGAATCACAAAAGGCAGAAGCATGCCATGCAAGAAAACAACCGGGTAATTTAAAGATAAATTAAATTAACCCATAAGAGCCTTTAAGGAAATGATCAGGGTTATAACACAGAATAAAAAGACCATATGTAACACATTTTGAGAGATGTCATATAGCATATGTCCTGACAAATTTAGGGTTAAAGGCCTATGTGGCATGTCACAATTTGTCTTAATTTAAATGCAGAACAGGTTAAATATAAAATATGAGATGTTATAAAAGGGCGGCACAGCAGTTTAGTGGTTAGGACTATCGCCCTCCTGGTTCCGGGTTCGATTCCAACCTTGGGTCGGTGCATGGAGTTTGCGTGTTCTCCCAATGCTAGCTGGGTTTTCTCCGGGTGCTTTGGTTATCTACCTCATGCTCTAAATCTCCTGAGCTAGGCTACATGCCCCCCGCAATGCTGTAGACGATGACTAAGGGTGTAAGTGACTTAGTAAATAAAATGATTAGAATTGTTCCATGAGATCAAACTTACTTTCAACTTAAGAATAAATTAGTTAGTTAGTTAGTTCTGTCACATGTGCTACCCAAGCACACCAATATTTTGGAATTGATGTCATGGATACAAAAATTTACAGATTCTCACATGACTGTACCAGCACGCTTAATTTATAAGAATTTAGGATTTAAAGACAAGGATAAAGCTGAATATGTACCTTGCCAGACATTTAAAGGGGTAGTGACACCCGTGTCTACCACACAAACACGCTACAGGTTTGGATGTCGGCAAGATGTCGAGTGCTTCTCATTTCTCATATTGTACCCCCTCATTTCCACTCCTGGATTTCCTAACCTAGTTCTTACTTCCTTTACTCAAAAAATGATAAAAGAATGCAGAAGAAGGAATTAAGGTCAGGGACCAATAACAGGCTTATTTACAAAATGTAATGTTCCTGGTCATTGACACCTGATGTTAAATAATACTTACTTAGTTCACTTCTTGGGGATCCATTAGCTGTATAATGAGTCAGACTATACTGAACAGTGATTATACCTCAGATTATCTTCAATTATAACATTATTTCACATGCACAGAACACACTATTAAATGATGGCATTTTGATAGAATATCTGATTTCAATTATTAAAGTAAGTATTATTTGACACTTAGCTTCAGATTTACTGTACAGTAAGTTGCTTTTTAGCAGACAAGAACCCGCCGTCTTATTAAAAATTTTTTTAACGAAACAAACACAAAAAAAAAAACCATCATGAGATGTTTTAATGATTATAAGAGCCCTGACGCAGGGTCAATGAAATAGGAGTGGTGAGAGTGCTTGTGACACGCACAGGAATACCTTCCCGTTTGGAGATAGCGTGGGTTTATTAATTAAATAACTTTGAGGGAAACAAAGTAAACTGAAAACACAATCAACAGAGCTCCGCCGTCTACACGAGAACGGACGGGGCTCTGGAAACTAAAACAAAACCCAAAGATCCTCTCGGGGCATTCGCCCTTACCCTTAACCTGAGTGCACGCTAAACTGATGCGTGTCGCTTTCCCTCACTATCTCGCTCTAAGGCGTCTAAGACAGACAGAGGCTTGGTCTTTGCCTCCGTCTTTTAACAGCACGCTTTGTCTGTCTGTCTGTCTGTCTGTCTTTTATTTCTATCTTTTTTTTTTTTTTTTTCTCTCGGTCTTTGGCCCTGACACCTTACCGGTGCTACCTAAATGATCACACGAAGTGCCGCGGTATCAGGACCCTTATATAGACACGCCGCCAGGTGTGGCTCGTTCAGACTGATTGTCTGACGGCGGCGTTGCCTGGCAACCACGTGTATAAATGTCCATGCCTTTGCCTGTTCAGAACTCCGCGTGGTCGCAGGCTGCGGATCTGCCCGGTCTGAACTGTTTGTGCCCGGTCCCGCCCCTCGCGCGACCCGCGTCGTTAAAGGGCTTCCATAAAAATAAATAAAATCCTGTGTATAATCACTGGAGGAGCCTCCTGTCTTCTTGATTACCCTTTCCGAATTTCTGCGTTTTACATGTAAAAGACGTATAAAAGAAATAGGGTTTTGTATACATGCACTTTTTAGAACCAGGAAGTATAATCTGTATGTTTACCATTAAGGAAGTTCTACTCAGTATTTAGAAAACTGTGGGAGGGTTACGGTTCAGAGCTGTTGTAACATTATTCTTATACTGGTGCATATTATAGGCATTTCTATCGTTTATTATTAGCCTTTTATTGTAGTCCTGTCATTTTATTCTGTTCTAACATGCTTAGACAGATGGGTTCTGATTTAGTTAAACAAAGTCTGCATTTTTAAAAAACATTACAGTGCCTTGCAAAAATATACATAACCCTTGAAATTTTCCACATTTTGTCACATTATAACCAAAAACGTTCTGTACATGTATTTTATTAGCATTTTATGTGATAGAGCAACACAAAGTGGCACATAATTGTGAAGTTGATGGAAAATGATAATTTTTTCCTAATCTTTTCCAAAAAATATCTGACAAGTGTGGCATGCATTTGCATTCAGCCCCCTTTACACTGACACCACTAACTAAAATGCAGTGGAACCAATTGGCTTCAGAAGTCACCTAATTAGTAAATAGAGTCCACCCGTGTGTAATTTAGGCCATGTCCACACGTAGCCGGGTATTTGTAAAAACGGAGATTTTTCTCTGCGGTTTCCGCCTTTCGTACACACGCAAACACCGTTTTGGTCATTGAAAACGGAGCTTTTGAAAAACTCCAAAGTGGCGATTGAAGATGTAATTGTTTGTGTGCTAGTCTCGTCAGCGTTGTTTATGAGGATATTTTGTGCAATAGTGGATTTACGTACAGTAAACTAGTGACTACAGTAAACTAGTGTTAACGTTACTTACTGGACTTTTTACATGCGTGTACATACACGCACAGTTACTCACACATTACGTTAACGAACAGAGGTGCCTGAATGTACTACTAAGCTCACTGTTGCTACATACTGTACAAAATTCTGATGACACAGCGCCCACAGACAGCGATGGCGGTTTCAGATGAGACCCGTTCGGACTTCTACAAAGCGCAACATGTAATTACGTTTTGTCTAGGCTTCTGATTGGCCTCCTGTCGATTAAGGAGGCTCCTAACAGCGCTTAATAGGGTGTTCGCGTTTTCATGTGGACAAAGATATTTTTAAACCCTAGGTTGTGTGGACAGAATTATTTTTAAAAACAAAGAAGAAAAAAATCTCATTCAGTTTTTAAAAATACCCGGCTACGTGTAGACATGGCCTTAATCTCAGGATAAATATAGCTGTTCTGTGAAGCCCTCAGAGGTTTGTTTGAGAACGTCAGTGAACAAACAGCATCATGAAGCCAAAGGAACATCTAGACAGGTCAGGCATAAAGTTTATAGCACGGTTAGGTTATAAAAAAAAATATCCCAGTCTTTGAATATCTCACAGAGCATAGTTCAATCCATCATCTGAACTTGGAAAGTGGATGGCACAATTGAAAACCCACCATCAGAGAAGCAGCCAGAAGGCCCATGGTAAATCTGGAGGAGCTGCAAAGATCCCCAGCTCAAGTGGGAGAATCTGTCTACAGGACAACTATTAGTGATGCACTCCACAAAGCTGGCCTTTATGGAAGAGTGACAAAAAGAAATCCTTTGTTGAAAGAAAGCCATAAGAAGTCCCATTTGCAGTCAGTGACAAGCCAAGTGGGGGGCACAGCAGGCATGTGGAATAAAAAGCTCTGAGAACAAAATTTAACTTTTTGGCCTAAATGTAAATGCTATATGTGATGGAAAACTAAGGTGATCCAATCCCACTATGTTTGAGCTATTTTGCACAGAAGAATGGCCAAAAAAAATCACTCTCTAGATGTGCAGAGTTGGTAGAGACATACCTCAAAAGACTTGCAGCTGTTATGTGGGTGGCTGAATACAAATGCACACCCTATTTTTCAGATATTTACTTGTAAAAAAAAAAGAAAAAAGTGAAAACCATTTATCATTTTCCTTTCACTTCACAATTATGTGACATTTACTTTTGTGTTTGTAGTGTGACAAAATGTGCAAAGGTTCAAGGGGTATGAATAGGTTTACAGGGCATTGTGCCTTTATATTTTTCTGGACTACCCTGGAATTTTAGCTGCATTTCTAACTTCTTTGAAGAAACTCCTTATATTTTACTATTTTATCATCCTAAAAGGCATCATAGTCCTGGAGGATGACTGTTACACAGAGGATACATTTTAATAACAGAGGTTGATGGGGTGGGAAAAGAAATGTGTTTGTATTTTTTCTGTTAGACCACAGTTTGGGCCAATCACACTTACAATCCCCTTTGATGGGAAACAGAAGATTTGTGAACAGGAAACAGTACACAGTATCTCTACAGACTTAACGAGTTGTCTAAAATCCAGAAAAAATAGTCCTTGGAGGGCATTTCCCGGAGAAAATCACCACAAACCCCTTAACTAAGACAAAACCTTTGTGCTGATTACATAACAGGAATAAGCTCTATCTGTTTCAGGGGTCATTACAAGGACATTCAAATTTCCAAAGTACAGTTTCTTTCAAATACCACTATAGAAAAAAATAATTACATGATGGATAAACGAAAGTGTCAAAAACAAACAAACAACAACAAAAAAAACTTACATATACATGCTATAAGGTCTGTGAGCAACTTTTGCTGTTTTTCTTACAGAAAATTATTATTTGGATTATTCCAGAGGGTGTTAACTCATAGATTAGTGACAGTACTTTTACCATATGCTTAAGCTGATGCCTTGAGCTGAAGACAGGTGTTTGGAGGGAATGTGGGAAGACAAAAACATGGTTTTAACCTTGTCAGGTGAAGCAGACAGCGGGCTATTCTCAGAACATCTTCCAAACACACAATTATAGAAACGCCTACATGTGCACAATTGGTAAGTGTCAGCGTGAACATCCAGAAGTGGAATTCAACCAGACTGAGAACAAAGACCTCCTGGTGTGAACTGAGAAATAGATGATACTACACGCTGTTCACGATTCATGCCAGCGCACGAAGGATTAACAGCAATATCCCAGCTTTTATTTGGATGAGAGGCAGACAGTTTGAAGAGAGCCACAACATACATGAGAGGCCAAACACAAAACCATTAATCCATCCATCCATCCATCCATCCATCCATCAATTAATTACACCACATACCCTGTGTAGGGTGACGGGGGGGCGCTGAAGCCTATCACAGGGAACCAGTGCACAAGGCACATTTACATTTACACATTTGGCAGATGCCCTTATCCAGAGCGACTTACATTTTTATCTCATTATACATCCCAGCAGTTGAGGGTTAAGGGACTTGCTTAAGGGGCCAACAGGGGCAATTTGGTGGTCGTGGGGTTTGAACTGATCTACCCTTGACCCCACTACACTGTAAACTCGATTAAGTTGGCAAAAATATTCGAGGTAATCAGTTACATCACATTTTTTTAGTAATGATGTTTCCAATTTTAAGTAAAGAGAACTATCAATTTTTGAGTTTGTTGAACTTGTTGCAAATCGAATAAATCGTCGCAGACAATCCGGCCCGGGAATCGACCCCGGGCCTTTCTCACGAAACACCTACCACTGGGCCACCAGTGCTATATAGATTTTCAGTTGGTGGAACAGTTACTGTTACTTAAGTACTTACGATTACTAAAATATCACATTTGTTCAGCTAACTTGAAAAGTGTAATTTCTACAAACTCATAAAAATCAGAATGTTCTGAATACTCAAATGGCCTATTAATTTGACCTAATTGTGATTATTTAAGTTAACGGTACTCAATGTGTTGAATTACTTTGAGCATTAGGGTTTACAGTGTAGGGTACACACTAGATGCGGTGCAAATACACACACCCCGCAGGAACTTTGGAAATGGCAACAAACCTACAGTGCATGTAGGAATGTCAAAGGAAACCAGATTACTCAAAATCAAATCAAAACCATTAAGCATGAGGGGAACATGCAAACTACAAACACACAGTACCATATAATCACAAGTTCAAACCCTCAACCCTGGAGGTGTGCTTACTAGCTTTATTTCTATTTATATTGCTAGCATGACAACTAAGATAAAAAGGGGGGAGGTGTGTGTGGGGGGGGGAGGTGTGTGGGGGGCGGGGGGCATGGAATGGTAGCAATTTGTAGTAGTAGCAAGTTACTCACAGGTAGCCCTATAGTTATCTTAGCTATTATTAGCTTCAATGAACATGAAGTGTAGAAAATAAATATAGCAGGTTATAGTGAATGGTATTAGATCTTATTCTTGCTGTCACCTCTGTTGAAGTTTAGATTGTTTAGGAATTAAATTCTGTCTGGCTACAAAAAAATAGGTAGACTGCTGATTCTATTCGATTTTGGGGCACTGTGTTTTTCAATTTCCAGTCTCATTTGGTCTAAATGCAAGAGCAGTAGGTGGGGGCATTGCACCAACCGCTCATAAGCTCAATAGACGAAGAGGAGATAGTTTCAAAAACACAAGTATTTGCAGTAGATGGAAGCGGTTTGTATTTTCTGAAATAGCTGTGGTATATTTTTAAGGAATTTGCCAATTTTAGACCAGTAAACATTCATACATTTAGCTAAACAATTTTAAAAAATGTGTAACAACCAACAAACCAAACAATTAATTAATTGCATACTGAATTAAATTGCACAACTCTAAACATCATAGAGAAATTCAGTGAGTTCTCGTTTCCCCCCCTTTTTTTTTTTTTACTTTTTCTTTCCTCAGGTTCTTTGTAACAACAATGGAAGTACTGTTACATCAGAGGATGGCTGGATGCCAAAAAATGCAGGCTGAGTAGAAGCAACTTTTTGTTGTAAAATAGAGAAAAACAACTGAAAAATTAGTTCACAAAGATACATCTTTATAGCAACACTGTTCTACACGCAACACATACAATTTTACAGCTGTGGAAAGAAAAATACAAGTGTTTGCAGCTAAGCCACGGTTGCAAAACTTCCATCCCTGAGGTGCTGCTAGCCTTTTGGCAAAAGTCAATACCTGTACATCACAATCATGCTGGAGGTGCTGGTGCTATTGCTTTCTTGTGTGATTGCTTACTTTTTTCTTACATTTGCTATGACTGCTGTCAGGTATGTTGGGAATTTAATAATATATAATGCCCAATTCCTACAGTAAGTTAGATCATAGTATGGAAGGGAGGCACAGTCTAACACATTATCAGGAGTTTCTGTGCATATTCTTCACTTATAAATGTGGGTTTGCAGTAACTTAAGATGGATGACAGCACTGAGAAAAGGGGAGAGCAGCTGACTGGCAAAACAGACAGTTAAAACCAGTCACAGAAATACAACATGATGTTGTGTTTAATTTTGTCTCCTTAATAGTTGTTTCTAAATTGTTCTGAAATGCCTTTAAGCCATCCAGGTTTTTTGTTTCATGGCTAGCTAGCTTCTAACACAAGGCTGAATCCCAATTGTCTAACCCCTGATCAAGCGCACTACTTGGTGTGTGGAAGTTGAGTGTATTGTACACCCTACATAGCGACCTAGCTTTCCATTTTTCGCTCCTTGGGATTCAACCTTGGAACCCAGAAGTTAACCAAGCTAATATTAGCTAATATAAAGTGGATAATATAAGTGCAAATATAGGGAGAAATTTATGAGATGTACAGGACTGTAAACCATCTCCGTGGTTTAATTCTCCTTTTGTCATTTAAAACGACATTCACAAAAATTGATGGTACATCCGTGAATGACCTTCAAGATCTGTATGAGGTCGGGTCTTAAAGAAAGCTTGACCAATTTTGGTAGATTCAAGTTATTCCCTGTGGTGTGAATTTACTGTATGTTGCTACCACCAGGGCATTTTTATACCTATATTGGCACAATGCAGAACAAACAGGTTTAAAAGGTCATTTATTCCTGTTGCTATCATTTTGGTTAATGACAGGTTAAAATGATAAAATTGTGTTAATATTTAATTGTCTGTGTTTGCTTGATGATGTTGCAGCTGGCTGTGAACCAAATTGTCCCTCTGGGCATAAGGAAGTTAATTTGAACCTTAAAGTTACCTTGAACCCCTCTTAATTATATTAACTGTTGGACATTAACTGCTGTTTGCCAGCTCTGCCAGTTGCAGTTAGTTAGTTGAATGCACAGAAGAATATTTGCTGGCGGAGGAAAACTAACTGATTAAATAAACAAACAATACATATAATTTGTCAATAATAAATTGAACTGTTATAAAAAAGCAATATCGCTATTTTAAGGTTGGACTCATGTGCAGGTTCATATACAGATAATAAACAATGTTTAATGGTGAAACCGTCCAGCCTATTGCACAAAGTCCTTGTGCATTTTATATATTGGTGCAACAGAAAAGTGGTCTGGAGGAATAGTGTCAGGGCTATTTGTCATATGTGCTGTTAGTGCATGTAATTTGTTATTAAATATGTTTTACAAACATACTTTGGCTTCTCGAGGATTATTATATGTATTTGTTTACAATAATTAAATTGGCAAATTAAACACAAAACCTGATAATGTCTTAAATTCGCTTATACATACCAGTTAGGTTAGATTTGATTCGATTCGATTCAAATGTCATTGTACAAAGTGCATGTAAAGAGCCAATGTAATGCCGGGGAGAATATACTGTACAGTAGTGCAATGATGAGCATAAGTATTGATGGTGCAAAGATGCATATCTTTAGCAACATCTTGTGATAGATGTATGTATGCAATGCATCTCTGTTCATTGTATAATCTAAAACATTATCAAAATGAAATCATTTTATAAATAAATAATCAAAATCTAACATACAGTATTTGTTATATATATGTGAAAAAAATCCTGGAAAAAAATTTCTGAAACTATTGTATTATCGTGGACATTTCCTGAAAGCAAATTCAAACTAAAAAAGTTGGCTATAATTCAATCAATTATAGATTTTAGAAGTATTTTTTAAATTGTGCAATAACAATAACTTAAAGGTTTGTGCAATAACACAATTTTAAACTGTGATATATTTGTACAATGTCTATTCTTTATATATGCACATTTTTTCTTTCCTGTTGTAACAGAAATTTCTTCACTGTGGGATAAATAAAGGTATATCTTATCTTATCTTATCTTATCTAATGTTAATTTGTTGGCAGAAAATATTTTTTTTGTAGATTGTGAACGCATACATCACATAATAAGAGCCACCATATTACATGACAAACAAAAACAAATAAACAAAAAAATGAATAAATATTTTATTTTAAAAAATGCTCTTAATGTTGGCTGGCACAGTGGTGGTGTTGTTAACACTCTGGCCTCGCACCTCCCAGGGCGAGGGATTGATTCCTGCCTATCAATAGATTGGTGGGTCTGCAGATTGATGCAGTTATTGCAATCAAGTGCTATTAAAACAAATATTAAGTGTTAACCCTATTATAATTGTTAACCCTTCAATAAGAGTCAAAGAAAGATATTAAAACTGCTTTGCACCTGCCTCTAAAATGTCTTATTGGCTTGGTCATTGGTTATATATTCAATGCACTTTGTTTTTTCTGCTTCCTGTGAACTTGTGCCTATGTCTCCAAAGGTAAGGCTGTATTCACTTTAGCCACAGCCTCTGCATCTCCTACTCTGCATTACCATCTGCTTCTGCATTACCACCTGCTTAAACCTCTGCTGGCCTGTTTGCCATGGGTTCCCCGAGCACTGCCATTACACAAAGACATTTTCAATAACAGCTTAGAAGTGCTCTGTGTTTCAGTGAAGTTCACACCATACCAGTGGTCAATACACAGTTTCCTAAGTCCTTATATAAATCAAAGTGACACAGGGGCCTATTTGATGTCTGGTTAGAAGAGTTAAAAGGGAAGTATAATAAAGCCATTTCTTTTCTTCTCTCTTCCTCTGCCTGTGGGCTGGAGACAATGATGGCAGTTCAACACATATTGTGTTCCAATTACAGTAAGCCATTCTGTCTCACACACTGAAGAGGCCTAATTTTCATCAAGCAAGTAAGTTGAGACAGCTACAGTATACAGGAAAAATTGTAATACACTGTCTTGAAAAGTCACAAACTCTTATATTTAATAATATTTTTAATAATATATTATTATTATTATTATTATATTTAATTATACATTGTGTTTTTTATAACTTTTTTCCAACATGTTGTTCTATTTAGAGCAGCAATAATTATGGGCTAAGATCTTGTATTCATACCAGGAGATTTGGACCACTCCGTTAAAGCTTCTCCAGCCTTTCAATGGGATTATCTTCAGGACACTGTAATGGCCAATTCATGTGTTAAAATGATTCCAGAACAACCTCTCTTTCACACCTGGAGCACCAGCAATGTTGGTGTTGTTTACCAGGAATATGCCCATGCAACCAGAAAAAAAAAAATCTGATAAACGCTGATAAATTCTGATCACAACCTGTTTGTTCTCTTAACAAAATGTCAGGAGTGTTAAGTCACAGTTTCAACTATAAAGTTAAATTGTTCTCTCTTCACACTGCATTTTGAAGGATATCATTTGAGCCTGGCTAGTTCCTTCATTCACTCTCAACATGTTTAACAGTGAGGTGCCTTTGGTCAAGCAGAAGAGTTAAAAGACGGCATTAAGTTGAACTTATTTTGTTCAGTTTCATCAGTGTTTCATCATACTTGAACAGTTCTATTTCTGGTTCTCATCCCTGTCACCTGTGCACGCTAATTAAACCCGCCAGTTGTTTTACTGACAGAGACAGTATATTGTTGGTCAGTGTGGTGCAGTAGTTGTAGGCACTTACAGTGGAGGAGGTAGCTGAGTTCAGGGCATCAGTGTGGCTTGTTATACTGTTACCATATGTGCCTTAATCATTCTTAGCAAATAGAAATGTTTGGTTTGTAGTATTAATAGCTTGGGCATACTGTGGGTGTCCAATACACATGCTTTACTGATTCATCCATGCTTGAAATAAAAAAAAAATTAAGTAATGAAAAATATCAACACAGCATAGAGTGTGGATTTCTAGGAGACTTTTTCCCCTGGAGAACCAGATGGCCACTGAAGTATAAATATCAGTCAGTGTTGTTTTGTATTACAGATCAGATTACCTCCTCTCAACCTTGTGAACTCAGGAGAGCTGCAGTTGAACCTGTTATTGACATCATAACATTTTTATTTTGATACGTGTATGAAAATTCTATGTCCATGTAGCAATACCCATGAATTCACAGACATGATTTCAGGATGCAGCACTGTGGTGTAATTATGCTACTTATTCCTATGTGCACACATCTTTGATTTTACTTTTGTGTGGCGCGATCCTCTTGCTCCCTTTCCCTCAAATATTTCTGAAAGGACTATCACACCTTCATGAAAATTACTATAACCTGAAGCACACATGTATGCATGCACGCATGCACACACACACACACACACACACACACACACACACACACACACACACACACACACACACACACACACACACGCACGCACGCGCACACGCACACACACAATGATTCACACTTTTTCTCTGTCTCACACAAATGCACATTGAGAGCAGGAAAATAACAAGCTTGTGCACTGAGACAGACTCCTATGGCACAGTGAATTCTGAGACACCTTACCACATAGTACCTAATTACTGCTGTACACAACTCAATTCACCTCTTTTAAAGCAGAACTAGTAATAGGCTATTAGAGCTAACAAAAGGAGAGAGCAACAGGACTGAGATTATAATGGTACAATGTTCCAGGCAGTTACCATCATCAACACTGCAGAAGAAGCAAAAGGCTTTTTGGACTGCCAACTGGACTTCCAACTGTATCTGACTATTGACACAGATCTGACACAGAGAACCTTCATTACGGACTTTGCACAATCATCTGCACAATAATAATCACGAACAATCACTGCACGATCACTGTTACAATCATTTGCACAATTTGCACAAACCATTGCAGCTTTGCACACACACTGCAGTTTTCTCAAACTTTTTCTCTATTGTGGACTTTTACATACATTTGCACAATTTGCACACTACATAGACTGTTTACAGTGTGTATAAAATTTCATACTTTCATATTCTGCTTTTAATTCTATGTTCGATATATCTCCTTTTTATACCTATTCCTTTTACACCTATATTTATGGTATTTCATACTTTTTATGTATTTTAAGTTTATTGTACGGGGGGAACATGTTTCTTTACTGTGCATATGAAAATAAAACTTGAAACATAAATGTACAGCCTCTATTTCACCAAAAATGCGGGACAGAAAATATCTCATTCAAAAATTACAACTATTCTACATTTTTGCCTTGTTTAATTATTTGCTGAAATTGCTAAATAAATGTATTGAGAAACCAAATATTGGTTCAATTTACTTTTCATAACTCTATACTAGATTATTCTGTTCTGAAAATCTGGTTTTAGGTATTCATTAGCACATACATGGTATTTAATACAACATTTTAATTGTCACAATCTTATGTGCTACATTTATTCCATCACACACAGTGGAACTCTGTGAGGTTGTTAATAGGTGCAGAAGCTTACTGACAGTAATTTATATGAAACTCACAAACCACATCATCACATTAAAATTCACACATCACATAATGTTAATGTCAAAGGTCTACTCTTTTTTTCCCTGCCTGAGCATCTCCCCATAAGTGACAATGGAGATGCAGTTTCCTGAATTGTTTAATTATATTAGTAACACCTTTAACACACCGCAATGCATCCAGTGACTGGAAATCAAACCCATGCCCTCTGCATGGCCAGGAAGAAGCATACCACTGAACCACCAATGCCATAACCATATAGCTATAAGGAACTAGGGGAAATGAATATTATATTGTCTGAAGTGGTACTGGGGCATTTCACATCATTGAAGGAAAAATGCATTAAGCAATGTCCCAGGACAGAAGAGAATTTAATCTCATTGGCCAAGGAACTAAAACTGAAGAGAAGATGGATGTTTAATAGCCAGCATAACCCATGAAGGTTTTGCATGACCTAATTTTAAATACCCTGACTTGAATCCCATTGACGCTGTGAGTCCATCAGCATACTCTCCATAGCCTCAGGAAATTGATTATCAATGGCCAAGACGAATAGAACAAAACTCGCTCAAAAATGCAGTATAATTTTTTTTTTTTTTAAAGTTGCTTACCATATATTTCTCAATGCTCTAGGCTTACTTATTTCTCTTTCAATCAATCAATCAACATTTATTTATATAGTACTTTACAGCAACCTAAGTTGAACCAAAGTGGTTCACAGCACTAAAAATGACAATAAAGTGCCATTAAGAATAGAAATAAAAATACAAAAACAAAATAAAACATAATTATAAATAAATAAATGAAAAATTAAAGAAGTCATAAAAATTATAATAATAATAATAAATAAAACAAAAAGATTTAAAAAAATAAAACTATAACATATTAAAAGCTATTTTAAATAAATTAGTTTTTCTTTAAATCTTCAGTTTTGCCTTAAACAGAGGGAGGTCTGTAATGCTACATAACTCACCTTGACCGAGGGACCACTAACAGGTTTTTGTTAGCAGAATGTAAGGCTCTACTTTGTTGATAAAAACCTACTGTCTCACACAAGTAGGAAGGTGCCAGACCATTAATTGGATTAAAAACAAGCATCAAAAGTTTAAACTGAATGCGGAACTGTACCAGAAGCCAGTGGAAGGAATACAGGATTGGTGTGATGTGATCATATTTACGATTACTGGTCAGCATACGAGCCACAGCATTCTGCACAAGTTACAGACGATGTAAATGAGCTTGAGTGATTCCAACATAAAGTGCGTTGCTGTAGTCCAGCCGCGAAGCTAATAAAAGCGTGAATGGCTTTCTCCAGGTTGCTCTGATTTAAAAAAAAAAAATTTTAACCTTTGCGAGGAGGCGAAGATGTAAAAAGCCTGCCCTGACAACAGAGTCAATGTGTGTCTGAAAGTTTAAACAGCTGTCTAAAGTCACCCCCAAATTTTTGACTGCTTGGTTAAAATGAGGAACTGGAGAATCAAGACCAGCAGTGATAAAACTAGAAGGATTGGAGGTGCCAAACATAATACATTCTGTTTTACTCTCATTCACACAGAGACAGTTTTGTGACAGCCAAAGTTTGATGTCATGCAGACAACTGTAGATCAATTTAAGTGCATCAGATGAATTTGGCACAACTGGCAGATAGATTTGTAAATCATCTGCATACAGATGAAAAGAAACATTGTGCTTTTAAATAATCGACCCTAATGGCAGAATATACAAGGAAAATAAAACAGGGCCCAAAATAGAACCCTGTGGATTACCAGAGGTCAAAGGGGCTGAGGTGGAAGAGAGATCACCAATCATGACACAGAAAGTCCTATTTGTTAAATATGACCTAAACCATTGTAGTACGGGACCTTGAAGGCCAACTTCTTGTGCCAGACGTGTCAGGAGAATTGAGTGGTCAACAGTATCAAAAGCTGCAGTGAGGTCCAACGTCACAAGCAGCACAGGTTTTTTGGAATCAAGGGATAGGAGGATATCATTCTGTACCTTCAAGAGAGCGGATTCAGTGCTGTGGCGTGTTCTAAAGCCAAATTGGAATGTCTCTAGAACACGATTCTCTAGGACAGGCAACTGTTAATAAAAGAGAGGAGCCATGGACCCACTGTGTTAAAAACCTGCTTCAACACCCTAGATGGAATAATGTCCAGAGGACAGTTAGTTAGGGATTACCGCTGGACCACTTTAGACAGAAGAGAAAGTGACACTGGCTCAAACCTGTTAAACACAGATGAGGTCGTATAAGAAGAAGAACATGAATCAATACCATTAGAAGTAGTGTTAATATTCTGCCTAACAGAGGCTATCTTATCAACAAAATGATTAAGAAATTCATCACAAAATTACCTTGATACATGTTTCGGAACATTGCACACTGGATTTGTAACTGACTGAATTGTATTGAATAGCACCCTAGGACGATTACAACTGTGGAAATTACATTTGACAAGTACACACATTTAGCTTCTTAAACAGCATTTTGATAATCAGAAAGACTGTCACACAGTATACCCAGTGTTACTTGTAATTTATCCTTCTTCCACCTGTGCTCAGCTTGTCTACAGTGCTGCCTAAGGGCATGAGTACTGTAGTATTATTTAGCCAACGGTCAGGTTTGATCTTCATGGGTCTGTCCTTGTAAGGTGCAATGGAGTCCAAAATCCTTGAGCAGGTGGAGTAGAGGGTGGAGATAATCTCTTCTTCAAGCTTTTTTGAAAACATATCTTTTCATTGATTAAGAATACATATTTACTACTTTACTATTTACACTATGAGCAAAAATATACAGCACATGCATGTGCTTGACATGCATGTGTCAACGGGGCAAATATCCAGACACGTGTATTCCCAGTAGTGAAAAGGAAGTCGTGTTGTGTTTGGAAATGCGTCTCTCGACAGGGAAAAAGTATTCACAGTTGAGTATTATTTCCGCTCATATGAAAGTGGTTGTGAATGGGGACGGAGTTTAAAAAAGGTGGCCGAACAATTCCCTCCTATACCTGTCCCATTCCTCCGTTCTTACTCCAGTTGATGCCTACTTGTGTGGAATGTTAAAGGAGAATGTGTTCAACTGTGAAGAACTGTGCCAGCATTGCAAAATGTCCCCTTTTGCAGGAGTCTGCAGCCCACTTTGTTCCGGGAATCTTGGGTGAGAATCTGTGTAAATGATATGAACACTATCTACATCGCGGCGGTGCACACAGACTTCAAACACTTACTTTATGCATACCGTGGTATACCAACACTCTAATAGTGTGTATGTTAGTTTCTTCCAGGAGAAATAAACTCACAGAATGACAAAAAAAGTACTGTATAATGGTTCATCTATTTATTTCAGTACTGTATATTTTGGCACATACTGTACCAGCACACAGTCAAATCACATTATATGTGTAAACACAAAGTGGATATATTCATATGAAGTATGCCAAAAATAAAAAAATGGATTTGGATTCTTATTTCACCTGCTTGTATATCAACCCAAAATACTGGAGTGAGGTTTGGATCTACACCACTCACTCCAATAATTTGCACTCATATGTAATCAGTGTTTAAGTATATTCAGTAATTAAATTCAAGCACAACTGCTGCTGAAAAAGGCAGAAATCTTTTGTATCTTTAACACGCATTTAAAATTTGAATGATTGCTGGAAGAAATCACATATGTGTGTATGTACATTTCCAGACCAAAAAAATTGTTAAATAAACAAATCAAATCACAAAATCACAAGGGTCAAATTATTGGCCTGCATCAAGCAAAGAAAACATATAATATAAAACTACTGGAAAACATATAATATAAAATTACTGGAATTTGATTTAGAATAATTTTCTTTCAAAGTAATTTAGTATTTTATAAAATAAGAAATAAGACTGATTCCGCATGCACAGTGCAACAAGAACCAAAAGGATTTGGATTAAATAGCTGTGTCAACATTAAAAAAAAAAAAAAAACACTTTTTACTGAGAGTAATCGGAACAAATGCATCAATTGATAGTATAGGGATGAATAGCCATGTATGGGATGCGTAGACAAGGATGACAATGCCAAGACATGGGACTCAAATTGAGAAAGAGCGGTTCTGGAAGCATGAGACAATCTTTTTCCCTCATTGATCCCATTATCAAAACAATATCTCAGCCAAAAATTACCACAACTCTGGATGAAAATAAATGTTATGATTTTGTATAACTGGGTCGGGCTTTCTGGGATGGTACTCAAATGGTTCAGGTCATACTTAGAAGGGAGAGGTTATTATGTTAGTATCGGAGAGCATAAGTCTAAGTGGACATCCATGACATGCGGAGTCCCACAAGGCTCAATTCTTGCACCGCTCCTGTTTAGCCTGTATATGCTCCCACTAAGTCAGATAATGAGAAAGAACCTAATTATCTATCACAGCTATGCTGATGATACCCAGCTTTACCTAGCCTTATCTCCAAATGATTATAGCCCCGTAGACTCCCTCTGCCAATGCATTGATGAAATTAACAGTTGGATGTGCCAAAATTTTCTTCAGTTAAACAAGGAGAAGACTGAAGTCATTGCATTTGGAAACAAAGATGAAGCTCTGAAGGTGAATGCATACGTTCACTCAAGGGGTCAAACAACTAAAAATCAAGTTAAGAATCTTGGGGTGATTCTAGAGACTGACCTTAGTTTCAGTAGTCATGTCAAAGTAGTAACTAAATCAGCATACTATAATCTCAAAAACATTGCAAGAATTAGACGTTTTGTCTCCAATCATGACTTGAAGAACTTGTCGATGCCTTTATCATCAGCAGGGTGGATTATTGTAATGGTCTCCTCACCGGCCTTCCCAAGAAGACCATTAGACAGCTGCTGCCAGAATTCTGACTAGAACCAGAAAATCTGAGCACATCACACCAGTCCTCAGGTCCTTACACTGGCTTCCTGTAACATTCAGGATAGATTTTAAAGTACTTTTACTCGTTTATAAATCACTCAATGGCCTAGGACCTAAATACATTCCAGATATGCTCACTGAATATGAACATAACAGACCACTCAGATCATTAGGATCGAGTCAGTTAGAAATACCAAGGATTCACACAAAACAAGGGGAGTCCGCTTTTAGTTATTATGCTGCCCGCAGCTGGAACCAGCTTCCAGAAGAGATCAGATGTGCAAAAACACTAGTCATATTTAAATCTAAACTTAAAACTCATCTGTTTAGCTATGCATTTATTGAATGAGCACTGTGCTATGTCCGAACTGACTGCATTAAAGTATGTTTATCTAATATTTTTAACTGTTTTATTTTCACAGATAAACGGAGATGGACCAGCAGTTAGCCCTGTAGCGTGGATGGTAAACCCAAACGCAGAAGTAGTGCGAGCAGGCAGGATACTGTAGTACGGCAACCGTACTGTAGTCCCGGATAAAGCAACGGTAGAAGTTCGCAAACCCGAGAAACCATTGAAGTTGTTTGATGGTCTTGGGTAGGGGCCAATGACACACAACTTCCAGTTTCTGCGGGTCCATGGCCACACCCTGGGGCGAGATGACAAAACCCAGGAACGTGGTGGAGCGCTCGTGAAAGGCGCATTTTTCCAACTTACAGTACAGTTGATGGGCGAGCAATCTCTTAAGGACCGCTCTGACATGCTGGGTGTGTTCTTCAACTGTACATGAGTAAATGAGGATATCGTCGAGATAGATGAACACCCACTGGCCTAGCATGTCCCTGATTACATCAGGCGGCGGGTGGATTGCAGAGGCCAAATGGGATAACCAAACTTTCATAGTGTCCGGTGGGGGTTATGAAGGCCGTTTTCCACTCATCGCCCTCTCTGATGCGCACCAAGTTGTAGGTGCTCCGGAGGTCCAACTTTGCGAAGATGGTGGCACCAGAGAGAGCGTCCAGGGCTGAGTTGGTAAGCGGCAATGAGTGTCGGTTTTTGATGGTGATGTTATTGAGCCCCCGATAGTTGACACAGGGGCGTAAGTCACCGCCTTTTTCCTTCATGAAGAAGAAGCCCGCGGCACCAGACGAGGAGGAGGGCCGGATGGTGCCGTGCCGGAGGGCGTCAGAAACATACTCCTCCATTGCCTGCATCTCGGTGGCGGAGAGCGAGTACAGTTGGCCGCGGGGAGGGAAAGAGCCTGACTGAAGGTCAATCTCCAAGTCGTAGGGGCGATGAGGAGGGAGGTTGGGTGGCCCATCTTCTGCAGAACACTTCAGCCAGGTCCCGATAGGCGGCGGGGTTGGTGTTGGTGTCGACATCGGGGGCCTCGGACCCCCTAGAACACGTCCCAGCCGGGGCCCGCAGGCAGAGTTCGGTGCAGGTCGACCCCCATTGTAGGATCCGGTTTTGTGTCCAGGAGATGAGAGGGTTATGTTGAAGCAGCCATGGGTGTCCGAGGATGATGGGAGGAGATGAGATGGGGGGTGAGGTGAAATTGGATCTGTTCTTGATGTTTGTCTATGATGAGGGTGATGGGTTGAGCCTGAGCGGTGATGAGACTGGAGGAAAGGGGCCGACCGTCGACAGATGTGATTCGAACGGGCTTGGATAACGCCTCAAACTCCACTTCCAGTTATTTGGCATAAGAAGATTCAATGAAGGGGTAAGAAGGAAGAAGGAAGGGGTACGGGGCGTGAAATGGGGCAGTGATGGCGTGATTGGCGGCAGGATGTGAGGAGCTGGCTTGGGGCGGGCAATTCGGAGGGCGAGTTGAATTAAGCCCTCCAATGTGGCTGGGAGTTCACGTCTGGCGAGCTTGTCCTTAATGTGCTGCCAGTCCCTCGTAGTAGGCTGGCCGAAGGGCGGAGTCTCCCCAATCGGTCCTAACAGCGAGGGTTCGGAAATCAGCCGTGTAGCGGCTCACAGATAAGCCTCCCTGCCGCAGATAATACAACTTGGAGTCGGTCTCCACCTCGGCAGCAGGATGTTCAAAAGTTAGCTTTAGCTGACAGGTGAACTCTGTGTAAGAATAGGCGACATCTGAATCAGAGTGAAGAACCGCGTGGCCCACTCAGCTGCCTGCCCGGATAGCAACTAGACGAGAAGTGCAACGCGCCGTCGGTCTGAGGAGTATCTGGTGGAATTAAACTCAAACACAAGATCCAATGCTGTTAAAAACACACTACATTTCACATCTGTGCCGCTGAGCGGCCGGTCCGCGGAGGGTCGCTTTCTCCTGCCATAGCTCCGCCACCTCGCGGCGCAAGGCCACGACATCTTGGATGCCTTGGCGGAGAACCGCGACCTCACTATGGAGCTGATCGATCAGCTTAGCATGTTGGTCAACCACATCACAGAGGTGAGCGTAATCCGCTGGGTTTACTGCTGATGGCTCAGTCATTCTGCCACAGATAAACGGAGATGGACCAGAAGACTAGCATTTAGCCCTGTAGCGTGGATGGTAAACCCAAACGCGGAAGTAGCACGAGCAGGCAGGATAACCACGCTGTTTATTTTAAGAACTCTCCCGGAGCGAGAGCAAGAGTCTACACAAATAAACTCGCGTTCTAATAACACACACTCAATCGAAAGTGAAACCCAAGAAAGTGAGTACTCACGGTTGGACGGACAAAATGTCGGAGATAGCATGGGCAAACTCAATGACTGAGCGGTGTGAAGCGCCATCTTGTTTCCTTTTATGCTTCCTGACTTACGACCGTTCTACTTCCGTGTCCTAGTGCCGGTCGTGTTGTGAGTACGCATGTGTGAGAGAACCAGAGGAACAGGTCTCAAACTCCATTTCCCAGCAGGCATCATGGACTACAAATATGGCCGCCGGAAACTACAACACCCAACATGCATGCACACGGTCTCGTTCACAAGAGTTCTGATTGAACTCATCTGTTCCTCACTTCCCACAATTACAAAGGCCACTCGAAAACATTGCAACAATGCAAAGTATTGTTTAGTACCTTCCCGTCTAAACTTACCAAGCCTTGGAGTTGTATTTTGGATATTCAGCTTTTGACCACAGTTTTGAATAAGGATTTTGAGTTTTGCCCTGACCCTACCATTGTTGTTTGTACCTCGCCTGATCTTGCCTGTTTTTGACCTTCCCTTTTGGATTACCGTTTTGGAATTGTTTGTTGGTATAGCAATAAACCTCTGCTGATACACGCATTTGCATCCATCCCTACCCTCATTCCTAACAGCATGACATTTGTTTTGATTTTAAATCTAATTTTAATTAGTTTTAAAAGTTTCATTATTTGCATCTTTAATCAAATTTTACATTTTATTTTTTTATTATTATTATTATTTTTAAAAAGTATCTTAAATCATATTTTTTTTTTAAGTTTTATTGCCATTGTTTTCTATTTCATTTTATCATTATTTTCTTCTCTTTTATGTAAAGCACTTTGAATTACCATTGTGTATGAAATACAAATAAACTTACCTTGCCTTGCCTTGAAGGTAATCAAAGCTAAAGTCAACCATATACACAACATACATGCAGATGATATGGATTAAATCAGGGGATACAGAATGTGATCTTGTGAATTGTGACATTTCACTCTCACAATACCTAATGGGCATTAAGACCCTTTCGTACATACAGTAGGCTGATAAGAAATCTCCTAGAGAGTTTTCATGGGAGAAAATTGCCGTACTCCTGGAGATTTCCTGGAACTCCTGGCCTCTCATAGGACTCTCTTCAAACTCCCTGAGCCTCTCTTCAATCTCACCAATCACAGCAAAAAGCCACAGAGTTATTGGACGTGTCAATTGTTTCCGTAAAACTTTTCACACACTCTCCTGGAACTCGGAGACTCACTCCTCTGGCACTCATGGACACTCGCCTAAGTCACAGAGCTCTCCTGGTTCTCATTGATCTATTGGATGCAGGACAGCGATATCCAGATTGAGAAATAACTGAAGAGATCGAGAAGTAAAGAAAATGTTCTATAAATTCATGTGGGAAACAGGAGAATGACCACATTGGTGAGTGAGCTATGTATTCTGTGGGGCCATGGACACATGCATTGCTAGCATCATTCTCTTGTGTCTTGCTTGTGACACTCTTTCTAAGATCTCCTTTCAGTTGCAGGCCTTTGGTCAAGCAGTCCTCGATTCTCTCCTTGTTCCCATACAAGCACTCCTCATTCCCATTCGCAAACCTATATATTTGCGAACTTGTTCTCATCAAAACTTTTCTCAAATCCATATGTGCTTGATGTATCACCTTTTCTAGGTCAGAGAATGATCATATTGTCACCAAATTGCATTGTACAAGATTTTTCATTGGACTCTTGTATGTATGAAAGAGGATTTAGTTAAGGCAATAACTATGAAGGCAAAATAAAGAAGCATGCCAAAAAAGTTTGAATGTCTTGCAAAAGCTGACTTACATGTCTTACATTACATGCTAGTTGTAATAACAAAATAAAACTTAAATGCAATAAATGAGATTGATGTCTTCATCCTATTTGTTCCCTGTAGAATTGCCCCCCATGATGTTTCAATTCATCTTTGCTAGTATTTAAAAATTGTTATTTTATTAACCTGTAAGCAAAATAGAAAGTGTTCCCTCTTGTTTTATGCAAATCACTGTTTTAACATTGACAAGTTTTGGAAGAATTGTTTGTTGTTGTTGTTTAGGCATTGAGCCCACAACCAATCCTACTCAAGCTGACTTACAAGCAGAGGTGGAAAGTAACGAATGACATTTACTCGCGTTACTGTAATTGAGTAGTTTTTTTTGTGTACTTCTACTTTTTAAAGTAGTTTTTAAAATCTATAATTTTACTTTTACTTAAGTATGTTTTGTTTGAATTATTGTAATTCGCTACATTTTAAATCATATGCGCTACTGAGTAAAACAAATGAATGAAAATGCAAAAAATATTCTGCTTTGTATAAATGCTTGGTTGCGCTCGCGCATGTATATCGTGTCCTGGTCGCGCGCCGCTCCAGACTCCACTCCAGGTTTTCTGACTGTCCCCACATCGGCATCTACCTGACCTTCCACACGGTCGCTTCCGCCCTGAGAGTGACGTCATCAACCAACGCAACCATATATAAACCAGAGAGCAACGCGGGAAAGAGGTAAGAGATTGTGATTTTGGCGTTTTGATATTTGGTTGTGACTTTTTGCCTCCGATTGACTTTGATTATTGTTTGGTTGGTCTTTGTATATATTTGTAGATAATTTCACTGTATGTTTGTGAACTCAGCAGTAGTAGGGACGTGGCTGCCATTTATTTTGGGAAGAGGGAATTTATTCACTGTTTTTGGTTTAGGGAGTCAGGGAAGGTACCTGTATTTTTGTTTGTGGTTTTTAATTTTTTTTTGCAGGTAATCTAGCTACTAAATGTAAATACCATTTAGTTTATTATTTTGGCCTGGGTCCACCCTGAATCTGATCCTCCTTCTCCTGTGTGTGTGTGTGTGTGTGTGTGTATTTTTTTGTAAAGCAATACAAACCTCATTATTTCATCAGTTAATGACTGGATCTAGTTCTTTCTGCCATATACCACCATTTCCATACAGTTTAAACTAGAACCCTGAACCATTCTTTTGCTGTACGGCCGACACCAGACTGGGATGTAACGCCATATTTAAGTGACCACTTTGATTTTCAAGCACAAGAAAAACAACAGCTTTATTATGCAAAGGTGTTCCTTCAGTTAAAGACAACTAGTTTGAGATTTATATATGCTCATCTTTTTTTGAACTACTCTAGAATGCCTCATCCCACCCCCGCTGTTTAAAAAAATAATAATAAAAAATTACTCAGTAACGTTTACTCTGAAAATTTTCAAAAATTTACTCTGTAATTTTCAGTTTTCTTTTGATTTCTTTTTAGTTCCCTAATTAATAATCCTTCGCTATCTCCAAACGGAAAGGTCTTCCTATGCGTATCATAAGCACTCTCACATACTACTATAACCCACCAAGCAGGAGAGAACACGCAAGAGAAGGGGAGAACACGCAAACAGACCTGATGTGGGAATGAAACCCAGAAGCTGGAGGTGCCAGCAGACAGTGCTAACCACTAAGGCACTGTGCCACCTATCTGTCAGTGAATACCACTAGAGGGTGCCAAAGCGCCCAGAGACTCCATTTTGTTTCCTATTGTTTTCATTTGTAGTTGTTTATGTTGAACTGTATTCCCCAGAATGCACCTCAGTCAGGTGATGTTGGCACTCACCTGAACCGAGGTAGCTCATTAGTTTTGTTATAAATGTTCCTGAGTTCAGTTAGGTCTGGTCTTGCATCTGTTTGATTTGGTTGCTGTTCGTTTCAGTTAAGTGGTTTGCTGTTTTGTTTCCTTGTGGTGTTTTTGTGTAACTTCTGAGTGTTAAATCTATCATGCAAATCTCCTAGCCTGTATTATCTCCTAGCCTTTGTGTATCTCCTAGCCCTTGTGTTAGCTTCTAGTCTGTATGTAACCCCTAGTCTGTGTAGCTGTTAGGTTGTCATGTTTGGTTTGTCTCCTGGTTAAGTTCTTGTTCTGTTTCCATTTGTGTTCATTAAAAGACTTTCACCTGCCATCACCTCTGCTATTATGCCTCTCTGTCAACTCACGAACAGCACACGTAACACTATCAAGTATTGTACAGGTTGTCCCCTACTAACAAATGAGTTTCATTCCGGGAGTTCATAAGTTGGATTTGGAAGTCAGACAAAGTGAGTCCTATATGCCTTTGACATATATACAATGTGAAGGATACCTCTACCTTTGTAAAGAATCGTGCTTTGTGTGTATTCACCATCAGGACAACTTTACAGGCCATTTTCTATCATCATGCTTCTGGTCTGATTCATTGAAACTGATTAGGCTGACTCATTTCTCCTGCCCCCCTACATGTATACACATACAATACCAAAGTTTTCTAGATTTTCATTCACTTACAGATTCACTGAAAATATTGTTTTATTATTATTAAAATTATTATTATTGTTTATAATTGTAAATATTGGTATATGGTTCACTTCAGGGTCTATTTTAGCAAAAAACATGAGCTACTTCCGTGACTTGTGCGCATATACAAATGTTCATAGAACCGCGGTCCATTTGTATCTGCAGAAATTCATAACTCGAATGATCGTAAGTCGGGAACTACCTGTATCATAAACTGTGATAAGTGGTTACACTATTCAAACAGTCATTGTTACAATCTTATTTCAGACGAAAGTGATTTTTAATAATCAAAAAATAATCATAAATAAACAGCTAAACTAGTCGGGTTTAAATTTAGATTGTGCTCTTGGTAAAGATTTCTTTCTATGTCACATATTTTCACACCGTAAACACTGTTTCTTTTCATGTGATGCAAGCCTGTTTAGGAGTTTTTCTTTCATAAGTAAACTTTAAACTGTGATCTGTTATAAACAATATATTATGTTATATTACAACTGTTATGTTATAACTACAGTATAATGTTGTAACTATTATAAATAAAATAATGACTTATATACCAAACATATTCATGAGGAAAATGAAATAAATGTGCATTCCTTATATATTTTACCTGTTAAAATGATTTAAGTAAGTTCCACTACTATTTTGTATATGTGCCAGCAAAAAAAGAAAGGAAGGAATGAAAGAACGAAGAGCAGTTGCAAGGATCTATCCTGGATGTTAGGATTCAGTCCATGTCGTGACTCTGTGTGCAGGGTAAAGCCAATAAGAATAAGAAAGCCAATAAGAAAGAAGTATCATGGGATTCACAATAAAAAAAACTTTGCACCTTGTGGACTGGGAGTAAAAGAGAGTGGGGGAAATGGCAGAGAATACAGACTGGAATTAGGTATTGAATGCCAACATACACTAGCTTCAGCCATAGTTGTTCAAAAGACTTTCATTTCCATATTATGTGAATTATCTGTACTGGCATCTGACACTGGGATTTACATGAATACTGTACTATGCACCTATATACACACAGTATATGCCTCTGATAGGACTCTATCTAGTCAGGATTATTTCATAGTCCTCATTTTACCCATCTTTATCCTTTCCGCCACTCACTAAAACACAGAACACTTAGCAGTCAAATTCCACACAGTTGTAGATCCATATCACTCACCTTTCTTGACTCCACCATTTATGAACATAGTGGTGCTCCACCTGCTCCCCTGGACACATTCCACCACCAGACTTAGGCAAGGGAGCAGTATGACCTGCCTCTGACTTCCCTATGTCAAAAGACTAAATCTGTTACTGCCACAACCTAAATTAATTAATAGGAACAAATCTCATATTTATTCTGTGGAGACACTGGAGTGAGGCAGGCCCAAACTGAGGGTCAAAGCTCATCCCACCATACAGGATCACAGGGTGAGCACCCATTTGTGCACTTTCATGATGGTGGCATAGTTAGTGTCTCACAACAAGAGCTTGCAGCTGATATACAGCACAGGGATTTCCACCCCTTTAACTATGGCCCCAGTTATTTGTCCAATGTATCAGAAGTCAAGAAAGGGGGAATGAGAAGTCAACAGAATGTTAAAGTAGTCTGCCACAGAGTGCAGCTTTTATGTGAATTAAAACCTGTTGGCATAGCAATGGCCCTTCATTTTTAGTAAGGTCAGTTAGCAGACTGGTGACATCTGATTAATTGGCACAGACCTACAATCACTCTACCTATAGGCTGCAATTATTGTTGTCTTACCAATTTGGGTATGCACCTAGTCATAGCTCAAATGTAAGCCCATTTACCATACTTCCACCCATCCTATTGCACACTGTTTGGATTTGCTATGAGTTCGACCATCTGTTGGGTTTTGTCCACAGGTCTAAATAGTATTGAATTTTATAGTAGATGACAGCTAAGGAACTGGAAGGATTGCACCCTTATAGTAATTTGAATGGGGAGAACACTGTGGAGGAATTTTCTATGAATAATAGAGGTTCCGGCCATTTATCTAAATGGTGACCAGTCCAGTGTACAAACCTCCTAATCATGTTTTGAGGATTTGATTAAATACTGGTATGATTTGATTTAAATTTAGCCAGTGAAGAGTGCAAAACATAAACAGGGTGTCTTGATCAGGAGTATTTTGATTTACCAGCTGACGTACCCAACATGACAGATATAGTATCACCTGAATGTGAAAACCTAGCCAGTACTACCTGGCCATGAGAATTTTCAGCGTTTTGTCTTGACATTTCAAGAATGGCTCTTCATGACAAATAGCTGGGGCATTTTACAGTTTTTAGGGTGTTCTGCATCATATTTCATGAATGTGAAATATGGGTGCAGAGTGCAAGGGTGGGCTGAACCCAATGGCCCTCACTTTTACTTGGTGTAAGGCATCTAGCTATCCATCTATCCACCCATACAGTACATCCATACATCCATCCATCCACACATCCATCCCTCAAACAGAGAAATTGGGGCACAGAGAAAGGAAGGGGGGAAAAAGGAAACAATTAGAATAAAAAAAAGAGGGAGGGTGAAGTGTAGGACTCACTTGCTCCTAGATATGCTGCCAGTGGTCCTCTGCCAGCAGGGCTGCCTCTTCTGGTGATGCTGAATAGTGGCACTGGAACTGGAGTCTCAAGAGGATAATTAATGTGTCCATGTCATTCTGTAGTTCCATCTTGGAAAATGTGAAGTGCAATATGATCACAGTGGCTACCAAGACTGTTGGTGGACCAAAGCACATGCCAATCGTCTACCTTGGTCTGAAGGGGCTGCTCCTACATTATGCACAGCTTGAGGAGAGCATTTTGTTGCATTTGATGAATGATCTTCATGGTTGCTGTGAATAAGCAGGACTTTATTATGATGGGTCTTCCTCAATCTCCTGGCTATTAGTGTTACACTTTGACTAGAAATGAAAGAAGGGAGGCAGGCTTGGAACAACTCAGAAATCATCTTTTTATTTCTCATCACCATTATTTTTGCTTTTCAGCAATTTGGATGTACTCTGCCCACACATACCTCTGTTCTGCTCGTCACTCTTACTCTTTCCCATGTTCTCTCACTCTCTCTTGGTCCTATCTTCTCCACTACACTTGAGCACTCATTAGACAATTAGTCCTTACCACTTACTATACTTTTCCCAGCATTACCCTCCATTCACAAACTGGCACTCGACTGTGTCTCCGCCTGCACAATTAACTCTTGTGATTATGTTTTTCTTACTCAGCTAATGTCACAGCACATCAATCCCAGTGCACACATAGCCTATTCATGCCATCTTATGCAACACGTAAGGGGCAGAGTTTTGTTGTGTGTGATGCATGTAGAAATTATTCTCACTCCAGCTGTAAAATTTACTTTAATTAATTTTATGAAAGACAAATCCCCAAGTAAATCTTTGTCCTCGTAAGACTGCTTTTATTGGAACAAACAGGTCAAAGTCAGTTAGAGCAAAAGCTGGACTATAAGGAAGATGCTTTAATACCTCAAAACAAAAGCAGAGTTTTAACAGTATGTTCAGAATAGTGCAAATGTGCATTGTCATGCAAGATCACAATGCCCTTGGATAGCAGGTCTCTATGTTTAATCCAAAGTTTGACCTTCGGCTCTTCAATAAGCATCTCACTATTGAGCATTGTTGAGTGTTTCTTTATAATGTTCCAATACTGGCCTTTTAAGCATCAATTTTCCAGCTGATGGTTGACTTTCAAACTTTTTATTGTGTGGCAATTAAAGATGGTAGTGGTAAAAATTGGGAATGAGAATTGGGAAAGAATTTGGGAACGACAGCTACTCAGCCACGAAGTAGTAGACCACGTAGAGTGGGGTCAGTGGATGCTGAGACGCATAGCGGACAGAGGTCACCAACTTTCTGCAGAATCAATAGCTACAGACCAGCAAATTTCATGTGGCCTTCAGATTAGCTCAAGAACAGTGCATAGAGAGTTCCATGGCCAAGCAGCTGCATCCAAGCCTTACATTACCAAGTGCACTGTAAAGCATCGGCCGTTGTGTAAAGCACACTGTTCTCTGGAGTGACAAATCATGCTTCTATGTTTGGCGATTTGAAGGACGAGTCTGGGTTTGTCAGTTGCCAGGAGAACAGTACTTATCTGACTGCATTGTGCCTAGTGTAAAGTTTGATGGAGGTGGATTATAATGTGGGGTTGTTTTTTAGAAGTTGGGCTCGTGCCCTTAGTTCCAGGGAAAGGAACTCTTAATGCTTCAGCATGAAGACATTTTGGACAATTACATGCTCACAACTTTGTGTTAGAACAGTTTTGAAATGGACCCTTCCTGTTCCAACATGACATTGCGCACCAGTGCAAAAAATCAAGGTCCAAAAGAACATGGATAAGTTTGGTGTGGAAGAACTTGACTGGTCTGCACCTCCTGAGTCCTGACCTCAACCTGATAGAACACCTTTTGGATGAAAGCCAGGGATTCTCATCCACCACCACAAATGCACTTCTGGAAGAATGGTCAAAAAGTCCCATAAACACACTCCTAACCCTTGTGAAAAGCCTTCCCAGAAGAGTTAAAGCTCAATTTTTTTTTTTAATGTGTTGTTTTGTTTCATATAATATTTCATACACACGTGGACAAAATTGTTAGGACCCTCCGGTCAATGAAAGAAAAACTCACAATGGTCACATAAATAACTTTAATCTGACAAAAGTAATAATTAAAAAAAATTCTATGAATGTTAACCAGTGAAAGTCAGACATTGCTTTTCAACCATGCTTCAACAGAATTATTTAAAAAAAATAATAAAAACTCATGGAACAGGCCTGGACAAAAATGATGGTACCCCTAGAAAATACTGAAAATAATGTGACCAAAGGACTGTAGCCAACCTCTCTGGACGTAGCCGCAGGAGGAAAATTGATGACAAATCAAAGAGACGGATAATCCGAATGGTAACAAAAGAGCCCAGAAAGAATTCTAAAGAGATCCAAGGTGAACTTCATGCTCAAGGAACATCAATGTCAGATCGCACCATCCGTTGTTGTTTGAGCCAAAGTGGACTACATGGGAGACGACCAAGGAGGACACCATTGTTGAAAACAAATCATAAAAAAGCCAGACTGGAATATGCCAAACTACATGTTGACAAGCCACAAAGCTTCTGGGAGAATGTCCTCTGGACAGATGAGACAAAAATGGAACTTTTGCCAAGGCACATCAGCTCTATGTTCACAGATGGAAAAATGAAGCATATCAAGAAAAGAACACTGTCCCTACTGTGAAACATGGAGGAGGCTCTGTTATGTTCTGGGGCTGGTTTGCTGCATCTGGCACAGGGTGTCTTGAATCTGTGCAGGGTACAATGAAATCTCAAGACTATCAAGGGATTCTAGAGAGAAATGTGCTGGCCAGTGTCAGAAAGCTGGGTCTCAGTCGCAGGTCATGGGTCTTGTAACAGGACAATGACCCAAAACACACAGCTAAAAACACCCAAGAATGGCTAAGAGGAAAACATTGGACTATTCTAAAGTGGCCGTCTATGAGCCCTGACCTCAATCCTATTGAGCATCTTTGGAAGGAGCTGAAACATGCTGTCTGGAAAAGGCTCCCTTCAAACCGGAAACAACTGGAGCAGCTTGCTCATGAGGAGTGGGCCGAAATACCTGCAGAGAGGTGCAGAAGTCTCATTGACAGTTACAGGAATCGTTTGATTGCAGTGATTGCCTCAAAAGGTTGTGCAACAAACTATTAAGTTAGGGGTACCATCATTTTTGTCCAGGCCTGTTCCATGAGTTCATTTTTTAAAATAATTCCGTTGAAGCATGGTTGAAAAGCAATGTCTGACTTTCATTGGTTAACATTCATAGAATTCTTATTTATTATTACTTTTGTCAGATTAAAGTTATTTCTGTGACCATTGTGAGTTTTTCTTTCATTGACCGAAGGGTACCAACAATTTTGTCCACGTGTGTATGTGGCATAATTTTGTAAGAATGTAAAAAGTCACATTAAGAGTCACATACTTTTTTTTTTTTACCTTTTATTAATAATGGGTCACTTGGACCACTGCACAAAGTCACCTCCATTCAGTATATTCAGGTCATCAGCTGACCTTTTTTGGGTACATAGTGTTACTGAACCTATACCTGACCAAGAGAAACAACCCTTTTTCCAAAGCTCCACAGTCCATTCCTTATGCTCCTTAGCAAACTGAAACAAGTTTTTTTGACTTGTTTTTGTCAAACCTTAAGTGATTGCCAATTAAGACCATTCATACTTTTTCTCTGATCATATTTTGTCCTTGAAGATGATGGTTCCCCTCTATCTTTCCCAGTTTTAATAATGCACTTTATTTACTTTATATACTTAGTCTTCTGACATTGTTTTTTGTTTTTTTTGTTTTTTTAAGAAATTATGAACTACTCACTGCATCAGTTAGGGTTAAATAACCTGTTGCCAGCTGAACCATATTAATCACTGTAATTGTCCAAACAGAAAGAAAATCAAACTTGTCGGAATGTAGGATCTGAATTGTATGGTAGCTGGACAAATGTTTTTGACCTCTAAGTCTTATAAGGTATTAGCATGTTTAAAAGGCATATATTAGGTGAGCTTTAAATGAAAAACTGGGCTTGAAATAATTTTGGGGGGCCATGATACATTATGATACCAAATACCATAAATTTACAACTGCTCCAACCAGATAAAAATGAAAGTTGCTCGGACACATAAAGTAGCTAACAAACAAACAAACAGTAAAGTTTGTTTTGAAAGTAAAGTTAAGTTTTGTAAAAGTAAAGTTCTCTAGTTGAATAAACGAGTCACATAGACATCGAGAGAATTAGAAAGAGAGTATGGGAGAGTTAGCACCTTAAGATCAGATCCAAGAGGAGACAGGAAGGTAGTAGCATGGAAGATTTAACACATTAACATCTGATCCACAAGAAAGAGAGGAAGAGAGTAGAATTTACACAAACAAACAAAAACAAGCAGACTAAGAGCAGTGAGAGTCAGGAACACACAATTTCGACCCTTATGGGCAGTAATTAAAGCACAGAAATTAAATCACACAATAAAATATTATTATGCTTTGCTGTTTGCTAGTCACTTGGGTAAATACTGAGCCTTTTTAATCTGACTTGATCCTTATATATACCTTGCTTTTCTGGTTTTCCTGCTTCGCATAGTCCATTGTTCTAGTGTTTTCCTGATTCTCTGTGTGAGAACTCAAGCCTGGTTTTTAACCTTGATTCTGGGAAAGGTTTTGAGTTTATTCTCAATGAGACAATTTTGATATTGTATACTGCAGTGTGTATTTTTGTGTCTCATTAAAACATGGATCCTGACCATACTCTTAGCTTCACATAAGCATTCACAGCCTGGGCACAGATAAAATCACAGACCACGCACTGATGTCAGGCTCTTTTATTTAAAAGAGGCATGCTAAGCCAAGACCTGAGTCAATGAAGAGGGAGTTGTCTTATTCACTGTCTATGGGCAGAATGAGAGCTCATCTTTATTGTGAGACATTAGAACTTACTAACCTGTACCTTCCGGTGGAACCCTTTTACAGTCTCCCAACTTCTGCATAATGGTGACAGGAAATTAGGTTTCCTGGAGCAGGAAGCATGCCAATTTCTCTCTACCAAGTTCCTGCAGTCACCACACACTCCTCCAGCTCTGAGAAAGGGGTTGTATATGCATTAGTGTCCTTGGTCCTCGCAAAACATTGCAGGAAAGCATAGTATCTGACCAGGGTGAACTCACAGCCTGCAAGATCACTTGAAGATCAGTTCTTCAACAACCATGATGAGGACCATGAGTGTTGTGAGTTTTCTAATCACAAGACTATAAGACAGTATTGTTCTTTCTCAGTTTTTTGGGAAATCACTACCCCTAGGCTGGTTTTGGAGGCATCTGTACAGCTGTTGAAATGGCAGTCAAAATCTGGGCTGTTCAGGATCAGGCATGGCGAAAGCTTGCCTTGGTACTTTGATTCACACCATCTGTCCTCTTTTCTTGATCTGTTTTTTTTTTTTATGGGCAGCAGCATGCAGTACTTCACCAGGCCCACCTTCCTAACAGATTCAGGATAATGGATAGTGTCACCCCCTTTAAAACTATGCTCTCTTGGCCCCTTGTAATTGTGGTAGTGGGCCCTTCAGGACCAACCCAATTCTCTCATAGGACATACTGATGATACATACATCATACATCAGGCCTAAAGGCCTGGACAATTGAAGAGCTCAGGGATTTTCTTGGGATACGAGTGGGCCAGGCACATGACGGCATTGATTTTGAAATGTGGTTCCACCAGCAACACTGTAAACACGAATAAGTTGGCAAAACTAAAAAATTTTGAGGTAATCCGTTACAAGTACATCAGTTACATCAGTTACATTACAATACAAGTAATGATGTTTCCAATTTTAAGTAAACAGAACTATCCGTTTTTGAGTTTGTTGTACTCATTCATATTAATCGTTATTTACTTGCATTACTGAGTAGCCTAACTCATACTATCATTTTTTTTTTTAGTTGTTGCAAATTAAATAAATTGTTGTTGGTCTTTCGCCTGCTCCTAGCAATGGGTCGCCACAGCGGTTTCCCACAAGTTTTTTTACGCCAGATTCCCTTCCTGAGAGATTTAAGTTGGTGGAACTTTAAGGAGAAAGTTACTGTGGCTTAAAATATCAAATTTGTTCAGCTAACTTGAAAAGTGTAATTTCTACAAACTCAAATACTCAAGTTCTAAATACTCACCAAGGTCTATTAATTTGAACTAATTGTAATTGTTTAAGTTAACAGTACTCAATATGTTTAATTACTTTGAGCATTAGGGTTTACAGTGAAGTTGAATTCATGACTGTGTCATTGTGTGGACAGCAACCCCCTCTGCCCAGGGGGTAGACAGTAAAAAAATCAGATTTGAGCTGTCTATCTTAAATAAACTTTTCTTGATTCCCAAACCTCAATGATTCATATAATTGTTGGCCTTCTTTTCCTAACGAAAGTTTCCTTCTTTGCTAGCCTGTTGGAACAACAAAGACAGAGAATTAGTGGCAGGAATGGCCAAAGCAGATGCTTCAGCTGCTCCAGCTTCTTCCTCTTCTGCCATGCCAGACAAATGTGGTTTGGTGTGTTTTTTGTCATCATTGCCTCAATTTTTTCCACTCCCTCATCTCTATTTGTGTGGTGCCAGGAAGCCCAGGCCAGACTCCCTCAATCAACAGAGGTAGGAAGGTCGGAGATCAAATCAATTACCATGAGCTACTATATCTCTCTGACTCCTAATCGGACCTCAGTGGCAGGGACCCCTTGGGTGTCCCTATGTACTCAAAGCCCAAGAGGCTTCTCCATACCTTAATACTTTTGGGTTTGGGAAAAGATTGTGTCTGGGTTATTATTATTCTAAGATTTTGTGCCTTTCAGGGTCAGCTGGTTGGTCGGAGCACAAGCTGTGAATGGAGGGCACAGATTGTTAGGCAGGCTTTCCAGGAAGGGTTGGTGTGCCCAATTTCAGATTTTGTGTGGGGACAAAGGACCAGGAAAAATATGTCATCCCTCCACTGTCCACTGTGCTAAGACCAAGGAAGGGCAGAGGACATTCTTCAACATTGACCATTCCTTGTAATGTGGTAATAGAGTATATGCCAAACAATTTCATTTAATCTGAAGGTAAAAAAAAACAAACAAACAGAAGTTAATCATAGACACCTGTTTTGATACTTTGTGTATAGCCAGACTGGCTGTACCAAGCACTTGGCAACCCTGAGTAGGAGTTTGAACTGTCCCTGAGAAGAGATGTTGAGCCAGTAAGATCAAGGGTGTTGTCCTCTTTGGTGGCTGTGGGAAAACAGAATAAAAGATCATCAGCAATTTCAGATGCACAGTCAAACTTATTTGTGATAACATGTGGTGCTCTTTTATACTCAACCAACTTCTGCATTTGGATGAGAAGAAATAAGGCTCCAGTTGTGCTTTGTGATTGTAACCACATTTTCCAGGCTTTCCCATAAAAATCTGGTGCTGAAACATAGCTGTTCCTTCAGCACCATCCTAGATGACAATTTCCCCTATGCCAAGGCTGAAGTCCCGCCATCACAACTCCAGATTCTCTCTTTTCAGTGTTGTAAAAATATCATGACATTTGGTGATGTTGAATGACATTGGATCATAATTTGTGATTGATTTCTGTCCTGAGAGGTGAATTAATTGTTAGTTAACATCTTTTGTTGATTAAAAGAAAATCAAACTACTCTGTAAAGTATTTTCTAGCACATCCCAATGACTTTTTTATGGGGTTACGATCAGGACTTCCATTCAGAGAAGGAAAAATATTGATGGGATAACTTGGTCATTCAGTACATTCAAGTAGTCAGCTGACTTATTTTATTGTCACATAATTTTGCAGATCCTGGCTATAATAAAATTAAGTAACCCAATAACAATGCCTTGAGGCTTGTACAGTGGGCACTATGCATGATGGGTGCATTGCTTTGTTTGCTTCCCTTACATACCCTTACATACTCATTGTTCTCAAATAGGGTAAATTTCTTTTTCCTTTGTTCCAAACTGAAGACTTTTTCTAATTTGCCTCACTAGTCCAAGTGCATATGGAAAATGGAAAATTGAATGTCAACAAGTGTTTAAATATTGTCTATTTTTTAAATCAAAGTTTATTTTAAAGATAAGATCAAATATCCCCTTCTACCCAATAAATCAATGTTGTAGAACACATCTGATGTTGGTGTTACTGATATAATGATATGTTCAAATGCTTTCTAACTGTAAGCTTAGCTAATTAATCAGTAGTTGGTTGGAGCTGTGACAGGTTTGACAGGTGATGTAAATTTTCAGCTTGTAAGTTCTTAGTGTATTTATTATAATAAATAATTATATTTTTCATTTATTCCATCATCCTATTCAGTCTTTGGGCTGTCTAAACTTCACTGAGGATTTTTAATGTTTAACATGTTTTACACTGGTTAAAATAAATGACATCTATATTAACCTTGCTCACCTTGGCTTAATTATCCAATTAATCTCATATGAAAATCTATGTTGGATCATCACCATTACGTGACCATAAGTACAACCAGCTACAGAATAAACTTACATGATGTTTAAACATGAAATGGATCAGAAAGTGACATAACCCAAAATCTGTTTTAACCATTACTCGCATAAGAAGAGAAACCATAATGTTTGTACCTGATCATTAAACAGTATTAAGTATTTAGTTTTTCACTTTTGTTTCATACGAACAAAAGTGGTATGATAAACATTTACTTAGGTTTTACTGAATATATAACTAATTTTCAAATACAAGCAAGCATTTGGTGTCAAAAATATCGGTCACAATGTTAACCTAACAACTTTTACCACTTTGTACAACTATTCAGAATAGCAGATTTGACAAGCTTTTATCTAAAGAACATTTCTATTTGGCATTATTGCATTGAAAAACTTCCTACTTGTTCCTCAAATATCTTTTAGATCTCAGGATATGCAGAATATAGAGTGGAAATGATTTGTGTTTCATGGTAAACATCTAGATCAATGATAACATTTTCACACAAACTAAGGATTTCATCCATGGACCAAATACATTATTCCAGCTACTATTAAAGCGTGCTTTATTTGAACCTTAATAACAACTATAACACATAATGATTACCCAAATTCATGTGGGGCAGACTGATATTGTATTATCAAAATGCTTAATAGTTTTCTTCCCTTCTCAAGAAAAAAGGGGGAAACCATAGTTTAAAGGAACTCTTTGTTCAAAAGTTTCATTGTCATTATTTATAAAACAACAAATTAGTATCATTTATCTTAACATAAAATAATGCATGGCTTCAGTAAAATGTTTGAGGGCATTGACATTAGACTCATAAGCATTTTTCCACCCACACAGAGAAAGCAAGCAGTCTGTGCACACACATACTGTATCCTCTCAAACACATTGCATCTACTTTCCCATGCGTTCTGGATTTGCCTCACAAATAGAGTCACGGAGGATTTTTTTTTAGCACAAAAGCAAAGACTGTAATGAAGGATTAGTAGAGAGGACTGAAATTGAACTCAGGCATACATAAATCATGTGCATTACATTTACCGGGCAAAGCACGTTACAAAGATCAGTCCATAATGAACGATTGTTATAAAGACAGAAGAATTAGAATAAGTGAAAACTACTCAGTCAATCAGTCAGAGCTAAGTCTTACTGAGGAGCTGCAGCTGCACTTGTTCTCTCACTTTTCTCTCTTCTTACCTAGAGAAATTAGAGGACAGAGGAGAAAGTGAACTGAAGACTTGCCAAGAACAAAGGAAACAAAAGCAGCACAATCATCGCAAAAGCTCTCTGAGGGAAAATGAGCACAAACAAACATGACCCACAATTGTCTCATCTATTTTTTCAGAAGACAACTAATTGCCTTGTCAAGCTCTTTAGGTATTTCATAAGACAAAAGGCACAGTTCTGGTCTTCACATGAACCAACAAAAAAACATACATACTCTAAGTACATTATTGGGAAATGTGATGTCATTTGTTTTCCTGATTTGTAGAACAAATATGTGCCATATGATTCAATTAAGAATGAAAAAATGAGTGTGATCTTACAAGGTAGAGTTGAGTTATTTATTCATGCTTAGCTATGGGTTTAGCGCAGCAACAGTGCCCCCTACACCATATTCAAGGAATTACATAAAGAGAAGCACAGCAGAAGCTGCAGAGCAGGTTTATATAAGGAATCCCCTTTTCGAATCATGCTAAATCCTTAATTCAGCATGATTTTTTGTTTTTGTTTTTTTGCTATTACAACCAATCAGGTGCAATTGGGGTGGGGGTGGGGGGGAGGGGTTAAAAAGTAAAAAAAAAATATTCTAAAATACAATACTGTCTACAATCTATCAATTTGTTATTTGAACATAACGAGTGTCAGTATTATTACAGAATTGGCTAAAAAAAAAAAAAAGTTTACTTTTTACCAGCTCTTTAAGTACAATTACCATTCAAGTACAAATGCCATTCAATTGCCAAATGAGGATTTGATAAAAAATAATCATAATAAAATATTAGCTAGCTATATCTTTAAATTATAAGGACTGGCAGTTTAATGTGTTTCTATACCTGCCATTAACACACCTCAGCTCTCCTGTTGGGGCCTGTTTTAGCCCACCATGTCTATTGCTCTAATAGAGGAGTGTGTGAAGTGCTTCAAGTGCCAGAAACAGGTGTTGGGCAGAGAGAGAGAGCCAGTAAGCTTTAGCCGCTGCCAGTCGCAACCTTGCAGTGCACGGAACTGAGGACCTGCAGGTAATAAATGGCTACAAACTATACTCATCTGGCTATATTTACATTTACACATTTGGCAGGTGTTCTTATATGACCTAATAATATTTATTTTTTATTAACATTTTCTCATTGATGAATGTGTTCTGAGGTTTAGGAAGAGTGTGTAAAATTTCAGGGCTAATCTCGGATATATTTAACCCTACTTTGTCAGTGGAGGCAGAGGTCAGGAGATCCTAAACCCTCTGAAAATGTATGGCCTGTATCTGGAAGCAGTAAATGACTACATTAATGAGTCCTATGGGGAGGATGTTTGGAGGCTTATCGAGGCCCGGGCGGAGATTCCTCACCTAAAGTTTGTACGGCACCAAATGTACAAGTAAGTCTCAGTCAGTCTCAGTAGAGTGAGAATAACAGTTTTAAGCATTTGTATTATATACAAGTGAGGGTAAAAGCTGTCATTAATGCAAGGCAAAGTGTAAAATAAATGTATGTCAGGTTGCAGTAATGACCCTCCTTTCTTGACTAGAATCATAAGAAATGGGGGAAAATGTAGATCGGTAATCAAATACATTGCATGAACACATTTTGACTTTATAACATAATAGCTGTCTCTAATCTCGTTTGAATCCTCCAAGCATTTTTTTTATCCTCTCAGCTGGAATCTTTGGGCCTTAAATCTTTCTTTTTTAACTAAGATTTTATGGTTTAAGCTGTATTCAAATCATGATTGACTTTTTTGTTGATATGATTTGGAGTTTGTCTTATAGCAGGATGCAAGCACATTTAATTTTTAACATGTTGGACTTGTGCAAAGGAAATAAAAGGAAATACTCACTAGAAACTATTAGGGATGCATGACCTACAGGTATATGTATGGATGTATTTGTGTTGGATACAAGATGTTTTAATTGAGAGGTGAGAATTTATTCCTCAAATTTTTTACAACTCACAATATAAGCACAGATTAATACATTCATGGGTTATTACACATTGTTAAAGAGAAACACTTGAATTTCTTGTTCTAGTGATAATTTGATCCTTCGTCTGGCTAAAGCAGCTGGAGAGGTTCTGGGAAAGACCCACGATGAACTGATGTATGCCTTTGGAGTCTATATGGTGAAACGAATAGGAAACTATGGCTATGAAAGGATTCTCAAGGTGAATGTAAAACAACAAACCTACAAATCAAATAATCTTTTACATTCATAATTAAATAGGAACAGGCACTTCTTCACATTTATAGCTCAAGCAGCAAAAAAATATAATCAAATATTCATATCAAACATTAGACAAGTCCCTACCCCCTTATTTCACTTGTGCAACTGTTTCTACATGGTTCAGGTGTTGGGTCGTAATGTACGAGACTTCATCAACGAGCTGGATAACTTGCATGAGTATTTCCGCTTTTCGTTCCCCAAAGTGCAACCACCCAGCTTCTGTGTTGAAGAAGAATGTGAGACGAGTCTGACACTGCATTATCGCTCCACCAGAAAGGGCTTTACTCAGTTTGTCAAAGGTAATCATACACCCAAGCCCAAGCTGGGTGTGAAAGTTAATGCAGTATCTCTGCAGATTGCATGGAACACATTTTTTGGGAATCAGTGACTGAAAAACAGAAGCATCTAATGAGATGCAAGGTGGGAATGATTAAATGTGAAGATATTGATGTTTCATTAGATTGTTTACATTATTAGTCTGATTTTTTTGTCATGCATTTCCGTAGGGCAACTCTCTCAAGTGGGCCGTCAATTTTACAACACGGATATCGAGGTGGAGATTTTGTCTAAAGAGGAAACAGAGAAAATGACATATGTAGTAAGTGTCTTTGAGAGGAAATCAGCCTTTGATCAAACATGCATAAGATCTGCAATAGCTAAAAACATTTCAAATGTAAAATTCCTTTTTAATTTAATGTGTCTAACAGTGTTCACTTCAATACTTCTGTAGGTGTACAAGATGAACTTCGACAACGCTGCATTTAAGCACCGCATGCCCCAGCAGAAAACAGCACCAGGTTACGAAAAGCTCCCTATGAAAAGAGGCATATTCTTTGACATGTTCCCCTTTAGTGTTATCTTCCGTAGAGACATGACTATGTATCGCATTGGAGATGGCCTGAAGGAAGTGTTCTCAGATCTGCAAGGTAAAAAGGTCAACGAGGAGTTCACTCTGGTGCGGCCCATGTTGGAATTTAGCTGGGACAACGTAAGTAGGTCAGGCAGTTATGTGTGTTTTTAGCTGAGTAGATACTTTCTATTCAATAATGTAAAATGTGCTAAAGGGACATTTAGTAATTTATGAAGTCTCAGCTACTTAGTGTGTGTACAGATTTGAGAGGCTGAGAAAAACATAACTGATCCATTTAAAACATTCAAAAGATTATAAACAATGTACTTTATGAAGAGAAGACATTCGGTTAGAATGCAAAATGTGATATTAAACAAGCCACTTAAGCCAGACACCACTATAAGATTTATTTATTGATCATATATTGGTCCAAAGAAATTGGAGGAATTGAATTTACATCTCACATCTTCCTGTCACAAATCACTAACATCGAAAGAGATAGACAGGAAGAACCTTGCTATATTACAGTTAACAGATGACTACATTGCCTGTTAGATTACAAAAGAACCCCCTGAAGGCTAGAGACATGTGTAGAGTACAGGATGTGTTTTATCAAACACCGTTTGTATCTGTAGTGAGCGGCAAAATACACATACTCTGCGTTCTCCTTCAGATCTACACTCACCTCAACAATGTGTTTGAGCTGCTGTCAAAAGCAGTTGTAGAGAGCAAGCAGAAGGTCAACATCCCCAAACTCAGCAAAGAAGAGGGGAAGGAGAAAGAGGAGAGTGAGAAGCCAAAAAAGGAAGAAAGAGGTAAAGATTTGCTGTCAGTTTTGCTTTAATCTGACTGAAGTTTGATGAATATTTCAGACAAAATTGTCACACTTCATCACACTAGTATTGAATTGATTGTAGTAAGAAACAATAAAGTCCACTACAAAGAAGAGTTTAAAAAAAACTTATTAAAAAAACTAATATTTTACAATATATAAAAGCTGTGAGACTTCCATATTTTAAAAAATATATATGAATACCCTGTTTGCTCAATATTTCACATTATATTAATGCTGTATAGTTCATAAATGTATAAATGTTGATACATTTCTATTCTATACACATAGTACAAGTTATGAACTTTTAATGACCAATATCCAAATGTGGTCCTCTATTGTATGTATAACCCATCCATCCATTCATACATTCATACATCCATCCATCCATCCATCCATCCAGGAACCTCTGTAGTCCTACTAGGGACCATGGAGGCCAATGATGACCATTTTTATAACCATTGTAGGACCTCGGTTAACATTCACACTTTAAAAAGTATGTCAAGTCATTCCTACAGTATGTATAGCTTGTATAATATGGAATGAGATATAATTTCTCCAGGCCCATGTTCAACAGTACACAAGACTTCTCACTCACTCACATCGTCTATACCGCTTTATCCTGTATACAGGGTCATGAGGGGCTTGGAGCCTATCCCAGAAGATCTAGGGAACAAGGCGGGGTACACCCTGGACAGGGTGCCAATCACACAAGACTATATACATTGCAAATACACAGTATTTGAGAACCCAGTGTGAGAGAAATCCAGACAAGAATACACAGAATAGACTATAAACTATAAACAAGGGCTGTAACCTGTATTACAAATATATCATAACCATTACTAATCATACATCAACACTGGAAATCTTCCAGCTACTGATTAATAAGAAATCAATGTGCTAATGTGCTCCTTTAGACATCAAGGCAATGGATGAGTTGAAAGGAGCTGATCAGGAGTACGGCAGTGCTCTGACCCAGTACAACAGCTCAGCAAACTCTGGAGGAGAAGACATTGAACTGCTTGCCTTCCAGACCGTCACGGGTTAGATGTGATATTTACAGATCTACTCACAGTCACCCTTATCAGTACAAATTGATAGAGGAATAGAGGAATAGAGGATTGTCTTCCTAATATTTTTGCAGATTGGCATGTATTACTAGATGTCATACTTAAACAAAATTTAGGCCAAATAAGTGTACACCCTTACTTTTGTTTAATTAACACTAAAGTAAGGTAATCACATTTGAAAATATATTTGGACTGACTACTTAGAGGCGATTTGACTGACTGAGGCACTCTTCTCTTTCATATTCAGGCAAGTGCAGTGAAACTATATTTGAGGACATGCGAGAGCCACCTAAAAAGCCTCTCCATCTGAAGGGCCAGATGAAATATGTGCCTCAGTGGGATTCACTCATCTTCCTTGGCACACCCATGTAAGCTTTAATTATATATACTGCTTCATGCTCGTAGTATAGCAACATAGCTTGGCCAATATTAGAACAGTCAGTAGCCTGTCAATAATCAATAATTAGAACCCAGCACTAAAGGTTTAACATCACTTAGTTTATCTTTATAGATGTCCAATTTAATTATGTCGATTTGTCTGATCAAACACAACTAAGGTCAAACCTAAACAAGCATCAATCAAACATTCATATAAATCATTTTACTCTACATTAAAACTTCCCCAATTTCCCTTTTTAGCATTGAGACGGTGGAGGACATGATTAAAATGGGCGTTTATGTCAATGACCTAAACCTGCACGACTCTAGCAGAGAGCTCATCCTGGCAGGAACTCAGCAATCAGCCGAGCTGCAGCTGGCTCTGGACCAGGTACACACAGCATGTTCTCAAAAGTGGTGGCACTTACTGGAGCATTTCCTGCCAATACTCTACAAAACATTATATATTAGCAAATAGAAATATGCAAACTAATTAAATATTTTATACACATTTCTAGATATATGTCATTTCAAGCTTGAAATCAAGTTACTTTATTGGGAGATTACTTTCCTTCTTCCCAGAAATAAACTTGAAATAAGCATTAGCTCCTAAAAAAGCAGAGCAATGTTAAAAGTAAAATAAGAAAAATTACTAGACTTAATAAACTTTGAGCTATTTTATTCTATATTTGCCTAAAGATGCCACTTGCTTAAAATATTGTTTGCAACATACTGTAGAGCACACATTTTAGAAGTAAAAGATAAATAAGCAGGGTGGGGTTAACAGTGGATGTTTCAATGAAGGAGAATGTCTGCTGTCTAAATAGGAGCAACAGAAATATGCTCAGCTACAAGAGATCATTAAGAAACTGGACGAGGAGAAGAAAAGAGGAGACTCTCTGCTGTACGCTATGATACCAAAAGCTCTGGCTGACCGACTGCGCAAAGGCATCACAGCACTAGAGACCTGTCAAGTATGTGTGCACATGCGCATACGCATACGCATGCGCATGCACGCACACACACACATACACACATATATACACACGCACACACACACACACACACACACACGCACGCACGCACACACGCACGCACACACACACACACACACACACACACACACACACACACACACACACAGTGCCTGTCAGGCTAATTAGTTGGCTAACCTTTGCATCATTTACATAATAGTCTTTGTCCCTTGCCAGCACAATGTGCTCATCAGATACTCTGTCTAAATAATCTTCGTTTCCTGATAAACAATAAATGTGCACCTCAGTATAATCCTGTTATTTGTAGTTCATAGCTGACTAATTTTTTTTTTTTCCTGCGGCTCTGTTATCCAGGTTTTCCCAGATGTGACCATCCTGTTTAGTGATGTGGTGAAATTTAATGAAATCTGTATCCACATCACTCCCATGCAGGTGGTGGACATGCTCAATGAGATATACATCGTCTTTGACACCCTCAGTGAAAAACACAATGTGTATAAGGTGAAAAAAAAAAAAAAAGGTCTGTGAATGAAGGCAAGGCTTTCTAACCTCTTTATTGTTCCTGGTCAATTTTGTTTCAGTTTCTACTTGGCATCACCGATCAACAATCAACAGTTATTAGCAAACCGTAACCGTATATCTTCATACAGGTGGCTCAGCAGGAATTGTTGATCCCTCACAGCTACAGGGTCCAGGGAGCAATTCTGAGTTTAGGATACTCTCTGTTTAGAGTTTCAGATTTTATTAGTATGTCTACATGAGTTCCCCCTAAGTTTACCAGGTTTCTTCCTATTTCCTAAATCACACAAGTAAATAAATTGGTGACTCTACATTAATATTTATATGAGTGACCCTGAAAAAAAAAGTGTGTAGGTGAGATGCTCATAGAGACAAAAAATCTCATCAAGGGTGCAGTCCTGCCTTTCATGACTCCTGAGCCACCATTATTCTGCAGAAAAATATAGGAAATATAGTAGATGAATGAATGTTAATTATTCTTGGGTTTATGAGAATAACCAGGGCACTTTGATGTACACTGTTACCAGGTGGAGACTATAAGAGATGCGTACATGGTGGTGGCTGGAGTGCCTAATAAGACAACATTTCATGCTCACCATATTTGTGACATGGCACTGGACATGCTGAGCTCCATCGATCACCTCAAAGACCCTTCTACCGGGGATAACATTCAGATTCGTGTTGGTAGGTATACTATACCCATATCAATTTACAAAATGCAAAGTGAACGTACAGAGAAAGAATCTAAATCAAATTAACATTTGGTGTGACTACATTTTGGCCAGCATCAATTCTTACACTTGTCCACTCAAAGGATTTTGTAGGATCAGAGTCAGATGTATAATGCATTTTTTAATTGTACTAGAAAATTATCCCAAGCATCGGTTGTAGATTGTAGGTTAACTGAAACAGAAACAGCTGTGTAGGAGGCTTAAAACTAGGGCAGGAAAAGCTAGAATCTGCTACTAAGGTAAGGTTACGAAAGACAGTTTCATGTCACAGGTCACATGGCAAGATTAAGCACAGCAACAAGACACAAGGTAAGTTACCCTGCATCAGCAAGGTCTCTCTCGGGCACTGATTTCAAACAAGACAGAGGTTTCAAGATGTGCTGTTCAAGCTATTTTGAAGAAGCACAAAGAAACTGGCAATGTTGAGGACAATACCATCAGTGATGTGTCTGATTGGCCCCAAATTTATTCTGCAGCAGAACAATGACCCCAAACATACAGCCATTGTCATTGTCACACATCAGGTCTGCTGGGATTACATAAAGAGACAGAAGGATTTGAGGTAGCCTATATCAACAGAAGATCTGTGGCTAGCTATCAGTCAAAAGTTTGGACACATGTTTAGGGTTTTTTTTCTATATTCTATATTCTAGAACAATACTTGATTTTCCAAATCTATGAAATAACACAGATGGCATTATGTAATTAAGTAACAACATTGAGGCACAAAGGTCAGCTGAAATAGTTCTTGCAAGAACAGTATTGTCAAGTGCATTTGCAAAACGAAAGAAGAATCATAATAAAACTGGCTCTCATGAAGACCTTTCCAGGCAAGTGAGACCAAAATATACCCCTACTGCAGATGAGAAGTTCGTTCAGAATTTAAAGAGCATGAGTAGCAGATACTGTACATGTTAATGTCAACTGTTCGAAGGAGATTGTTGCATATTTTGGATGCCTTTAGCATTGTTTACAATGAAGAAAGAAATATACCATTGAATGAGAAGGTGTGTCCAAAACTCTGTGTGACTGGTAGTGGTAGTCATGTGTCAATCTTCTATTCATATGTTATTCATCAGTCAGTTAATTGGTCTCTTTTTCAAAGTCACAATCAAAGCACAGTTTTAAAAATACACTTTCTTAAAAGAAATTATAAATTATAAATAAGAGGTTGATTGACTGCATGTTTGGTATCTTTCAAAGGAATCCACTCTGGTATGGTGGTTGCAGGGGTAGTGGGACTGAAGATGCCACGCTACTGTCTGTTTGGGGACACAGTGAACACTGCCTCTCGCATGGAGTCCAATGGTGTGGTAAGAGGTTATATAAAGGTGTATGTGGACCATAAGTATTTATTCATTTATAAATTACAAGACAAGTCAGCAGGAAGCAACGTAGCAGGTCCCAGGACAAACGAAGGATTAAGAATGTTAATCATGTTAATTTGAACCGGGAGTTATAAATGGATGTTTTGTTTATCAGTGTCTTCCTATGTGATTAGGGGATGCAAATCCACATTAGCCAAACCACCAAGGACCACTTGGAGCACGAGCCATATATCATTGAAGAAAGGGGAAAGATTTTTGTAAAGGTATATATTACTCTACACTCCCATCCAGTCAACTCAACAAAGAATGAATGCCTAATGGATATAAACTATGTGGCTTTAACACAGTATTACCACTGAATACGTTTAAATTCCATATACACCAGACAGCATTTATTGTTAAAGTAGATTGAAAATGTGTATTTGTTATGAATATATAAAATCACAAATAATAATTATGATTAAGGGAAAGGGCTACATGAAGACATATTGGTTGAAAGGGAAGAAGAACCTGTCATTTAGAACCCCAGCTGAGCTTCGGTACAGTAGGGAACAGAAAGACTCAGAGGATCGAAGCTCTAATGGGTAAGTATACAATGCAGTAATAAATAGAATAATTGAAATAATCATAACAAAGACAGCAAATTCAGTTGCATGATTGTATTACGATTAACGATGCACATTTCCCTTCTCTTTCCTTTTCACCGGTGGTTGCTCTTGGTCAGTTCAACTTGTATCAATACCAAGCATTCTAACTCCAACCTAAACAAACCCAACGAGGAGCAGGCAGAGGGGAAGGCAATCCCTACGGACCTTGCACCCTGACACACTCCCACCATTAGGGGGCACCACAGAGTCCACTGTGACCACTAATGAGACTCAGGACAAAGAGAAGGTTAAAAAGACAAAGAACAACAAAGGTGGCAAGGCAGAAAATACTTCAGACAATACTCAGGACAGTTCTCCCCCTGCTGGTCAGATGAAGGAAGGCCCTGCACTCAATAATAAAAAGCATAGCTTCAGGAATCAGTGCGCACGGCTACCAGCAAGTCTGCCCATGCGCAGTGCAGCCTGCAACCTTCTGTGAGATGCAAGCAATCCTTCATTCTGTAGATTATACCAGACTGATGTCCTAAAAGCCTTGCCACACTGAGAGAACAAACTCTAGAACCAGCATAACTCAAGTTCTGAAATTCTTTATTTCTTAACATAAATTAAGAGAATTGAATTCCAGAATATGATTTACAGTAAGATGATTCTGTATATAGTAGTGGGAGAAGGAAAACTGGCTTTTGTGGGATTTATGCTGCACTTGTAAAATCATAGCAGTATGTTACCAGACATACCAACTGTTTTCATGGCATGATAGACACCTGATTTCACAATAAAGATGACGCATTTATAGATGGAAACTTATATGGAATTATGTTTTATCCTAGTACAAACATGGAGTTAGTGGTTGTTGGAAATGAATAAGAGGAACAAATACAGTATATTAAAATCTTATGAATTCATAAACAAATCCATGGTATACTTATTATACCATATTATATCCATAGTATACTTATAGTATACATATTAAATGTTAAAGAAAGCCATATGCTGCTATTGGTATGATAAGAGACATGCTTTCTTTAGCTAGTGTTTCAGACATTTAGCATTGTGCTTTCAAGGTTGATACATTGAGCCTTGATACCATGATTTCCTTTCCATAAGTTCTCATGGTAGAATGGAGGGGCACATGTCAGGGTCTGAAAAATTTATTTATATATACACTCCTTGGATTTCAGTGCATTATTCTAATTAGCTTATGTTTATGCACATTTACATGTTTTCAGATTAATTGATGCCTATATGAAAATACAGTAATAGGTAATATAATTGCTTTGGTATAGAAAACTTGCATCAAATCTCCATTATATTTGTTTTGGCTTTACTTTATCAGATGGGAAAGAGTGTATTGTGATTGTTCAGCTGCTTTTAAGTATGGATATTTGTGGAACAACGTTTTTTTATTTATAATTTTTTAATCACTACAACATTTTATGCCTTTTGCTGTTCCTTGAATGAATAAAACCTGATACAACTTGTAGTTATATCTACAATCTTGTATACATTTGTCTTATAAAGTATATATACATGTTTTAGATTATAAACATGCACACACACAAACACAAAAATCTTTGTAATTGTGGGAAATACAGTACTAGCAAAAAAAAAAAACCCATGTATAATTAATTTGCAACTCAACATCACATAATAAATATGATGATGTCTCCTGGTTGGCCTTGGTTACCTAGATTGTATAAGTGCTTTCTCTCTTGGCAGTTCAGGTAAATTGAAAACATGCCGAGGTAAGCAAAACAAGGGCCTCGATCAAGTCATATCTCTTTCACCAAGAACACATACATGTAGTCATGTCAGATGTCACTCTTTGATAAAGAGGAAGTCATCAGGAAACCAAGTAAGCAACACTTCCTGTCTGTTGCCATGGAGACAAACCTAATTCCGCAGTTACCCTGACTCTGCCCCTGCACTACTGTTCTGTTTCGGAGTCAGAGAATTATTCTTATCTCAGATAAGCATTAAACAAGAATCATCTTGTTGCTCATGTATTATAAAAAGAACACAATACTTACTTTAATTTTATTTTAGATATATAAATACATAGATATAGATATTTTAAATAATATTTCCAAAGAAATACCAAGCATTCATCAGTTCCTTGAACTAATTCTGAAATGTATATACTTTTTTATTTCATATATTTAACATCTTATATACGATCAAATTGTCATCTTCTACATAATAATATTTGCATATAAAAGTTGACTGTCCGCTAACAGAAATGTAGTCTAAGCTGAACCGAAGTTTCAGATTTGACAGCTCTCTGCAGTTGTGTAGCACTGATTTGATAATTAGAGTTGTGCTTAAGTTGACCCCAACGTCTGCAAACAATTTCTGGCTAATGACCAAATCTAACCAGATTGATTCTAGTCCAGATGGCAGTAATTCAGATACAGATAGATAAGCATTCTTCTTTGGACTTTGTCTAAGCTGTACCAATTTGCACACAGTTATGTTTTTTTTTTTTTTTTTTTTTTTTAATAAGGGAGATTAAACCGAGCATTTTAATAGCACCAATTGATACTGACATTTCAATATTAATTATACATAGTATATATAAGATGTGGTATAATTTGAGGCCAGGTTATTTTAAAAAATACAATTATTAATAACCACTAAGTTGTACTTCCAAGTTTTATAAATGAGTTGCAATAGCAGAGCAGTTCCTTGTTGCTCATTAACCATTTCTAACAACTTAATGCACATTACTGAGAAGCCTGACTGCTGCAGTAGATCTCCCATGATATTGCTGGAAGTTTTGAAACTAAAACTAGCATTTATCCAGGACAAAAGAAAAAACTTTGGTTCTGTTAGGGTTTTTTGTTGTTTTTGCTGTTAAAAATCCACTCACCTGAACCCATGTCATTTACTCTTACTTTTCTCTATAAAAGTATTAAGTTTTTACAGTTGCGCTGTATCACATTCAGCTGCCAAACAGCCAGTTCTCAGGGGACATGACTTCAGTCAGAGTGCAGAGTGGCTTCATTCCAATAATAGTAACACCCCAAACCCCCCTCCCACCAACCCCCTTAAAAAAAAAAAAGTTTAAAAAAAAAAAAAGAGTAAAACCCCTCCTCATTGCAATGTCCCGTATCCCAGGATTACTGCTAAATTCTTTACAGTGGTTTCACTTGTTAGGACATGCTGGTGCTCTGTCAGCAGCTAGCAGAGTGAGAAAGAAGGGCGGTCTGTGTGTCTGCGTGAGTATCTGTATGTGCGTGTGGAGTGTGAGAGAGAAGCAGACAGAAACATGCACACTTACTGTAGGGGTGTGTCTTAGACAATTAGTTCCTCAAGGAAGTACAACTCAGTTTATCTTGAAACAGAGAGTCGAACAGATCAGAGAGTATCTCTGAAAGTATTTTTTGTGCCTGCATCCTTTCCTAAGGAGAATAGTATTTAAAAATAAAAACTGGATGTTGATCACCTGAGCTGCACACACAAGGAGGACAGAGACTTGACAGAGAGGAGGGAGGGAAAGAAAAGAAAAAGCAGGTAAGAGCCCTCTTTTACTGACCTATGCCCTCAGCTCGACACACTCTCTACAGCTCTAGAGACAAGCATGAGATTGCGGAATCAGCAAACGAACCATAAAGATATAGAATACGATCACAAATCTCTGTAATTATTTTTCCAAATCTAAAAAAAAAGAAAACATGCTGTTTTTTTAGCAGCTGAAGCAACTGCATCTTGTACAAATTCTTGGCTCTATCTTTCCCGCCTCCTCGTATAAGCAGAAGTATGGAGGGAATTTAACCTGAGTTCAAGCTGAAACAGGTATCATGTCCTGCCTGCTATGTCAGGGGGCTGATTAAAAAAGATAAAGCCACTTGCTGCAATTACACAGGCAGATTTTAACTACTGGAGTTTCCCTCACTAACACTGACCTAATTAAGCAGAGATGATCACCGCAACGTTTGATTTAAGAGTAGCTGTTGCCTGAAAAACTAAGGGGATCAGAACTGACTCACTCTCTTGTGAAATTGCGAAAAAGCAAATGATTGGCAACTCTTCGCTGCTGCCTAACAGAACAGAGTTTCACTTCCTTTATGAACAACCACGTACATTCCTCAGTCATCTTATGAAAAACAACTGTAGTGCTAAACAGGGCGTAAAGAATATGACACATGCACTATGAGGCATTAAGTCTGTTCTTGCTGCGGCACAAAGCAAACATTCCACACACAACTAATATGTGGTGTCATTTATATTTACCTGGGAAGACCTTGTCAGTTGAGGATCTGATATTGATAGCGTACATTAGGAAAATATTTCACTGGTGCTCTCATTCATTTCTCACTCTCATCATCAAGAAATCACCTAACAAATCATATTTTTGTCAGGATAATCACTGTGAAAACTACAACTGTTAAAAGATACTTAGCAAATGTATGCTCATATAGTTATTTGAACGCTCCTTAAAAGGTTATCAAATCATAAGCATATGCATGTCACAACAGTGAATAAAGCAAGTTGTTAAGCATATGTGTGTATTATGTTATAGTTATTGTGAAAGACATGGCAGCCTGCCTGCTCTGTTTGAATCAGAAAATTTGTTGGTGACATTACCGTAATCGCCAGCCAACAGTTCTCCAGCAGCAGGTTATGACCTGTCATTTAGCTGCTTTCTAATGACATGGTTAGTGCTGCTGCCTCCTACACTAAACAATAGGACACTTTACATCCTATAACAGCTATAGGCTTTGTCTTTTTATATGCAAGCACTTTTAGCCCTAGGCTACATGATACAGTCATCTGAAGAATGATAAATATTTACATTGCTTGTAGATAATTCTCCGATCACAGTTATCCCTTCCTCATGGGTCATGTTGTCATCTAACACTTAGTGCTAACTATCTAATAAATGCTGACAAAGAGGCAAAACCTTTTAATGGCATTGGACTGAGAATATGTTTGATCTAAATGCATATAATACAAATCATTGTACACCACAGCACGTGAACAGTAACAGTCTTTAATGCTAAAGATTTTCTCATCAGTCTCACCTGTATTAGTTAATACATTTCAATAAAGGGCCTGTTATTACGCAATAAATACACTATTAGGAATGCTATCAGAATAGGATTAAGGTGATGATACATTCTGTAGTCATAAGTATAATCCACAAACCTGGATAAACCAACTTGTTTAATAGAAATTCAAAATTAAAATGCTGTTATTCAAATATAGTGAGGCTGTTAGATACTTATATTTAAGTTTCAAGATTTAAGTTCATCAGATGTGTTCCCACATACAAAGCACAATTAATATATTACTGTTTAGCATGGTAAAGATGTGACATTTTTGTTTAATGTCACATGGCACAATAAGAGATTCCTACTGTGTACAGTTAATTATTAACAGTAATTTGTTTAAAATACAATAGGGAGTCAAAAACAGGAAAACATACTGTAGTAGCTGATTTTGTTCCTCCTGTTTCTGAGAGCTGCTCGACTTGTGAGCAGTATTGGGCTCTGGTGTTCCTGTTTTTATGGCCCAATTTGGAGATGCATGTGGAAACTTGCAAGCTATGCAATCACCTTTTCCTTCATACCTGCCTTTGCATGCTCAGTGAGTTGCATGTAGCTAAAATACCAGAACAGGAAGTGTATTCTGCTTGTGTCTGTCTATCTCTATATTATTTTGTATACTAATTCATGGCAATTTATCTGAATTATATAAAAACTACTGTTTTGGTATTGAGAAAGATAAATCTAGAGCGGTCTAGGCTGACATATTCTTCAGTTTGTTTACTTGGCATGCTAGTGCTCCTTTAGGATACAATTTCCACCCCCTCAAGGTTACTTTTTCTACAACATGTCCCTAAGGGTGTATCCCTAAAGACTGAAAATCTCACGAACACAATACACAAACAAAGACAAGAAAGAAGAGGATGTGGTATCAGAGACCACATATAACACGCACGAATAACACGTGTTTGGTTGGCTTGAAAATTATATTTTGTGCAGATCTATATTTGCATTGTAATAAAAATGTTCTCATGTATAAAGTTAAACCACACACGTATCATAGCTATTTATTTGAAAGCATCAATTTTAAAGATTTTTTTTTTGCTAATAGTTTTTCTAACTTTTATCTCTTTCTCTGTATCTCTCTTCCTCTTTACAAGAAAATGGAGAACTTCAGCTCCAGAGACTTGGCAATGAGAGCCCAGAAGAAGATTCTCAGCAAAATGGCAAACAAGTCAGTAGTGCAGATGTTCATCGATGACACCAGCAGTGAGATCCTGGATGAGCTGTACCGGGTTTCAAAGGAGTACACAGGGAACCGCACAGAGGCCCAGAAAGTAATTAAGGACCTGGTTAAAATCGTTGTGAAGACTGCTGTGCTTTTTAAGAACAACCGTTTCAGTGAGGAGGAGCTCAGCTTAGCCCAGACCTTCAAAAAGAAATTACACCAGGGAGCCATGACAGCCATCAGTTTCCATGAGGTAAGCCCTACATATTCAGAGACATGGGCCAGATATCATATTTACATCAATTTTTCACAACTGTAAAAAGGGCATTAACACTGCATTATCTAAATTCCTTAATGACAAATTAAAGTCAAAACTAAAATTAATTATTATTTTTAAAAAGTTAAAATAGCTCAAGTACCATCATGCATTACTAACACTTAGTCATAAGTCTAGCCTGCTGAGGGAACGTATAAGAGCATTACACCTTCTGAAGTACATTACAACCTGAAACCTATTTAACTCACTTACATCCAGGTGAGATGAGACACTGATCAGAACCCACACGAGACATTTATCTGCGTCCGTTCATATGGTGTTGGGGGGGGGGTGCATTTCTAGAGAAAAGAGAATGAGAAGCTACCCAAATGCAAGTTGTAATATACAAATTTGTATTACTACTACTGGTCTCTGAAGTCAGATTTTTTTTTCTTTTTTTTTCTCTTCCATTGTAATTTTGTAAGTTTGTATCTAACAGATTAGCACATGAGTAGTTTATGGTAAGAGTAAAGGATTTACATTTTCATCATTATGTATGACAAAATAACCACAGCATTGACAAAAGAGGCCACTGTGCACAGAAGAAAAAAAAACAGTTAAGGTTTCCTCAGCCAACAGATGACAGTATTGGCAATGGTATTAAAATGTGCAGTTATTCCACACAAACACATTCACATAACATTACCAGTTGCCATTATGTATATAAGGCTGTTAAGAGATTTTCATGATTCTTTTCAATATTAATTCACCAGATTAATTCACAACAGGTTTGTAGAGAATTTGAATTCTACAAAATTCTATAAAACAAGTTTATTCATTATTTCATTCTCCACATGTTTACTGTATAACGGTACTCTCAAAATATTATTGAGACATGTTTTACCAAGCTATACTTTTTTTCCCCTCTGATCAGTGTAACCACAAAGAGGAAGAAGATAAATGCTAACTCTAACAGACATCTACATGCACAAAAATGTTTGATTAAATACATGCACAAAAATATTAGATTAAAGCAGTCAGAAACTTCAAAGGAGACCTGATGAAAGCAAATTTAACACAAGAATGTTACTCATACAGTCAATTAATAAAATGGTGTTATTCCATGTGTGTAGGATTCAGGCAAAGTGTCAAAACCATTTATCTTTGTGCTAAATGCTGTGTGAACATGTTTAAAAGAACAGTTTTAAAAGTAGTTTGACAAGATCTTAGTTCAAAACATTCATAATGTGTATCTCAAGTGGAAGTTAATAAAGAAATTATACCCAAATATACACTGGATCTGTAGTTTTGGGTCTAGCTAACCAAGCTAATAATAAAAACTAGCAGCTAACAATTAGCATGATTCAAACCGTACTTGTAGTAAAGCCTTTATTTTGTCACATATACATTACAGCACAGTGAAATTCCTTCCTTCAGAGCGCAGGGTCAGCCATGGTACAGCACCCCTGGAGCAGTTAGGGTTAAGGGCCTTGCTCAAGGGCCCAACAATGGCAACCTGGCTGAGCTGGGAATCGAACCGTCGATCTTCCGATCAGTACCTCAGTGCCTTAGCCCACTGAGCCATGGCTTTACTTTTGCATTAAAATAAATTCTTACATATTTGATGTAAACCATCTTATTGACCAAACTAATGTTTTAGCATATTTTTATTATGTTATGTAATAGTGGTTAATGACATTTACACTTAAAATTATAGCTTTGTATTATTAGCTTGGTGCATAAATTCAACTGATCGTTATTAATATTTACATCTGCAGTAAACCATTACTTATTATACACAATTTTCAGATTTGATTAATCTAGCACAGCTTATGTTTCAGTCTACTGGTCACTGGGAATATTTATTATTCTCATTGATCTTCATACTGTAAACAGTATGTTCACTTTAGCAGAATGCAACAGTCCTGTGAAAAAAATCTGACAAACACCTAAATCTTCTTTCCTGTCTGTTTTTTCTGCTTCAGGTAGAGTTCACCTTTGACAAAGGAGTGATGTCAGAGATCCTTACGTCATGTAGAGACATGATGCTCAAGCTCATAGATGCTCATCTTACCCCAAAATCTCATGGACGCGTCAACCATGTCTTCAACCATTACTCCGACCCTGATCTTCTTACCCAGCTTTACAATCCAAATAGTCCTTTAAAACCCCATCTAAGTAAAATCTGCAATGGACTCAACAAACTAATCGAAGAGGGTAAATTATGAGATTACGGTGCCAATTGGACTCTGAACAGTATTTCTTTAAAGAGACAGACAAAGTGCTGGACATTGCAAGAATTGTAAACTCAGCACATTTGGTGATTAACTCACTGTTGGCAGTCTCTTTATTCAACATTTTGTATATTATAGTTCATCACTGTTCTCTGCCCATTATAAGGAAATCACATTTCATGTCTTTGCTGGTAGCACACAGAAAGACTGATCAGTTTTAAATTCTTGATAATCACCAACAAGAGAGTCATACCTGCAAAATTGTTTTGATGTGAAAGATTTATGGATGACTTACTTTTATCAATGAGCCCTGTATTCACATCCTCTTTTCCAAGAACCTTTTTTTTTCAAAGTATGCTTCCCGGTAACAGAATTATAATTCAAGAGTTGTAAAAAGTGACGAAAAAAGGTTTTAATTAAGGATTATTTTTACAATCATTTATAGCCATAAAGTATTATTATTGTTGTTGTTAATAATAATAATAATAATAATAATAATAATAATAATGTAAAACATAATACATCACTGAATTTCCTAAAACTGAAGGAAACATTTTTCTGAATATTCAACAGTTACTGATGAAATAATGATGAAAAGCTGCAATGCAATGCAAAGTTCTTTTCTGTAATCAGGTGGAACAATCAGGTGTAATGTGATAAAAAATTATGCTGTAAAACACATTTCAAAATCCAGTTCCACAAATCTTTTCAGTGCCCCCTGGTGTATAATTGGAGCATCTGAACACCCTGCTTGTCAATGGAGTACTATTGCTCACAGTGCATTGACAATCATCTATTATATGCTTTAGTTGCCCCTATTTTAGATGGCCATACTGTAGGCTACCTATCAAAAATGAAAATAATATAAAACATTTATGATAACTCCATATTACTTGAAAGAAACTTAAATATTTAAAATAAGCAGCTTGCAACATTAAGCAAATTGATTATTTAAAGAAGCTGAAAGTTTCTACAGAACATTTCAAATCACTTTAGAATTTACATATACTGTGTACTTAAAAAAAAAAAAAAAGAATCCTGGTTGTAAATAAACCGTGTGCATTTATAGTTTAATTGTGTATCATACAAATACAAATCTAGGCCTAAAATAATCTGAATTAGTTGCTATATACCATATTTTTCATGGGGCTACTGGATCACAAATTATGCACATGAACAAACTAGACAAATTTACATCATTGTATACAAGAAAGTATTTATTTTTCCAGGTCTTCATTCGTGTCTTTTATCCCTATGTTATAAATATGGTTCATATTTGTGCATAGTATGCAACATTCCCATACGACAAAGAATGGAGATAATTCTGGCAGTTTCTGGGATATAACAATATGACTCCATTGTTTAATTAGATAATGTGTTCTAAATGGAGTCAGATTCAGACATGAATGAGAGGCACACTATTCTGTTTCTGTTTGTTTGTTTTGTTTTGCCAGAAAGGTTCATGGGGCAGCTTGTCAAAAATATGTGCGCATGAATACAGCTCAACTCAACAATTTTTTTAAAGCTGCTTTTTTTTGTTGTCATTTTATTTTTTTATGCTCATGTGGGTGTGAGTGGGCAGTCATATGAAACTCAAATAAAGACCACATTTATGAACAAGAACATGTTGCAGTGTTTACTAATTGTCTAGTCAGGCTCAAAATGCTTTAAATTTGGCTTATAATAATAAGGAAAATACATTGCTTGGACAAAAAAAAAAAAATTCCGAGCTTTATGGAAGATAAGACACTATTTATTGCAGAACCTTCGTCCAGCAACTGAGACACTGTTGGAATTGTTGGCATTGGTTTAAGACCACATTAATACCTGGAATAACATGGGTAAATTGTCAACTTTGCAGAAGAAATGTGGTTATAGTGCTGTAGCTATCAAATACTTTAGTAATCGACTATTCTACCAAAAAAAATTTCCGATTAATCAAGTAATCGTGTAAAATTTACTTTTGCAAACAGCAAAGTAAAATATATAAGAGAAACAAAGGAAAATCTACCTTTCTTTTTTTAAATGCATACAGCATTTGATCAAAAATAAACATTGTCATTATTCACAAGGAATAGCTTAAAGTTGACTGAGATGAATTAAGTGCATTACAGTGCCATACATTCTTATTTTAAATTCTTTTCTCAGATGCAAAAATAAAAAAGGTATTTCAAATGACTTTAAGTATAAAAAAAATAAAGGCACACTTTAAAATAAATTTGAGTATATTTTTATCGCTCCCTTCCATTTTGCATCCCGCAACGCTCCCTCAAATCAATACACAGCTAATTTTTGTGTCTCCTTCCGCTTTGTGGGTGACGTAAGCGCTTCTTCGGCAGTGTTTACTGGAGGCTTGCATCCGGAAGCGTGCTGAGTCACGCCAAACAAATAATTGAGCAAAAACATAACGCAAGCTTTTAAAATTAATTAAAAGAAGCTTTGAGGCAGAAGATTTTGCCTCTACCATTTTTTGTAATCGAATTACTCGAGTTACTCAAGGAATCATTTCAGCCCTATGTGGTTATGAAAAACACCATGAATAACCATGATTGGAGATCACTTAAACGCTTGGTGAAGCTTTGCAGTTTTGGGATTGTAAAAAAAAAAAAGAAAGAAAATCACAACCAGATTTAATAGTGAAACTAAGAGCATTTACACATGTACAACTCAAAGAATTGCAACTCAACAGCTATGTAGCCATAGGAAAACCACTTAAGATTGACCCTATACCAGAGCAATGGGCATGTCAAGGTAGAAAGGGAATTGCATTAAGCAATGTACCCATCATGCATAGTGCTCACAATACAAGCCTCTGGAGGCAGTGTTATGATCTGGGGTTACTTCAATAAGCCTGATGACCAGGTTAACCCATCAATGTTTTTTTTTCTTCCCTGACACACAAATTTGTTTGAAAATAATAACAATACAAGCTGGAGTAAACTTTGTCCCATGCCAGAATTCAGGGACATTGTTGATAATTCTACCTCTAAGATTATTCAGGTGTTTCCATGAGGCTGTATGATTCCATACATATACAACATTTCCTGAATTAATACAAAAAGAAAGAAAAAACGCTTCAAGTTTAATTAAGCCATACCCACTTCAGGTTTGAATCAAAATACAGGAACAAATTTTTTTGGGTACTACACAGATACAGATGTACCACTGGGTTATACCCCTATTACAAACAGGACATTCACTTTACTTGGGCAGATGGCACTGCTGATCAATCTTAATTCTTGACTCTTAAAACAAAGGTTAAAAAAGAAAAAAACACAACTAGCATGCTAGTTCCACTGAGAAAAACAGAAGCTATTGCATACAACCTACCAAGTGGCTGACTCACAGTGACAAAGAATGCAGAGGTATTGCATTTAGGTTATGTTTGGTTATCTAACTGATAATGCCATTAAGGGGGTGTTTCAAAGAGGATTATTTAATGAGCTTAGAATACAGTACTACTGAACACTTTTTTTGGCATAAACCTGGCTAATTGAGCAATCTTGCTAAGTGAAATAATTCCTAACAGTGTAACAGTTATGTGACTAAATCGAAAACTATGCCCCATCACATAAAATATGAGAACAAAATCAAGGTAACATTGTAAAGTACTTGGTTAAGGGAAGTTAATATTTTGGTTAAACCAACTATATAGCTTATCTTTTCCATGATTAAAGTTTAATTATGAGTTGCACCATATTATTGGTGATTACTCAACAACATGTACTCCGTCAACAATGCACCTCAACCCAAAGAGATGTCCAGTGTTAATTTTCACTCTGTAAACAATTAGGCTAAGATGCCAACATGGCCCATGCTCCTAAGGCATATTAGCACATCCAGTCAGGTGGCCGTGAACATCAATTCCACAACACATTGTTCATCAAGTGATTAAAGATTCTTGCAATCTGAATAAATCAGTTCTTCTGTCAGTGAAATCAGTCCCCAATCCACACAACCTTTGCATTTCATTTTCTCCTGAGTAAACACGTCACACTAATCATCCAGTTATGTTAAACAGTCAGCATCAGAGCTGAAAAATCTCATCCTCTCTGTCCTTCAGTTTCTTGGTATGTTTGGTGATGGTGAGTGGCACAGAGCCCAACACGGCCTGCTGACAATGAGAAGAGCTGCGGAGGTCCTGACTGCTATACCGGACATGTTCTGTTAAGGAAAACCTTTAAAAAAAAAAAAAAAAACACACATAAAATATAAGATGAAAATTTGTCATATAACTCATGTTCAGATCAATGTAAAACACACTATGTATTAGCTCATTAAATTTGTGTGATGTAAATATTTCAGGGATTCACGAATTTCAGCCCTGAAGTTATCTCAGTGTCCTACTCTACTAACAACCAAGATTTACTGTATGTCTTAGACTCAATAAGCATGATAAGGTGTAGAATTTGATAAACTGTAAACATAGAATTTTAGCACAAACATAGCTAATTAAACAATTTCCATGGACACCCTACAGCATAAAAATTGAGTCAAAAAAGATCCATGAATGATATGTTACGAAAATGACAAGCATTATATTTCAATGTGCTATATTTTGACACACACACACAAACACACAACCTAATATTCCCAATACATCTTTTAAAAAATTGCCGAACTGCTTGCTCAAATGTTTGATAATTATTTGCAGCGCATAGGTAAAAAGTTACCTTCTTCTTCAGATCCGATCTGGAGACGAAGAGAATCATGGCACAACAACTTTTGCATTTACTTACTTTTTGTCTCCTTCTTGGCATGTCTTTATGGCTGCTTCTTTGGACTGATTAATCAAGCTATCCATCCTTCTCAAATAGTCTGTTGGAGAAATATCTGGAGTCACTTCTCTTCCTGACACTGCTTTGCCATTCTCAACACGGACCTGATGATTTTGATCACTGGAGTCTTCTTCACACAGTTCCTTGTCATTAGTGAATGATAGTGACTCGGTTAGGACAGGAATGAAGAGGACATTCTTTAGGAAAATCGAATCGTTGGTGTACAGTCTGTTTGCCCTTTTGATTTGCTCCATCTGCAAAGACAATTTGCAAGAAGTCGGGTCAAGAGTAAACCATTAATCTTATTACAATGAAGTAGCATGTATTGATTCAACTTACAGACACGCCGTATTTTAGCGACAATCCTTGTAAAGTTTCTCCAGGCTGGACTTTGTGTTTGAGTCGTTTCTGCCGGACTGGGGACACAGAGGAGGTCACCAAGCTGCCGTAAGACTTAGCGCGCTGTCCGCGGAGGAGCCCGTGTCCTCCAGTCGCCTGGGACAGAGTCGGGTCTGCGGACATGATAGCTCAAAGATGGCTAACACTGACTGATAGTTTGTTGCGTACAGCGTGTGATAAATACGTTGCGATAGATGTGGAGAAAGTGCTAGCTGCCACTTCCGATACGGCACTAAAAAGATAGCTAAATTAGCTCTAGCTACGTGACAGTAATTACAGTACTCGTGCAACGATACCTTATGTAACTGTTGTAGTTTCATGACATGTTTTCCAGCTGACACTAAAACAAGCACAGCACTATCATTCACTCTCATGTTACATACAAATGCGTTGCAAACTCCACGCACCCTCTCGCTGTAGGTAAGTTACTCGGCTAACATCTAAACAAACAAACAAGCTCAGCCTACGTTAGAAGTCACATCCAGTGACAAAAAAAACCTAAACCAAGCATTCTCAGTTTGTAAATTGTATTTACCAACAGCTAGCTAAATATCAACTAGTGTCCGATGGGACAAACAAAACAGTTCAACTAACTCAGCTAATCTTCCTGTGTTGCCATGGCACCCTGTTGGCTGGCTCAAGAGCCACCTTCTGTCCCATAATTCCGTTTTACAAACAGGAAGTGCTTCGATGTGGACGCTAGCTCAAACATGTCTTTCAAAAGAGAAGGCGATGATCACAGTCAGCTAAATGTCTTAAAGGTAAATAAATACTATAACAAGGGACTAAAATACTACAATGCTGTGGCATGCAAATGAATAATAATGAAGATTTTTATACAGACATTTCATTATAGCTAACAGTTCTACCTTAACCGTAGACGGGATGGATTACACATTATAAGAGGTTTTGTTATGGATATGGTTGTAGAAACGGCGTGTTGCAGACTTGCTGTCCAACTACATTCCAGAAGACGAAGCTACTCTGATGAAAAATGGAAGGTAATGTTACTACTGAATATCCAGGATGTGAGGCATGATTACATATACTGATAAAAGGCTATCTTGTAGCCTACGTGATGCTACTTGTTTACCTAAGATCTAATTGTACTGGCCTCTACAGTGCCAGTCTTATCTTCCATAAAGCTCAGAAATGAAAGTACCTTAAGAATCGTATTGTTAAGTAACTTAACACAAGCACTTATGCACAACCAAATCTCTTTATCATGGATTATACATTAACTGATTTTTTTTGTCACAGTTAAATGATTGAGATCATCAAAAAAATTATTACACAAAGATAACCCAAGTAAATACAAAATGCAGTTTTTAAATTATGATTTTATTTATTAAAGGAAAACAGATTTCCAAACCTGCCGAGGCTATTGTGAAAAAGTAATTGCCCTTAAACGTAATAACTGGTTGTCTCATCCTTGGCAGCAACAACTTCAATCAAGCGTTTGTGATAATTAGCCATGGGTCTTTCACATGACTGTGGAAGAATTTTGGCCCATTCTTCCATGCAGAATTCATGGTTACATCAATTATGGCAAGCCGTTCAGGTCCTGAAGCTGAAAAAAAAAAAAAAACAGACCATCACACTAGCATCACCATGTTTGATTTGTGGTATGATGATCTTTTTAACACTACGTTAGTTTTATGCCACATGTAACAGGGTGTAACTTTTGTCTTAAAAGTCCACTTGTAAGTCTTGGGAATGGCCAAAATATTTTGCAAACATGAAACGAGCTTTTGTGTTTTTTTTTTTGGTCAGAAGTGGCTCACTAGGTGGTATATCGATGTTTAAAGGTAAGTAACAATATTTTGAAACAAGATGTAGGATGTGTGACTACCGCTTATGTCGTATAGTTTGAGGTTGCATTAAATGGCACATTGCTTCTGTAAATAGGTGCCACATACTGTAGATGCCTCACAAGCACTCCCTCTCTCTTCTCCTGAACATAAACCCGCTGTTTATGACTCCTGCAGTTTGTTATGCTAGTGTATGAACATTCTCAGAGATTTCAGCTTATTTTTATTTAATACAGGTTGTTTATTTGACACATTATTAATATTTTTGTGTTGCAGCAGGTGTCTAACAGACAACTCATTTTTTATCACTGTTTAAAAGTGCTTGTTACACATGTGCTTGTTACAAATTTATCTTATTAGACATATGAGCATTAAGGGTTAAGGTACTTGTAAGGTACTGCCCCATGCATGCTTCATGCACCTTACATTGTGCATAAGGGAACATGTTTGAGCCCCTTAGTTTTAGAAAAGGAAAACTGCAATAATGTATTATACATTGTGTAGGTATTGCTGTTTGGTGTGTCCACATCGTCCTGTTTTTGACACAGTTGATATGCTGACCGTCCACAGAAAAGGGAAGCGGCATCTCGAAGGTGAGACTTGGTCTTCATTTGTTTGATTTTCCAGTTGTGTGTCAGAGCAGTGTTGTAGTTCTTGTTCCTGTTGCCAAATTCTCTCTGGTCTTCTAATGTCCAGGTCTTAAATGGTTTTATGGGAAAAAATCTCAGCTACAAAAAGAAATTGACAAGAGGAGGCATCAAGAATATGTTAATGAAGAAGATGAGCGGCAGGTAAATACAAAGGAAGTTTTATTTTAATTGGTCATATTTATAACTGTATTCCGGTCAGTATTATTCTGAGTTGGTGTAAACTTGACATACAGTACTGTGGTCACAGGAAACGGCCAGCTGTGCTCCATTACTAACGCAGACACGAAAAATTACCCACCACGTCCTGCTAAAATCTACACCTTATAACAGCTGTCATAAAAAGGCCAGGTAAGGACTTGAGTGTTAACTTTCATTTCTAGCATTAAAAATCAAATTCTGGTGGAATAAATATTTTACAGTATTAAGGATGGTGTACTGTATTGTATCTTTTTAAACATCACATTTTCCCATGTCTCCGGCTTTTTAGATACTTAAGCTGATATTTCTTTTTTTTTTTTCCCTTTGAAAATGTCTTGAATATTTGTTAATGCATTAAGTTTAGTTGTTTTGTCTTCCTTTTATCTGAAATCCATTGAATGGTTTAACATTTTTGTGTTTACTTATATTTTAAAGTGAAAGATCTGAAAAGCCCGTAACACAGTTGAATCCACACTGCAGCAGCAACCACAATGTTGATCAGAACATTATTCCCACAGTTAAGGTCAAAATCAACACAGATGCCACAACTGATTGCGGTAAGTCTGATATATAAATGTGTGTTTGTCTGTCTTTTTTTTTCTTTTTCATTTTTAATTTTTGTGTTGTTTAACAGATGCAAGCAACTACCAGATTGAGACACAAATGAAGAAAAAGAAAAAGGAGGCTGCTAATCCTGCTGACTCTGAGCCTGTCACAGAACAGAGACGCAGTGAACTTGAACACTACCTGAAATTAAAGAGGTATAATGTAATTCATTTTATTATGACTTTTTATTTTGGAAGCGCTTATGCAGTGTTTAGCAGCATTTACATCAAGTATTGTATGTAATTGTGTGTCTGTTAAAGAACCACTACAAATAGGGAAGGGAATATATTATTGAGTGAAGAATAGTGAAATGTGATGCGTCACAATACAAAAATGTACAGTATAGGTTCATGATATGTATAATGTGGTCGACTTTGCACCAGCAGCTTTATATTTTTTGCAGACACATACAGTACATGCATGCACGCATACCCTGAACTCTATGCTGTATTTAGGCAGTGGTTCCTCACTGATTTAGACCAAGCTGAAGAAATAGATGCAGGAGTTGGGAATTTACTAAGTAGCGTGATTCATGAACATGTATAAAACTACAGAGAGATACATCAATCAGCCATAACATTTAAAACCAAATAAAAAAATATATATTTTTTTTCATTATCAGATGGAATCATGTTTTTTATGAGTATTATTTGCACTGCGCTGCATATATGATTGTTCTTTACATATTCACTTGTGCCAGTGCCAGAAAAGGGACAAGTTGTTTTTACTGAACTTTGAATCAATTCGTATCCTATTATAAAGGATTGTGTATATCGTGATTAAATCAAGATGAGAAACAAAATAACATATTGTCCCACCCTACTTTCAGCTCATTAAATCCTAATAATTTCAAATCAGCTTAAATATTTTGCCCTGGGTTAACGCCTTTCCCTTCCCTCCCCCATTAGCAATGGATGGCTCCAGGACCCCAGTGGTAAATGGGTAAAAGATGAAAATGTCGAGTTTGACTCAGATGAGGAAGAACCACTTCCGCTTTTCACAACGAAAGAGAACTCATAGACTAGGAGGTTCTGGCCAACCTATATACTTTCTGTACATCTCCCTGCTTCCTCAAAAGGACTTCCTGTTTTGCGGCAAAGCTACCAGCACAGATGATGCAAAAAAGCAAAAGAGGGACCGCAGAAGGAGCTGCTGATCAGTGAGAAAGCTAGTTTCCCCCACAAAGCCAAGTTATTTTTTTCACTGTGTCTTGGCATTTTGTGTCTTGGCACATTGACACTAAAGGAAAGCATGACTTGATATATTTTCCTTATTTGTATCTCTGCATTACACTGTTACACTGCAAGTATTTAGACTTGCAGCAGAAAAAAAGGTGACAGATGCAGAACAGAGTCACACATGAAATTTGATCTTTGTCTAAGTCACAAAACTGAAAATATCAGAGTGGGAGTAGTAATGTTATGCCCCTGCTTTCCTTCAGTTCAATTTATGATGACCTCTTTCAAAAAAAAAAAAAAAAAACTACACATTTAAAAAATTAATAAACTAAAATTTTATTTATTTATTTTGCAAGTAACAAGTTATTCTACAAAGCTCAGCTTTAGGTCAGAATGTTTTTGGAACATTGGAAGTACTTAATGGTTTGTGTTTTTAAAGAGAATGGTTCTGTCTACAGCGATAGGTCAATAAAAAAGAAAAAACTAAGAGATCCGCAGCTGCTCTGAAGGTGGGACATCAGTTCCCTGCATACGCCCCTTCCCTCTTGACCTGGTATGGCACTATATTTGGAGCTGTGTAACTAAATCACTTGGGACTGACTTTCCTAGGTATAAATAGGCAGATGGCAGAGGATAAAGTAGTGTTACGATGGGAAATTGAAAAGATCCGAGTCTTCAAAGGTCAGAGGATTCAACAGTAATTAGTTCTAAATGAATCATTGGTTTACCACAGTGAACTGCACTAACAGTGGTACTGACTACAAAGGCTGTTTTGTTAATCATGTGACTCAACTAAATTCTAAAACAAAGTTGTTGTCATATTCCTTATCAACATTAATTGATAAAAAAAAAAAAATGAGTATGAGTATCATCACTGTGGGTAAGTGACCGGCCAGAGCACTAGATTCACTGCAGTGCTATTTATACAAGATAAATTATGCATGTTAGATAAATAAATCACATTATACAGTGTTGATGATAGTAATGCATATAATAACAAAATGCACCAGACTTACTAATTTGCACTCTGATTTGTGTAAATGCATAGGTGATGCAGAAAATTAATCAAATTAGGAAATAATTGGGGCAAGCGTTGCCTTTTAAACCATCTTCTGAGACGGTTGGTGATGCACAGTTTTATGATCTCAATTTAACAAAACTGAAACCTGATTAGACAATGAAAAACATAATGTTTTATTTAAAATATGTACAGATCTTTTTTGTTAGAAGCACCATATTTCAAAGAAAAAAAATCATGGCTCAGGAATTGATCAAGTCTTTTTACAAGTTTTTCAAACTCTGATATATTGGAAGCACATGGTTTTTATTAAGTGAGAACACCTTTGGCTTGATGAAGCCCAGTGTATACAAACACAGAAGGACTGATGTTAATGATATCCACAATGAATTAATAAATGTTTAAAGCATAGCAGGCTAGTATGTGTCGTCATCCTGAGTCTTCTTAGCAGTGCTCCTATAGAGGCCATAGTAGCCTTCATCTCATCTTATCCTCTGCTGGCGGACTGAATATGAAAAGAATGAAAAAAAAATTTTTTAGGAAAAAAGTTTAGCATGCACACACAATCTTATTTTTGACTTTAAAATGTCATAAAGATGTAATAATTGCTGCTATAGGTCCTGCTCTGCTGTGACAACTGTTGCACTTACAATAGTCATTGTTTCTGGTGATGGCCATAGCTGCTCTGGCACGAGGGCCCTGCTGGGTGAAGTGGTAGCCAATTTTTAGGATGCTTGGGTTACGTTCCAACATAGCAGCAATTTCCATCTCTACTGAATCTCCCAGTTTTTGCCTCTGTATAAAGGCAATCAAAGCCACAATTAAAATCTTCAAAAAGCACACAAAGTATTTTTTCACGCATAAGATATAAGCTGGTTGAGCCTTGTAACCTGGTTGTCAATCTTGATTTCAGCTAGGGTGGTGTTTTCAGACATTGCTTTAATGATAGCCATCATTCCATCAGCAGTGATGAAGTTAGACTCGATGTTCAGGCTTTCCAGTGTAGAGTTCGCTGGTAACATCTCTGCTATGGCCTGGGCAATTAGGACAGAAAGATTAGCCTGAGATAAAAACATCCCAAACGTTTCATTGCTCTTCTCCTTTTGCAAGTTCATTTGCTTAGTAAGAATTCCAGCATTTAAAGGGTAGAGAACGTAAAGATGTCATTCCAAGTCCACTGTATCACAGGAGCATCTTAGGCATTTTGACAGCTGGTATTTGATAAACTGAAATGGGTAGGCTTATGTTCATTTATGGCACATCAGTATCCAGCATTCCAATCAGTGTGACACTTACTGTGTGAGGAAAGGTTTTAGATATTTTTAGACAGTTTTTTCAAAATATATTTACAATTTCTTCGAGAGTAAAGATCACGTTAAAGTACATTGTAGGGTGGAAAATCCCATTTTTGATAAAAACTTGATATTTCAGTTATGTATTTGTCTGTTCAAATAAAAAAATCATCCACAATCAGATGCACCAGGTTTGGAATGTTGCAATGTTAAATGTCCTGTTAACAATTTAATCACAAATGCAACTTGGAATACTTACGTAAGCCACAGGATCATTACTGCGTGTTGCAGCAATACTTAAGTTTAGGACGTGAGTGTTATTCTTCATACTGTGGAAGATATCCTTCAGTGTCGGAATGGGAATGTCCTAGCAAAAAAGCAAGACGAAGCATTTCATAACTAGAAAGTACAGAAAAAGGTGAAAGTGTAGAAGGTTATGTTAAATTATATTATTTATATTAAAGTGTAATATAAAACCAAAGACCTGCAGATTAGGTTTATTTGCATTCCCAAATTACCCGTAGTGTGTGAATGAGTGTGTGTATGTGTGTGCGCCCTGCAATGGATCAGGCACCTGTCCAGGGAGTATAAAACTGAAGAAATGTATTTGTCATGTTAAATATATTTTTGGTTTTCAGAAACCAAACGTGAAATTTTAGATTGGTTTTATCTACCACTTATTATACTTGATAAAACTTGCTAATCCTTCAGTAATATGCCTTAAATAAAATATTTTTTTAAATGTAACACTGTTATATGCAAAGTAGTTTGATGTATTGAGATCAAGTGTTATACTAGTGTACCTGTGCGACATTTGTACACTTGTATATACAACAGTTAAGAACAACAATGGCAAAGTAGTTAAAATAAATTGAAATGCCCATCTCAGGACTGTTTGAAATATAAGTAAAATAAGTTGCAAACTACTATTAAAAATAGGTTAAAAATCTACGGATAAAATAATTATTGGTTATTTGTGCTATATGCTAACTTATGGTATCAATTTCCATCATAATTTAAATCACCGGGATGTTGTTGAAGTTGACATCTGTTAGGCTGCTGTCGTTGTTCTGAATTCTGCGCAGTGTGTCTTCAACGTCTGTGTCATTAGGAGGTTCATCAGGGTAGATTTTATACACGTCAGGTTTTACCACACCTGTAGGGGGTTAATGGACGGGGCATGGTAAAGAATTAAGAAAAGTAGAGAAAAATATAATGCATATAATGGTGCAAAAATTCATGTGATTTGAAGACTGTTCTTACTGTTGATGCCTTCTGTGTTGGCAATTCTACCAGTAGCACCAAGAGCATCGTAGTACTGCTTATTGCTCATCAGTGTGTACATTCCCAGGATTGCTGCAAAGATGCAAATACCAATATTTAAAACACACATATACATTTTCTGTTTTTGAATTCATAGTCTCTCAGCAACGTACAATGTTTTCAAGGCAAGCACTGGTGAAGTCAGCATGGGTATTGGTAGGAAAATATGTCAGCGATGACTATGTTGCATGTCATCACCAACAGGTGGAAGCATTTTCTAAGAAAACCATGTCCACACTCCACTCTGCAGCTGAGTGATAAATGTGTTTCCAGCTGATGTGCCGCATGATTCTGCATTTCCCACCCTGCTGTGCTATTGATATATTTACATGCTGAGGGGGGGGAAATGGTGGTAGATGTAATTTGGAAAGGTTACAGTATGGTTCGTACAACACTGCACTGAAACTGAGACAGAAAAAACTTTTCAGGCATATGAGCCGAATACTCTGCCTTACACTATGTATTATGCTCATTATACAGTATTAATAATCCCATAAACAAAAGCACTACTAATGTCAAAGATGACCGGACTGGCTATGTTTTGTATCAAACAGCATCCACCAGTATACTACCCATTAGTAAATGGAAATTTTCATTCAAAAACACCACAGACAATGGAATGACATAGCTGTAAAGGAGTTTTAATCGCAATTTGGATGAGCTCCAGATGAATGTCTGCACTACAATAAGCTTCACCCAGAGAACCGTTAAAAACATTATCTATCACCACAGCACAGTGTTGTACACGTACTAGCTTACCTTTAGTAAATGGTTCAAGGAAAGATAATGTAGATTTCCACAACTTTTAAACAATTTTCCTTTCCTCAAATATTCCTTTCTCACTGAATTTATGTAAGATAATATGACCACTCATCACAGTTAAGAGTAAGTATAATGATGTCTGTATCCAGTTTGCATAACCCTAATTAATGTAGATGTTGGCTTCTTGGTTTGAGTGCACAAGAAGTACATTCATACTTCTAAAAGCCGTTCCTTAAAAAGCACAAAGACGTCATTCGGAACAGGCCATGTTCAATAATGCTGCTACTAAAAGCTTCTTTCTGCTGCTTTAAACAGCAAAAGTCACATGTAAAAAATGTTGCTTTCCTATATGGTTGTATAAAGTGGTAGCCAAAAGTATTAAGACAAATGAGGTCATTGATTAGTTCTAGCCTATCTGGCTGAAGAGTTGTACTAATTAACTGAAAAACTAGTGAAAATTCAGCTATGTGACGATGGCATGGCCTGGGTTATCGCCCCTAAACCCAATAGAAAACTGATAGATAATGGTGTAGAATGGAGTAGCAGTCAAGAAACCTACTTCTGTTCATGATCTTCAGGAAGCATCCACAGTACTACAAACATCTTTTTAACATCATGCCCAATCATATCCAGCAGGTTTTGAAGAATAAAGGACTTAATATTCAATACTGATTTTGTATAGCAATTTGTTTCCATAAAATAACAAATTATTCATATCTTAATTTTTTTTTAATTGAGAATGCATTAAAACATAAAATTTCACTTTTGTCTTAATACTTTTGGTCACCACTCTTAGTATCTTCAGCTTACGGCTTCCCTACAAACCCAACCCACCCCCACCCCCCATTCTACATGTGTCAATGCTAACCCGGTGGCCCTTGCCCAGTTTATTTTGGTGATCTGCTGAGATATGGGAATCAGATACTGTGCTCCAAGCTCAATAACATCTGTAAGGCACAAGCCATAAGACTATTCTCTTCACTTTTTAAGTAATCTTAAGCCATTTAAAAGACATAAATACAGGCATTATGATGTTCTAATGTGCCACTTACAGTAAATATGTGCCATATAAGCAGCATTTACTGTAATAAGATCATTTAATATGCTAGCTCTTAGACTGTCTAATTTCATTGCTCTGCTCCATTTAAAACAATAGCAAATGAGTTTTTAGCTCATGATGACATATTTCTCTGGTTGAATACCAGGTGGCTCAGTGTGCTAAGTGACTTGCTGTATTTTAAGTAACTGTAGCTAAGACTGTGGATTTCTTCTGCGGGCAGGCACAGTGGATTTTCGATGAAGGTTAAGTAAAGGCCAAGGATGGTCAAGATTAAATATAGGTACAGCTATGGTCAATCTTCCAACAGATTAAAGTGACTTTTGCTAGGACTTGCTAAGACGAATGCTGTTTCACCAACCTGCAAGGTCACACATCTCTGCATCTGTGGCATTTTTCAGAGCCTCTTCCAACTCTGGCTCCAGAGTGATCTGCTCCTCTTCTGGGATCCTTCCTGATCCAGGTTTCGGAGTAAATTTTTTCCCTACAAAGACACTGATGTTCAGTTTGAAAAAAAAAATCATGAATTACCCCTTCCCTTTGACTGAGGTAGTAGCTACCTCTCTTCTCCCCAGTGAAGGGCACCAAGTCTTCTCGATCTTCATGTTCCAGAGCCTGTTTCTCTAGGTGACTGAGCAAAGCAGTGCGATCAAATGGACCTGTTGGACTCTTCTTGGTCTGATCACGTTGACGGAGGCCAGCTGGTAGCATTGCATTCTGAAACATGCACAAAGACAATCCATAGTACTTGTTATATCAAATTAAGTATACAATTTAGTTTTTCCAACACTTTATATGCTGACACACCTGAATATTTAATAATTTGTATTATAGAAATTTCTCTTTTTTTCTTGTGTAAGCTGTGCGGTAATGTAAGCACTTGTGTGGGTGGGACACACTTAGCTGGGCTAGATGGTAAACAATTACACACGTGGACAAAATTGTTGGTACCCTTCGGTCAATGAAAGAAAAACTCACAATGGTCACATAAATAACTTTAATCTGACAAAAGTAATAATTAAAAAAACTTCTATGAATGTTAACCAGTGAAAGTCAGACATTGCTTTTCAACCATGCTTCAACAGAATTATTTAAAAAAATAAACTTGTGGAACAGGCCTGGACAAAAATGATGGTACACCTAGAAAATACTGAAAATAATGTGACCAAAGGGACATGTTAATTCAAGGTGTGTCCACTAATTAGCATCACAGGTGTCTACAATCTTGTAATCAGTCAATGGGCCTATATATAGGGCTCCAGGTAGTCACTGTGTTGTTTGGTGACATGGTATGTACCACACTCAACATGGACCAGAGGAAGCGAAGGAAAGAGTTGTCTCAGGAGATTCGAAAGAAAATTATGGACAAGCATGTTAAAGGTAAAGGCTATAAGACCATTTCCAAGCAGCTAGATGTTCCTGTGACTACAGTTGCACATATTATTCAGAAATTTAAGATCCATGGGACTGTAGCCAACCTCCCTGGACATGGCCACAGGAGGAAAATTGATGACAAATCAAAGAGACGGATAATCCGAATGGTAAGAAAAGAGCCCAGAAAGACTTCTAAAGAGAGCCAAGGTGAATTTCAGTGTCAGATCGCACCATCCGTCGTTGTTTGTGCCAAAGTGGACTACATGGGAGACGACCAAGGAGGACACAGTTGTTGAAAACAAATCATAAAAAAGCCAGACTGGAATATGCCAAACTACATGTTGACAAGCCACAAAGCTTCTGGGAGAATGTCCTATGGACAGATACTTTTTGCCAAGGCACATCAGCTCTATGTTCACAGACATGAAAAATGAAGCATATGAAGAAAAGAACACTGTCCCTACTGTGAAACATGGAGGAGGCTCTGTTATGTTCTGGGGCTGCTTTGCTGCATCTGGCACAGGGTGTCTTGAATCTGTGCAGGGTACAATGAAATCAAGACCATCAATGGATTCTAGAGAGAAATGTGCTGTCCAGTGTCAGAAAGCTGGGTCTCAGTCGCAGGTCATGGGTCTTGCAACAGGACAATGACCCAAAACACACAGCTAAAAACACCCAAGAATGGCTAAGAGGAAAACATTGGACTATTCTAAAGTGGCCTTCTATGAGCCCTGACCTCAATCCTATTGAGCATCTTTGGAAGGAGCTGAAACATGCTGTCTGGAAAAGGCACCCTTCAAACCGGAAACAACTGGAGCAGCTTGCTCATGAGGAGTGGGCCAAAATACCTGCAGAGAGGTGCAGAAGTCTCATTGACAGTTAAAGGAATCGTTTGATTGCAGTGATTGCCTCAAAAGGTTGTGCAACAAACTATTAAGTTAGGGGTACCATCATTTTTGTCCAGGCCTGTTCCATGAGTTTATTTTTTTTAATAATTCCGTTGAAGCATGGTTGAAAAGCAGTGTCTGACTTTCATTGGTTAACATTCATAGAATTCTTATTTATTATTACTTTTGTCAGATTAAAGTTATTTCTGTGACCATTGTGAGTTTTTCTTTCATTGACCGAAGGATACTAACAATTTTGTCCACGTGTGTATTAATGTTGCTCTATGTTCTTTACCTCTGGGTCCATGTCCTGCAGCTCACATTCAAGCTGCTCCAGCTCCTCGGCACTAAGCCCCTTGAGGATAGCATCCTCATCTATATCTCGGGGGTCCTTCTTTGACATCCTGGCTGCTTGATCTAACTCCTACAGAACAGCCCCAGCTCAAAGACAGAGCGCTCTGGCAAGAGAAAGAAAGGTTGTTCAGTATCCATTTAAAGTGCAAATACATTCATTATACAGACACAAGCCTGGTAGCTAACACAACAGATGGCAGGCAGCGCTAAAACCCATCAAAGTGAAGGAATACTTGACTGATGAATGGTCTGTGTCTCTTTACAATTTTGAGTCATTCATTGTCTGAGCAACCATTTCAATGAGGAGACCACTTTGTTTTTTTCAGGATGTACAATGACAGGACAAAAAGCTAGCATGCAAAGAGCAAGGGCAAGAGCTATATTCACGTTTAAATGCAATAAAACCTCAGGTGAATAATAATAATAATAATTTTTTTATTTTTTTTTAAACTTGATTTGTATTAGTGCATGACTGGCTACATTCAAAGACTTTTCAAAGCTTTGGGGGAAAAATGTAGGCTTTTGATTGAATTAAGGAAAAGAGAAAGGGAGAGAGAATACCATGGTTGCACATTGTGGTGGGGTGGCTGTTTGCTGCGTGAGAGCTTCAGCATCCCTGTTTCAAGCATGAGTTCACGTTACTGTTTGTGTGAGTTACTGTGCATGTTACTCTTTCTTTGGACTCCAAGTTTTTGGATTGGCTACGATTGGCTAACTTGTCTGTGTTGTGAGTGCCCATGCATGTGCGTGTGCCCGTTACACATGATGCACATGATGCCCTGTCATGGGTTGGCATCCCATCCAGGGCATTTCCACCTCATATCATGTTTTCTTCAGATCCACCATGACCCTGAGCAGATTAAAGCAGTTACTGCATGGAAGTGAGTAAGAGACAAGAGATTGTGTAAAGTTCCTGTTCTGAAATTTCGGCAATGATCATTTCAGTATTTGGCAATAATGTAAAAATTGAATTGAACTGTGAGAGTTGAACTGAGACAGGAGCTAAAGAGAGAGTGAGAGAGAGAGAGAGATCTTTGCTATTCTTAGTGCCAGAACGGCAGGCCTGAGTTTTGAGTTACAGTGGTGAAGAGGGGAGAGAGACATGTTTCCACATTTATCAGCAGATTACATTCACATCCACACAGCCCTTAACCCACTGCTGAGCAGAACTGCACTACTGATATGAAAACATTATACAAAGCCACAGTTTCACATCACCACACCCAAAAAATACATCAGCATGTGGCACCATGTAAATATATAATGAGTCTGTTTAACTTAACGGTTTTGCATGGATGCATCTCTTCCTGAGCCCAGAATCACACTACCGACTTTGGCTGTTGTGAAAAACTCCTTCAAATGATCAGCCTAATGGTTCTATGTAAGAAAAAGTAAATAAAATCGGTCTGCAGTTTATGTGACAGTTTATACAACACTTTTTTAGCAAGTCGCCTTATCCAAATCCAAAATGTGAGAGAGCCATTTAAATTCTAATGAGATCATTATATTCATTTGTACACATCATTTGATCCATCTTGGCAGAGATGTTTAATCGGTCACATTCGAGTAACATACATAAGTGCTCTGTCTCCTCCAACATGGCAATTAGTTATATAAAACACCTTGGTGATAAGTTCCCTTTCAGCACAATCATTTAATATAACAAGACTGAAAAATTGATTTGGTGGTTTGGAGGGGGTGTTTTCTGAGATTGTTGATGATACACATATAAGGAATGTGTATATAGTTTTTTTTTTTTCAGCAATACAGAACAGATTTAATTTGATAAGCCAGTATTTGTAGTACTGCAAAATCAACTTTTTAAAGCAACTATAAAAGTAAATTTGAATGGTTTAGAGGATTTTGTAGAGGGAAAAACTTGCAATTTTGTTCTATTCTATTTCTATTCTAGAAAACAATGAATTCCAATAATCAACATTCTACACATTTGATCAGTTACTTTTTAGTTAATGAGATTTTGTTGGTGTGGTTGTTACTGTATATGCCAGAAATTTACAGACATTTCATTTGATGTGATTACATCAGTATAAAAATCTGTTATAGGTTTATGCTGTTATTGACAAACTGACTTTCCTAAACACTTGAAAGCATCTTACATTTGGTTTTCCTTAAGTTAGCGTAGGGACTAATAGATTTAGAAGACTTGTATTCTATTTTACTATTTAAACATGCTTAGTACCAATGGTCAGGTGACATATTTATGAGTCCTTTACATTTCCAAAGCAAAATGCCTGTTTCATGCACCTGTCTGTAGAGCTTCTCTTTAGACAATGTAAAAGCCTGACAGAACAGCATGTACCACCTGTTCAGCCAGCTGGTAATGAAGCGATTTAAATGAGATCTTTCCACAAGGAATCTCTGAAATTGAAAGCACCCATAATATATCTCATTCATTCAATGTGTGATGTGATCTGCATCTTGATAACACAAAGATAAGGAATTCTGAACCCTGCGGTCTTAAACACATGGGCCATGGGCCTTAGGACCTCCTGAATGTTAGAGCCAGTTATGTTTAGGGGTAATGCATGAGTTTGGGCTTATTAAATTGTCAGGACAAACAATTTACATGCTATAAACATAGTGTTTATGCTATAAACATATAAAGTGTCAAAAGTCGCAAGCAGAAGTCATTTATAATTACATATAATTACAATTCTATCTATCAATGGTAGATAAATATTAGGACCGTGAATAAAAGGCTGAATCCCAACATAGAAGTTTATTTAGTAACTAAATAATCAGAGCAACTGTCTTAAAAAAAAAAAAAAAAAAACTAAGCAAACAAGGACATAATCTTACAGTGTTGAATCTCAGAAACCCAAAACTGCCTGCCTGCTGTTACATGAGTGAATGTCAAGATACTGAATAACCAAGTCAAGATGAAGCCAAGAATAAAGTCTAGTCTGAATTTTAAAACAGACTATTGTTCAACAGTTCATCTTAAAGGATAATTTTTTTTTTAAGTTATGCAATTTTTGAGTGAGTGTGCTTGTACGTGTAAGAGTAATGGGGATCTGCTGCAGCAGAGCCATCAAAACAGATTTTACATTATTTGCGGGTCAGCTCTTTCACGACTCACCACCCAAGTGTAAAATTCCAAATCAACCCCAGCTTAATTTTAGCTTCATAAGTCAGCTCCTTCCAGTGTAACATTGTAAATCTCACTGCCAACCTTTACTTCAGCCTCTTGCTAATTCCAGTATCCATAAGGAGAGATACACTTTATTTATTTCCAGGCTGACAATAAATATATCTTAGTTTTGAAATAGCCTAACAAGTAAAAAAAAAATTAAGATAAATATGATTTAATGTGTTAAATGATTTGCACTTGTTACAAATCCTTAAAATCAAGTGAATCTAGCTATTTCTTAGCTGACTGGATTGAGGGAGACCGCCTGTGTTATGGTTCCCAATGGCCACAATAAAACTAATCACTCCAATCTTCATTAAGTGCTGGATGCAATAATCATAAAAAGTAATGTATTACACTGCTATTAAAGTTTATTACCATACAAGATAAATAATTAAAAGGGCACATCCAGGGACAGAAATAAATCCTATACAAGTATTACGGTATGATAGTGTATAGTGTATACATTACACAGAATTAATTGATAGAAAGTAGAAGTTATGACTGGTAGTGCAGAAACCATAGCCAGTGGAAAGTAAACACGACACTCCAGGAATAAACACACACATAGATTATAGAAAACATAGGCCTTAGTCAGTGCAAAGTGAAAAAGTTGTCTGCTACTTACCTGCAAAGAGACTCAGTGCTGGATCCTGCCGAGCACAGGCAGCACTGGAAACCAGAGACCTACAATACATTTCCCCCCCTTTCTCCCACCCCCGGTGTTGCCACCCCACCCAACCCCTTTTCCCTGTCTCTGCCTTGTGCCTGGTTTCTAGATAATGCTGAAACAGGCACACTGGAACACAGATGATTGTAGAGAGTATTATAATAATAATAATTATTATTATTATTATTATTATTATTATTATTATTATTATTAAGTGTGCCCATATACTAGTGTGTGTGTGTGTGTGTGTGTGTGTGTGTGTGTGTGTGTGAGAGAGAGTGAGTGAGAGAGAGAGAGAGAGAGAGAGCATGTCTACTTATCAACCAAACTTGGGGTAACATTTTAAAATAAGTAATCACACTCTCTAGTGGTGGATCTGTGTAACTCAGGCTGTCAATCTTTGTTTGACAAGACCACTAGCTGAAAGATAGATATGCACAGGGTGGAACAAAAATTTGAATGCATAAGCAAACTGCTTATTCAGTTCAGTTTAACATTGTTGACTTTAAAGTTGCCGTGGCCCTGAAATAAAAATGAAAAATATCAAATGTCCCAATTGTTGCCACCAAAATGTTTCTGACCTGTGGCGTCATGGACTTCACTTGACCTCTGAAGGTGTGTTAATATAAGACATTAGCAGCAGATCCTTACAGTCCTATAAGTTGTGAGATGGGGCCTCCAGACTTTTTTGTCCAATCAGACTGAGATCCGGATGAATTTGGAGGGCAAATCAACACCCTGTATGTTGTCGGCAACAATGGTTATGTTGGGTGTATGTGGAAAAGTAACATCCGCATGGATGACAAGACCCGAGAATTCCCAGCAAAGCATTGCAAAGAGCATCACACATGCCTGCACTGGCTTGTCAGAGTGTAGAGTGTATCCCGGTGTTTTCTTCCTGGGTAACTGACGCACATGTATCTGGATATCCAAATGACATTGCCCCATGGTTCTGATTCCCACTTGCATATTGTAGTCATGTGGACATATGTATGTATGTGTGTGTGTTCATGTCAAACTGGGACTAAGCGTTCCCGTTATTTTTCTGAGCAGTGTATAATGAAAATAAGACCAATAAGAATGTTGAGGTTTGAACAGCTAAACAGCTGTGTGGCCATAATAAAATTAAGTTAAAACACAGTGATGCAAAACCCCCTAAAACTGCTCTGATCTTTAAGGGTTAATGAGGTTAATCAGAAAAAAGGCTTCAATTTGCTAGGAAGCATAAATATTGGATTCCATAGCAATGTGGTCTAATGAGTCCAGATTGCTCCTATTCCAGAGGTAAGAAAGAAAAAACATGAAGCAATGCAGCCATCATGTATAGTGCCTACTCTTCAAGCCTCTGGAGGCAGTGTTATGACCTATTGGTATATCAGTTGGTCAGATCTAGGCTCAGCAACATTATTTGCCAATATAATGAAGTCAGTTGATGAGCTGAATATACTGAATGACCAGGCTATCATATCAATGGGGTTTTTCTTCCCTGATGGCACAGGCACAGTCCAGGACTCTATATACACTGCTCAAAAAAAATAAAGAGAACACAATAGCCCCATTTACACTGCAGGGCTCGATGCCCAATTCTGATTTGTTGCCTATATCTGATTTTTTCTGACTGTCTGTTTACACGTTCTTTCAACTATGACCCATATCCGATTCAAGTGTTTACACTTGCCATACCGTCTGAAACATCGCGCATACTTAAAGGGACTCAGTAGCTCGATTCTACGCATGCAGTGTCTCCTCTGCTCAGTGTAGCGCGCGGAGAACATGTTGAGCGAGCAGAGGAGACACTGCACGCGCAGAATTGAGCTTTGAGCGCACAGTGGAGACACTGCACGCGCATAGAGTGCTTTGCCTGCTCTCAAAATGTCTAACTGCGCGCTCAGAATTGTGGCAGGAATATAACGCCCCATCTGTTTGGGATGAGCAGCGCCTCGGTGTGCCTGATTACGTCATTAAACCGCGAAGAAGTCGCAGTTTTAATGACGTACAAAACGCAATGCCTCGGAAAATCCGATCTGTCACATCAAATTAGCACATATCTGATTTATATCTAATTTAATTCCACATATGAAGGAGGCCTGAAACCGATCTCGAAATATCGGAATGCATGCGTTTTTTTCCTGTTTACACGGACATAGAAAATATCGGAATTGGGTCACATTTAACTGACAGTGTAAACATAGCTAATGTAACTCAATCACACTTCTGTGAAATCAACCTGCCCACATAGGAAGCAACACTGATTGACAATCAATTTCACATGCTGTTGTGCAAATGGAATAGACAACAGGTGGAAACTATAGCCAATTAGCAAGACACCCCCAATAAAGGAGTGGTTCTGCTGGTGGTGACCACAGACCACTTCTCAGTTCCTATGGTTTCTGGCTGATGTTTTGGTCACTTTTGAATGCTGGCGGTGCTTTCACACTAGTGGTAGCATGAGACGGAGTCTACAACCCACACAAGTGGCTCAGGTAGTGCAGCTCATCCAGGATGGCACATCAATGCGAGCTGTGGTAAGAAGGTTTTCTGTGTCTGTCAGCATAGTGTCCAGAGCATGGAGGCGCTACCAGGAGACAGGCCATCAGGAGACGTGGGGTAGGCCGTAGCAGGGCAACAACCCAGCAGCAGGACCACTACCTCTGCCTTTGTGCAAGGAGTAACAGGAGGAGCACTGCCTGAGCCCTGCAAAATGACCTCCAGCAGGCCACAGATGTGTATGTGTCTGCTCAAACGGTCAGAAACAGACTTCATGAGGGTGGTATGAGGGCCCGACGTCTACAGGTGGGGATTGTGCTTGCAGCCCAACACCGTGCAGGACTCATGCATTTGCCAGAGAACACCAAGATTGGCAAATTCGCCACTAGCGCCCTGTGCTCTTCACAGATGAAAGCAGGTTCACACTGAGCACATGTGACAGACGTTCTGCTGCCTGCAACATCCTCCAGCATGACCTGGTTTGGCAGTGGGTCAGTAATGGTGTGGGGTGGCATTTCTTTGGAGGGGCGCACAGCCCTCCATGTGCTCGCCAGAGGTAGCCTGACTGCCATTAGGTACCGAGATGAGATCCTCAGACCCCTTGTGAGACCATATGCCGGTGCAGTTGGCCTTGGGTTCCTCCTAATGCAAGGCAATGCTAGACCTCATGTGGCTGGAGTGTGTCAGCAGTTCCTGCAAGACAAAAGCGCTGATGCTATGGACTGGCCTGCCCTTTCCCCAGACCTGAATCCAACTGAGCACATCTGGGAAATCATGTTTCCCATGATTTCCCATGAAATGAAATAAGCATTTCACTGCATATCGTACTGTGTAGGATTGTATGAATGAGGTTTGTATTGCTTTACAAAAAAATGCGCACACACACACACACACACACACACACACACACACACACACACACACACACACACACACACACACACACACACACAGGAGGAGGAGGATCAGATTCAGGGTGGACCCAGGCCAAAATAATAAACTAAATGGTATTTATATTTAGTAGCTAGATTACCAGCAAAAAAAAAAAACACAAACAAAAATACAGGTACCTTCCCTGACTCCCTAAACCAAAAACAGTGAATAAATTTCCTCTTCCTCTGGGAGGCAAAAAGTCACAACCAAATATCAAAACGCCAAAATCACAATCTCTTTCCCGCGTTGCTCTCCGGTTTATATATGGTGGCGCTGACTGATGACGTCACTCTCAGGACGGAAGCGACCGTGTGGAAGGTCAGGTAGATGCCGATGTGGGGACAGTCAGAAAACCTGGAGCGGCGCGCGACCAGGACATGATACACACACGCAAGCGAACATTATACAAAGCAGAATATTTTTTGCATTTTCATTCATTTGTTTTACTCAGTAGCGCATATTATTTAAAATGTAGCGAATTACAATACTTCAAACAAAACATACTTAAGTAAAAGTAAAATTACAGATTTTAAAAACTACTTTAAAAAGTAGAAGTACACAAAAAAACTACTCAATTACAGTAACGCGAGTAAATGTCATTCGTTAATTTCCACCTCCGGGTAGCAAACAATAATGCTGAGACTTGCACAAGGGAGGTAATATCATTATTTGTCCTTCCCTGTCCTTCTCCCTAAACATTAACAGAGCAAACATGGAACATAATGATTGCTGCCCCAGTTGGCCCCTGTCAGCTCTTGTTATAGTTCCCATTTTTGAATAACAGCTCTGTGGAGCTCACCACACTGCCGATCTGAATCAGTGGAATTCCAAGAGGCCACGCTACACCACTGGCAGCCAGCAGAGGGCCTCACTACCCAACACAACCACCCCACATTTTCCATGTTGATTAACCAGGACTGCCTGCACCTGTAAGCCTGTTGTTGCAGCAATGCAAAGGGCTGACCAGTATAGTATATCAGGCTGTTAGTTGGTAAGCTTAAGAAATTGAAAATGCTGATTTCACGGCATTTTACAACACCAAAGGACTATTAAAACTTGCTTTGTAACTTTGTGTCCTCGTTGCAGTCCTACGTCAAAGTTGATTTAACCTAGATAAATAATGTAATGTTAGCTAATATAGGAATAATGGAAGCTGTGGAACTTCAGCACCTGAGAGATTCTTTGTAACAGAAAGAAAGCAATCAAAAGCTTAAAATAACCTATAAGCTATTTGCCATTTTATATTCTTTTGGTTGGTTCTTTTAACCATTGTGTTGTCTTTACACTCTGTATACCCCTATTGTTTTAGAGGTCATAAACTCCCTGTCTTCATCAGAAGGCCTCTAGAATAATAAATCTATTTTTGCATGAAGAAAAAACATTTTATTCATCACAAACTTTGGGTGTACTGTATCTAGTGCAGAAAGACAATTTTAGTCAGTCTTGTATAAAGTACTTGAAAGCAATACTTCTATTTTCAAAATAATTAAAAGGAAAAAGGTGAGTAGTTTAAGAAATTTTAGAAAGTAAATTAATGTCAAAGTTAAATTTCTTTATATAGCAAATAAAAAGCACACACACAGTAGAATAAAGTGCTGTATGGAAAAGACATATGCAACAATGTTTGCAATGTTTAAGAAGTACTGACATCCATAACACTCTGTCAGACAAAAGACATGTAGCTTTTGTCCAGTGCCAATCAGATTGGGATCTGGGGAATTTGGAGGCCAAATCAACACCCTGTATGTTATCTGCAGCAATGGGGATGTAGGGTGTATGTGGGAAAGTAACATCCTTGCTTGACTTACTAGAGAATTACACTGGTAATTAATTAGTTTAAAGTTCATAATTACATTCTATGAACTTATATTGTTATTATAAGTATATTTCATGTACTTATATTTTACTCTAAAAATTGAAGTTAGTAGAGGGAAGAATGTGTGTATGTGTGTGTGTATGTGTGTGTGTGTGTGTGTGTGTGTGTGTGTGTGTGTGTGTGTCTTTTTTTTATGTCTATGGCATTTTTACTGGTTGGCAGCACTTGCTGTTTTTTGCTGGTTAGGAAACAGGCTGGTTTCTAACCAGGCTGTTAAGCTGGTTTCTTGTTACAGTACATGCTGCAAGCTGTTTTTTTTTTTTTAGCTACATGCTGTTAAGCATTCAAGTATCCTGCTGATCTTTTTTCTTTTCTTTCGTTTCAGCATGGTAACACCGTACAGTATGGTGCTGTATGTTGGTAAGAACAGCAAGAAGTACCAATGAACAAAATTACCTGTTTTTTTTTCTTATTTGAGACATTGTGTTGTGTATTATTACAGAAACAGAATAAAGGTGCGTAGTATGTATTAGAAAAAAAAATATCTTAATCATTGTCATTTATGCTTTGACATTTGTGTTTTTGGTTTTGCAGCATTTTTCTTTTTGTGTGCTTTGACGTTTGTATGTGTTTTTGTATTTGCAGCGCGCCTCTGTAATGTTTGTGCTTTGACTTTTGTATTCACTTTGTCCCTAGGGGCCACTGTAAAACCTAGTCCTGCTTATGGCTCACAAAAAAACCACACACAAATGCTGATGCAAATAAAATGCTGTTCTGCTTCTTGATCAGCAGGGGGAGACATTTGCTTGGTGCGCAACCACATACTGCGGTACACAACAGTGTTAAATACAGGAAGTGAACAAAAGTAACCCTGTTCCGGGAATAAACCTCCTGCTTTATACGTAGCTCAAAGGCGTATGTAGTTAATCAAAAACTAAACTCTCAAATGTATTACAACTTCCTTCGTCATTCTTGTGTAGTTTCAAATTCTTCTGTATAATAATTTACACCTTAGTTCTCATCTTAAATGTCATGTTTTATATAGCACCACCTGAGTGGTGAATTTAGAGAATGCTACCAAGTAGGATTCCGTGGTCAAAATTGAAACCAACAAGAGTCAAATATTTTTGGCCAGTCATAGCTTTACAGTTCCTTGGTGCAGCGCCAGACACATAAAGGTACTCAGGACTTTCACACATGTGGAGTGAGTTGATGAAGTGACCAGAGAAGGGGAAAATGTTTAGTATTTAAAAAAAAAAAAAAAACTTAGTGCTTTTGACAGACTCAAAGAGAAATTAAATGCTGTCACGTCGTTAAGAGAATTCCCATTGACTTGCCTTTTCTGAAACACCTATTTCGTTCAGGCTGTGGGCATTTTCTATAAATACAGTGGAAACCTAGGGCATTTTATGGTCATGTTATGATCTTTGAAGGCCAACAAGAAAATGGTCTGTCCCTAAAAAGAGCAAAAACAACTTATTACTTATAACATTCATCTCTAAACCAAAAGTAAACTCCAAAATACATTTTGAAATCATTATTTACTCATGCTGTACCAAACCATCCAATATGTCAGCCCCCCCTTTTTTTTTTTACTACGTACATATTTAACTCAGTTTTCTATTCTGAGGCTACAATGCAATGAATGTTGCATATGAAAACTGCACAGCCGAAAAATATTAATTCATTAAGCATTTAGCTATCTTGCTTTTTTCACTCTGCTCTTAAAATGATTCAAAAGTAAGCTACTTTATCACTGAAGGAATTTGAACTCTCTCGTGATGCAGGTATGCGTGGGCGTAAGGTGTGTGGTTATTACACAGATGAATAAAGAGGCCGTTGTGACTCATGTTTCCTTCTAGTTTGTATTTAATATAATAATGTATGCCAAGTAACAGAACAACAGAGCCAACTAAAAAGTCTACTTCTAGCTCAGCATTTTACTGTCGATAATTGACTTATTTGTATCATGATCTTTCTACATGTCTGAAACTCCATTTTGTTTCATGCTGTGCCAAGAGAATTAGCCAAGGTCTTATTGGCAGAGTGAAGGGCTGATGTGGTTAGTTTCAGAGTACTTTGTCCTCAGAGAGGTATTTGATTGCTTATCTCTTTGAAGTCTGCCTCACATTTTTTCTCTCTCTCTCCTCCCCTCATTACCAATCTCACAGGAAAACATCTAACATATATAAGACATGTCATTTTTCACTCAGCTTGAAATGAAATGCAAAATATTATGTTGAAGACTTCAAATAATTAAAATAAATAATGATATATCATTTTAAGGATTTAAGCTGCTTTTTGCTGAGGACATTCTGAGAGGCTGCAAACGCTGAGCGTTTTCAGTGCTTATATAAGCCCCTTACACTGCCTGAGCCATTGTTTTGAGGCAGTGTGGGCGATGATCTCACTGGTCGGGTATGTGTTGTTGCTGCTGATGTCAAGACTGCAATCTTCCCACCACCACCCACTTCCTTCCAGCAGCTTAGTCTGGAATCCAGACCACACGCCACAGAGGGACATTGTATATGAGGGAGCATGTATTTTAGCTTTATATTTTTAACAGCCTTGCTTACCAAAAGAATGATATTCTAATTGATACAAATTGAGAGCCCATTGATATACAGTTATACCAATCATATATCACATATGGTGATATATGGCAAATCACATTACATAGTTTATACCAATCAGCCATAACATTAACATATTAACATTGATATATCAATTATATACCAGTAAACTGATGGCAGGATCACCTGCACAATCATTTATGTGAGTTTAGACCGAAGGCTAGCCTGTCTGGTCCGATCCCATAAAAAAAGCCAAGGCAGCACTAATCACCGAAAATAAAGTCAGGGCTGGCCACAATAGGAAGGCATCAGAACACCCAGTGCACATGATGCACATCACACCAAGCAGGCCACTGACCTGGCCCCTAAATTTCCCAGCTCCAAATTTGATCAAGCACCCATGAGATCAATCGATCTACCTGCAGCAATCGAAGGATCCACTGCCTGGTCCATGTCCTGGTTCCAGACACTACAGGACACCCCATAGGTTTTGTGAAGTCATGCCCTCAGGGGCCAGAGCTGCCCAGGTGGTATTAGGGGAGCCTACACAATATTGGGCATGTTTTGCATTGTAATCTTATGACAGATATATGTGGACTGGTCTGTATTTACATGTATGTGGTGCACTGCAATGTAATGGTGACCAACTCACATACTGCGTTCCTGGATTGGGATCCACTGTGACCCTGACCAACAAAACTGGTAACTGAAAATGCTGGAATTATTTGTGAATTTCATTTGATAAAAGCCTTTTATAACAAAATATGTCTTTTTATATCTCCTGGAAAAGATTTGCCTATTGTACTTGTAAATTAGTTGAAGAAGACAGATCTTTCGTATGTAGAAGGCTCTCAAAATGTACTAATTTCATATATTTTTGTGAAAGGGCCTACTTAAGAAGAGCCTTTTAGGGACTTTTTAAAAAAAGATATAACTCTAGAAATAAAAACTTGAAGTGTGATAGGTCACATTCTGAGTTTTCAAGCAAATGTGTGTCCTTATGATAAAATTGTGATTCAATACTACATTTTCTTACAAAAGTGAAAAAGGGACGCATTTTTTTCTACTGTGTCATGTGGTGTACAGCTGACACCATGTACAGCTGATCTGTTTTGTACTCTGCTTTTGACCCAGTGTACATTTATTTAAAGCCAATTTTAAGTGTTTTTTTAACCTAAAAAAAAAAGATTATTGTTAACCCACTAGGCTTTCATTTGGTTTCATCTTTGTCATCAGTATCCATTTCAAAATGATTAAATCATTATGTTACGTAAGGCAAGAGTACATGCTGGAACATGCTTGAGTGTTTCCCTCAGAACATTGTGTTCCTGGAGAAAGACTGACGCATGCGTCCTTACAAAAACTTGGCTAGTTACACCCTGCTGTTTGGATATTCGGCTTTCCTTTGTTATTTCTCAAAACATCATTTTTGTGCATCTGAAAAAGTAATAGATCTTGGAATGTATGGTCAAAGAAAACACTAGATCACACCATTTATTATTATTGTTATTTCTGGTATTTATATACTGAGAAACTCATGAAGGCAGTTTTCATATGGAGACGAGACATGAATGGCTACATTGATTGGTGTCTGAAAATACTGTACCAAGCTCTCCTTTGTTATTTCTCAAAACATTGTTTTTTGTGCATCTGAAAAAGTAACGGAAAATGGAATTTATGGCTAAAGAGAACAACAGATCACATTATTTCATATTATTGATATTTGTGGTATTTATATGCTGAGAAGCTCATGAAGGCATTTTTTTTCATGTCATATTGTTTAAACTAATACCAGGTCTATTTTCATATATTTAAAAAATGCTTATTACTGTAAAACAAAAAAGTTCAACAGCATGTAGGGTATTGCATACTGTGCATTACAGTGTGTGAGGACCTAGGACCGTAATAAATAAACAGTAGAGGTAGTGTGGTGGGAAAAATGTAACAGAAAGCTGAGCATTCAGTTTGGCATGCAGGTGTTTCATTATCACCTGAGAAATCTCATATACGCATTTGGATGTGCACGACAAGCACAGTTCTTTAACCATCATCTCAGTACACTGTTCTCATTGCATACACAAGGAATCTTACATGATAACAGAATGTCAGAGGGAATCACTGCAAATCCATTTCTCATGTTTATCATAAGTATTTTCGCCCGTTGCAGTGTAATTGCAAGCTGTTCAGTCATCTTAATATAGGTGCCTGCTCCATTTTTATGGACTGGCAAGCGTAAATTAGTTTAGTGGGTGCGTTGCACAGCAGATACTTTTAAAAATTATTTTCTTCCTCGTCTACAGGTGTTTATAAGACACAGGCATTTTCTAATTATGATATTGCTTCACATTATTTATGTCAGAATACATTAAAGATAATATGCACAAAAGCTTTTAAAACATTATGTATATGTTTGCAAGTTGTTTTGTGACAAGGTTCTATTAGGTGAAGTCAGTAATACAAATCACAAATGTTCCAGACATTTTCAGTCTAGACACTTATAGTGTTACAGTGTTTTTTCTTTGCTGTTATGCATTTTTATAATGAAGACAATTATGTGGAAATGGTAGCTAATTATTTATACTAGTAGCTAGTTATTTTATACTTCTGTAAATTTGATTAGACAAAAAAAAAGTCCCATTCATATCACCTACTCTCCACAACACAGAAAAAGTACCTACGATATTTTTTAGTCACAAAATACCCTGATTAGAAATGAGATGAAGAAGAAAGTTTCAGTCTGTGTTGTAAGTTAACTTGTCACTAATTCTTAGGTCATAACAGAAACCTGACACCCTTTTTCTGGAAGGTGCGTGGGAAATATGCGACGTGTATCAGGGTAAAGTGACAAACAACACATGCTCCATCATGTACCTTGGTTATGAAGCTGACATCATAATCATTAGGAGCTGGAGCTGTCACCATGACATTCATACCTTAAGTGAGATCAAACATGGTGTGTCACACCAGTGGCCAGACAGTGTTATTTGTCTTTATTTATCACAAAGTATAAGTACAAGTCAAGAGTATATGGTATTTTAGTCCATCAGGAGTACTCTTTTTGTTATTCTGTTGTTTGACGAGCCTCTATATATTTGCTCAACATGCTGGAAGCACACTGATAAAGTATTGACAGAGTTTACATGAAAGCAGAGCCTTAAAAAGGTCATTATGGCCTTTGGCCTGGAGCAAGACAAGTAAAATTACACCATATCAAAGTTAGGGCCTATGTAATAATAACCATTAACTTCCATTATTTATTTTTCCCATCTATTTTTTGTATTTATGGACCAAGTCAAAAGATGTATCAGTTTCATTACCCTTTGACACTCCCTTTAATCAACCATAATATCAAAATCATAGACAAGTAAAGTGGTTACCATTGATTATATGGTTACAATAGCATTTTTAAGGGGTTGAATATATGCAAGTGAACAGTTCTTTAAGTTGACGTGCTGGGTACAAAAAAAAATGGGCAAGCAGAAGCATCTTAGTGACTCTGACAAAGACCAAATTGCCTTTGCAATGTTGTGTATAGTCCTCTGTATGGGGTTAAATAGCTGCAGACCAGTCAGTTTGCCCATCCTCACCCAAGTTCATTGAGAATATATGAGAATATATAAGATTATAGATACATATTCATGTTTTTCATATACACTCAATATTCCATATTTAATTTAATATTTGATTACAGCATACATTCACCATGGTATTGTTTCAACAATGTTATTCAACATCATTATAGACTTGCATTAATGATGGAACTAAAGAGTTAAAGAATTGAACTACCTGTACAGTCTTCTCCAGCATATCCCAAAAACATAACATGGTGGCCAATTCATGTGTAAAAATTATTTATCATGCTTCCACAACCACTCTTTCAAAATTTGAGCCTGATGCATCTTTTCATTGATATACTGGAATAGGCCATTAGGAAAGAAAATGCATTTGTGGGATAACCATGATTGGCCATTTAGTGTGTTCAGGTAGCTAACTGATTTATTGCCACATAATGGTCCTGAGCCTAGACCTGACCAACTGCAGTAAAATCAGATCTTCTAAAAGATTTTCTTTTAGTCCTAAAACTGTAAATATTAATAATTGCAGTAATTATCCAATTAAAGGCTTTTACGTACTTACTTGCAGTGTAATATACTTGCAGTACTTGCAGTGTAATATACTGTATGAGACGTTTTTGCAGAGGGTTAAAAGCTAGTTGTTATCTGAAAATATTTGCCATGTAGCTTGCTAGATCAAGCACATGCCTGTGATCAGATTTATCAAAACGAGACCTTAAGGCCTGTGCCAAGATATATTATCAGTAAATGATTCCGAAAAGGATCCTGCCTACACAAAACTAGCAAACATCATTAACTAGAAAGCGAAAGAATCCATGTGTGGGTGTGTTGTTTTGTGAGCATGTAGGTGCAGGCATAAAGTGTGTGTTTGGCCAAAATTCACAGTCAGACTATACGAAATGGTGTAGCTGAAGGTGCTTTTATATATATATATATATATATATATATATATATATATATATATATATATATATATATATATATATATATATGTGTGTGTGTGTGTGTGTGTGTGTGTGTGTGTGTGTGTGTGTGTGTGTGTGTGTGTGTGAGTGTGTGTGTGAGTGTGTGTGTGTGTGTTTATGATCTGCATATGTTTATAATCTTCCAACCACACATAAAGATGATAATATTATTTAGAATTTAATGTCAGTCGTGTAGTTTTTTATTTAAATTGTGACAGTCTTTATCATATTAACGTATGATAGTGTTCATCCTTCTGGTATTTTTGTTTTGCATTCCTGTTCCACCTTGCTGTCAGTTCAGGGCATGCCTGTTGAACACACCTGGCATGAGAACAGATACCAAACATTCAAGTTTGCTATCTCTAACTTATTAACCATATCAGCTTCAAGGCTATTTTCAGGGTGATGAATTAGATTATTGTTCTATTTTATTTCTGCTATGAAACTGGTAACTGCATTACGTCTTGTTACAGCTTTATTTTCTTCAGTTGCTTTAAACTGTGGGGAAAACCTTACACTCCATTGCAGATGTTAGAACATATTTTACTGAAGAAAGGTTGGATCTGAGCATGAGTCGAATTAAAATCTTTAAATGTAATTTTAAATATTGCAAATAGATGTTACAAAGGTGCATCAGTTTATGTAAGAGCAGAAGGGGTTATTGAGAACAGTGGACATTTTTACTTTTGCAAGTTTAATGTACTACTTCCCTTACATACTTTTATGGTTTTGATTTGACTCATTCACATTTAATGACCTATGCAATGGCAAATAGGAAAGGAAATAAGGTCATGTTATTTTTATTTTACCAGGTTGACACTGGAATATAATATATGTTAAATATCACTCTCACTCACTGACTTATCATTTATACTATATCTTTATCCTGTATACAGGGTTGTGGGGGGGCCTGGAGCCTATCATAGGTGACAGGGTGCCAATCCATCGCAGGGCACACACACACACACTCACACAATTTGGGAACATCAATTAGTCTAACCCACCAAGCACAGGGTGAACATGCAAACTCCATGTATACAGCAGGAATCAAACCCGGACCCAAGGTGACAGTGCTAACCACTAAGCCACCATGCCATCCTTATGTTAAATAAATTAAGTACTATTAATTGTAACCTAGAAGCTGTGCACATTTGTGAACCTTTAGATTCTGCGTCTTCTTCTATTTAACTAGGTTTAATTATGAACTAAAATAAAGTCGGTTGTTATGAATAGCTATAAACACATTTTGCTTTGTAAGGCAATCACATTACTTTAATATATATCTTAAGTTAGCATCTTAAATCTTGACTTTTAAATATCATAATCAGCCATTGTTAGTTGATTTCATAACTTATTCCCTTTATGAAAACAACTTTAACAACAGCCTAAACTTAGCATGATAATGTAAAATGTAACTTGTTTTGTAAATGAGTTTTTATGCCCAGATATAAAATTAATATATAAAACTGATAACACAGTTAATATTGCTGAAAAATCATAACAGAACATTCTAGCCACTTACGTTACTATCAAGGTATGTGATTAAAGTCTACGGCATCTTTATAAGCTCGATTGTTATCAAGTTATCTAAGATTGATTGTTATTCAAGTAAACAGAAAAGCCTTCACTCCGTTTTAAGTGTCCTTATTGATTAGCTAGATTGACCTGCTGTGCTTCAGTAAACATGATCAGGGTTTGGCACTTTGACTCCATATGTATGAGTACAGTACCTAACTGCATGCTATAAAAGAGGTGTTCTTGTAAAGAACCCACTGATGATCCCAGATGAGTCTATTTACTATAGCAATCAGACCAATTACAAGTGTTCACATTGCTTATAGTCATAGACATTTCTGTACATTTTGCAATGCAGTGAAATCACTCTGTTAATCATCAAGATTTAATACAGGTAGGTAAATGTAACTTGTTTTGTAACGAGATATTTTAAGAAATTAGCACCAGTTACACCACTCACACAGACAAGTCACGTTTCAAGTTTTATTGTCATATGCACAAGAAAGAAACATGTTCTCCCTGTACAATTCTTTTTCGGAATTCTTTCTTTGCTGTCCCCAAATGAATACCACGAAAAAATTAAAATAACAGAGTAAAAGAAATTAAATATTGGTATAAAAAGAATAGATATAAAAAAATATATATTAAACATAGAATAAAAAAGCAGAATGTGAAAATATGAGTATATCAAAATATATAAAAAAATATGTGTGTGATAGTAGTCGTGGCGCCCCCGGAGGCGGATGTGTTTGCTCGCTCCCCTTCTGAATGTCATGCCAAAATTACTTAAATAATTTTAGAAATTCAAAAGAGACACTAAATAGCCCTTTCATATCTTATCCAATGAAGGTTTTATTTATAAATAACATGTCAGAGATCCAATTTTTTTTCTGTTACTCTGTAGGGGGCCAAAAACACCCCCATGGTACACACAAAACAGGAGACATATGATCTGCAAATATGCATGAATACACGCCATTGCTATTGTCCTGTTAATTAAAAATTAAAAACAATAAAACATACCTAACATAACATAACATAACATAACATAACATAACATAACATAACATACTGCAATATAACATAAAAGTTCAAACTTGCTCCACAACTACAGAACAGATATTCACACTTCATATAATATTCTGTTTCAAGGTTTCCCTACAGAATGAACAAGTGTGGCCACAAAATCCTAATGTGTGTAATGTATTATCATATTTGAGCTTACTTATGCTTAAAATGCATGTAATTTTTTAAGATGGTGATTATATCATTCATTATTTTCCCTACAAACTGATACAACGTATATAACTAATTTCAATAGATAAATATTACATGAGGTGGGAGGTACTGGTGATTCATAATACCTCCAGGGCTAGAAAGAGGTCAAGAGTGGTATGTACAGCATTGTCACATCAATCTCTAAGTATATGATTATAGTCTTAGTTTCCCAGATGACATACTGTGACACACTATATAGGTAAAAGCAACAATGCCCTCAGAACTACAATAATATACAGTACATTCATTAGTGCTATAATGCCACTGAAGACCCTGGCCCTTCAAGTTTAATTTTAAAATTATTAGTGTTTTAGAATTCTAGAACTTTAGAATAGAGTTCAATGAGTGTGCTTCTAAAGATATTACACAGAATTTGCTTCGCAAAGCCTCACAAGTCTAATTCTCAGCTGTCTAAAAACACATGCAACTGCAGCTTGAATATAGTCAAGACCAAGACCATCAAGTACTGCACATTATATTTGAAGGATGTGGTGTAATTAATTTATTTATTATGTTTAAGGTTATGCAAGGCTTTTTGGCTCAAATTATCATGGTTTATTTATGTCATTTAATTCATCATTTAAAACATACACAGAAACATACATAGGTCATGTGGAGTCCCTGAATAAAACCCCAAAGCACCATTATGTAGACGAAATGAAAAATGCTACATTCCAGAGCAATCTAGTCATGATTGTTGCTAGGACTTAGAAATAGGCTACAAGATTTTCTCCTACTGTCCTGACTGTGTGTGACTGACAGATATATACAAATAATTTATGTTCAGCAAAATTCTAAAGTCAGAAATTACTCTAATGGCATTTTTGGTATGGCATTTTTGATTAATGCAATATGGTTTCTAAGGATAGGTATCCAGATATATAGTTGTCAATTCATGAATGGAGCCATACTACTCACTCACTCATCATCTATACCGCTTTATCCTGTATTCAGTGTCGCAGGGGGCCTGAAGCCTATCCTAGGAGACTTAGGTTACGAGGCAGGGTTCACCCTGGACAGGGTGCCAATCCATCACAGGACACACTCATTTACACACTATGGGAAAGTCAATTAGCCTAACCTGTGTGTCTTTGGACTGTGGGAGGAAACCCACCAAGCACGGGGAGAACTGCATACTCCATGCACACAGACGAAAATCGAACCTGGCCGGGAATTGAACCTGGCCATGAAGGTGTGAGGCGACAGTGATAACCACTACACCACCGTGTCACCTGGAGCCATACTAGATGTTTAAAAATAAAATTATTATTCCTGGTACCTTTGTGTTATAGGCCAAGCTAGTCATATGTTTTGACAACTTGAGCAAGAACTGTTGATAACAGGAACGTGACTGAATGACCCACATTCACCATAATGCAGTTGACATAGTAAACATCAGACTTGACCATAGTTTCTCCCTAAACATGCCAGGACGTGTACACAGCTAACCATGGCACAAATAAGTAGGACATTAAGGAGGGCAACGGCATTATTTCTCAAATAAATTAAGGAAATTTTCTGTGTACAATATTATTGACCCATTGGTGATTTTATAAATACACTCTCTTAAATACTTGACAACATAGTAAAAAAAAATGTCTCATTGAATTTGCTCACAGATTTTCCCACAAAAAGATATAAACTTTGTAAAGTGTTTTACTATTTATTTATTTATTTATTTAATATCTTTGCGAAATAACATGTTTTAAGCTAATGTGTAGGAACGACTATTCATATATAACATATAAGAATTCATTTGTTTTACCCCTCATGTTGACCCCTAAGTTTCCTCTCTTAAAAAGTGCAGTAAATTTTATCCATTTCTCATGAGCTTCAATTACTTTGTTCACACATGGCATTTGAACACATAAAATAAATTAGAAATATTTCATTTAAAAATTTTGCTTTTTGTGGAACTTTTAAACAAGTTCTTGGTAAAAAATGACCGGTCATTGGAGATGAACAGGTAAGACTACAATTAGTGTATAAAGCAGAGCTCAAGCATATTTCTACACTCCTTTCCCATACCTAAACAGGTGTCTTTGAGCACACACACACACACACACACACACACACACACACACACACACACACACACACACACACACACACACACACGCATACACACACACACTTCTTATGCCTTTTTGGCATCCATGGCAACCCGCATGGGAACCTATCCACAACGTTATTTTTACCACATCTGTTGAAGAACAAATCTTCAACATTTTCAACAATCATACAACTTTTTTGCAGCTCTGCTACATACAGATTTTTGATGCCTTACTCACTCAATCTTTGGCAGCAAAATGGCCAAGAGCTATACTGGCTGTGAGGCTGTGGAATTATATTTGACAATGACAGTGATCAGGAGGAGAGAAGTTAGGTTGACAGTGAGGAGGGTTTAGAGGAGGAAGAGACAAAGGTTGAAGATGTCACAGAGTATAACCCACAGGAGGAAGACTCTCACATTCATGAGGAAGAAGACCCAGCTGAAATTGTAGTCTCCTTTCATCCAAAAATGAAACATAACCCTAACCCGATATGCCATATCCCAAGTGGATGACATCAAGTCGTGTTTTCAACTTTTCCTCATGGACTACATTGTAACCATTGTCATTTGGAGGGGAGAAGGGTTTATGGAAACAAGAGGTAGACCAGGTGAATATTGAAGCCTACATGGGTGTGTTGATTTTGTGTGGTGTCTACAGATCCCACACTGAATCTGCATCCAGCTTATGGGACACTGGTTAGGCAATTTTTTATGCTACAATGTCTTTGCAGACATTCCATATCCTGTCATGTGTGATTCGCTTTGTTGACCAAAGAGCAGCCCAAAGTCAACAAGATAAGCTGGGAAGTTTGACAGACCCTAACCCTAACCTGAATCCTACTGTAGGTAGAGCTCCTACCACTCATTTACAAACCAGGGCAAGGTTTTAGGGCATGGTGCCCATTAAAGCAGTAAATGCCAAACAAACCATTTAAGTATGGTGTAAAGATATGGGCAGTATGTGATGCAAACACATGTTATGCTGGGAACATGCAAGTGTACACAGGCAAACCAAGAGAAAAGCAAGAGAAAAATCAGGGGAAGTGGGAGGGTGCTAGAAATGACAGCATGGCTACTTTAAAATTGTAAATATGTTCATACAGTGTATGGGTCAAATATTATATTTGTAATGTTGTTAAGTTTTCCCTATGTACATTTGGTCTTTTGTTTAAAAAAATAAAATAAAATCATACCAGTCAATTTTGACCAGGAACACAAAAGTTATTTTGTGCCACTGTTTAAAAAATTTAATTGTTTCAAAAATGTGACTTTGGTAGCCATTTCAGTGAAGTACTCCGTGATAAATAGTACAATAGGTTTCATCTATGAGTTTCGTATAGTCAAAATAATATCTATATTACGTTTTTTCCCCTAAAAAACAAGTATGGTATGAGCTCAGGTAAATAAGTCCTTCAGGTCATATACAGCAAATACAAGTTCAAAAATTTTCATAAGAGCTGAAGTTGTTTTAGGTGGTAGTATTTGTATTATTGTGGATTTATAATGAAATAAAATTATCCGGTCAAAAGTGACCAAGAACATTACGAGTGTGAGCCAAAAAACAAACACAACCTGACGGTTAAATCTGTGTATCACTCTTTAATAATTAAAAATGTAGGATTAAAATAGTTTACGATGTGCTGTAATAGGAAAATATTCTACCTGGTTCTACCTGTTGATATGCATATACAAATTGGTCCCAAGCTTTATTGAGACAATAAATACATTTTGTAAATAAACTTTACCAGTTTTGTAGCTATTCATAATTGTAATATTGACTTTATATGAATAATTATTAGCTTGTTCATTATGATAACACAAAACTGTTAAATGCCCTATTACCTCTCCTTGAGACAAAAACTGTGAGCTAGTAAAATATACTCTCTTACGAACATACAGTAATACACAGTTAATGATGCAGTACATGTGGATTCATTTATAAATACCAGGACACATTTTGTGGTTGTGGCTGATCTCTTTGACATGACATCTTATATGCCAGACCCCTCATAGTGCTTCAGGAGTTGACTTAACTTCTGAAATTTCAAAGAGCCACAAAACAAAAATGGAAGTCCACACATATGCATTCCTGTCCAATGTACAATTATTTCTTCTTATTTCTTCTTTAAGTCAAAACATACAAAAACAATAAAGTACCCATAGACTGGAATTATGTTAATGTTCCTGTTAAATAAAGTGTATGACTAATTTTCCATTGCAGGTCTCTCAAAAGACAAGTCTATAGTGTGACAGACAGACATGTCTTGCACAATATTAGAATTTTAAGACGTGGCTAACCAAGTAAGCATTACATAATACATAATACTCAGCAAACAAAAACAACCAGAGAGGAAGCACAAATTGTATTTTCTATTCTCTTGTGAACAGAGGCAAACAATGAGTGTACTCACACTGTGTGTGTACTGTATGTTTGTGTGTGTTTGTGTGTGTGCGCGGTGGAAGGGTGATGATTTGGGCGTGTTTTGCAGTCACAGGACCTGGTCATTAAGTTGACCATTAAATGCTCTGTACAACAGAGTATTCTAGAGGGAATATAAAGTCATCTGTCTGATAGCTAAAGCTTGGTCAAAATTGGGTCAACAGGACAGTACTTCAAACCACACCAGTAAATCTGCATTAGAATGGCTGAAAAAAAAGGCTTTTGGAATGGTCTAGTTAAAGTCCACACCTCAACCCAACTGAGATGTTGTGCTGGGACCTTAAGAGAGCTGTGCACAAGGGAATGCTCCAAAATCTTAATGAACTGAGGCAATATTGTAAAGAAGAATGGGCCAAATTTCCTCCAAAATAATGCGAGCGATTGATAAAGTAATAGGGGAAATGTTTCCTTCAAGTTGTTACTGCTAAAGGTGGCTCTACAAGCTGTTGAATCATGGGGGGTACTTACTACTGTCAACATGTTTTTTTTTTTACATTTAAATTAAAAGTCATTAAATTAAGAATCATTTTTGTTGTTCATCTAAAGTTGTATTTTCCTTATGCCGAGATCTGCTACATTCAGATGATTTTTAAAAATGTTTTGTACACAAACAAAACACATAGAATTTTAAGAGGGCTACTAAATTTTAAACATGACTATATACATACTGTACATATATATATATATATATATATATATATATATATATATATATATATATATATATGCAGAGATGTGTATTAGTTATCAACATCTTTTCTGTTTCAGGTAACACAGCAGGTGCAATCTCATTCAGGCAAGGCCTTGAATTTGTCTTTTTCAGGTAAACCTCATTAGGCCCTACATATGAACCTGTAACCAGAGGCAGAGCATATCTGAACAAACACCAATATACCCAACATATTGAAGTCTCAGACTGGGAATGCTAGACCTGTGGGACCATTGATTAGTTCTAGACTAAAACAGATTCTTATTTAAAATAGGTAAGGAAAATTGGACTATAAATACTAATAAAAGCAATAATGTTGTACAATTACGTAAGAAAATAAAACCATATGATGCATTGAGTGTTCTGATAACTTTCCATCGTGGCCAGTATTGACCTTTTTATTTTAGCAATTTGTGCTACATTGGCTTTTCTGTGGGATTAGACCAAATGAGGTGGCCTTTGCGACTGGCCTCCCACTGGGATAGGAGATCCTTGGCTGCCTGTGATCCTGTCACCAGTTTATTAGTATATAATTTATAATCAATATAATTCAATTCTCCTGGCAGTGATGTTAGTGTTGAGGCTGATCAGTGTAGTTATCTTTAGGTGTTCAACTACTACAATGTTAGTAGTTTCGCTACATGACCAATTAAAGGATTTTAAATGCCTTTCAAAGGTAAAAGTTTCAGTCAAAAACACTGTAATATTCAGTAACATGTAACCACAGGAAGCCAGTATCATACAAACAGACAACACTCCAGCATCTACACTGAGATGCCAATTCTACATAATTGTGAAGAAACTTTAGTCCATTCTTTGCTTTTTGCTTAAATTGCCTAGCAGGTGGCTTCACATTTGTCTCCATATTCTGATATAAAGAGTTCACTGTTATCTCAAAGTTCCATAGCCCATATCACTTTTTCATCTCCATGTTTGGCAGAGCTGGTGTGATGTGCTTTGGCAAAACACCAGAAGTGGAAAGTAACGTATTACATTTACTCGTATTACTGTAATTGAGTTTTTTTTTTTTTTACTTCTACTTTTTAAAATAGTTTTTAAAATCTGTAATTTTACTTAAGTATGTTTTGAACTACACTAGAATTCCACATCCCACCCCTGCTGTTAAAAATTTAACTCGGTAACTTTTACTCTGAGTAAATTTTTAATTAGCTACTTTTAACTTTTACTTGAGTAGATTTTTAGGATTTATAATGGTAACTCTACTGTACTCTTTGTACACTCACGACTGCGTAGCCACTACCAACTCCACCACCATCATCAAGTTTGCTGATGACACCGTCGTGGTCAGCCTGATCACTGACAACGATGAGACGGCCTACCTGAAGGAGATTGGAAATCTGGAGAACTGGTGTCAGACCGAACAACCTCCTTCTCAACGTCAGCAAGATAAAGGAGTTGATAGTGGACTTCAGCACAAAGCAGAAGAGGAACTACCAGACCCCCGTCATCAACAAGAGCCCAGTGGAGAGAGTGGACAGCTTCCGTTACCTCAGTGTACACATCACGCAGGACCTGTCTTGGTCCTGTCACATCAACACCGTGGTGAAGAAGGCCCGACAGCGTCTCTACCACCTCAGACGCCTGAGAGACTTCAGACTGCCCTCCAAGGTGCTTAGGAACTTCTACTCCTGCACCATAGAGAGCATCCTGACGGGAAACATCACGACCTGGTTCGGGAACAGCACCATGCAGGACAGGCGAACTCTTCAGAGGGTGGTGCGATCAGCTGAGCGCATCATCCACACCGAGCTCCCTGACCTGCACTCGATCTACAGCAAGCGGTGCTGGACCAAGGCCAGGAAGATCATGAAGGACCTCAGTCACCCCAGCAATGGACTGTTCTCTCTGTTGAGGTCAGGAAAGCGATTCCGCTCCCTGAAGGCCAACACAGAGAGACTGAGGAGGAGCTTCTTCCCGCAGGCGATACGGTCTCTTAATCAGTACAACACACAGTACTGATTTTGCACATCCACACATGCTTCTGCACTCACTCTGGACACTCTGGACATTCAGGACATTCGCTCACTAGTCCTCACTGCACACCTGCTCACTCATGGGCATTATGCACATAAGTCACTTTAAATATGCACACAAGCCACTTTAACATGTCACTTTACTGCATATTTGCACACCCCTGGACATTCCGTTCCTTTTGTTCACCCCATTTCAATATTTTTATTTTCTACTTGTACAATTACAATTTTTCATTGCAATATTTTCCATTTGTACACTTAATGTATAGTATATTGTATAGTCTGTACTTACTTACATTTTATATTCTTACATTTTACATTTTATATTCTATATTTTATATTTTATTTTATTTTATTCTCTTAGGTCAGGGCAGTTGCCTAAGCATTTCACTGCATATCGTACTGTGTAGGATTGTGTATGTGACAAATAAAATTTGAATTTGATTTGAATTTGAACATTACTTGTACTTCAGTAAAATGTCACTGAAGTAACAGTACTTGTACTTGAGTACAAAAGTTTATTACTCTTCCCACCTCTGCAAGACACTATCACCAAGCATGGCACTGGAAATGATGACCAAACATTTCTTACCAGTCCAAAGGATATTGATCTAGAATTTGTATCTTTTATACAATTCTGCAAGCATAAATCAAGCCATATTACCATATGTAATTGGAAAGAATGGCTTTCTCTTAGCCACTCTTCTATAAAAGCCATAACCGGGCAATTTTATTAAGACTGTCCTACAGTATAATAAACACTGAATGTTTTTAAAGGCCTGTAGATCACACAATATAGCTTTTGTGATTTTCTTTATATCTCTGAATATTAAACAGCCTGACCCTGAATTCTCATAAACATTCACTCCTAGCTCTATTGGCAATTTATCTGAAGGCTTTTTGTTAACAAATAATGCTTCTCTCTGTTGAATCCCGATTGTCATACCCTTCCTAGATTAGTGGACAGAAGATTGCTTTCTGAGGTCTTCTTGGCATGATACACGCACACACGCATGCACATGCACACACACACACACACACACACACACACACACACACACACACACACACACACACACACACACACCAGATTACCAAATTGACAAATATTCTGCTTTTTGTAGCATTAGTGACATTTTTGATTATTAAATAATGTCTTCACTTAATGATTATACAATAGAAATGGTGTACTTATTTTTCCCAGGCTTATGCATGGTTTTGTTAATAGGGGACAAAGTACATATTGAAATGTGTTGTATTTGTCACCTAAGGATTGTTTTTTGTTTATAGAACTTGGTAAGGACCATCCAATTGTTATTTGGTTACTGATCAATAAAACCATGGAATTAAAGGAGGGTGTAATTTCTTTTTCCCCTGACTGTAGTTAAGGATAGACAGCAAGCAGTACTAAGGTTCTGCTTGTACTTCAGTATGAGCACATACAGGGGTTCGCCAATGAAACTGAAATGCCTGGTTTTAGACCACAATAATTCATGTAGTATGCGGCCAATACAGCATTAATTCGTCTTGGGAATGAGAGATACAAGTCCTGCACAGTGGCCAGAGGGATGTTGAACCATTCCTCTTGCAGAATAGGGGCCAGGTCACTGTGTGATTCTGGTGGAGGAAAACGTTTCCTGACTCGCTCCTCCAAAACACCCCAAATAATAAGTGGCTCAATAATATTTAGATCTGGTGAATGTGCAGGCCTGGGAGATGTTCAACTTCATTTTCATGTTCATCAAACCACTCTGTCACCAGTCTTGCTGTGTGTATTAGTGAATTATCATCCTGATACACGGCACTGCCTTCAGGATACAATGTTGAACCATTGGGTGCACATAGTCCTCCAGAATGGTTTGGTAGTCCTTCTAGCACAAGTATTGGGCCTAGGGAATGCCATAATATTGCAGCCCAAACCATCACTGATCCACCCCCATTCTTCTTTATGGGCAAGCAACAGTCTGGTTGGTACGCTTCTTTGAGGCTTCTCCACACCGTAACTCTCCTGGATGTGGTAAAGACAGTGAAGGTGGACTCATCAGAGAACAATACATGTTTCACATTGTCCACAGCCCAAGATTTTTGCTGCTGGCACCACTGAAACCGACATTTGGCATTGGCATGAGTGACCAAAGGTTTGGCTATAGCAGCCCGGCCATGTACATTGACCCTGTGGAGCTCCCGACAAACAGTTCTGGTGAAAACAGGAAAGTTGAGGTGAACGTTTAATTCTGCAGTGAGTTGGGCAGCTGTGGTTTTATGTTTTTTGGATATAATTGGGGTTAGCCACTGGTCATACCTTTCAGACAGCTTCCTCTTGTGTCCACAGTTACTCTTGTTAGATGTGGTTCGTCCTTCTTGGTGGTATGCTGACATTACCCTGGATACCGTGGCTCACATCATCACAAAGACTTGCTGTCTTGGTCACAGATGCGCCAGCGAGACACGCACCAACAATTTGTCCTCTTTTGAACTCTGATATGTCACCCATAGTGTTGTGTGTATTGCAATATTTTAAGCAAAACTGTGCTATTACTCTGCTGATTAAAGCTTCACACTCTGCTCTAACTGGTGGAATGTGCAATCAATGAAGATTGGCCACCAGGGGTGTCAAACTTAGCCATGAACCCTCCAACACTAAATTGGCCAGTGTTTCAGTTTCATTGTCCAACACGTGTAGTTAAAAGGTGTCCAGGGATAAGCAGAAGAAATGATAAAGCCACATAAGCTCTTTTTGGAATGCAAATTTTAAAATGCAAATGATTAGCCTCCAAGGGATCAAGAGCTGCTTTAAAACTTCAGAAAGTCTGTATTTTCTGTAATTTAATGACTTAGTTTACCAAAGTTGTGCACACATTGTTCACGCTCTTACCCTTGCGGTTGCTGCTGCCTCTTGGTTCCTTCTTATTCAAATGTAGTGGATTTTTCTTTCAGCTGCATATTACAGTAAGTTATCATGTAGCTGAGCTGTCTGCAACAAACAATTCTTGCACAAAACAAGGAGTGCCATGAACCAAGGCCATCTAATATTACAAAATTTTACCTCCAATGTCTCCAATGTTAATGTAAAAACAAGTAAATTTTTTACCATAATTTTATCCCCAGTCTTGTTCCTTCTAAAAGATCTGAATTTAATATGTAAAATATGGAGTTATTGATTATGACTCTAGTTCAGCTCAATGAGGCACATACAATTTCTACACATGAATATAGAAAAATATGAGCATTACTTTTTTCTACCACAAGAATTTTTTCACAGTTACCAGTTATAAGAAACAAATATGTGTAAATTTGTTAGATAGATTTTCTACAAGGCCTAATATGTGTAGACCTTGCTACATATAGAGTTATATCAAAATTGTCCACATGTGGTAGTGCTATATCCTTGCACATCGTTTGCACAATGCTCATATCTATTTAACAGTAACAAAGTAAATGCACACATTTACAGTACAGTGCTGCAATACTACATGCAAAATAGATGCCTAAAAATAGACTGTGAGAGCAGTGTATAATCTAGTATGGGGGAGGAAAAGTGTATAATCTCAGTACTTTGGGGGTACTGAGTCATCTGTAGTAAACATTTGCATGCTTTATAAAACTTATTCAGGCAGGTGTTTGAACCCTTTGGAAACCAAAGACAGGAACTGCTACAGATGGGTGACAAATTAAGGGAAAACTGAATAACCAAGTGGAGAAACATACAAATGTTCCACACAGGTGAAATTTACATCCTCTCGTACTCCATGGTGTGTATAGAAATGCTAAACAGATCTAGGTGTCCAATTCTGGAACTAAAATACCAGAGGAATATAACTAAATAGGGGTATATGCTTTAAAACAAAGACTGCTCTAATGGTTAATCATTTTAAATTCACAATGACTAAAGTGACATTTTGTTCAGAAACTCATTTTCATATATAGTCAGTTTAACAGTGGTCAGTTACATAGCAACTTTACAAACAATTGGATAGAGTTTAATCTCCAATGAACAAGCCATGGGTGACAATGTTTAGGAACAACTCTGACAACATGAGGAGAAAATCTTGAGAGGAACTATAGAGTTAAAAAGGAACCCTGTGTCATGCCAACATTTAAAGCATACTGAGACCATTTATGTGTGCGGTTGCTTCTCAGCCAAGGGATTGCGCTCATTAAAATTTTTGCCTAAGAACACAAAGAATGGTACAACTTCTTATACCAACTTCTTCCAACCATCCAAAAACAGTTTGGTGACAAACAATGATTTTCCAGCATGATGGAGCGCCTTGCCATTAGGCAAAAGTGATAACTAAGTGACTCGGGGAACAAACATTTTGGGTCCATGGCCAGGAAACTCCCGGGACCTTAATCCCACTGAGAACTTGTGGTCAAGCCTTAAGACGTGGGTGGACAAACAAAAACCTACAAATTCCCAAGAACGGGATGCCATCAGTCAGGATGTTGCCCAGAAGTTGATTGACAGCATGCCAGGGTGAATTGCAGAGGACTGCAAATATTGACTCTTTGCGTAAACTTTATGTAATTGTAAAAGCCTTTGACACTTATGAAATGATTGTAATTATACTTTAGGATACCATAGTAACTGCTGACAAAAGAACTAAAAACAATGAATGAAAAGTAATATTTGTGTTGTAAATAGGAGTCCTGAGATAAGCCGAAGTGTCTTATGTTTTCAATAGAATTTCAATAGGACACAAATCTACAGTATCCAGTTTAGAATATCAACTAAAGAGGATTGTTGGGTATAGTCTGAAAATAGACTATTAAACTGCATCAAAATTATATATTAGAAAGAAATGTTGTTCCTTGTTAGTTTGGATTTGGTGCCTGTTGAGATTATGCTGGCAAATCTGGATCTGCTCTCTGCTAAATAAAAATTAGTAGTACTCTATGTGTAAAATTCATGCTCTGTGCCTTCTCCTGTTCCTACTGATGGTGAAGTCTGAGCGTAAACCAAATGTATGCAAATTGTGCACCTGTCCAATTGGGAAAGAATAGTCAAAACAGCTGACAGCAAAACCAGGAAACAGGAAAAACCCATTTTAAAACTTCATACATTCCCCCTCCATAGTTTCATTGTAATAACCATTACTTAGGTTACTTACTTTATAGTATGTTGTTAGAGACTAAGCAACCTAACCAAGCCAGTGGACAGGTGATGTGCATTATGAAAAGGTAAATTCTATAGAATTTATTCCTAAAGTTTTAAAGGGAACTCCATATCCAACAAGTAGATATGGTAGATATGTACTATTCATTGCTGATACTTTCTTTCTTTTTTTTTAAATAACCCCTTAACTCCATCCTATTTTATTTTATACATTAAACAATGTATTGATAAAATCACCCAAAAAATGTAAAAAGCCAGCACTGGTGGCACTACAAGTAACCAAATCATTTATGTACAGTATATGTACTGGTGCATCTCAATAAATGAGAATATCATTGTAAAGTTGATTTCAGTAATTCAATTCAAAAGGTTAAACATATATATATATATATATATATATATATATATATATATATATATATATATATATAGTACAGACCAAAAGTTTGGATACACCTTCTCATTCAAAGAGTTTTCTTTATTGTGTTCTTTAGCCCAAACAAGTCTCTTCTGCCTGTTCTTAGCAGTGGTTTCCTAGCAGATATTCTACCATGAAGGCCTGATTCACACAGTCTCCTCTTAACAGTTGTTCTAGAGATGTGTCTGCTGCTAGAACTCTGTGTGGCATTGACCTGGTTTCTGATCTGAGCTGCTGTTAACCTGCGATTTCTGAGACTGGTGACTCGGATGAACTTATCCTCCGCAGCAGAGGTGACTCTTGGTCTTACTTTCCTGGGGCGGTCCGCATGTGAGCCAGTTTCTTTGTAGCGCTTGATGGTTTTTGTGACTGTACTTGGGGACACTTGAAAGTTTTCCCAATTTTTTGGACTGACTGACCTTCATTTCCTAAAGTAATGATGGCCACTTGTTTTTCTTTACTTAGCTGCTTATTTCTTGCCATAATACAAAGTCAAGCTCTTTATAGTACAGACCAAAAGATTGGACACAACTTCTCATTAGAGAAGTATGACACTTCATATGATTGTGATTAAATCTCAATGGTATTCAAACAGTTTTAGTGGGAATACTGATCTTGGGGTTTCTTAAGTTTCTGCTAATGACGTCAGTTTTCCATTTGAGCATTGAAAGGGGAAAGGGATGTTGATTTCTGTTCTATATTTACCATGTGACTACAGCACTGTGTATTTCAGCACAACACTTATTTAACATTTATCAGTACAATGTCAATCTCTAATCAGTTTGAACATCAGAATATCATCAAAAATCTATCAGTACAATGTCCAATATATATATATATATATATATATATATACACACACATACACTCAGGTTCATTACACACAGACTGATATATGTCAAGTGTTTCTTTTAATTTTTAAAACTTTGGGGTTTTCTATATTCAATAACTATATATTATATGAGTTTCACTTTTAGAATTGAATTACTGAAATAAATACAAATTTTTGATGATATTCTGATGTTCAAACTGATTAGAGATTGACATTGTACTGATAAATGTTAAATAAGTTTAAATAAGTAATGTGCTAAAATACACAGTGCTGTAGTCACATGGTAAATACAGAACAGAAATCAACATCCCTTTCCCCTTTCAATGCTCAAATGGAAAACTGACATCATTAGCAGAAACATAAGAAACCCTAAGATCAGCATTCCCACTAAAACTGTTTGAATACCATTGAGATTTAACCACAATCATATGAAGTGTCATACTTCATTCTATGCTTCTTAAAACCTTGTGCCAAATCCACTCCTATTGTTGAAACTACTGTAACATGTTAAAGAAATTGTAGTTAATTGAATAGGCTTCTTATCAATGTTGACAATTGCCATAATGCCCAGAAATTAATTTGAATTGACTTCTGCTCCTCCGGCACCAGATCTAGAGTTCCTTGTAGTAATTATCCTTCTAATTTCACACCTCCCCAATTCTTTACTGATAAACCCATTAAATAGATATCTAATATCTACTATTCATTCATGCTTAATAATATACACACGTGGACAAAATTGTTGGTACCCTTCGGTCAATGAAAGAAAAACTCACAATGGTCACAGAAATAACTTTAATCTGACAAAAGTAATAATAAATAAGAATTCTATGAATGTTAACCAATGAAAGTCAGACATTGCTTTTCAACCATGCTTCAACGGAATTATAAAAAAAATAAATTAGCTCATGGAACAGGCCTGGACAAAAATGATGGTACCCCTAACTTAATAGTTTGTTGCACAACCTTTTGAGGCGATCACTGCAATCAAACGATTCCTGTAACGGTCAATGAGACTTCTGCACCTCTCTGCAGGTATTTTGGCCCACTCCTCATGAGCAAGCTGCTCCAGTTGTTTCCGGTTTGAAGGGTGCCTTTTCCAGACAGCATGTTTCAGCTCCTTCCAAAGATGCTCAATAGGATTGAGGTCAGGGCTCATAGAAGGCCACTTTAGAATAGTCCAATGTTTTCCTCTTAGCCATTCTTGGATGTTTTTAGCTGTGTGTTTTGGGTCATTGTCCTGTTGCAAGACCCATGACCTGCGACTGAGACCCAGCTTTCTGACACTGGCCAGCACATTTCTCTCTAGAATCCTTGATAGTCTTGAGATTTCATTGTACCCTGCACAGATTCAAGACACCCTGTGCCAGATGCAGCAAACCAGCCCCAGAACATAACAGAGCCTCCTCCGTGTTTCACAGTAGGGACAGTGTTCTTTTCTTGATATGCTTCATTTTTCCGTCTGTGAACATAGAGCTGATTTGCCTTGGCAAAAAGTTCAACTTTTGTCTCATCTGTCCATAGGACATTCTCCCGGAAGCATTGTGGCTTGTCAACATGTAGTTTGGCATATTCCAGTCTGGCTTTTTTATGATTTGTTACCATTGGGATTATCCGTCTCTTTGATTTGTCATCACTTTTCCTCCTGCGGCCACGTCCAGGGAGGTTGGGTACAGTCCCATAGATCTTAAATTTCTGAATAATATGTGCAACTGTAGTCACAGGAACATCTAGCTGCTTGGAAATGGTCTTATAGCCTTTACCTTTAACATGCTTGTCTATAATTTTCTTTCGACTCTCCTGAGACAACTCTTTCCTTCGCTTCTTCTGGTCCATGTTGAGTGTGGTACATACCATGTCACCAAACAACACAGTGACTACCTGGAGCCCTATATATAGGCCCACTGACTGATTACAAGATTGTAGACGCCTGTGATGCTAATTAGTGGACACACCTTGAATTAACATGTCCCTTTGGTCACATTATTTTCAGTATTTTCTAGGGGTACCATCATTTTTGTCCAGGCCTGTTCCATGAGGTTATTTTTTTAAATAATTCTGTTGAAGCATGGTTGAAAAGCAATGTCTGACTTTCATTGGTTAACATTCATAGAATTTTTTTAAATTATTACTTTTGTCAGATTAAAGTTATGTGACCATTGAGTTTTTCTTTCATTGACCGAAGGGTACCAACAATTTTGTCCACGTGTGTATAGTGCCAACAACTATATTATCAGCCTTTAAACCTGCTTCATATTAATATGATCAAACAAAAACAGTGTAAATTACAGAGATTTGCATTCGCATGAATGAGTGTGGAACACTAACCCACTACTGAAGCATGCTGGACAGTGTTCAGTGTGTAAAGATGATATCAAGGCTAAATGAATCACAGCAGCTGGCTGCTCAGAGAGGGACTATCCCTGTCACCAAGGTTACCAGTTAGTGATTAGTGAGAGCAAGATGGCTCGTAAAGCCCTAGTGTGCTTATTTGCCACAACGTAATAACAGCTTTGCATCCCCTGTGCATAACAGATGTCACCTGACTGAACAATGCAAACATTATACTGAAATACTACACTACAATACAACTTGCTCCCATAGAACATCAGATTTCAATTGCTGCCTAATCACCTTATCTTGTTGCATCAACTTCAGAGGACAGAATATTTGTTTTTTGTTCATATTTTTTCAATGTATTTACATTAAAGAACTTATGTGAACTGGAAGTGCTTTAAAACCTAATCAAATAGGAATCCTATCTTGATCATGTAGTGCTACAATTGAATTTGTCAGATGGCGACCTTGCAACTCCTTAGGTAGTTTATTTATATATGTAAAATTAGACAACTCTCTAGGCAATGTTGGATGTTCGCACAGTACTGTGTGATGCAACAAACTACAACAGTTCTTAATTGTGAGGCCGCATGATGTTGCAAACAGTTCAGTAGGCCCTAGGTAGGTGTTTAACAATATACAAAAAATATACATAATGTTTTTTGTATGATGTACATTCATACAGAAAAAAAAAGTTTGATGAAATGACAGTATGATATTACAATAAAAAATATGATGCAATCAGGTTTATTGTATGATCTCTCCTGTCTACAAAGGCATTTGATTGTGAAGAGAAAAGACAGGAAATAAGTGGATGAATGTGTTGAAAAGATTTTCTGAACAGCAGGCCTACACAATAACCAAACTCAACAAAAAGAGGTGACACCAAAGTGTTTTTTTTTTTATTTTTTACAAAGTTAGATTTTCTACATGTGTGAATAATTTTTTACACTTTAAAATGTAGTAAGCTCCTTCAGCTTATTCAATCCTTAGAATAAACATTATTCTGGGAAAACTGCTCTATATATTCACAGTACCACATTGTTGTTCTCTTAGACATAGCTAAGTAATCCATGTCAAATGTTTGATTTTTTTTTTTTTAAATAAATACATCAGCTCAAAAACACTCTTATTTTGTGAGATCACATAGTGTTTTAAGAAACATTTTAATAAAAAAAAATAAACTCTTCATGAATAAAAAGCGCCCTATATATAAATCAGTTTAAACAATTTACAAAAGTCCGGACTGATGTTAGAATCAGATTTGTGAATGCTAATCTTCTTTTACAGGAGGGTCCAAAGTCATTCAGAAGAGTGAGTGGATCCTATCTTGTTAAATAGGCAAGAACACTCCCAATACCTGCCACAGTAGCAAAGGCCAGTAATGCAGTCCTTGTTGAAGATTCTGGATCACGAACGTAAAAGAACTCCACAAAGCCATCCTGAAAGGGTACAAAGAGGAATTAAGGAAACATTATTCATAAGTCACAAGCCACAACAAAACGGAAATGACAGGCTGACTGTCTGGTTACACAACAGGAGGATTACATTCCAACAAAGTGAGTGTGTGTACAAGAATACCCAGGCCTTTAATGAAATGTACAAGAACAGACAATGGGCATTTCACCCTAACATATTTGAATGATTTGAAACTCACCCACGAGTTGTTTTTCAGAATCCATTCCTTCTGATTATCCAGGAGATAGGATGAAATCTCATGTGCCACAAGGCTTACACAGTGCCCTCGTCCAGACTCATTTTCATAACGAGCAACAGCTACCCCAAAGGCAAGCAGGCTGGCAATCCGACCCCAGTTCGTGATGCCGTCACTGAAGAGATCCTTAGCCACTGATCCCACCACACTCATGTCGTCTCCTTTCTCGTCCAAATGCAGTTTATTAAACATACCTGGGTCATAAGAACACATACATCTTTGCATACGCTTTCATCAGGGTAGTCTAAAGGTTTCCCTGGCAATCTGAGACGGGTGTGTAACCCGAGCGCAAATTTAAATAAACAAAACGAGCTAGGCAACACAGGCCACGGAAACCTGACTATAACAGGAAGCAACTGGAGTTTATTTATTTATTTTATTTTAAAACAAATATCTCTCGTCATACCTTTATAAACAAGCTCATGTTTGACCAGCAGACCATCTACAACGCGTTTCATCGTCTGTAAAACCTTATGATGTCGTCCACAAAAGTGAGAAGGCGAGGTGATGAGCTGAAAAAAATCGGCGATAATCTCCTGCGTGTTGTGATCCAGGAAGCCGACTCCTGGCACTGCGTCGCAGTCAGATTCGGGGGAATTTGGTAAAGAGCCATCGGGCAAGCCGCGCTGGTTTGCGGGGGGAATTTCCAGATTAAATGCTGCTGTTCTCGGAATTGGAGCGACGATAGCGAAAGGTTTTTCTTTGTATCCGGATGAAACGCTGGCGACGGAGAGAGGACAATCCTTTGAGCTAAACATCATAACGAGGTTCCAGATATCAACCTTTAAAACGACCACGCGTGAAGTACGAATTTTGCGACGAAGTTTGAGAAACCGATAATCGTTACATTTTGTCCTACTTTTCAAACTATGGTGTAGATCACGGGCTTTCGAAACGCGAAGGCGGAAGTGTTGCATGGGTTTTATGAGGTGTCTGTGGGCGTGGACCGCCTCTACAGCACATAGCGCACGTAGCGCACAAAGCGGAAGTACTGGTTCTACATTTCTAGAAACTTCAAACACAAAAGCCATTTTACAGACACGTAATACGCATAAATGCCTCAGAATGTGCATGCTTTCTCTAATGTTTATTAGGTGAGTTAAAAAAAAACACGACCTGTGTGTAATATTGTATACGGCCTTTTGTTAAAAAAATGAAGACCATATTTCGTTAACTTCAAAATGTAAATAACGAAGTTACCAGCTCCTAACCCTGATCCTGGAATGCCCATTATCTTTACATGTTCCCTGCTCTAACATACCATGTTTAACCTAGAAAGGGCTCTTCTGATTAACCAGTTTTGTTTAACAGAAAACTGCAGGGAAGGGAACATGTAATCTAGAATATAGGAAGTGACATTTCACCAGTCTTTATTTTGGCTTGTAATATTATTAGGCCGTAGGAAATGTTTCCTGATATGGCCTGGCATTTATAGAGCCATTTATAGATTTATTTTCAAGTTTGTTTACTTGATACAAAGCTTAACATTTGGCTGCAGTGTCCACCCTCCGAACAGTGGGGACTTTTGGTGCCCCCTAGTGACGTAAGCATTCACATGCATCCACGCTCTGGTTCAAAAGTTAGAAACGCTTCACCCAAAAGTTGTGCTAGTGCAGATAAAACATCGTAATATGCAGTGCATTGATAATGTGGGGCCGGGCTGAGAAAACATATTTGTACAACATTCAGTACATAAACCAACCAGAAAGCCAAAACATCCTGGCCTTTCTCATCGTGGTGCATTATATATCTACTTCCTGGTTTATGATCATAACCACCAAACAAATCATAAACAAACTTACTATGATCTGTGAGCACAAGCGAACTGAAAACCAATTCCCGCTCCAAAAATACTTGAGTTATTACATATACATACTTATAAATACATATGCACCTAGATGAGATTATTTACTTGTTGTAAACCTTTAGATTCAGAACATTAGCCAAACAGGTTAAAACTGGATGGTTTTCATTAACATTTGTTTTATTTTTGTCATGCAGTGGACAACATAGTTATTTTCAATTATTTTATTTCCGTGTTTTTAATAGAATCAGTTACATGTTTTAAACAAATTTCCAAATTGTACTTTAAGCACTAAAGAAACATCCAGACTACAGGTTATTTGCCACTCTATGCATATATCCAAAATCGAAGTTTCTTAAAAACTTAAACTCTTTCCCATCTTGCACCAAGCATGTTTAAATGAGTAATATCCACACTAGGTCAATGTAAAACTTTATTTCAGATAACAACCTTAAGCTTTTTTGTTGTTGTTGTTGTTTTCAAAACTTGACAGATCTTAACATCATTGCAATCTAGGACAGTGCTAAAAACAAATTTCCTTCCCTTGCATACTTATCATCTCAGTGCCAGTTCCACAGTAATCTTCTCAAATCATAAATACATAAAGGTAAGGTGCATGCATGTCTGTCTGTGCATGTACAGCACTGAGTACACAGAAACACACAGTAAACATTAGTTTTTGGAACTCCAAAATGTTCAAGCAAAATGTTAAAGCTGTGGCGAGTTGACCTTTTAATGCAAAATGAAATATTTGCATGGATCTCATTAACTAGCCCCATAGATCTTCTTGTTTCTAAAGCAGTATTTCTTAAAGCAGACTATCTCTTATATAATTTCAATGAAATAACTGACAAAATATTTGAATAAAGATACTTGTATTAATATTATACAAATATACACATCTTGGTATGGTTTCCTCATCTACACCTTTATACAACTGCATATGCCTTAACAGTAACCCAGTGTGTTATATATTTCTATTTGTTTATCACAAATATTTCGAATTAACAAGAAGAAAATGTTGCAGAGGAAGATGTTTAGCAAACAACTTCACAAATCATCATGTTAATAGGAAACCTGTAGAGTGGAGATAAGAAAAAATAAGATATGTGGTTGTGAAAACAAACACAAATATTAAAATAAATGTGCTATCTATTTACAACTTGAAATCAGCTAAAAGAGGTTATGGTACAACACTGTACATAATACATTATTCACAAAAAAAAAAACATTCAAACATAATCATGCTCAAAATGCATACTTTAAATTTTTTCCTGCATTTTCTTTTTTAAATCCACCATATTAACATTATTCTTACAACTGACACAGGCACTCATATGGGTGCAAGATACACATGACACTTTTACAAAGAATTCCACTCAATATGCAGATTATGAAGATGATTATGCTGTTAAAGTCCCTGAATAGTTTTCATCAAAATCTGATTACCCTCAAGGTTACTGATAGACTTGCATCCTCTGTATTCATAGTTTAGGCATGAGTAATAATTTAAATGGGATTTTAATGGATTCTAATGTAAAGAGTGTTTGAAATTGTAGCTTTCTGAGTTAGGTGTGTTTAGTACAGACATCATTACAAACTAAGATTCATATCATCAAAGCCCAAACTGAATTTTTCTATAGATTAAAATCTAGCTTTGCTTGATTAAGAAGGCAGACATGTCAACACCAGGATAATGAACGTAATGAAAAATTCCTACCTGAACATTTATTTATTCAAATTATTAAAGTTAATTTTATCACATGTGCTTTTCCATCCGGTTGTATATCATAATGTCCCTGCTTCACTCACATTAACATCACAGACTGAATGATTGTACCTTGTTAACTTTTGATGTTTATAATACAGGTGAAAAAAAATAATCAATGTAGACTTACATTACCTTAACAATTATATCAGTCTGAACTACTCCGCATAATTACTCAGTCCAAAGCTGCAAGGTGTTACTAAATTATGTAAGATCATTAGTTGTAGCATTTTTTATTATTTTGACACATGAGTTCAAAAATCTGGTCTATTCACATTCTAACTCAAGCCTATTGATGAGTACCCAGTTTAGAGACTGAGATGAGAAATTACTGATGTGGCTAACATGCATTTGCCTACAAAAAAGTAAAGCAGTATGTCTATATGTTTTTATAAATCTTATGTTTTCTTTGCTAAAGACAAAAAAGAATCATCTCTATGAACCTGTAAATATGATTAGTATTTGATGAGTGATCAAACTGCCTGCGGGCCCCACAATTTTAGACAAGGAATTTGATCTCATTCCTGTAGAAGGCGTATAGATCATAAAGTGCATTAAAACGGCCTGTCACCTTTACTGGCCCTTCACTGAATTGCCTGGTTCTTAACCGGATGTGTCTGTGAGACAGAGTGGTGAATCAGGATAGAGCTGTTTTGGAGGGATAGAGTTATATATAAAAAAAAATAATAAAAAAAAAGCAAATAGTGCACAACCGATGGAGCTCTGACGTGAAGGAGACAAACTTTGGGAAGGGGTGGCTCAGGATCTGAGGTAGTGATTATCCAACCAGTTTGCTTGTGACTAAGGAGGACTTTCTTTGTGGCAAGTCCTGCGGAGTTGGAATGTGATCACCGGTGACAATGCTCTTTTCTGGACCAGTTGCTGCTGGTAGTTGCTTATTCTTCATCTTTGCCTTGGCCATGTTGTAATCACCTGAATCAAAGTACTTTTGCTAATAAATAAATAAATAAATAAATAAAAACATGTGTCAAAAGATAGCATGTCAAGTAACATGTGAAATTATATATCTAACACCATACAGCTACCTACTCCTTTCTGAAGTCTTTTCATTAAAAAGTCGGATCCTCCTGGCTTCTGACCCAAATTAGGATACTTTGCTTTTAGTTTGGCCTCCTCTGTTCTCACAGGGTTTGAGTTAGGGTCTTGAGATTCCTGCACAAAAAAGCATGGTATAATGCATGCCTGGGACCAGGCATTTAACAACAAACACGTGTTTAGTACACGTGTGCTTTTTTTTTTTGACTGAAGGAACAGAACCCATGGAATGTGAATCACACCTACACTGGAAACTGATAGTTCCTCTTAAAGGTGTAATTATCTGGATAATAATTACTCCACGTGACAACACTATAACAGCTTCATATATATATAAACAAACACACACACACACACTCACAAATACTCACACTGTTTTTAAAATCTCATAATGACCATCCATCTCAATAATGACTTGTACTTCTCATTACTTTTCCCCCCTTAGAATAATGTCATGGGCCCTTTTTTTCTTTGTTTACCTTTTATAGCACCTTCATTACACAGGCTTGAGACAGTTATAAGCACCTTCTCATCATGAAAGACTGGGACTCATGAAATGGTAGAAATATGTAGATGCTTATTAAAGCTTTTACGATTATTATTACTGTTGTTATGGAAAGATCATTAGCTTGACTTTCAAACCTGAAAAGCCTGACTTTACAGGAATTTGGATCAAGACTGTGCATGTTGCATTTCATCGTACAACAACTAAAATGTGTTAACTTAAAAGTTAACACATTTTAATATGAAAAAATAAGAAGAAACGAAATAAACTGATAATTAAATTATATTGCATTTTACTAAAAAGCAATCCTTTCCACTATGTATAGAGACATTTGGAACAGCCAGTCCTTCTCTAAACAAATGCATACGGTAGAGTGAATCAATGTCCAAATTACTGCACTACGTTTTTTAAATGTTAAAAAGTCATTCTGTAACTGACTCTGTAACACCACCTAAATTACCCTTTTCAATATCAGCAGAAGTAAATGATCATGTGGTTTGCACATTAGTAAGACCATTTTTAATAAGATTAGTTCATATTTGGAATCATACTCTTACAAGGGATTTTTAAGAAGTCATCACAAGTCTACAAAGAAAAAAGACAACACCCCAGACAAACAGGTACAGCTAAGGCATTCACCTCAGTGACGGTATCTAGAATGATCTACTACACCCTGCCTAGAATTTATGAGTCACTGCAAGTGTAGAAAACATAAACCATGTAGGCTGTTGCTTGCAAGTGAAATTACATAGAAATCTTTACATTGCATAGACAATGATGGAAACAGTGATGTAAAAGTTGCACATGAAGCACATAAATCCTCCAAATGCTAAGAAAAGTGAAAGTGAGATTGTAGCATGGACGTGGTTATTTACAAGTGCAAAAATGCATGACTGGAAGCCTAACAGTGCAATGGTCTGCCAAAAAAAAAAAAAAAAAACGCTCTCTCTTCCTGCCTTTCATCTGTCTACAATACAGCTAAACAAACACATTTCCATTTATACCCTTCTACATTGTATTAGCTCTTTTGGCCTGACAGTGGCTGGTTGCATTATGGTTTACGTTTCATTTTGGCTGTAACTGTAATTCACGGAGGTTGTTTTAAATTTAATGCAGTAAAGCTTCGTCTTTTTGCCATTTTAACTTGTATTTGCTGCCCTCTACTGGACAGAACACGTAATTGAGTGTCACGAACTTCTGAAATATTTCTCATGATCACGTTTAAGCATTGCAATGTTTGTACTTTGTACTTTTGTCAGGATGATGGCAACTGAAGAAAATGAATGAAAGAATATTTAGTTTTTATTAGCCAGTAGTTTAAAATACCCACAGCAGTAAAAACATTTATTTTTGCTGAAGAGGAAAAACAGCTTGGTCTAACCAGCTACTAAAAGACAAGACAAGCTGGTCAGACTTGATCATTTTTACTGCAGATTAAGTTGTTCTTCGGCTTGCTTATTATTGACTAATTCGATCAATGAAAGTAGGTTGATTACCTCAATTAATCTAAATTGCCTGATTGCTGTGTTAATTATTTAAAATCTTGCCAAACAAGACCAGTTGTAACCAGTAGTAATTAAGAAACTCTTTCCTTTCTACCAGCTTGGTCTAATTACAATACAGGCTAGGTTGCTCAGACCAAGCTGAATTTTATATTAAATTATATTAAATGGCATTATATGACAGAATATAAACATTAAGTATGTTATTTAACTTCCACCCTTATCCGGATCCAGGTGGTCTCTGCTTTTGCATGACACAACATAACCCTGTGATGTTTGTGCGTTTAAGTTGTTATGTTGCCTGCAGAATTGGGAAATCAATAAGCAAAAGAGACAGGACCTCTCGCATACTGCAAAGTTATAGCAGCCCAGCCCTATAAATGATATGGATCAGGTCCATGACCTCTCCTGATATCCTGCTGGGAATAAACCAAACCAACTTAAAACTAGGACCGTAAGATGTACATGCATATTCATTCGACTGACAACACACACTTAGTACCTACTATAGAATGGAGGCCTGTCGTGTCTCAGTGATTTGCATGGTGCTCTCTTAAAAACAGCGGATACTCGCACTGCTGCAACCATGTTCACACCTGACGATAAACTCCTGCACATTAGCTTATTTTACCTCAGCAAACTCATACAAGAGACATTTTTCGAAAGCCACCAACCCGTACAGCTTCAAAACCACAGCAGTCATACAGTTTCAATGCTTATCGTCCAGGATAGCTAATGCACCAAGCTAGCTTTAGCCGCTGTTTGCTAACAGGCACAATATCTTAGCCGAATCAGTGCTAGCTTGTTAAACATGGCTAGCTGACTAGCCTTCTAAACGCCCACCTGTGTCTCACCGCACTCTCCCGATAACGTCTCGGTATCCTGGTTATCTGACATTGCTGGCCAACTTCTAAGGAAAACGAGAAGTAAGAAACTTGCAAGAGAAAACTGTGGTGTTTCCAGGATAATTCGCCCGCCCACGCTGTACTGACTGCGGGTAACCGTGCAGCCTTTCGCCAGAGCAGCTAGGAAACCTCTCAGAAATTCCCATGCGCTGTTACTACACACACTGTGGTAACTGTTACCGAGCAGCTCTGAGAAAAAGTGGTATGGGGAATTATCCAAGCGCACCAACCATAATTACCCTACTGGAAAGTCCAGTTGACTATTTAAACTGGTGACCACTTATTATTTATTATGCGCTAAAATGCCCTCTGCCACGAATTTTCCCCCTTACATAATCTTTATTATGATCAAAAAACGAGGTGATATACAAAAGTTGAGAGAGTAGTTTTATAACTAGGGTTGGGTAGCATATTGTTTTTTTTTTACGATACCGATGCCAAGTCGATACTTTTAAACCGGTACCGGTGCCTAAACGGTGTCTGAACCGATACTTGAAACGAGAGCCACAAAAAATGTTACATAACATTAAATAATATAATAAAACTATATTTTTGAAACTTTAAAGTATTCATTAATATAAATAAATACAAAACACCCAATTTATATACTCCCTGACCCAACTACAATCATTTAAAACAAATAACAGCAAAGTAGTTGGTGTTTTTGTTATGCTACAAACTAGCTTTAATTTTCAGGAGTTTTTTTCTGCAGAAATATGACCATATTTGCCCAATCTGGAAAAATATGACACCTCTCCTGACGTTGCTACAGTTGGCCTGCCTGGGGCCAGAAACACAGACACCGCGAGCTGATCTTTGCATGCTTTTAAATATAGTGCATTCCTCTGCTTCATCTTTCCTAACTTCATCTCGAGTGTCCTCAGATCAGTTTCCCCCTTTACATGCAACTGTTAAAATACATTTGTTGTATGTCATGGTGTGGGGATCCTTTATTGTGAAATACACCCAGTTTAACTTCAGGCACTTTCATTTTAGCGTGTTTTGCTTAGCATGCTAATGCTACCTGCTGCTGTTAGAGCAGGTGTAATTACTGCATTTAGCGCATATGGTCTCATTCCTGAGTTGTCCTTTTAAGTTGTAAGGTGAAAACAACATGGCCACTCACGTTACTACAATGATTAATTGATTTTGTATTATTAGAGCTTTCCGACTCGCATCTTCAGGAGTGGTGGACAGTGAAGCAGACATGTTGCGGTTAGTTTAGCTGTTTTATTTAATATTGCAATATATATTTAGCAAATAAACCAGAGGCTAAAAATATATATATTTTTTTACATTTGTTCTGCTGGAAGGCAGCACGGTGGTGTAGTGGTTAGCACTGGCGCCTTGCACCTCCAGTGACCGGGCTCGATTCCTGGCCAGGCCCGATTCCCGTCTATGTATGCATGGAGTTTGCATGTTCTCTGTTTTATCAACATTTGGCCATCAGCCAAAATGACTTACCATGTGTGTAATATAATGAGCAAGACTTTGAGTTTAGGCTCACAGCTAGGGCCAGAGAGAGGGGGTTTATACCGAGATACCTATGTCTTCTTTTCACTGTTAAGGCTGAATGTGCTTCAAACTATTCAACAAGTGCTGCTCATTGCCTTATTCTGGCCAAACAGACCATGTTATTGACATTGCCATTGGGCCCTTCATACTCATAAACAAAGTTCTGGACTTTTAACAGAATCATCTCATTATGGAGCTAAGTGTACATGGCTGCAAAGGCTGCACAAATCATGGTATACCAGTCAGAGCTGAATCTGGTACTGCCAGGTATGTTCACCATATGCAAAAATGCAGACACAAATGTATCTTTTTTTTCTTTTTTTTTTACATTTCACCATCACTAGAGTGATTTTTTAGAATGAATGATTTTTAGCCTCAGTAAAGGATAGTATCAGTATTTGTGTGATTTTATTCTCAAAAGCCTAAATATCAACACCCCAGGTGATTCCCTTCCCTAGTAAGAACATTTTGATACTGGTACAATCTTATTTCAGATTGTTATTTTAACATTGATACTCAGCTAACACTAGTTCTTGATAGAAACTATGCTAATTTGCAAAACTTCCCATCTTAATTAATTTCCGTTTATTTATTTATTTTTAATTATACAATTGCAATTTATACCATATTTTGTGGGAAACACCCTAGTATGTTCTCACAGAAATATATTAATAAATGGGAACAGCCCAAAACGACACCCAAATTCAGTCCAAATATTTTTAAAGAGTATAAAAGAAAAATATATAGGGTTATATAAATGGAAATGTTAAATACCTAGTACTAACAGGCACACAAATAGGAAGACTGCATGTTTGTAGCAGGTTTATTGTGTGAATGTGAATGTCCATGTGTGAATGGTGACCTGAAAAAGACTGACATCCCATCTGATGTGAATTCTCTTGCCAGGATAGGTCTGGATATAACTTTAAGACAGTGTCACATCCTGTATTGTAAGTATAGATTTTTTTTTTCATTTAATAGTCATTCATTTCAATTAACATATCTAACTTTTTTCAGCGTTCCTGTTTTTTTTTCCAGCTTTCTAGCTTTCCCGCGTTTTCTCTCGTGGCCACGGTCCTCTATGCACCATTAATTTATATAGCTTCTGTAGGGGGACTCAATTATACCTGTTACAATCTACATATATCTTACAAACTGTATTTTGAATGAATGCTGTTATTTATATATATATATATATACTGCCCTGGATTAAAATTCAATGTAATTATCTTTATACAATTTCAAATATCAGCATGTTAATAAGGTTTACATGCTGAGTTGGTTCAAATTAATGTTTAGACTTAGACAATAAAGACCTGCTTAAGTTAATGGTGCATTAGATTTACCTTGTAACAAATACAATTTTGCTAGAACTATGCTTGCTTTAGTACCCTGTTTCCTTAGCCAGAAATGAAAAACATCACATTTATAAATCTATTATACTTATATATTGATTCTATACCTTACTGTCAACAGCAGAAAACTATTATCTTAATTTGAAATCTTGTCACTCAAGTCTTATAAAACGATAATGCTTCAACACCTGTTCAACAACAACAAAAAAGCCAAATTTGACAAGTAAGCTACACATTTCAGCATAACAGTAAAGTGCCTAAAAATTGAAACATAATAATAAACAGCATTTATCGAAGAATATAAAATGTAAAACAGATTTAGGATACTTGTTAATCTGATCTATTACATATAAATAATTTGATTAAAATTATTAAAATGGAAGGTTGCAGTTTGAAAGTGTCTTTCAATATCTACATAACACTTTCAGACCTACAGGTCTATAAAAATAAGTGCACCAACATGATGAATGACTAAGCAGGGGAAAATACTCTGTATTGTTATGTTCCTGAACTGTTCCTGATTGTGATGACTCAGCACTGTGTCAGAGGTGTGGGGGGTATTTGAATGTATACTGTATATCATCATATCCCAAATGGAAGTGGAATTAAGACTGACTAAACAGTTGGCAGTTAGTTACACAGCTACAGTAATTAGATGTTGGAGAAAGAGGATAAGACTGACATTGTATAGTGCAACCATAAATAAATACCTCAAAAAATACAATTGTATAACATTAAATTCATTTTAGCTAACGTGACGTCCATTGGGCTGAAGCTAACAACAGTTCAGTGATGGAGATCTGGTACAAAACTGTTTGTAACAGTTTCAGTCTTAAAACTATTAGAGCAATTGCGTCATGGCAAAATTGTTTGTATCAAATGCAGTCTAAAGCCATCTTCATGGTTTCAAGGTGGAACCATCCTCAATAGTCATAAATATCTTTAAGCACACCCTAAGGGGTTATCCTTAACAGCATAAAGTGTTTTGAACTCCAACCAGGAGTATGACATCAGGATGAATTAGGTAGTTCCAGAGGGAAAAAGTGGACAGAATCACTGGAATCTCAGGACTACCATGAGTAGCTCAGCAGCAAGAGGGTGCTGAGCTACAAGAGGCTCAGCAGCAAGAGGGTGCTGAGCTACCCCCCCCCCCCCCCACTAAACTATTTATTTAGTGTTAAATAGTGAAATTTTAACACTAGAGCATACAAAGACATTACAGATAACTGTGTGCTACCAACTTACAGTATGTAGCAACAGAAGAAGGCCCACATATGGATGTGATGGTTGGAAAATCTAGTCTATTGTAGCCTATTCTATTTCTGACTCAATAATCATGCTTTTTATCCTAAGCTCTGTAGCTGTATAGTTATGTTGCAGGACAGGGGTTGCCTTCAAATGTGCCTTCAGGGATTCTGGAGTGGAACAAAAACAGAACAAAAAGGGGAAGGGTCTCATAAAAATAAAGAGTGAAAAAGATAAGTAGAGGAGAGGTTTAAAGAGGTGAAACCTTTTTGCTTTGCTGGCCGCATGTAAAAACTTGTTTGAAACTCTGCCATGCTTGCCTGAAGAAAGCTCTGATCCCTTTCCTTCACTTCACTTTGTATCTTAATATAAAATAGCAAGTAAGAAATGAAACAATATAGTGGCAATAGCAAAAAGAAGGGTATAGACAGTGTAAACAATATATGAAACTTGAAAAAGAAATGTTTAACATTTAAAATGTGTTATTTACTTCATGAAATATATGGAAAATCTGGTTAATCAGTAACATGATAATAATCCATTGTAAATAAGAATATATATATATTTGTGTGTATATATATATATATATATATATATATATATATATATATATATACAAAAATTCCTAAACTGGTTCGTAGTGAATACATCTTATCAGTGCCAGTGGCACACAAGCACACACACTCACCCAGTCAATCATACACTATGGTCAATTTCCAAATGCCAGTTACCCTACAGACTTTTAAAATTAGTCTTTGGACTGTGGAGGAAAACCTGAAGAAAGAGCCAGGAGAACATGTGAACAGAACATGCATTCAGACCAGAAGATTTGAACCCCCTAACCCTGGAATAACAAGCAACAGTGGTAACTATAGAAAAAAATGGAAAATATTTAACATATATAAAAATAAACATATTGTTATAAAATATTTTTAGTTCATAATATACTTTCAAATAGTAATTGAAATGAATTGGACAAATGCCTTATCATTGATTAGCCACAGGGCACAGAACAACAAGGATGCAATGTGTAGGATACAAATTTTGTGGCATGTACTGAGCAAGTGACAACATACTGCAGATGTCTTTTTGACTTTAGGCCCAGCCGGGTCCAGCAGGCTTTAATGAATAAAGGACTTCATGCAGAATATGGCTTGCTGTATGTTTTTAATTCGCGTACACACACACACTCGCGCACACACTAACTCACTCATCGTCTATAACGCTTTATCCTGTATTCAGGGTCTCAGGGGGCCTTGATCCTATCCCAGGAGTCTTAGGGCATCAGTCAGGATACACCTTGTACGGGGTGCCAATCCATCACAGGTCACACACATACACTCACGTGTGTGTGCCCTGTGACACACTCATTCACCCACTGTGGGCAATCTGGGAACGCCAATTAACTAATCTGCAGGTCTTTGGTCTGTGCACAAGCACACACACTCACCCAGTCAATCATAGACTATGGTCAATTTGCAAATTCCAACAGACTTTTAAAATTAGTCTTTGGTCTGTGGAGGAAAACCTGAAGAAACCGTAGTACACGGAGGAAACCCACCAAGCACGAGGAGAACATGCAAAATAATGCGCGCACACACACACACACACACACACACATAAAAGTCACCTTTTTTGGGCACAGGGAGAAGTAATACATTGCATTTGTTGTCTTAATTTTCTATATATAAAAGAGGTGATTTTTATATATGTCTGTGTGTGTGTGTGTGTGTGTGTGCATATCGTATGTTTGCCATATAAACTAAAAATAAATTATTCTTATTGTCTTGATTGTCATTATTTTAAAACATTGAGAAGGCCACTAAAACATTGAACTTTACTTTTGTCTCAATGCTTTTTGCCACCAATGTATATAAATTACAATAAAATAAATTATATATAATTTACATCAATCGCAACTAACGAATTTTTCAATAAAATATATGCTCATTAAATCGCATTATATATGTGGCATTAAATTTAGTCTCCATTTACAGTATCTGCTGAAATATACAGAGATACAGGGAGAATAACGAGTCGATTCAATGTTCGCATACTAAACTATAGGAGTCGACTCACTAAAAAGAATCATTTTGCGAATCACTGTTATTTTTAAGAGGCTTCACGCCAGGTAGGTCTGTGAGGAGCTTTGACCTGAGTGGAAATTTGCAGCAAATAGCAAAAAGAATAGAAACCTTAAAACAAATAAACTAGTAGTCATGTGAATTTTGGGATATGGAGAACTATGAAGTTTTCAAAATGTATTTTATGCTAATGAACATCGTTAATTTTGTAGTCCCTTTGAGTAAGGTTAACGTTACCTCGCTAACGCTTAATCATTCCAGTCTGTCTAACATTAACGTTAAGTTAATATAATGGATTTTACATAATCGATTGGAATTAAAGCTTGTGGACTTTTAATTATAGCCATTTAGCCGAACAGTAACATCTAGCTACAGTATCTGTGACCAAGCTGAGGTAAAGCTAATAATGACTAGCTGACGTTCTTTAGATCCTGCGATAACAGAGCCACGTCCCTCCTTATAACTAACACCTTCAATTTGGCCGCGGGCCAAATCTCCTGGGGCGGCGGCTTTTAGACACTTAGCGGTAACAACATTGCACACTGAAATAAAGCTGTCCAACTTAAGCAAAACGAAGCTTTCTGGTTGTATGAAACAGATAAGCAAATAATCAAGCAATATATATTCACAGTATATCAAAGTATATTACTGCATGCAAAAACTAAATAATTTAATCTCATTGTATTAAATTATACTGCTAATTTTTAGTAGCAATGTAATTTAATTTATTAGGTCATTTGTTCATTAGTATTCAGTAACCCCTTTCTCCTGGTCAGGGTTGGATTATAAACCAGTCCCAGTTTACTCCAGATGGAACACCAGCCTAATTAGAGCACCATAGACCCATTCACACATTTATCCACCCCTGAGGCAATTTTAGTGTTGCTTATCTGCCTATGTTTATGTTTAGGCAGTAGGAGGAAACTGGAGCATCCAAGTAACCAATGTGAAATCCACATAACCAGAACTTAAAGCTCAGGATCAAAGGAGAGACACAGGAGCTGTTTACAGTGGCTTAGTGGTTAGCACTGTTGCCTCACACTTCCAGTGTTCAGGGTTTGAATTTTGCTTCCAGTCTCTGTTTGTGAATTTTCTCCATGTACTTAGTCAGCGAGATCCGGTTTTGTGCCACAGTCCAAGAATATTTGGTCTAGGTTGATTGGCTTTTCCAAATTCTGCATAGTGTGTGCTTTGAACCCCATCCAGTGTACCCCACATTGGGCCTTAAGTTCCCTAGGATAGATTCCTGGCCACCCACAACCCTATGCAGGATAAGCAGTCCAGATAATGGATGGATCTTATTAAATCTTATCTAAATGATTATGAAACTAAATAGTACAATCATTTCATTTTCTATTGTTAATACAGACTGCTCACTAATCTATCACTAGTTAGAATGAATGCCACTTTAAAATTATTTTATGTATTATAAATATTATGTATTAAATTGTACAAACTTGTACAAATTGTGAAGTGCACAATTATCCTCTTTATAATATTAGAAATATGACAGTTGATGGATCTATTTGTGCACACAGCCACTTTTAAAAGTTGCAGCATAGTTACTGTTACATTATTTATTCATTATTAATGGTGTTTAATTTCTTTTTCTTATTCATGATTTGAAAAACTCAAGGTTTTTCAGCAGGCAACACTACCTACCACTAGGTATCTAAAAGACGTGTTCATAAAGTTTCTTTGTCAGAACTTAACGACTCAACCAGAGAGACCAAAGAATTTTCAGTCAACCGTCTGATTGCCATGGCCTGTGAACAACGCTTGCGGCCTCAGCAGGTAAAGTTTACACAAGACTAAGTTTTATTAGCTAGCTAAATATTTGTTCTGGACTCTGAAAAAATGTGTTTATTTATATTCTGGGGTCTTCACAGATGCTGCCACATGTAGTTGCCACAGAGCAGCAGTCACTGGTGGTTGTTAAGAAATTATTAGCTATTGCTGTCTCCAGCATCACATACCTTAGGGGTCTTTTTCCAGAAAAAGCGTATGGAACAAAATACATTGAGGGTAAGAGAAAGTCTTTGAATCATTATGCTATAAGACAAGATTTACTATAAACAATAACTAGGAACAGAGATTCGCAAATATAATACCGACTATACTGGATCAGTTGGGATCAGCTTTAAAATATTTTATAATCCATTCCATTTATGTGTTTAAGCTGTTGATGCATCAATTTGCATATAGCTCTAAAGTATTCATTCATGCTCTAATCCCAGTACACATACAGTACAAATACAGTTCAATCAATTTATGTCTTATCCGTCTGTTAAGATCTTCTCATTAAGCACACTGGCACATCTGGTCTAATGTTCTTAATCTGTGTCATAACCAAGAAATGAGACCTTGATGTTTTTACACATCCACTTCCTCCAGAACAGAAAGTGATGATTCTTCGAGAAGAGCGGACTTGCCCTGGTGCTAGTCAGATTGTACAGTGGTCAGTATTTAGAAATACTAGAAACTACAGTTGTTTACTAAATAAATGCTTTCACAATTTTAACATGATCTATGCAATTGAAATGATCTTACTAAAGTAATAGTGTTGTACTGAAACTCATTTGTATTTTTGAAAAATACCAGTATTTCCTGATTCCCTCACTCACACACAGGTTACAGGGATGCTTTGATGCTCTTCAGAAGAGATATGTAAGTCAGCATCATCTGAATAAGGACTGTAATCTTTTCTCTTGAATCTTTATGGATTACATTGAATCTCTAAGCATTTTGAAAATGCAGCAATTTTACTTTACAAAATATTTATTTTTTTCAACAGCTTCGAGTGATTTGGTTATCTGTGAGTACATGAATCGAAAACTGCAATATTTCACTATCGTGACATTTGTTGTTGTTTTTTTCTGTTATGACTAATATGCATAGTTTTTATTTTCTAGATGTACTGTGATCCAGAACACCCAGAGGTTGGTAATCCTATTTATTTATTTATAATTAAAAGATATTTAGCAGTGTGATGCTACCATTCCAGCAAGGTGAGTTTTATACGATTGGTAAGACAACTGGATATTGTTGAGCTGTAGGTAATGGGTTATTTTTCCCTTAGTATTTACTATGTTTTTATTAGCCCTGCTTCTTGTTGTAGAAAGTAACAGAATGCTACCAGTTCAGGATACAGTACACTGAAAAGGGGCCTCGGCTGGATTTTGAAAGGTGATCATTTAAAAATGTGCTAGTTTTGAATGTTAATCAGACAGTCAACAGTTATCCTATAGCATATTTCCATTGGGTTTTTAGTAATTACATAATTATTCTGTAAGTGCCTGCATTTGGTAGTGGCAGCTTCTTCTTAGTAAACAAACCGAGCCAGACCAAAAGTCCTGTTCTGCATTTTCCAACCCTCTTTGATGGATGTGACCACCTATTTGCATGACTTCTTTTGAAATTACTTAATTCCTACCTGTAACAGATATGAGCAATAAGTTCAGCTGTGGCAAGTGAATGAGAAAGTTGATGCCTCATCTTAGACATCTCAACTTATACAATCTCAACCAAGCTGTCTAGAGTTAAATTGAAACATGCTGTGAAAGAGTTAACTTTTAATTTTAAGGTCAAGTATTTTTGTTTATTTTTGTATACACTGCCTGGCCCAAAATACTCACCACCTGGATTTAACGAAGTCTTAACAAATAGTTAAGAAAGGTCCATTGTATAATTAGTGCAGTGATTAATATGGTTCAACTGGCAACAATTTTCAGTCATATTCAAAAGTCAGTACCCCCTATCATCAGAGATATGAATCTCCCTGTTCCTACGAATTCAGACATGGCTGTCGGGGATCATAGTTTTCTACAGCCTCCTTAGGAAGTTAGTACGGCTGGCGTTTAATTCTTAAGAAAAATTTAAGGCATTCTTGGGGAAAAAAAGTTTACCTTTCTGTTGTACGATGGCCGTAGAGTTTTTACATTCATCTTGGACCTTCCTAGAGCCTACATAAGTCAATCTTATGAAATTTTTTGTCTTAAGGTGGTCACATGAGAGCTCACATGATGATCTATGCAAATATTGCAAATTAAAAAACATATAACCCTAACTGCAAGATGTGCAGAAATCTCCAGATCCAACAATCTAGAAATGATAAACAAATGAGCTGTCTCTTAAAAACTCGCAGCAGAAAATGAGGAATCGTATGGCGCGCATGCAGCTTTTAAACGTTCCCCATAAGATCGTCACAAACACGCACATGTGACATATGGCCGTCTTGTGAACATCTTACTTTTGCCTTAAAAATGCCCTCTGAGCACCTTGGTGCGTTTGTTTCAATGCTGTACAAATATTCATTCATACAGTGTTGGAAATGTCTTCTGAATCTAAATGATCCACAAACATTGTACAGTGGAACCTCGGATTGCGAGTAATGTGGTTTACGAGTGTTCCGCAAACCGAGCAAAGATTTTTAATAAATTTTTAATCGGAAACCGAGCAAGTATTAGTTTACGCATGCGTGATATCATGTATCACGCATGCGACTCTTATTTTGACACCGAGCGTCACTCTCTCTGTACTTTTTTTAAAGGTAAAGTGCAGATTTGTTTAATTTTCATTTTATAGATTGTATTATTTTTATGTATTTATTTTTTGGGGCTGTGGAACGAATAATTTGAGTTTTCATTATTTCTTATGGGAAATTATTATTTGGTTTACGAGTGTTTTGGAACGAATTATGCTCGTAATCCAAGGTTCCACTGTATGTTGTTGTAAGAATGTTAAAAAGGTACTCCAATGTAGTTCTACGAAGAGTGGATTTCATGCTGTGTTCTGAGAAAATCTTGGACAAGACCTGGCCACGAACTTACGACCAGGCTACAAACGCTGGATTTTTACAAGGTCACCTTAAGAAGACCAGCAGGAAATGCTCGAAAAATCTTTTGTACGGTGTTAGCAGCCGTATGTCTTCGTATGGGTATTTCTGACCGCTGCTTTAATGTTTTTTTTTGGGGGGGGGGCCTTGATTCACTGATTATTAGCAGATGTGAAGACTTCTATAAAACAGACTTCAATAAAACAGATGTTTTGGCAGTGTTGTGATCTGGAGCATTCAGGTGTGTGTTAGCACAATGCCAAAAGGGAAAGAAATAAGCAGTGGTCTTAGGGAAGCAATTGTGTTGTGCATCAATTTTCCAAACATTTTGGAGTTCAATATTTTATTATAAGAAAGATTATTCACAAGTGGAAAGCATTCAATACAATCACAAGCACAATCACCCCATGGTCAGTCCATACAATGCTCAGAGAAATACATTTCAGACCCTACAGGCCTCACTGTTCATGTTAAACGTTAATATCCATGACAGCATAATTAGAATATATAATACGTATGGGTTGTTTAAAAGAGTTGCCAAGAGAAAGCTTCTTCTGTCTAAAATGAACATGCTAGCACAACTGAGGTTCCCAAAACTATATCTGAACAAACCGCATGATCTCTGGAGCAATGTCCTGTGGACAGATGAGACCACAATTGAGTTGTTCGGCCTTAATTCCTAGCAAAACAGCTATAAAACAGCTCATACTCACACTGCCTGTTCAAACATGGCAGTGGAGGAGTGATGTCTTGGACTTGTTTTGCAGTCACAAGACCTGGGCACCTTGCAGTCAATAAGTCTGTATAACAGCGTATTCTTGAGGCAAATGTGAGGCCATCTGTCTGACAGCTGAAGCTTGGTTGAAATCGGGTAATGCAAAAGGACATTGATTCTAAGCACATCAGTAAATTTACATCAGAATGTCTAAAAAAAATTAGTTTGGAATGGCCTAGTCAAAAGGCAGACCTCAATCCAATGCTGTGGTGGGACCTTAAGAGAACTATGCATAAGTAAATGCCCCAAAATGAAATGAATCAATTTTGTGAAGAGGAATGGACCAAAACGATGTGAGAGTCTGACAAAGTCTAATTCCAATCCCTTCGAGTTAAGGCTGCTAAAGGTGGATCTACCATTACACCCCCAATTGTATGTCACCAATCTACTGTATGCAGTGAAGACAAAATGTGACCTGTATGTTAGGTCATCCAGGCTGTTTTTTAAGATTTCACCATGCTGAGCCATGATACACACTTTTTTTGAAAAAGGGAAGAGACAGCTCTTGACCAGCCTCCCATCTGCTCAAATGTAAAGCAAAAATATAGTGCACACACATATGGCAGCACTGTAAACCTGAATCTTAGTTTTGAGTTAATTACAAAAAAAGAGACCATGATGTTTGAAAGAAAAAAATAATTTTACTAAAAAAATATTGTCTAAAATTGCCAGCAAAATCCAGAAGAACGTGACGAGGATGGACTGTAATGACATAAAGAAAGCAAGTATTCTATTGGTGCGTAAGCTGTACACACTGCTGCAGAACCTTGGCCCACTTCCTGATAGTGTGTATCTCAACATGAAGCTCTCCTACAATGATAACGGTAAATCATGTCTTGTCTAGCTGTTTATCCAAACAAATATGCAACACATTCATGCAGCATTATGCATAAATCGTGCGCTTAAAGTTTATATTCACATCTACCATGAGAATGGGGAAAATGAGAGCTCAGTGACTTCAAATTCTCAGTAACAAATTTGTCACATGTGAGTGAGTTTTCTGAAGCTTTTTTTTTCATGTTTTGCATCTTTTTACATGCTTGTTAGTGACTCCACATGACTATCAGCCACCAGGCTTTAAAGAAGGAGAAAACAGCATCCTGGTCTTTCAGAAAGAGCCAGTGAATCTGACCATGGGACAGGTTGTTACACCTTTCCACACCCTAAAATTGGATGTCACGACCGAGAGAGAGAGACTGGAACAGGTGATATTTAAACTTCATGGAAACATGGTTTTAATTCACTATATACTGTGTATATGATGGGGAACCTACAGTACCTGTACATAGTATTGGCTATAATGTTTTGTGTTGTAATGTTATGGTTGATTGGTGTGCGTATATTCCTAATTATACAACTGAGCTCTCTAGTTCATTGTAAGGTTATACAGTTACGATTAAAATGGCTGGATCATTTTGATTAAATTTAAATAGTTTGTCTGTTTGCATTGGCAGGTAGACGATAATGAGCCAATATGTGCCCGAGATAGATGGACTTTGGAAATAAATGAAGAAGAAATGGTTTGTGTGTCAAATGGTCAGCAGGTACTGACTGCTTTTTAAATATATCTCTGAGATGTAGATTCTGCATTCATAAATTTCACTTGAGGTGTTTCTTTTATTTCTTTACATAGGAGTTTGTAAACAAGGAAAACATTGTTATTGACACTGGCATTGAGAACTCTGGTAGGTTTTCTCATCAATTTCTAATTTAATTAGTTTGCCATTCATTTAATAAACCTTTAATGAATTTTTAAAACTGATGCTTTCACATTAACAGATCTGAGCAAAGAAGAGATGCTTGAGAATTCACAGTTCATGGTAAATCTATCAATTTTTAATATATTGTGAAACTGAACCTGGGTTATTTCGCAAAGCCAGTGCTTTTCTCAGTGGCAGAATGATAGGATTCATACACAGGATCAGGCTGTTGATGTTAATGTGCTCTACCAGCCAAATGTTTGGGCAGAACAACTTGTAGATTAGGTTTTATAATTTAAAAAAAGCAGACAATAACTGTATGAAGGGTAATAAAATTGTGCAGTAACCAAGAAAAGTTTAAAGGAATCAAAAATATTTGAGATGCTTGACAGGAATATTTAACCCTCATGATTTACATGTTTCCACTCTAAAAAAGTGTAGTAAATTTTATTAATTTCTCAAGAGGTTCAATGACTTTGTTCACGGATAGCATTTGAACACATAAAATAAATTAGAAATGTTTTTTATAAATTAGAACTTTTATACACGGTGTTCCCGGTCAAAAATGACCGGTCATTTACATGTGAGTAAGACTACAATTAGTGTATAAAACAGAGTTCCAGCACATTCACACTTACACACATACACTTCTTTCCCCACACCTAAACATGCAGGTGTCTTTGAGCAGACACACACACACACACACACACACACACACAGAGACTTCTTAAGCCTCTTTTTGGCTTCCATGGCAACCTGCATGGGAACCTATCGACAACGTAATTTTTACCACAAGTGTTTAAAAACCAAACTGCAACATTGTCAACAATCATACAACTTTCTTGCAGCTCTGGTATATAAAGCCTCACTCACCGGTCAATCTATAGCAACACAATGGCCAAGAGATAATGTATGTGAAGTTGTGGAATTATTTTTGACAATGACAGTGATTAGGAGGAAAGAATCCAGGTTGACAGTGAGGAGGGTTAGAGGAGGAAAAGTCAGAGGTTGAGGATGACACAGAGTATAACCCACAGGAGGAAGACTCTGACACTGATGAGGAAGAAGACCCAGCTGAAGTTGTGGTCTCCTTTTGGTCCAAAAATAGAACTAAACCCTAACCCAATATGCCATATCCCAAGTGGATGACATCAAGTCCTGTTTTCATCTTTTCTTCACAGTCTCCATTGTAACCATTGTCATGAACATGACAAACCTGGAGGGGAGAAGGGGTTATGGAAATATGATTTTGTGTGTTGTCTACAGATCCCACAACGAATCTGTGACCAGCTTATAGGATGTGGACACTGGTCAGGCGAATTTTTACACTACAATGTCTTTGCAGACCTCTCATATCCTGTTTTGTGATTTGCTTTGATGACAAGAGCAGCCTGCAGTCAACAAGACAAGCTGAGAGGTTTGGTAGAAGTAGGTGGAGCGCTTGCCACAAACCAGGACCTGACATCACTGTTGATGAGCATCTTGTTGGTTTCCTGCAGTATATGCCAAACAAACCATCTTAGTATGGCATAAAGATATGGGCAGCATGTGATGCGAAGACAATTATGCCTGGAACATGCAAGTGTACACAGGCAAACTGGCTAATGGTGTTCCTGAGAAAAATCAGGAGAATTGATTTGACCCCTGCAGGTGGGGGTCCTCGAAAGTGACAGCAGGGCTACTTTAAAATTGTAAATATAGTCATAAAGTGTATGGGTCAAACATTATATTTGTAATATAGTTTTCGCTGTGTACATTTGGGCTTTTGTTTTCAATAGATCATACTGTTTTGACCGGGGAACACCGAGTTGTTATTTTGTGCCACAGTTTTAAAAATGTAACCTGTTTACTACTTTGATAAACATTTCAGTGAAGTACTCTGTGATAAATAGTACAATAAGTTTCATCCTTTATTTTAGGTATTTGTTATAGTTAAAATAATATCTACATAATGTTAATTTCCCTAAACATGAGCTCAGGTAAATAAGGCCTGCAGGATGTACACAGCAAATACAAGTTTAAAACTTGTGAAGTTCACAAGAGCTGAAGTTGAAAAAAAAAATACAATATTATGTGATAATATATGTAGTATTGTGGATTTATAATGAAATAAAATTATCCGGTCAAAAGTGACTGGGAACATTATGAGTGTGAGCCAAAAACAATCATAAATTTAAACTAAATTCTGGATGAAGCTTTTTCAAACTCTTGGAATCTTCTCAAGAACCTTCATGAGAGAAAGTTATCAAATATGTTGAGCCCCTTGTTGTTATTTATTTACAAAAGTTACAAACAATTAGTTTTGGAAGGAACTTTTAAGTAAATAAATAAATAAAGGAAAGAAAATAAAATCCTTGGCTTAGATTTAAAAAATTATGATTAAAATCTTAATTCAGAAATAAATATACACTGTACATAGTAATTAATATAACTTTTTGTTAGCTTTATCACAATTCCTTTATGACAGTGAAAAAATATACAGTAGTTGTGTATTCAGACTTCTGACTGGCAGCATAAATCACACAAAGAACATGTTTGCACGAAAAAGTTTGCAGTGATTAAAAGGCTATTAGAAGCCATTGACACTGCAGCAGTTGTATAAAATGAAATAAATATACTATAAAATCTTTTTTCAATAATCTGTCATTCAAGTAAAGTATAAAACAAAGTAAAATATTTTATTTTAAAAAATGTATCTATTTCCAATTGCTTTGTTTTTCCTTCAACTTTAAAGGAATCTATGATAAAATAATTATTGTTTATGTTATGCAGGCAGATAGTCTTGTAAAAAAGACAGCTGATGTTGATGTGGCTGCCAGGAAAACAAGGAGCGGCCGAGTATTCAACTCCTTAGTAGTAAGAGAGATATTATCTCTGTATCTTTATTTGTGTAAGAAATAACACATGACAGAATTGTTATATGAAAATGCTCAAGGAAAAAAAAGTGCATGTTTACATATACAGTATCACCAGGGTCACTTATATCACAGCTACTGTTTAAGTCGTGCTGTTGTGCAAAAATAACACACACGTTATGACCAGTCAGATTTGATCATTTAACCTTGCTGTGGTATAAACAATAATAGCAATATTAATTATTTTAATAGAACATGTTATAAGACCTTATTCATAATGCTGGATTGTATTTTTTTTTCTGTGGATTATAGGACAATAGAAAAGGTACTGTGCCTTCATCTACAGAAAAGAAACCGGTAAGTTTAAAATTTAGTGTAAATGCACCCCTACTGTGGAAAACTGCAGACATACGTCTAATGCACTAAGCAGTGTTGGGATAGAGAAATGAGAAGTTAGTCTAGTGCTCGAGAGATAGTGTCCAGCACACTTCTATAACTATAATCTATAACTATAATCTGTATTACTGTTTAGTGGGTGTGTTGATGAATTACAAACCGTGGAAGGCACTAGCTCTGGATTTGAACGTCTCTGCTTTAGACTAAAGTCTAGAAGTATCAGAGTTTAAGACCTTTACATAATTTTCTTAATTATTACTCTTACCATATAGATGTAAATATGAACTGTTAATTATTGCTGAAATTGTAGCATCTAAAATATAAATTGTATATACTATGTTCTCTTTGTGGGTTTCTCAGTTTCAGTTTCCACTCAGTCAAGACCCTTTGCCTGCCGCTCCAAAGAGGCGCAAATTCAGTGTCCCTAAAGAAAACCATTGACACCACACTGTAAAACAACACATGCTCATGGAAGCTTTGTTTTTATAAAGTATCTCTGATTCAAGTTGTCAAATAATCAGTTGGCAGCAATTTCTATAGTAGTTGATGGGATATAATATTTGTTTCTTTAGTAATGTTAAGCATTTCAAGCATGGTAACTAAATCACACCTGTTTTCAAATGTACAATAAGCTTGTTTTTTAACAGTTGATTTGATTCTTCAATATTCATTATATATTGTTTAATTTGAATTAAATGCAAATTTGATTGGTTTAATGTTAATATACTTCAGATGTTGAAAAATAAACAACTTTTTTATGTGAGAAGATCTGCAGGAGACAGACGTTGCACTTCCAGTATTTATTCTGAATCATGTCTAGAAGTCACAGATAATAGTAGTCCACTAGATGGCAACAATAGACTTAATCCAGAGGACCACAGCAAACACTAAATGAGACAGATTTTATTTAATTACTGTGACAAATGATTATGGCCTTTTTTGCTTTATCATGGGTGTTTACCTTCACACTCAAAGGTGTCTATCTTCTAGGCCAGTAGTTTGCAACTATGGTCCTGGAGGGCCACCTGCCCTGATTATTTTATACCTGATTTAATTAATCAACTTATTAAAAGTATTTTCTGAATTTAACTGTGTGTGATGGAACAGGGAAAAGACTCAACTGTTCAGGGCAGATGGTTCTCCAGGACCAGGGTGAGAACCACTGTTTTAGGCTATATGAAATATGCAATGGGGTGCTCTTTTCAGCCATTAGTGACAAAGGCATCAAAGTCACTTAATCTACAAACAGGGCTTCTTTAACTAGCTACTAAAGCAAGATAACAATTGCATAATCTCATGTATAGATGAAGCAGTTGTGTGCATATAAAAAGACATTTCTATGTAGGAAATCAAATGACTTTTTAAAGAAGTATTAATTATTGTGTTTGAGTGGGTTAAGGAAAAAACAACAACAGAATCGCCACAGCTCAATTGCCCTCCAGGGGTTTACTTAAACAAATAAAATAACAGGTCAAAAGGGTGTGTTAAAACTGTAAAGATATGCAAAGTTTCGATGACAAACCAGTAACAGCCTATGTGTGTGCATTAAGATAATTATGTCAAAGCAGTCCCTGTAGCTTTCTTTGTTTGTGAGTAATCCACCTGTGAAAATATAAACCATACGACACCTCATGTGCCCTTCTGTATCTTCTTTAATAGTTTTCCTTGCATTTGCTTCTGCTTGTTTAGATATGCCCAGCTGCACTACACCTGTCTACATCTGATCAATACTACTGCAAATTAGTCACTTATACACACACAGACCCATAGAGTGAGGGCAAGAGAGGCAGAGTCCATTAAATAATCCATAAAAAGACATGCTGAACTACTGTGTTATGATGCCCAGTTTGAATAGCCAGCTACAAAAAAGACATGGTATTATTTGCACTTTATTATACAGTAGAAAACCTGTGTAATAGTCCAGCTTTAGATTTTACTTATGAATGAGGGAGACATATGAGGAAATGCATGTAGACGTTAAGACATTTATTTCTTCTCCTATGATACATTCAGTGAATACCTTCAAAATAATGCAAAGCACAGCCATTATCCTTGAAAACCTCAGATAACACAGGCGAAAATCTGGATCCAGTGGAGAGTTCGCAGACAATTAAGCACCCTCATGACAAATGACAAATTCAAGGGGATACTTCATGAGCATACCAAAAGTCTACCTGTTCACTCAAGACCTGTTTGGTGTGGCTGTGGAGCTTAAGACTAACACTCAGAGCTGTCAGGCTGATTAGAGGCAGGGAGAGCCCTGAGCGTGTTCAGAGATCTGAGCCGCTGTCAGGCTGTGAGGGGGAGGCAGAGTGTTATTCCCCCTCAGGGCTTCTATGCTAGGAGAGCAAAAGGAGCTCTGGACATTTAGCAGGGGACCCTGATCCTCTGACCTTGCCAGAAGGGCAGCAAATGTTTTGCTGCTGATTAGTAATTCTTCAGTGCAGTAGCTTGCCTTTCCCCTATCCCCTCAGCATGCTTCGATTGAAAAAGAGACCATGGGCTGTGCTTCAGAATCTATGAATTGTGACTTATTTGTAAGTAATAAGGCAAAACTCTAGAACAATGCCAAAGGTCCTAAAAAGTCAAACCAAAATGCTAATTCATTACTTAAAGATAATATTCAGTAGATTGTTAAGTTTTGACAAGTTCTGACAGTCAGTCATTAACCATTTTATCCCTCTCAGCAATGCAGTGATTCTGAAGACTATCCCAAGAACATTTGACTGCGGATACCCTTTGGATCTCACACACTCTAGCTCATTGCAGGGCACCACACATACACACACATTCACACCCACAGGCATTTTTAGAATAGAATTTAGAACTATTTGCCTGCAGTCATGTTTTTGGGGCAGCAAAATGGAGAACTCAGAGAATGCAACATGCAGAGAAATTCTGCACAGACAGTAACCCACGCTTGAGATGAACCAGATTCTGACCAAGTGTTATTATGGAAGGCAAAGTTGACCTTACTGCAACTTGCTTGCATAATTTAACCAACAAGCTACTTCCAGTTTGTGAGTCCTAGAGACTGTCATTAATAGTCATTCCTTGCAATATGATACAATAACACTTTATTGTCTCAGTAATGTGTCCTGCACCCAAGTATTACCGCTTCATATAACTGTTAACAGTGATATATAATAAAAATAAGCTGTAAATGAATGTAATTACAAAAAGAACTACACATTAATCTCTTTAAAAATGACAACACCGGGTAATTAGGTTTGAATAAACCCCATGATTTTTAATTTTTAACAACAACATCATAGGAGAAATTGTCTTAAAAGCAGATTAAAAAAGAATGAAAGAGAGAGAACACTTGCACATTTCGTCTATGACAAATTGATACCAATCAAGTTTATTGCTCAAAGATTTGGTGAGAATCCAAGTCACAGTCCCTTAAATTGCTAAATTGTCCTTAGGTGTAAACATTTGTGCATTTTGCCCCTGTGATGGACCAGTATCCCATCCAGAGTGTGTTCCTGTCTCAAACCCCAAATAGGTAGGCTCTGAATCCCCCACAACCTTGAATAGGAGAATTCAGTACCTGAAAATGAAATAAATTTCCATCACAGTCTTTCAAACTCTCTGCAGTTTCACAAAATAAAAGTGAAAGTATTTTACTCATGCATTTAGTGTTGGATGTACAGTGCTGTCCAAAATTCTGAGACCACATTGAAATAGTTGTTCTATGTAATATTAAAAATTAATGGAAACTTGTTGTTCTTAGAATTCTGAAATATTTAATAAAAAGTAAATCTTTAATATTTAAAATGCATTCATTATTCAATATTCTGCAATTCTTGTAGGTCACATTTTAAGCAAGTGTGTGATATTGGCCATGTTAACTGTTTGTACAATAGGTTAGACCTGTGAAAAGCATGCCTGCTCGAGTGCACACAGACAAAATACTAAAACTCAGAGATTCCTATCTATCTATCTCTCTATCTCTCTATCTATCTATCTATCTATCTATCTATCTATCTATCTATCTATCTATCTATCTCTCACACACGCACGCACACACACACGCACACACACACGCAGTGCGTTTTTCCGAATGATCAAGCAACAGGAAGTATTACAGTACATTCTCACCTAGTCTTCAATCACCGACACTCACACTGAATGCTTTGTGTGTATTAGTTTGAATTAGCTGTGCAGTACATGACCTTGGGCTTGATGTGTATGCCATTACACAGAAAAGCACCAGTCCTGTCACTATGAGGTGTGTGCATCTGTGTATGACCTTGAACTACAGCCACAGGATTGGCACTAACTAATTCTCGCCCTAGATCTCAAATTAACTGGCTGAAATTGTTCATATGGTAGATGATGTACTAGTATTGACTGTAGTATGAATGCTGCTGTTGGACAGACATGATCAGAAGAAGATGGAGCAAAAAAAAGTATTTCCTGTAAAAATTTGTGTGTTCTCGAAACCATTTTATGACCATTCCCCTGGAAAAAATAAATGCATTAACGTCTTTCAGGTTAAGGTTTTTAGCCAATTTGCCCAACAGTTATTATAATATATATATATTAAAAAATTAATAATTATTTATGGATTTTGCTCTGGTGAAATTAATGCCCAAAGTTTGAAGAAACAAATACACAAATCAGCTATAACTTTTTAACATTAAAATTATCTAGGTTTTAATTCCATCACCCTTGTGCCACTAGGGTGGTTCTGGCCCCTCAGGGCGTGACTCCACAAAACCTCTGGGGGTGTGCGGTGGGGTCTAGCACGAAAATCTTAGGAGCAGTTCCTTTGGGTGCTGTGAGTTGCAGGGTGGTGACTCTGTGTCTTTTCTATTGAGGCCAGTGATTACTTATTTTTGTGGTTTTTTGCTGTATTGGCATTTCTGAGGGTTACGGCCGGGCAGGCTAGCCTTTGGTCTCTGTAAGAATAGGTGGGTTTTGCGTGCCCATGATTCTGTCACCACTTTACTGTTACAGTATATAACTGATTATCAATGTTATTTAAATTACCACATTACCAAGTTATGCACAGGAATAAAATTTCCCAACAAAAATTATACATTTCTACCCTGTGCTTATTTTAAAAGTTCATTTATTCTTATGGCACAAAAATTAAAATAACAATTTACTAGTCCCTGTGCTACTATATATTATTTAATAAGTATGGAGTGTATTGTACATTTATGCTTAATTTATGCCTATATTAAATAAAATGAAAATGCATATTCTTAGACAAACCTAGTACACTATGTCACCCTGAAATGCCTTGTTTGCTATGAAAATTTATACTTTTGCTTGGGAGAGTTTCTCCTCACAGATCTATCCATAGCTCCAGTTACTGTCTTCGCTAAAATTTGCAAGCCTGTCTTCATGATTTCCTCTGGGTTCTCTGGTTTCCTTTCACTGTAAAAAAAAATAAAAAAATAAAAAAATAAAGGCTTATGGGCTATGCTAAATTTCCTCTAACTCTTTGTATGAGTGTGTATATGTGTGTGTATGAGAGAGAGAGAGAGAGAGAGAGAGAGAGAGAGCATATGCATAGTGTTCTGCATTACCACTCCTGCTTACGTTTGAAAAGAAAAAGAAAAAAGAAAACAATAAAGATGAATGAATGAACAAATGAATGAATCTCACTCATCTAAGGTTAACTATTTATAATTACTATTAGTATATAATACATGGATTTTTTTGTCAATGAAAATGATCTTAGCATAGATAATATGATAAAAGAAACGAATTTGCGTTTGAGTTACAAGAAATCTAAGAGATTTTGCTCATAGAAGGACATTCAAACAGCAGAAATGTCACCTGACAAACTAATAATGTCAAAGTGTGGATGTTTTTAGTACGTCTACAAATATTTTCAGATATAAGTTACTTACTCTATGCTATATACTACATGAATCACAAACAGAATGTAAACATTATTTCTGCTTTTAAATGTCTCCCTGATTAGAACAGCTGTTTTGGGATAACTACAATTTAGGAGAACTAAAGGCTCCTAAGTAGGTCTGCACCTTATATATTACATTAACATATAGATTAGCAGGAACGGCTCACATTAGGAAGCTCCAAATATCACAGTTTGCATTAGCATGCGCATCTGTTTCAGAAACTTCTGTAGTGTGTACATCCAAGTTCAATCACTGACAGCGTTCACGGAGAGAGAGAGAGAAAGAGAGAGAGAGAGAGAGAGAGACCGCGAGCTGGAGGCAGAAAACACTTTCTCTCCCTCATTCCTTCTATCCCACATGGCGGCTGACTTCTGGCCCATAGGACGGGTTTTCATCTTGACGGGTTCGGGAGGGCGTCCGCTCCGCTCAGCCTCACACTGCAGCGCACCGCCATTTCCATTTCCGCCGCAGGCTAAGTGCCATTTCCGGTAGCGGCCCAGTTTGCTGAAGAGCACAAGACACACACAGTTACAGAATATTACAGAGAGGTTCAACTCCACCAGTCCCTCTGAACGAATGCCAGATAATTTCTGTTGGACGTGTAATCTGGTACAAGAGTGCAGACAGTATTATTTCATACCTAGGTGCCATTTGAGATTTAATTCTGCTTCATGTCCACACATCCAAGTGACACCCTAACACTGTATTTCAGCGCGTGTCCTTGTCTCTTTCCATCCCTGGGTCTTGGCAAGCATCCAAGGCAATTCATCAAACCATTGGATATATATGGTAAGAATGAGATATTTTTTCAGACTGAAGACACAGCGAAGTGTAAGCCAGGTTACTGACCAGGCTACAATATACTCTGCAATTACATGGTTGCCTGTATGAGAAAGAATCACCCCAGAAGACAGCCCTTTGATGTAGTGTGTGGAGGTAAAGAGAAAGATGTAATGGACATCTCAATCATTTGGGTAATGTTTCTCAGCAGTGGCCATAAGCAAGGGAAGAGCCTTTGTCCTGGCCTTGCTTTCATTTCTAGCACTGCAGGAATTGTGATGGCCGTGCCTGCAGGCAACAGAAGCACCTTAAGGAGGCCCACCTTTAAATCCAGCGTGCTGTGACTCCATCCGTGACCCCTAGCTGGAGGGATCCCTCAGGCCAGATTTAAACGAGCTCCCCTAGGTCCTCTGTGGTGCCTCTCCCACCCTCTCTTCACTTACTGCAGCACCTTGCCTCATGCTTGCTGTCACTCATATTTGCATGATAACCAAAAAAGTGGCTAGAGAGTAAATGGTTCCGCTTTAGGTAACTACCGCCTGGCCGTTTGCATATGTAGACCGGGAATTGAGGGCATTTTAATTAAATGTGACAGATTTTATGTCTGGCCAGTAGAGTTCCATCTGGAGTGTACTATGTCTGCTGCAGGACAGAGCAGGACAAATCTATTTTTTTTCTGGTCTAGAAAGGCAACGTATCTCTTAGTGGGATCAATTCCATTTTTTAAAATATGGCAATCCATTATTCGAACAGAACTTCTCAGTTAATAAAGAGGATGATTTTTTTTCCACTATATTTTTCTTTTTACTCAAAAAGATCCATCTGACATTTAGCTATTGTTTCTGCTCTTTTTGGTTCCTCTTCCTTCTTACTATCATTATCACTATTATTGAGGCAGTGGGAGACACAAGGCAAAAGAGGCATACAATATCAGCCTATTGATCCACGCCCATCACGGCAGAGAAAAAACCTGGGTTCAGGGGCTGCACAATTCCAACTGGACACCGCGATCGATAGGATACTCTATCAGCCGTTGCCATGGCAACTCACCGAACAAGGACAGAGCCCCGCCGTTTATTTACACCTGTCTACCCTCTCACAGCTTTTGCTGCAGGTCTCAGAACATTGGAACAAATGAATGAAGATGATGTGCAGACCAGTTTATCAGACATGCACTCTAATATTTTATGTTGCAGTGCAACCTAAGGTGAATTAAAGCTGAATTTTATGTTTCACCCTGCTCTCTGTAGGATATATGTGTTAACAGATTTATGCATGTCCATGTAGTATTTCTGTTTCATCAGATATTTTTCTTTGCCACATTTGTCCTTTCTTTCATCTGTGCAAAGTGGAGGGATCTTTGCACAAGTGCACAGGTCTTTGCTTTGAGTTGACCTCAATTTGCAGGTCAAGTAAACATGAACAGTGCTGCGCCTGTCCGCACACAATGGGGTAATAAAAGAGTGGTCTGAAAAAATGACCCATAGAAACATAACAACAAAAAGTCAAGTACTGCAACTCTAGACACCACCTTACAATACATTTTGTCTGGATACATATGTGACTCAAGTGGCACTTAGCAGTTAAGTACTCATTTCAGAGTGTGACCCTGTTCATTATGTTATTGAGACAAAGCTGTCTAAGTAGTACACTTGTTCGAGCTAAAAGGTAGATGAACTGTTAGTAAAATTGGAGCTGAGGATAAGGTTTATTAACGACTTTGCTCTTGGAAATTCACTGTGCTGATTTGTTCAGAGAGCTCATAACAGAGTTTGTGTGTGTATTAAAACGAGTGGAGTCTGAGAACCTCTGGCAGAGCACTATTAATAGGCACTGGGTGATTCTAGGCATTCTGACTGAGTAAGGGAGGGAGGAATGAAGGGAAGAAAGGAAGTAAAGGCAGACACACAGCTAAACATTTAAATCACTAAGCCTGTCGCGTGAGCTGTGATGAGAAAAAGTATTGACAGACACACTTGTCTTTCCTCAGCATGCACACACCTTCAGTATTTGACTGCTTTCTACTGTCATTTTGTGGCTACCTCATACTTCTGTGTCAGGAATGGCGGCAGACCGTGTAGCTTCTCTCATATACACACACGGTAAAAATGAGTCTGCTCCCTACCCCCTCCGATCAATGGTAGTTTCATATGGCCTCTCAGGCCTGCAGTGACGCATGGGTGTACTGTGTGTGTGAGTGTGTGTGTGTGTGTGTGTGTGTGTGTGTGTGTGTGTGTGTGTGTGTGTGTGTGTTGTGTGCACGCATGTGCACATCTTATTGATTTATCAACTGCTTGGCTCAGCTTGGCCCAGGACCCTCTCCCATACTGGGTTAGCCTGAAGCTGCAGCACACTGGACTTCTATTTAGCCAGCTGCAGCCTATTGCATGATGCTCAATAGATAGCTAAACAGCATAGTCAATACAAAATTCTCCTAATACCTACTGCAGAATTTAGTCACACTATTTAAAGTCAAGGGCAACATGCATTTCACAGTACCCGAAGAATACAATGCCAACTGATGTCCGTATACTCATTTCATCCTGAAATATAGTGTTAATACTAGTAATATTAATGTACAGACTTGTTTAACCTTCGAATTACAGAGGAGACATTTATATGTGTTGCAGCATTTTCTATAATAACATTTTAGTAATTATAACCAACCATCTATTTTTTATGATTTCATACAGTATATGAAAAAACGGACTGTTCTATATGTAGCTGAATCATAGGAAGTGAAGAGCATAATATAAAAGGCAATAAAACAACAAAAACTAAAAATTACATGATCATCCTATACTTTTGAAATGACCTTCTTGTCAACTAATATGTTAGTAGCATCATATGGCTCTGTGAGCCACCTTTGTGGCATTTAGTCATTTCCAGCCTTTCTCCAAACATGCACACATGCACATGCACACAATTACCCTGCCCTATGAAGCTCAGAATGGTAAATGTCCAGCTGCCACCCAACATGGGCCTTTTACTGGTCAGTGTTGTGGGGTATTGTGAGGCCTGAGGGTTTGGCCTTTGGACGTGTGTTGTGTATGAGTGTGTGTGTTAGCAGGAGCTCCATTAGTCCAGCCCCAGCAGCAGCTGGCTTAAAAGAGGGGATTGAGTATCACTGACCTGTCCACAATGTCCAGCTGGGGGGTCATTGTTGTGCCCTCCTCCGGGCACGTGCTGACCAGCCATCTGTGTATGAGTAGGTGGGGGAGGTGGTGTGTGTGTGTGTGTGTGTGTGTGTGTGTGTGTGTGTGTGTGTGTGTGTGTGTGTGTGTGTGTGTGTGTGTGTGTGTGTGTGTGTAATAAAGTGACAGTTGCCCAGTTTACTGTCAGTGCAACTGGCCTGTAACAGCAGGCGTGCTGCATCACATACAACCACCAAAGATTTTTTACTTTCTGACAATGGTAGCCAAAGTTTAATAGAGATTTAAAGAAACCACCACATTTCATCAGTACAATACAAACGGTGGCTAAAAATACATATAAATTACAATGGTAATGATTGCATCCATTATACAAATTCCAACGTATAAGCGCATTCATAGTGCCTGTGTAAGCATACATTGTGAAAACCATAAACTGAAGCATCACTTACCACATATCAGATTTCATGCGCTACAAAACATCAAACACACAGCACAGATGGAGAAGAGGTGGATCTTCATTTATCCATTCTTTTTACTTCATCCTTCTATTCAGGGTGCTTCAGACCTGATCAAGGCACAGATTAGTATCACAACCATCTACCACCACCTCTCCTCCCCCACATTTTTAAGGTGATTGGATTGTGCCCATCCTCCTTGCATGGTCAGCTAAGGTCAATGACCCCAGGCTGATAGTATGAAGGGAGAGTGGAATGGTCATCCAGGATTTGTAGCAAAAACAAAGCATTCTCCATTCTCATAAATTAACAAAGAGAATGAATGTTTTCTATGACAAAAAATTGTAATTATACATTGGCAACTAGTTGATTGGATGAGATACGATTTGATGGCCCATTTCATGTTCACTTATGTTAAAACACTTTCTTAAAAGTATATATTGTATATGAGGTTCTATTAAGAAAGGTGTCTAATCAGTGCTAGGTGTGCACAATTATGTGTATCTCTTATCCCCATATCATCCTTTAGTTGTACCTTTTGTGGAATGCATTAGGCCTAAAATAATAAATTTTATTTATTCCAATTTTGAGTCACATAAGCTATGAACAATAAGTTTGGTGAACATGGTGTGTGTGAGCACATGTACATGTATGTATAATATTTTAAATAGCCTGTGGTCTTTGACCATTGACCTTAGGTCTCTGTTGCTAGGTGACTGTTACATCTCTGATGAAAGTGTGGGTGATGGGGCTGTCAGCCAAAAGGGGGTCAGAGAGCCAGTGGTCACTCAAACTCCCATGGGACACTTGCATGCACAAGCCAAAATATCGCAGATTATTGTAATATGGTGCAAATTCTGTCTTTATGATTAAAATTTGTCACACTATTTATTACCCTATATAAGGAGGACAATAGTTTATTGTCTTTCATATATTTACGCATGATTACTATGAACAGAGGAAACCTGATCCAATTTTAGCCATCTTACCCTGATACAACTGGGATGTGATATTTGATATTCCCATTTGAAAGATCCTACAGTGCTGAAGCTTCCCGAAAGAACTGGGGAAATAAAAGATGGAAATGTATTCATGAGTGCATCATAATATATTAATTAAACTGCCATTCATCAGTCACATCTACCTAGTTGTGCACATAGAAACATTTGGAATATATCCCTTACATTGGTTTTAGTCTTAAATGTATACAGTAATATAAAAAAAAAAAAATAATAAAGAAAAATAAATAAGAAAAACTTATTCTGTTAGTGCAAACGGCAAATAAAGCAATGTTTCTTCAGACAATGAAAATAAAGCAATGTTGGAATCAACCACTCTTATGACAGAAGCTCTGCCATATTCACACTGCAGAGACTCCACCGCTAGGCAGAGACAAGCCTGCACTCTGAACAATAGCCTTGTGATGGCAGCTATAAGGGCCACTTTGTGTTTGTTTGTGTGTGTATAGTCTTTGAGTTTTTTTTCCTTGACACTTTCTTCTGTAAGGGAATTCTCTTCATCCTTTGCCATCATTCTCTAGTTGCCCTGCTTGATGCACAGACATTTGTTGTGGGAGACCTTACCCTGGGGTGGGAAAAATACACACTCTTTCAGCTTTCAGAGGTATTTTTATCATGGGGGTGTATGTGAGGAGAACTGTCTTTTTGGTTACAAAAAAAATATTCTCTTTGTGCATTTAGAGCCCTTAGCTTTTTATGAAATACTGTAGACTGAACTTTCTTCCCTTCTTAAAGAATTTTATATTATCTCATGTAGAGAGACATTGGCATTTAAGGTTCTGGTATCTAAATATAAAATTTTCAAATGGATAAATATATAGGTGTATGAAATTTTGTGTTTTGATGTGTTGGAAAAAAAAGAAAATTAAAGTTAATATTATTACTACCTTATGCAGAGCTTGTCTGATGTGAAACAGCGGTCAGGTTTAAATAATAGGCTTCAATTGCATTATGTTCTTAGAGAGATGGCAATAGAGACAGATAAGTGTGTGTGTGTGTGTGTGTGTGTGTGTGTGTGTGTGTGTGTGTGTGTGTGTGTGTGTGTGTGTGTGTGTGTGTGTGTGTGTGTGTGTGTGTGTGTGTCCAATGAAGGGATGGGAGGCGGACGAGATGGTATCAATCGTAGGGCCAGGCCATTGAACGTATTGATTAGTTACCTTTCTTATTAACATGCTGATTAAAAAGAGCAGGAGAGAAACACCAAGCAGACACACACAGCAGCACTGAGGCATAAGCAGCACAGCACTGAGAGGAGACACAAGATACAATGCGTTGGAGAGAAAGGGGAATTTGGAGAATACCAGCTGGTGGAGCAAATAAAATTGCAGAATAGGAGGAAATGGATTCAAATTGCTGACCTTAACCTTGGAGAGGACCAGAGAGAGGGCTATAAAGGGAGAGAGAAGAGGAAAGATGCGCATTGGCTGCCCTGCGAATTCCTCTCCCACCCAGGGAGCCTGGTCTTACTGGATTCATTCTTGGGAAATACACACACACACACACACACACACACACACACACACACACACACACACACACACACACACACACACACACACACAAATGCACTCCCATGCCATGCACAGTAATATGTATTTATAGATAGTAATATTATCTATTAATGTTTGCAGTCCAATATTGCATGTCAGCCATTTGCCTGTATTGCTGATGGGAGGGTTTTACTATAGCAGATATCTCTTGCTTGATGTTCTTGTAGTGTGTGTTGTGTTTGGCGGTGAATTGCAATGTGTGTATGGAAAATAAGTGTCTGCATTACTCAAGTATGAATAAGTACAATCAGCACCACTAGCAAGCTATCATTAAATACTTCAAACTGATTTTGCATTTGTTTTTCCTTTGGATATGAACGTACCCTGTTTGATGCTACTCTTGTATTCTGCTTGCATGGGTTTGCTATTTATATCATAAATTAAGCATATATGTTACACCTAGAATGTCCAACTGTGAATCTACAACCTCCCTGTGCTGCAGACCCAGAAGTATTAAGCTTACTGTTATTTATTTATTTATATTTTAATATTATATTACTGTATTTTATCATAGGTCTGTCATTGCAATTGGAAGTGAATAGCAAATCGATTGTCAACATTACGATTACATCTCACACAGGCCTGATTTTGTTTCATTCGTAGCACATCGTCGGCATGCCATCACTCCTGTATTATAATCACTGCATTATAAATATTGCATTTTTGTGTGCATATGTATAACAGGCCAAAGTTTACACATAGTCCAACATATACTTCGATATGCTTATACGCTGTGCGTGGTAATTACAGTATGTTCCTGCTTTCCTGATCGATATAGGCCACAGGCTCTCACATGGAGGAGGGAGAGAACGACAAGTGAAATATATGTCTAGCTGACAACTTCTGACAACTTCTCCGTAGCTGGAATGTTATTTAAATCGCTATTCATGTTAATGCTGAGTTATGAAAGGAAAACGAGACTTGCCCAGTTAAGTGTGTATTTTGTATATTCAGATCTCCGTTACTAGATGTGCAAAAAGACGCGCGCTTCCTCTCTCATCCACACACACGCACACATTTGGTTTTACTTTTTTCGTGCAATGTAAAAAGGCTAAATATAGGGACAAAAAAATAGTCTATTCCATAAAACCTCGAGAGTTAAACAAATTATTACAGTGTAATAATTCACCTGTAAGTGTAAATTCCATACAGAAATAAAAGAGTTTTCGGGAAACTGCTCTGATTGCCCACTTTAGCTTAGAGTATAGGCTATAATCAAGTACTGCTGTCATGAAAGAGATTAAACACCACCATCCATCCGTTTTAGAAACTTGAATATTAGATCTAATCTAATGTTTTAAAATCTATGTTTTAAAATATTAGATATTAGATATTAGATCTAATCTAATGTTTTAAAATCTGTTTTAAAATCTATTTTAATTATAGTTCTTGTTTATGGGTAGAGCTATGGCCTAATAAGCAAGACGTGAAAGTTAGAAACATAAATATTTCATCAAAAGAGCGTGAAAATGTAGTTTTGTTTGAGATTAGTGCAACTTTATTATTTTTTTTCAACATAAAATGAGGTACAAGAAAAGTAACAATAAATGTAATTTAGTCAAATTGCCAAAATATAATTTAAACTAAAAAGTATTTCACATGAGTTGTATATAAAGACAATATTGATTAATTTGACGACGCGGAGGCCTAATAAACCTAATACAAAATATTAAAGCTGAAATAATCTGAAGATATAATTTTAGAACGTAAATAAAAAGAACACATTTTAATATAAAGAACATTATTTAATGTCGTGTTATGACATAGGTTCCTGGTTAGGATTTTTTTTTCGGTCGGTTTATTTATTTACTTATTTATTTATTTCAAAATATTGCTGCCTTAGAAACTCGATCACGTTAATTGAATTCTTGACTTCAGGCTTCGGTCGATGTCTATCTGCCATTTAGCTTTATGTAGGCTGCACATATTTTGAGATTTTTTGTATGCGAATACTTCGGTATAATAATGAAGACGTTTCCTGAAAATATTTTAGTAAAATGCGTAAAACTCAACTAAACGTTGTATGACAGCATATGTGAAAATAAAACAAATATTAAGTATAGAAATACTGTTTAAATTACAAATTTGTTAATTTAACTAATTGATTCACATCGTGATATTTTGTTCTGAGAGGTTTACATTGTCCACTAATTGGTTGGGGGAAAAAAATGGTGCGGAGTTTCTTTGCCATAACTTTCACATAAATCACATAACATAAAGTAGATAGTAAATAAATTCGTTTATTGGATGTAGTTTAGCAAAATCAACACCTTTACTAAACCTTAAACCTGAGCCTATAAATTATGATGAAATAATTTTGCCCGACTCTTTGTTAAAACTAGAATCTTATCTTTAAATACTTTTTAACAATTAAGATAGCGAAAGCCTTTTCAGCATACATTGAACTAGTCTGTTATAAAGACTTTTATGACGTATATTCTATAGATAGTGCATGTGTATGTGGAGTTACACTCAGACGCAGATATTTTCTTACTTACGATGTACATCTCTCCAAAGGTTTAGGGTAGCTTCTTTAGTCATTATGATGGGAAGAAAATATAGTCCATCACGTTATAGATATATAACAGTGTGGTATATACACATTTATAAACAATTACGATTTTTTTTTTGTTTGTTTCTTTGCTCTCGTTGGTGAAAATAAATCTATTATCAGGGTCTTCCACCCCACCCCCTACATATTTGCAATCGATCGATCACACATAAACAGCCTGTTTCTTTATGTGCACATTTGCTCACTGTTTTTCCTACGTTTTGAATGTTATTATTTTACCAGTGCTTTTTCATAATTTTTGTCCTTCATTTTCGTGTTATTTTAAAATTATGAAAGCTGTCACTTTTCAAGAAAGAAATCAGTAAGTCTGATATGAAAAAAAAAACATGCAGAAAATATTTATATTGATGAAAGAAATTAAAATGTTTGATCAGGAAAAACAATACAAACGACAGGATGAAGACCACCACGACTGAAATCTTTTAGACTGATGCAATCGGCTCAAAGTTCACAGTACAGTATCTATGGACCTGTAAAGCTCGAAGCAGCTGGTGACCGCACCATATGTTCACAGAGACATGTTTAAATAATTTAGCAGCTCCACAGCTTTGATTTGAGAGCCATGATCAGTGTTCGATCACTCAGCGACAATTCAGCAGCGTACAAAATCTACCGCGGCCTTCACCTGTTAGTTTCTAACCGCGGGCCTTTGCAACTGGTCTTATTAGCGTGAACTGATTATTAGTTTTTATTATTATAAGTCTACGAACATAATTAATATATCGTATATATTATACAATGTAGTTTATATAATATTTACTTTAGGCTACCACGCCCTTTAAATTTTCAAATAGCTTTTCATTTAAGAGTTTTTTTAATACAATGACCAGCCACTAAAATATATTATTATTATTATTATTATTATTATTATTATTATTATTATTACAGAAACCTTTTATGTAGGCCCTATTTGCTAAATTGTCATGCAATGTTTTCTTGAAAACAAATAAAATGGTGACCATTAAAAATAACCATAATAATACTTGCAGAGTCAGATATTTTGAATGAGAGTGAATGGTCTGATGTTTCTCAGGAGAGTGTTTTGTCTGCACTCGAGAGTGAACTTTCCTCTCTGACTGCTCTCTCCATGTTTTCTTGGATGGAAAGGCGCTGAACGTTCTCCCTGCAGCTCTTCCAGAGTCCGTGAGTGCGTGTGCGCGCGCGCGCGCGTGTGTGCGTCTGTCTATCTGTCTGGCCGTCCTTCTCTGTGTGTGTATTCATGTGTCTCGATAGCGCAGATTGTGGTGTTGCAACACAGTGGCTGCGACATCCGCAATGTTTCAGGTATTCTATCCTGCTTATCGATGAAAATCAATTGGCTCAGCTAAGATGAATCATTAGGATATATCCATCTCAACACACACACACACACACACACACACACACACACACACACACACACACACACACACACACACACACAAATTATAAGATACTTGTGCAACAAAGACTTTTAAATAAACGAAGCTAATATGAATCATGAAACCTCTTTAAAAAAGTATAATAAATACATGAAGTTGTCAGTTGTTAGGTTCTTATAACCCTATTAAAACGTAACGTATAGGATTCTATTATGTGTATTAATTACTGAGACACTGTTAATAGTGAGGCAGGGTATTCTAACAAAGAAACAATGCTGCTGAAATAGGAAAAAAGAAAGAAAGAAAGAAAAGAACAACAAATGGAGCTGCTTTATATATAATTATTAATAATATTTTTATTTTGTTTAATGGCTAACAGATATATGAATTGTTAATCAACATGTGGGAGGACTCTCTTTGCAGATGTTATTAGACAGATAATTTATAAAAAATTATCTGGTAAACTGATTTATAATGAGCCACATCTCGCAGTTTCACCAAATATCACTATGCCTTAATACAAGTGACTAGCAGCCGGTACAGGAGTGAAAGAGTTAATCCGAGTTAGAAATTCATGCCACATCTGTCAGATTTTTAAGTGTGTGACGTTCAGAGGGGGCGAAAGGGAGGAGGAGAGAAAAACGGGGCAGAGATCGATAGAGAGACAGAGGAAAGGGAAGGAGGGGGATGCACAGAGATAATGACAGAAAGGGAGCTGGGCTTGAAGACATCCACAGAGCGCTGGGTTATAGAGCACACAGAGCAAAGCGCCTAGAAGCTTCAGAAGCAGAGGCGTTTTCCTGCGTCTCGTTTATTTTCACCCGAAAGTGAATTAAACTGAGGAGACGGACCGCCGCTTTTTCAAAGCCAGAATCATGTTGATGGTATACTCAGATATTTCAGCTTCATAGCAGTTTGAGTGCTTTTGGATTATCGATCTCTTCCGACAGGAAAACATCATACATTTTCAGGATTCTTGTTTTCCCTTCGCGGCTGTGCGGCGGGTATCTGGTCCAGCATCGCTTGCGCTGCGTTGAGGTAAGCACATCAAACACCACGATGACTACAAATTACCTTCAGTGTGTTAAATAGAGCTTTCGAAAAAGAAACCGATTACGAGTTGAAACATAAGTTAATAAAATACCACACGTATTGATTTGCACTTGTGTAATTGCCGCGGAGAATTAGAGTAATTGTTGCGCTGTTGTTGCTAAACTTGTCAGTGGTTGGCTAAGAATTGGTAGTACGTGATCAATATGCGACGAGGTTTCATGAGCAACTGATCAATAAGCAATCAAGTGATCACGGCCTACTGTATCTCTTCCGCAGGCGTCCCATGGTCAAGGACAGGGTGCATTTAAGGAGCACATAAAATCCTGAAAATGAACTCCTGTAGCCGCCTTTGAATTCGGGCCGAAACCGAAACAAATATCTACGGCCTTCAGTGGACATACTGCTTCATACCACTTTGCAAAGATTCGCACTTCCTAACTGATACGCCTGAAAGTAAGACATTTGAAGAGACGTTTTTTTTTTTTTTTTTTTTTTAGAAATGGATGGGAATATGGGAGAGGTGTCGGTGCACAGTCATGTGGAGCTTGCACACAGTCAAGACAGTCGAGTGATGCTGCACTCACGAGACGTCTCTGCTGCCTTCTCGCGCCCCGCGTTGGGAAGCCCTTCCATCGGCCTGGACCATGAGCACAGAAGTCCTGGTTACGAGCACAGTATGTCAACACTGGGCTATGGCAGGGAGAGCCCTGCAAACTGTGGTAGCACCTACACCACACTCACCCCCCTGCAGCCATTTGATGACAAGTTTCACCATCATCATCACCACCATCCTTGCTTGCCGGTCAGCAATGTAATCGGGAGCTTTACACTCATGCGTGAGGACAGAGGTCTTGGAGGTAACTTTTACAACCCCTACAGCAAAGACCTGGGTATGGCACAAACTCTGTCTCCACCTCTGGGCAGCTCAGGTCTGGAACCAGCCATGCACAGTTACAGCTCTTTAGGGACCCAGAATGGACACAGTGGACAGATGTTAGCAAGCAGCCATGAGGTCCATATGGGAAGCAATGGGGGTAACCTATTCTGCCGAACAGTGGCAGACTTTGGGAGGGAAATGTCACCCCCCTCCCTGGGCAGTGACCACGGGGTCAGCCACCATCTGAACAAGATGGACAGTCACCACCAGCACATACCCACCTACCACCCCCATATTTATACCCAAACCTATCAGCATCATCACACCAGCCAGCAGGCCTCAAAGCTGGGCGAGCTTTCTGCTTCTCCCCCCTCCTCCTCTTCAAACTCTGCTCTCACCAGGGAGGGTATGTTGGCTGGTTCCCAGAGTAGCAGTGCAAGCGAGGAGATCAACACCAAAGATGTGGCCCAGCGGATCATCACAGAGCTGAAGAGGTACAGCATCCCGCAGGCCATCTTTGCAGAGAGGGTGCTGTGCCGCTCTCAGGGCACCCTGTCCGATCTGCTACGAAACCCAAAGCCCTGGAGCAAGCTCAAGTCTGGCCGTGAAACCTTCAAGAGGATGTCCCGCTGGTTACAGGAGCCAGAATTTCAGAGAATGGCATCACTGCGACTGGAAGGTAAAATTTTCAAGCATGCATTTTAGACAGACAAAGCAAACTAAAACAGATCTAGTTCCAATGTGAATTCACAGCTCAATATATCATAAAGCACACATTCTGAAATTCAAAATGATAGTAGTTTAGTTTTTTCTTCTTGTAAAAACAGACAAATCTTTGGTTTTCTTTGCTATTTTTTTTTCTTTGTCCAGAGACGACAAGAAAAAGATAGTTATAAAGAGAAACATATCACAGGTATGTGTACTAGCTAAATGTATTGCCCAGTTAAATAGCCTAAAACTGTCTTAAAATAAACAATTCTCAAAACATAGGAAAGGTTAAAAAAAGAAAGAACATTTTTTCAGCAATTGTAACTCTCATTTTGTGTAAGATATTGCGAATTGATACCCTTTGTGGGGTGCCATATAATATGCTTCAGAGATTTGCTTTGAAATCCAGTGCTTGTTATAGTGTTGCAGTGTGACAAGACTAGGGCTGAATATCCAGTTCATGCACATGGTGCACAAAGAGCTTCAGAGAAAAACAGTAACATGAGAATGGCTCTCAAAATGTCGGAAAGCTCTCTCAAGTAGCTAGCCACCGTAGACGAACGTGGATGCCGTTGTGCCAAAGTCTGTCCAAATCCCAAGCGATCAATCACCAAAGCTTGAAATGTGTTTCAGAATGAATTATTCTGCTTGCATTATCACCACAGATATTGATTGGTGAACAATGTGCTCTCAGTCATAGGAGTGTTCTTAGCGCGGAAATACACCAAATAAATCAATGGCCTGTTCGCCTGCATGGTACTGCATCTTCTTGATGTTAGTGTGCCATATCCTGAATACACTAATGTGAGTAGTTTGGCAACTGGCCTCTAATATATATTGTCATGAAGAGCAATATTCATTGTAAAACTCAACCACTTGGATTTTTCAAAATGTCCTAAGCATTTTATTTTAGGTTGATGGGCACTAATACATTCCTGCAGTAGATTAAAACAACAAATATGTTAATATTTAGTATTATTTGATTAATCACACATTTTTGCGCAATTGTCCTTCCAATGCACACGTACAAATTGACAAACCCTTATACACAGTCTTTTTAGCCCTGGCAAAGGCACAAGGTGGACACCTCTGAGCTTTTCTATGTAACCTACTTTCCACAAGGATTGGCGTTTCTTGCCAAGCCTTTTGTTTAATTATCAGCTGGTATTGATTTCCTTGGGAAAGCAGAGCACAGGCCGCCAGCTCACAGCTCCTGTGAATAAGCAAGTGCAGGCTGGAATTAGAATGCACACTGCCCTACGCCTCCTTTCAGAGAGCAGGAGACTTAAAACAGAACATGGACTGGGAGAAGGATGGCCCAAATTAATGGAAAATAGTGTATCTGAACAAAGACATCATAGCAGTAATTATATAACAAAATATCCTACATGTTTCTTTAGTTTTCTTTTTTTTTAAATAATGGCTGCAAAAACAAGGTCAATCCAAATTAAGGTCCTTTAGAAATAAAAAAAAAGAAAAGAAGTAGAAACAAGAACCTTGCAAATGCAGTGTTCATCTAGATATGAATTTCCTTAAAATTCTACATCTGTCTGCAAGACTTTGTTTGGAAACCCTACCATTGAGCTATTTAGATTTATAGCTTAATTCTTAATGAAATATTTTCAGTTTGTTTTAAGGTATAGTTGCATTTGTGCAGGTGTGTTATTAGAAAAAAATACTAGCTTTCAATTTGTCACATTTTGGAAATTGTTAGAATTTTGAATTTCTGTTGTATTTATATTGCACATAAGCTGGCTAAATATGTCTATAAATATGAATGTAATATAGAAAATATATACATGTATGTGTGTGTACAGAGTCAGTATATGTATACTCAAAATGTGATATTATTATTAACCTAATATTAATAATATTATCATATATAGCAATATATAATGTTGCAATACATTTTAATATAAAAATATTTATACAAGTTTTTCTTTTTCTTAAATGTGTATAAACCATGTATATATAAAACATATACTGTATATATATAAATATATATATATATATATATATATATATGCAACCTGTGAACTGAGTGTAGGCGTATGCAGGATGCACTGCTTATAAGTGAAAAAGACGATCGAGAAAGAGCGAGACAGAGTGACTGGCTCAGTAACAGAGCAGGATGGAGATCATTACTCTATCCCTTAGCTCCCTGGCAGTGCAGGGATTTCACACACAAGCACTGGAGCCTGAAGCCCTTGTCTTAAAGTCTAAATGAGTAAATGCGATATAGAAAAAGGCTTGAGTGGCTCTCAGTGTCTCAGTGCAACATCAGCGAGTTTGAGAGTCATTTAGCAACTCTGTTGATGGGCAAAATAAGGTATAGAAGAGCACATGGCTGTCTACAATTCAAATTGACATGGTTGAGATTGAGGCATGATTGTTTTGCCTGCAGAGCCTTAAAATAAACTGTGTATTTGTTCAGCAAAAGCCATGGCAGTGGTGAAAGGGTTAACCAGGTTCTGTAGGTCGAGGAGGCTGAGCAGCATAGATTTAATCAATAATTTCTATCAGCCCGTGGCCCAAGAAATCAGCAGGGGGTGGGTCAGAAGAGAGGGAGGTTGAGAGGGGGCAGTGAGGTAGTGTAGAGAGGGATCGTGGGTTTAAGGGGGGGGGGGGTGTATAAAGAACAGGGGTGCTTTCGATCACGTTTCAGCAACATGAGACAAGAGGCATACATCATGATTAAGGTCTGCTCTCACGATCATAAGAACTCTATGGGGGGATGTTTATGCCTGTAAAAGAGATGCAGTGCTTTGGATTTATAGCATGGTAATTCTCAAGCTTTTACACATGATTACAACATGAGGAAGCATTTAGTTAATGCCTGGTGCTACACTGCTGAGTGTTGGCAGGGAGAATGGGAGGGAAATGCTTCACTATGATATATATATAATAAAGAAATAGCACTAACAGCGCTAACACACATCACATGGCACATATTTTACTCTCTATAATTTTCCTTGGAAATTATTAACAATTAGCAAATTATTCTTAACAACAGCAAAAATTATTGTTTTTAATAAACAATCATTTTAAGCACTTTTAATTTTTTTTTTGTTGCCAAATCTAGCTCTTTGTAAATTGTTTCACTTCGCAGATGTTTCTAAAATGTCACCCCACAGCTCTAGTCACATGACACAAATAAACAATTAAAAGCAAAAATAGATAAATTCACCAGACATTTGCAGTAATTACAGTTACAATTAGAACCTTTGTATTTAAATTCTATACAAGAATAATATTAATTCTACTAAAGACTGAAATGCATATGGTAGCTTCATTATTCTTTTAGATTTTAAAAATAATGAATAATAAAAAAATTTTGTATTATAAATTAAATTACTTTAATCTATCTCATTTTCTTTTTCTGTCTCAGCATGTAAGAGGAAAGAACAGGAGCAGTCTAAGCAAGAGAGGAACCAGGGACCAAAGCGTACTCGGCTGGTGTTCACAGACTTACAGCGACGTACACTGATGGCGATCTTCCGAGAGAACCAGCGGCCTGCCAAAGAGCTGCAGGTGACAATTGCACAGCAGCTGGGCCTTGAGCTTTCCACTGTAAGCAACTTCTTCATGAACGCTCGACGCAGAAACCTCAACCGCTGGAGTGAGGAGGGACGCCCTTCCTCCACCGGGTCCTCAGGGTCCAGCACCTCCTCCCCTACTGTCTCCTGCACTACAGCGTGATGCGAGAAGACGCCGGATCTCCACAGCATGTGAAAGATCTAACAGCTCTGATGCTGACAGAGGTTTTTTTCTTATTTAATCAGAAATGTTTTACACAGGAATTAAAGTACAGTACAAATAAAACCAAAGATAAAATGCTACTGAAGAGATAGAGTTCTCAGTATAGTTATCAGTATTGAACTGGTAGTTCATCTTTAATTTGGAATAGAAGAATTCATTTTCTTTTTAATGCAAGAAACTTAATGTCAGTAAAAGGTGATTCACCAAGTATGCTGCAGTATTTTAGTGAGCAGTGTTTTTTTGGTATCACTACTTTTGTTTAATACAGAAAACAGTATCAGTATTTTAAAAATCAAGACACAAGACGTGGACAGTTTTTGCCTTGACAGTTAAACCGTTTCCTTGATACAAATATGTAAAGACAAATATGACCAAAGAGAAATGCCAAAAGAATGTGAAATGTTTTACTCCTGCTTTGAGAAATGCTTGAAAACAACTTTGTGTGGATTTTTAGCGGTTTATTTAATCTTGGGTAAATTCTAACTAAAGATACAGTGTACCCTCCGATCCTGCTGCCCAAGGTTCTGTGTGGAGCCTAAGCCTGTGAGCAGAACTGACTAGCATCTTCCTAAACTCAACAATGAGCCTGAAACCTATAAGGATGAAAACAGATCCTGAAGGAGCGGGAGGAGGGGCAGAAGGATGCGTTTTTAAAGAGTACCCTCAAGAGCACTGATCGATTGATTGGTGAATCTCGGGGGAGCTGCTGCAGAGAAATACAGACAACGGTACAAAGAGGAATCCTCTGTAGCTTGTACAGTGAGCACCAGTTATTATCATTTGTAATTTCCATTCTCTGACCTGAAAATAGAGAAAACGTCTGTAGATCAACTGCAAATTTTACTTGGTGTTCATAAAGGACAATGGAGAAATGTATCAGCCGATAATGGTTTTTCTACAGATATCAAGCACACAAGCCATGGTGGATTACTTAATGCCTGTTGTTCAATCTCAAAGGCCTGTTGTTTATTATACCCAAGATAGATAAAACACTGGAATAGCATTTGTGACTCAAGCTCAAAATTTGAACTCGATGAACTCAAACGTATTAGTTTTTATTATTATTATTATTATTATGATTATTATTATTATGCTGTTATTTATGTATTTATTTCTTTGTTATTTATTTGCTAAATATTGTAAGTATTTATTTCATCACATATTGTTTGTCTATAATCTTGTTTCTGATGGGAGTCCCATCATGATACCAAAGACAAAGGTTTGTCCTCCCTGAATGTAGGCTCTGCTGTTGTTTGTTTCTGTAACAATGCTAGTGTTTTATCTGTCCATTTGAAAAGAAAAAGAAAAAAAATCACATGCTCAAGTCTGACACACTGAACAAATCTAGAAACTGCACCAGGTGGAAGATTAGAGCTATTGCCCAGAATCACATAGATCAAGCTGAGAATACAGTCTGAAAGTTCAGCCTGGCTGGGGATGCTTTTGGATTATGTCTGAAGCATCCAACTTCCTGAATGTTTTGTCCAATTTTTGCTGGACTAAATTAGTCATAATTAATCCATGTGAGCCCTTTAAAATTGCATTGTACTCTACACATACACAAGCCCTGTGACTCTTGCAATGTGTTGTACAGTGTTACATGGGGTTCAGGGGTACAAGACAAAGTTGCAGTGCCGTTTTGGCTGCGTTCGCATGTGTCACTCTGTCTTTAACCTTCGCAGGGTGTGAAGTGAGGCCCCCTTCACAGCATGCACTTGAAAGAGGGACCATGAAAGAGGCCATCGACTTTTGCTGACATGAAAGAGGCTCTTTTTATGTGTGTCCTGTTGGAGGTTGGGGCTGAAGCTCGCCGCTCACTCAGTCAGACCCATGGGTTTAGGGCATTCAGAAGGGAGGGCAGATCAGAGAAGGGCTGCATTACCAAACCAAGGGATAGTGAGTGGGGAGGGAGTGTTGGAGAGTGCAAATTAAACTTTAATGAGTGACAATTGTAAGCGTGCTGCGAGCAGAACAAGAGTGTCTGCATCAGCGCATGTGTTAACAACTCAGCAGCTGTCTGGGTACAGCAATTCTCCTAGTGTGGCCAAAGGTGCATTTTTTATTATTTTTTTTAGATTAGTGCGTGGCATCTCTGATCATAAAAACACCTTGGAAGTATAAAGTGTAATTAAAAGTAGCAATCTTAGGGAGCCCCTAGTGGTTAAAGGATTTTTCTGTCTCTTAGAAGAAAATGGCTGAAGGGTCAGAGGATGGGCCAGACACAAATACAGGCCCATGTGGTTTGAAAGAGCTGTAGGAGCTGGTCTGTATAACCTGGGCTGCACTGTGCTAGGGATGTTTTGGCATGTACATGCTGTAAACATACACTCTTGTTAATGTCTCTCATTTCTTCTTACACATGTGTACACAATTGTATGGAAGCATTTGCATATTCCTTTTTGATTGCTCGACAGTGGTTGGTTGCATAGTTTCTGCCTACAACTGTATGTGTGACTTCATTTTGCCATCCAAGAAACAACTCGACTCATTCACTACTATGAAGAATTCATCTACCTCAATTGTGTGTGGTGTAGCTGATATGTAACTGTACCAAAGATCCCATGCATTCAGGGAGAGTTTGTGTCTCATCTTTTCTAACCAAATGTGCTGGAATCAATCTGAAAGCGCTAATCACTGTTTTATCTACAGGCAGTGATAAAACATACATACGAACATTAGTTGACTGTGTTGACAGGGAAATAAAAATTAATCATCATCGATGCAGATACCAAATGGGACAATCGAAGCAGGAAAGGGTGGTCTTGCTGTATTTATGATTGTTTATTCTTCCCACAAGAGGTTAACCAATTGAAAATAATTTTAAAAATAAATAGATGACAGCTGAATACTAAAACTGTAAAGTGTCTAATCATAATATAGTTAGTCACTGAACACCTTTTGTAATTTGTCTAAATAGAATATAATTTTAGAAGACAATGATACATTGATAGAACTTTTGAAGTATATACAAAATTTACCTTTCAGCTTGTAGAACTGAAAGTCACTTTAGAACAAAAGTTGGCATCTGATTTACTTGTTAAAATGGTGTTATGATCCCTAAAACCAAAAAAAAAAAAAAAAGAGTTACAGGTACCAAAAAGCTTTAAGATCATTGCCATTCATCGTGTTTGTGTCAGTTTTATTTATTACATTTGTCAGTAATTCATTGTGCCATTCTCGCCTCATGTTAACTTATGAATGTTGCTAATCAACCAAAGGTTTTGAATCATGACAGTCTACGTGTCAATCATAACTGGATGTTGTGTACCGATTTTGAAAAATCCTTTGATACCTCATGTGAAATTGTTTGTTGTGATGTTGCACTAATAAAAAGTCACTTGTACATTCAGTGGGGTAGAATCATGTTTTTAATATCACAGTTTCTATACAAAAATATCTGTTCAAGTGCAAAGATCAATTCATTTAGTAAAATTTAAAATAAAGATAAAATAATTTCTTAAAATGATACTAGAAAAACAAAGAATCTAAGATAAGACGTTTCTGCTAAACTGTGCTACATGATTGGGTAGCAAGCATAACTTGCAATGCCACACATATTGCCTTTGTTGCGGGCCATGCGGATGTAGCCTCCATCTCCAAAACGAGAGCCCCAGCTGTCAAAGAAAGACACACAAATTACAGAAACACAAGGTCATCATTCTTGAGATGTACAGTACATGTAGCAAACTTTATGAAGAACATTACAATAATACTAGGGTCTGCTTTGCTCTGAAAATAACCTGAACTGTTCACAACATGGATTCTCAGAATGTTGGAAACAGTCTGTTGAGTTTCTGGTCCATATCATGATTGGAGGAATTATGCGCACAGATTTTTTTTTTCTTAGGTGCATTGTCCATCTCAAAATCACCTGTTCCACTACAACACACATTGCTGTTCAAAACTGGATTTATATCTGGTGACGGTAAAGGTCACTGAAGAACATTGACATCATAGTCATGTTCATGTCAATTCAATCATTGATACATTGTGGCGATGATGGGATGCACATGGTCACCCACAATATGTTGTAATGATGGCTTTCATTAAGTGGCTAAAAAGATGCCAAGAAAACATTTCACTACATTTAGACACAATTCAGGTTTGGTCCATGGATTTGTTCTTTTGCTGTCAAATTCTGATCAACATCTGCATACTTCAGCAGAAATTAAGATTAATCAGAACAGGCTTCATTTCCCCCCTTTCTTTACCTGTCCAGTTTTAGGTGAACCTAGGGTTAGGGTCAATCATTGCAGCCTGGTCTAGGCTGAACCTCATGTGGGCTTGTGCTGTTGCAGCCGGTCTGCCTCAGGGGTCAACGTGTTGTACATTCCAAGTCACTTTTCTGCTCACCACAATTGTACCGAGTGGCTATCTAAATTAATGTAGACTCTCCCATCAATACATTGTTTCAAACCATGGGACTGCCTCTCCCTGAAGGACTTCCTAACTGCAATATTCTGAGTAAATCCAGTCACAGAAATACTCAAACCAACCTTTCTAGTACCAACAGTCATGCCACATTAAAGATCATTGCAAATCACATTCCCCTCTCCGCCTAATTTTGATACATCTGCATTATTTTATACACTGCAATATCACATGATGGGCTGATCAGATACATTAATGAGGAGTATTGGAGTGTTCTTATTAAAATTGCTCTGTAATTAAAAGTGTATATTTAAATGAAAGCCAAACAATGTTGGCATGACAATCTGTTTGGTAAGTAGGTTTGTTTTTTGTTGGATACATTAGAATGGTACATTACACAAAGATTAAAACTGAAACTTGTACCTGTTTTTCACTAGCCAGTAGTCCTCACCATTCAGGCTGCCATACCCTACAACCAGCACTCCATGGTTTACGTTTTGGGTGCAGGAACCATCATTGTAAACACCTGTTAGGAAAAGTAGACAAAGTATAGATCAACCATAGAGCATACTGCAGAGAGACCTTTTTTTTTTTTTTTTTTTTTTTAATTCATGTGCATTTAAGTGGCAGTAAAGACATGTCTCACAAGAGCACAGTCATGCCGAGTGTACTGCTATGCAGCACACAGTGATTAAAAATGTGGTAAAAAGTCATTCACTCAAATGCAAACTCTTAATGTGTCTTATTTTATGGTAATAATATCATTGAGTATATACATACAAGGTCATCTGATTACATTATTTTGAGACCTTCTGTACTCGAAGTAAATCATACCACTTCTATACAAGATGAACATTGGACGAGTAGCATCAATAGCCACAGAAATGGGTCCAATGGTGGCCACAGCTTGCTTAAGTGCCTCCTCGTCACCCTGAGAAACAAAATTGTAACTGGAGCAGTTGGCAGCACGTTGTGATGGATCATACCTGCACTGTCCATCCTGAAAAACAATTAAGAAACCAATAAAAGAAAAATATAATTTTTTGTACTGCCATACATTGCATGCATGACAAGTTTTACATTGTAAAACAGAACTTTAGAAAGTTAACATACCGTTCCAGTGTAAGGGTAAGCTTCATCAGAATCGATACCACCATTGTCAATGACATACTGGAAGGCATCGCTCATGAAACCTCCATTGCAACCTTTGTTTCCATATTTAGAGGAACAGTCCACCAAGTTTTGGGCACTGAGCGATTTCACCTGACCCGTAGTCCGCTTAAGCTGACCCTCTAGTGCACCAACAGCACTGAAGGCCCAGCATGAACCACATGAACCCTGACAAGGAAATACCATTAAAATATCAAGAAATGGCAGCTTCTCAACCAGCTTACTTATGTCAATTTCATATACATTTCCCAGTGTAATAGACTTTAAGACAATACTGAAAGAAAATTGTACAAAAGCGTTGAATTGGTTTCGCATAGTGTATTCATGAGTGTTTGTGTACCTCCCATTAAAGGCAGGGTGTGGGTAGACGTCAAACACAGGCAAAACACAGTGACCGATTCTCACAATCATTCACACAAAACCTGGTTACAAACCGCTAGGCTCAGTCGTTCACTTTCACACAGAGAAAATATATCTATACACATAAAACTTAAAAAAAAGTTGACATGTCTGTACGTTGAAGATATTTGCAAAAAACAAAAAAAAATGCAAGTAAAACATCAAAATGGTTTTTGAAATTTGTATTTGGCCAAGCTTGAGGTAACATACTGTAGGCTTTGTTGCAATCGGCTGATTTATAAAAACAACCTCTCGGATGATTAATTCATCGCAATTGAAAACTAAGTAATAAACACAATCTGACCTTCATTCTGCGCACTTCACGATAACGTGCGCGTGTGTCTGTTATAGATAGATAGATAGATAGATAAATTTCTGTGAGAAAGCAAGAGTGAATGAGTGAGCGGGGACAGCTTTGTAAGCCGTTTGTGACAAGGTCTTGTGTGTAGTATTTTATATAAAGCTGTACAGTTATGCTTAGTCTGACTGTAAATGAAAAAAAAAAAAAAAGTCCATTTCTAATAATCAAATACTCAACTGAGACGGTTAGTATTACAGCAAAGAAAAACTAAATATTACCTGGTTTTTAACATCTGTTACATAACCCTGATCTCTCCAGTCAACTGAATCTGGTACTGAAACTCCAGCAGAGGCAACAAATGGGGAAGATCTCCTTGTTAGGTTTGGAGGTACTTTTATCCCAGCAAACATCTGCAAGATCTCTTCTCTAGTCTGAAAAAAAGTTCACACAAACTGCTACAATAGGAAATATTTACTGGATTCAAGTTCACTTTTATTTTACAGAATAATCAAACAAAAAAACTCTACTGAATACACAGTTCCTATTCATGCAAAAAATTCATTACATATAATTAAAATGTGGCAATAGCGATAAGAGAGTCTGAAATAAGCTTTTGCACTGAATGCCTTTGGTTGATAAATAAAATACACATGTAATTAATTTTGCATTTGACCAATTAGCTGATTTTGAAATTCTCATTAGACAATCTTACCATGTCTGCCATATGATTCATGCCCAATTCATATGTGTGCATTCCCAAAGAGGCCTCCAGGTTGTGCAGGGTGATCAAGCGGAGATTATTCTCCCAAATCTCTCTTCGACCCAACTCCTCCAACTGCCACCACATTGAAAAATTATTGGTACTTGCATATTAAAAATAACTGCTTTTACTTTTTCTGGTAAAAATGTAAACATCAATATTGTGAATATTATGTGCATTATGTCATCTTACAATAAAATTGTAAATTACCAAATGTGTAGTGAGATTTGTGGGTGCACACCTATTAAATATTTTTTTTCACTGCAGTTTATCAAACCCACATAAAAGTAGTACTGTAATGTTTTAAATTTGTCTGACTATTGCTGTGTGGGTGGAGCTTCAACAGACATCAGGGAACTTCAGGACTGAGAAAATTAAAACCAGTCTTGAGAGACTAAAATTCCTTGAATCTCTGGGGTTGTTGGAAATTACAGTGCTATAAGAGACAAAATGTTGGATAAATCACCCATGCAAAGGGGTCAAAATTAAAAATTTTAAGGAGACCACACTGTTATTAAGACTACTATAATACTACTACAGCTATGATTAAGAACCAGTTGTAAAATTCTGTTCTGGAAACCTGTTCCTTAACTTTAGATTGGAGCTGTGTTTGCATAAACTAGCTGGTCTGGTATATGATTTGAATTCTTTGCAATTTGAATATGAAAATCTAAAACAAAATTGAAAATAAGGAAACATACAATCTCCATAGGACGTTTTTGCGCATTCCACGGACTGCTCCTTAATTTGTGAATTTACAGAGGGGCAAAATTTTTTATGTTAAATATTTAAGGTATGTACACTTTCATGTGTAACTCATGCAGACATCAAAATTACCTACACCTTGCCCTTTCCAAAATTACCAAACTAGTACAGCTCTATGTCCTAACAAAGCTTTCACAATCATTTCTACATCAACAGGCTTGGTCCAAATTACTTAAGTAGGGAAAGTTTTCAGCCAGTCTTTTGATTTTGAAATCTAACAGAAACAAACGACAGTTCAACTATACACATTTTGAAACTGGCTTAGGAGTTATACTTGCCTCACTGATGTACGATTTGCTGTGATTTTTTTTCCACAGCAGCCAGTGCATGTCCAGGCTTGGGTCTTTTAGGGCCACTACTGCCCCACAAATCACTGTGCACAGCAAGCTCCTCAACATCTTCACCTGGTCAAAATCAAAACAGTTAACCTATGGGACTGAATCAAATATGTTAAACACATGCTAAACAGTTAGCCAATGAAATGAAACAAAATAATGAACATACTATGTTTTGGCCTGAATTTTAGGTTAGATTAGAGAAGTGAAATGCTTCGGTCAGCTGTAAGCTTTTCCCAGAACAGGAAGCATAAGGGAAGATAAGATAATAGATTCTGTTCAAATCACTTGTTGTGTAGCTAGCTATTATACAGAAGTTGTAAAGTGACTGTCATGTACAAACAACATACAGCCTTAAACTACATATCAAGGCTTGCACATGGCAGTTGAAGTTTGTATAAAATTCATACCATGCAACATCCAGACAAAAAAAAAACATTTTTTTCCCTCTTCCCTAATCCTCTTAAGTGTTGCCCTTTACAGGACACACAGATTGTATAGTAAATATCATTGATTATCATGTGACCATTGCACCTGTCAATGGGTGAGATACATTAAGCAAACCGTGTTAAAATACTGCCATCTGTTGGACTACTATCGCGATGAACCAGTTAACGTTAACCGATGGTGTGTTTTCCTCCTCTGAACCTGTATCATACACTAGAGCAATAAAACAAATGCCGTCTAACAATAACCTTGTTAACATACCCTCCTCAAGCACTGAACAGTTTTAACACTTTCTACACATTTCTCTCTTCTCACTCACCCTATTTATCTTAGGGTCACTCATTAGCCTACTCAGTGCGTTTTATATGAGAACAAAAGTAGCAGCACACGGAAGTTACATAATAACCCGTTGTTCTTCAGGAAAACCCAACGACTGAACCAGGATTGTTTTTGTATACTCCTGATTTTGTAGAAGTTTACAGAGAGTTTATACACGTCCTATAAAATAAAAATATCACATAATAATAAGTAAGGCAAGTTTACATCTTTAACAAGCAAGGATTTCACAACTTTTACCTCAATGTACCAATGTGTTAAAGTGTCAAATATCCGTTTCTCACAACAAAATCAGTTCATGTTCCCCTTCCCCCCTCATGTCCCCTAATGAGCCAAACGAAATAAAAGCTGATATAAAGTTCTAACATGACTGCCAAACACAATTTATTCACAGAACAACAAACACAACCTAACTTTTAGAAAAATCATACTAAAACCGAAAGTAAAAAAATCGTCGGCAGCTCCACGGGAAACTAGCACTCAGAGTCAACGTGGGCTTTTCCTCGAAAATGTCGATTTTCTTAGTTCATATTTGTATGCTTAAACAGCACTTACCTCTGGGCACCTCTGAGATGAACAGCTAGCCAGCCAACCTAGGAGAAAGCAGAACCTGAATGACTCATGCCTGCCTGCCTCGCTTTCAACTTTTAAGTTGTGTTATCACGTGTCAACTGAGATCACGAGATCATTGATAGAAAAGCCACGTAATTTTGCAATATCGACAAATGTTGTCAGATATTCTATTATTTTTATTTATTTATTTCTCTCGACGATTCCAAAGTAGGAAAGCCCCTATTAGGTTAGCGGAAGTGCGTTTTTTCTAATTAGGCTACAAACGGCTACATGCAAACCCCCATACTAAGAGACTAAATAACAAATATGTTAAGGTGGCCTGCAGTGCAGAAGTGTGCTTATTAGACGCCAAGGGACAAAGTCACATAACAAGCCTTTAAGATTAACTCCTTTTTTTTTTTAAAGCTTTTTTATGTACTGGGAATTTTTACACGCCCACACGCCTACTTTAGAAAAAGGGTCAATCCAGAAATATGAGCATGCAAGAAAATTTGCTGTAATTGCTCTCCTTAATCTGTTCATACTACGCTGTAAGCATTTTTACTTTAAATCATGAGCTTCACATTGGAATCACTTTCATCCCTTCACCGATCCATCCATACTTCCATCATTTTATTCATCACCAGAAATTTTACCCTGTTTAACCTGGTCAGGGTTATAGTGAATTTGAAGCCTAGCCAGGTTACAATACTTGAGTAAGCCTTCTAGTTGCACTCCTTTATGGTATTCGTTTGTAAGATTTTTGCTAAAGAGACGATTACAAAACTGACTTTTCTACACTTTAATGAAAGTTTATTTCTACACTTGGTATGCTCCCACATATTCATAAAATTATCCAACAGCCAATCATGTGTCAGAGTCAGCGGTAGCTCAGTGGTTTGGACTATGGTTCGGAAGGTCCACGTTATATGGGACATATTCATGAACTTATCCAACAGCCAATCATGTGTCAGGGTCAGGGGTAGTTCAGTGGTTTGGACTACAGTTCGAATGGCCCCAGGTTCAAATCCTATGACTGCCAAGTTGTCCCTGTTGGGCCCTTGAGCAAGGCCCTTAACCCTCAACTGCTCACATGTATAATGAAATACACATGTAAATTGCTCTGGAAAAGGGCATCTGCCAAATATCTAAATGTGTCAGCAGTCCAGTGCAAAAATGAATAATGATACTGGTCAAGAGCTTCAGTCAATGATCAACTCGAACATCAGAAGAGGAAAAATGTGGCATGAATGTTGGTTCCAGAGAGCTTTTTTCACACCTTACAGTCTCCAGAGTTTAAACACAATGTTGTGATTAACAAAAATATTGAGTGAAGGGTAACTGTGCATGTGGAAACTCTTTGTTGATAAGAAAGGTCAGAGGAAAATGGCCAGCCTGCTTCATAAGTCTACATCAGATTCCACTCCTGACAGCCAAGCAAGTATAAAAAATTCTCTAAAATAGGTTCTGTGAATGAATGAAAAAACAGCCATAAAGCTGTTTGGGTGACTAATTGACTTAACATTCTTTAACAATGTAAACTTACAGTATCATATTCAAACTAAGGAATGTAAAAAATAAATGCTGAATAAAAATGATTATGAAAACATTGATAAAATATAATCATGAACAATTTTATAAATGTTCAGTAAAATTAAAGCCTGAAGAACAACAACCATAAAAGATTTGTTGCATGCGAACAACTAAAGACCATCATTTTGCAAGCACCTTCTGCTGGTCTTTTTACTGTAGTGTTGGACAGAGTGTGCACTTATAATGTCAATACAAAGGATATTATGCTATTGAAAGCCAACAGCAACAGAGTTGTCAAAAGATAAAGGGGAAACTGCATAAGGAAGTGAAAACTGTTAGTCAGGCTCCTGTCATATGTCTCAGCTCAGATATGTTTGGAAAGGAAAGTGTGGTCATTTGTGGACAAAAATTTAAAATGTTAATTTGTGATGATTAATTTATTTATTTAACATTTTTGTGACCTCAGGTGAATCCGGTGTGTGTGTGTGTGTGTGTGTGTGTGTGTGTGTGTGTGTGTGTGTGTGTGTGTGTGTGTGTGTAAACAAATTTGGCACACTCGCTACAGGACAGATCAAAATGGCAGATGAAAATCTGATGTATGCACATTACATACCAAAACACAGCATGTGATACATTCAAACCGGCTTCCATCACTGTATAAATTTTTAATAATATGGAAAATATTCCTCTAGTTCTATGACCCTGAATATAACCAAGTCTGTATGACTTTTTGATTATATACATTTTTGTTGTCACAAAGTTATAAAAATGATCTGCTGTTCTCATTAACCAAATGCCGAACCAAAAGATTGCAGATACACAGCAGATACAGATACACCTGTCTTTCAGGTTTTAGTTTCTGTTACAAGGAGAACAGTATTATAACATTCAAATCTAGGCTTTGACCGCTCTCCTTTGACCACAAAAATGGTTCTAGATGGGTCGCTGCTTCTATGCATCTTTCAGGTTATATGCAGATCACTCTTATATCGCAGCTGGACATGCAGGAGAGGTTGTCTTGCTGTGGTGTGTCTGCGTGGAGTCTAACAGACACATTTTATGACAATGAGAGAACCAGGTTGTGCTCAGATGACCAGACTGTTGCTTCCTGCTCAGACCAATAGATTCTTGAATATCAAACTTATATCCAAAGAAACCATGCACAATTAATAGGGTTACTAGGGGCTCTGTGAGGAGAGTATAGAGTTTTTCTTGTGCAGGTTATTACAGTAAAGGTGAGGCTGGTCAGTTTAGCGGTTGTCAACATTTACATTTGCGAAATAATTCCGAAAACGTCTTCTGTACCTTTGCCATCATTTGGCCAAATGTTTAATAATACAGTAAGTCCATAACTGCATTAAAATATCTGTGTATTTAATATGTCAGTATTTTGTGGGTCACATTGTAATCATCATATTTTATGTATGTTTTAGTACCAGTGATGTAGGACATTAATATTTAGTATAAACATAATGTTATTCACTAACACTTTAAGTATGATGTGTTCAGACATCAGTTTGCAGACATCAGCATAAAAAAGTATGAAAAATCTCCCTTTAGACTTAAATTGTGAAAAGGTGAAGAGAGATTAAGTAGAAAATATTAATGAATAAATTAATAAAAAAAAATTTTAAAAATTAAAATAAAAAAAAATTAATTCACATTCAGAGCTTAAGAATCACTAAACCTAAAAGACTACTTTGCATGAGAACAGTCATCATAATTTCGGGAACCAACCGCTACTGGTCATTTTACTGTCACTACTAAGAAGTAAGTCATAAATGTATTGACAAAAAAATAAAAACTCACTTTCTCACTCATTGCACAAAGAAGATTTTCAACAAGACATATTAGTAGGTTTTATGAGTCATTTGTAAAAGGGAAGAAACTGGAAAAATGATGATTGCACAATACATACCAAAGCATGTGACAGATTAAATCCTGCTTTCGTTTCTGTACGTCTTTTTATACTATGGCAAAAGTCCTCCAGCTGGAGGACACTACCAAAGCATGAGCCATTTACCTAGATGCACATGCACAGGGTATCAGACCTGTGTGACCTTTGGACAATATGTATTTTCGATATCTAAGTGACAAAATTCACAGTTTGGGTTGTTTTTAACCCAGCTGCTGGGTAAATATCGGACCAATCACATCCTGGGTTAATTTAACCCAGCAAAATGGGTTATTTGTTTAACCCAGCAAGATGGGTAAAATATTCAATCCAAATACTATGTCATATTTAACTATAATGCTGGGTTAATTCTACCACATAAATTGATCTAATGTTCTACCCAGAACTATTCTACTCTACCCATTCTATTAACTGGAATGTTAGGTTAATTCTACATCACAAATTATTATTTTTTTCAATTGTTATTATTATTTTTATGTTTTACGTGGTCTATGCACTCTAAAAATACTGGGTTGTTTCTGAAAACACATTGTTGGGTTGTTTATGCTGGGTCAAAATTCTGGGTTACTTCAGGTACTTTAAACACATTGTTGGGTTGGGTAATGCTGGGTCAAATGAGATGTAGTGGGTCATTTACAAATGAACACCTGCTTGGGTTATTTTGACCCAACAACTGGTTCATTCTTTATTTCTCAAAACGGCAGCCTGCAAAATGTTTTAATTATTACTGTTATTGTGTCACAAAGTGTAGTTTTAAGAGTTGTTTAAGCGAGAATGTATGTATGTACAGCTCAAAACATCAATCGTTTATTAAAGAGAGCGTCTATTTAAAAAAATGGCCCAATTATTTTTTAGTTGCACAACTTGGGCCATTTTTTTAAGTTTCAAAATCTACATCTCAGGCGTAACATAAGCCTTTACTGATAATTTCTGCTTTCTTCTTCTCTTGGCCTCACTGATCATTTTATCGCTCCCTTCCATTTTGCAGCCCGCAACAGAATGCTCCCTCAAATCAATACAGTGGAACCTTGGATTGCGAGTAATGTGGTTTACGAGTGTTCTGCAAACCGAGCAAAGATTTTTAATACATTTTTATTCCGAAACCGAGCAAGTATTAGTTAACGAGTGCAGAGTATCATGTATCATGTATGCGACTCTTATTTTGACACCAAGCGTCACTCTCTCACCTTCCCCCCTCCCCCCCTCTCCCCACACAGCTTCGCAAACACACAGAAACTCTGCTCGTCTCTTATGAATGTGCGTGCGCAATTTGACACCGACACACACGCACAGACGCTCTTTCGCCTTTTCACCCCCTCCCCGGCTTCACAAACACACAGAAACTCTGCTCTGTCGCGATTCTTTTCAAAGGTAAGGTGCGGGTTCATTTGTTTTTGTTTTTTTTCTTTTTTACTTTACAGCAGTGATTCCCTTAGTATGCGCTCACGCCAGGTCAGAGAGATTTCTTTTTTCCTGTTAAAACGAGTTCCTGTTAAGAAGCGCTTACGCCACCCACAAAGCGGAAGGAGACGCTTGTTAGCTGTTAACAGTTAGCTGTGTACAGTGGAACCTTGGATTACGAGCATAATTCGTTCCGGAAGTGGGCTCGTATTCCTAAACACTCGTAAACCAAATCATTATTTCCCATAAGAAATAATGAAAACTCAAATTATTCATTCCACAGCCCCAAAAAATAAATACATAAAAAATAATTAATACAATCTATAAAATGAAAATAAAACAAATTAATCTGCACTTTACCTTTAAAAAAAGTACAAATAAATCCTGACAGATAAGTGTTTCCGTTGGTGCGCGCAGGCGCTGTGTGTGCGTGTGTGTGTGTGTGTGTGGAATTAGCCCCTTCCCTCGCCTCGTTTTACACAGTAACACTCCTCCTCCCTCTCCCCACCTCACTTTTTAAGTTTCACAACAAACACACACACACACACACACACACACACAATGGAAACACCGTTTTAACAAGAAAAAAAGAAATCTCTCTGAGACTGGCATGAGAGCATACTAACAGAATCACTTAAGTTTCACAACAAACAAACACACACATAAACACGGAAACACCGTTTTAACGGAACTGTGGAAGTGTTTACTGGCGGCTTGCACCCGGAAGCGCGCTGTGTCAAAAACTTGCTGTCAACAAATAATTGCGCAAAAACATAACGCAAGCTTTTAAAATTAATTAAATGAAGCTTCGAGGCAGAAGATTTTGCCTCGATCATTTTTTGTAATCGAATTACTCGATTTACTCAAGTAATCGTTTCAGCCCTAATTATAAGAAGAAGCAATTGGGATATGTTTAATGACTTATTAAATGTTTTAATATGTCTTCTGTTTCTGTCTGTTAAAAAAATAAATAAATAAAAATAAAAACTGGTTGTGTTATTTTGACCCAGCAGTTGGTTTATTCTTTGGAGAACTTTCTGGATTCTTCACTTCTGACTGGATCATGCTCAGAACACTCAGTATTTAATGGTAAATTAATGTGAATTTTTACTTATTTTTTAGTAAGTTGTAGTAGGAGTAAGCATATTTTATTGTTAAAATTAAATGCTTTGTTTTTTATTATTCAAAACATGAGAATGCATAATCGTTAAGTCATTGTTTAAAACAAGCTTTTTCTTCGTCCTTATGAAATATTTATTATAAGTTGTACATTCATCACTTAAATATCATATTCATCTAGTGTTTGTTGAGAATTTGAAAAGGGATGAATGTTTTTGTATTAAATCCAGATGGAGTGTAAGTAAGTAAATATTGTATTCATCTAGGGTTTGTTGAGAATTTGAAAAGTTATGTTCCCATTATGTATTTTTGTGTATTGACAAGAGAAAAAACATCTTTTATTAAATCCATACGTAGTTGTACATCCTTAACAAAAATGCTTGACATAAATTTCAGTTATATTTCAACACTAAGTGATGGTGTGTTATCCACAGGTGGAGACCAACATGATGGGAATGATATCTGCAAAATATGGAGATGTCTGGGGCATTGTTTCATGTTCCCTTTCAAAAGCTACACTCGATGCTTTGTGAAAACACTATAGGGGATCTCTTTGTTCAGCCGGTTGTGAAACATGTGTGTATCAAGCACGCCATATTTTGGCTTATATAACCTCGGTCAGATGACATCATCTGCAGGTAACCTGCAGGTTATAAATAGGAGTGAACCGGAAACATCCTCAGGTCTTTTTGTCTTCAAGGAACGCATTGTGTTTGTGCGTGTGTGTGCAGGCGAATATACAAACAAAAGAAAAGTGTTAACTCACCGATATGGCTGAGTTTACAAAGAGATGCGTACCTCCGTGTAATAGATCTCCGAAAGAGATCTATTACACGGAGGTACACAGAGATGCGTACCTCCGTGTAATAGATCTCTTTCGGAGGGCGATCTCCACGATTTTTGTGTTGAGTGTGTGGTGGAAGAGCATGCTCTCCTTGGGCTCCACAGAGAGTGTGAGCACGGTGATCTCCTCCCTATTAAGGTGGTTTACCCACGGCTCGCCTTCTTTAAAAAGAAACCACAAGCCGCGGCGCATTCCTGGGGTTCACGTGCCGATCTGGCAGATGCGCATGAGACGGAATTCCCCCTTTCTCTCGCGCTCTCGCGAGTCAGCATCCCAGAGTTTGACAGTGGACTGGGTCTACATGTTTTGCCATGCACCAACTTTCAAATACATTCTATTTGAAGGCATAAGTTCTTCTAGTGGATGGAACCCTAGCACTTCAGTTTCAATTACGATGTCTGAGACGTCTATTGTGCGCACACACTACACAACCTGAGGGTCCAGGCACTTGCAGTGTAGCAGCGTTAATATTCACATTCCCATAGCGTTTTCATGCAGCATCGAGTGTAGCTTTTGAAAGGGAACGTCTCAGGTTACTTTGCTGTAACCCTGTTCCCTGAAAAAGCGGGAACGAGATGCTGTGCTCCAATGCCGCACTGCTGGCGTGGCTGGACGTTCTTTCAGGCAAAAATTGACCTGAGGATGTTTCCCGTCCACTCCGATTTGTAAACTGCAGGTGCACCTCATCAGATGAAGTCACCTGACCAAGGTTATATAAGTCAAAATAAGGTGTGTTTGATACACACATGCTTCACAACCAGCTGAACAAAGAGATGTTCGCCGATAGCATTTTCACGCAGCATCTCGTTCCCGCTTTTTCAGGGAACAGGGTTACAGCAAAGTAACCCGAGACGTTTTGTGCCTTGGGGATGAGACAAGAAAGATCTGACAGACCATTCCCATTGTTGGAATCAATGCTATTGATACAGACTCTTTGGAGGAGGCTGTTGTTGTTTGTTTTAAAGGGTTTTTGTCTTTGATATTAACTACACAAAGCAGTGTCTTCCCACCTGCGAGTTTCTCCAGCATACTATAGATCATATTGATGAACACGAGTACTGTTAAATTTTTAAGGGCAACAGTATTTTCACCACACATTTAATCAATAATATTTTTTAAAAAGTTTTATCGTTTTTATTTTTAATGTCATTTTAAAGGAAATGAAATAGTAATAGGTAAATAACTAATAATTAAAATATTAAGATGGGGAATGTTTGATGTCATGTGGGCATTATAATATTTGTATTGAAAACATCTATATAAAAAGTGTTTAAACATTGTATTAAATGCAAAAAAAATGCAGATTTACAAGGGCCTCTTGTTTTTATTGTTTTACAGAGTATGTTAATTTTATTTTATATTTAACAAATGGCAACTTTGGGATTATATGGTTCTGTCTGACATTTTTGTCAAAATTGAGTTATTCACATTTTATTATTCTGTGACAATCTATTTGCATTATCTGAAGTTGTATACATTTTGGGTCTTTTTTGAAAATCAAATGGAATGTGTCAACCCAGCAAGAGTGTTAATTTACCCACTGGTTGGGTTAAATAAAATTACCCAGCACTTTAACATTTAACCCAGCGAAAGTGTCAGTTTAACCCACTGGTTGGGTCAAATAAAATAACCCAGCATTTTGATATTTAATCCAACTTGAGTGTCAGTTTAACCCACTGGTTTGGTCAGATGAACAATCCAGAATTCTGGATTAAATGGTACAAAACAACTCAGCGCGTGTTCTGTCCAATAGTGACCCAGCGGCTGGATTATGGTTGGGTTGTTTTTTAACCCAGCAGTTTTTAGAGTGTGGGTAAAACAGTTTAAACAGTTAAATTACTTTGATATACTGATCTATTACAAAAAAGCCTCTGTGGTAAGAGCAGTGCAGGTCATTATCTCCCAACCTCAGGATGTAGGGGTAGGCCTCCAAAAGTTTATGGAAAACTCGAGAGGGTTGGAATATTATGCATATTGTAAGATTAGTGTTTTGTACCACTCCAGCTTTTTATTGTCTCAAACACTAAGATTAATAAAGTTCTAATGTTAATGTGGTTGCTAGCGCTAACAACCTAGCTAAATGATAGCGTCATGCTAACACTACAGTTAACAGTCATTCATCACTTCACCATCTTCACACACCCTGCAAGCATTCTTCAAAGAAAACTAAAAAGCTCAGACATTTTTGCAGTTTCTTTCATACACAGGTGAGGTTCTTTGATTTGGCTAGCTAGCAGCCATTGTCAGTTAACTAGCATCCTATAGCACAGACCAGGCTGAAAGTTTGAGTGTAACGTTAACAGTAATAAATGTTACATACAGTGAACAAATTCAGTCACAAGTGACTTAAGTGAGTGAAAGTGTGTGTGTATACAGACCTTGTATTTAACATTTACATTTCCTCTTAAATGCGTGAGGAGGAAGCACCCTCACCAGTGCCCCCCTCCCCAAAAAAGACACAAAGTTGACAGGCAACCCAGCGTTTGGGTAGTAAAAATAATCCAGCATTTTTTAGTGTGGAGGTTGCCACAAATCACAACTGAAATGTCAGCAGAGCTTGCTTTTAATTGTTTTTTTTGTTTGTGTGTGTGCGTGTGTGCATACTGATCTTTTCTTTGGTTCCAGCTGTGGTCAGTACCAGTAATAAAACTCATGGTAAGAAGCAGGGACACACCTTGGAAAGGTCACCAGTTCATTGAGCATATCTTTAAAAAATTTATTTTGCATGATTACTTTTCCTGTGGTTGTACTGTATATTGTCCGTTGTTTTCCACATGCTAATGTAAATCAATCTAGTACTGTTAAACATTAGATTGTGAGCACAGAAGCGTTCTTATATATCAAAGAACTCATATATCATAGCAAACTTCCCAATAAGAACTCAGATGATTCATTCCACAAACCAAAAATAATTCATACAAAATATAAAGTAACAATTAAACAAATTAACCTGCACTTAATTCCTTAATATTATTAAGACTTTCATGCACGCACAAGCACACACACACACACACACACACACACAGTATATGTGCACAAGGATGTTGGCTATAGGAGTGATGCACGCACACTGAGACTGAGCAAGGAAGACGATTATCCACAATACTATGGAAGCAGATCAGTCTCAATAATAATTAATGCAAAAGACACGATGCACACATGCATATCCCGTGTGCATGTGAATTGGGATACGCATGTGTGCATCATGTCTTTTGCATTAATTATTATTCATGTGAACAAAATAAATGTATACAGTGGAACCTCGGATTGCGAGTAACGTGGTTTACGAGTGTTCCGCAAACCTACGAAAAACCGCAAAATACATTATTAATCGGAAACCGATCAAGTATTAGTTTACAAGCGCCGAGTATCATGTATCAAGCATGTGACTCTTATTTTGACACCGAGCGGCAAGTGATCACAACTGAGCCAATGATTTTTCACTCTCTTGCGTTCCATGTGTCAAAATAAGCATTTTCACCCTGCTGCGTCCCATGTGTCAAAATAAGAGTCCCCTGCTGTGTCTTAGTGCTCGTCTCTTATAATCAACATCTCCCTCTCTCTTCTGTTTGGTCGCGCGTAATTTGACACTATGCCCCACACACACCGAAACACACACACTTACTTTGGGAGTACATGTGCGTGCGCGTAATTTGACACCGACACACACACACACACACACACACACACACAGATCTCCCTGGCGCTTTACACAAACTTGCTTTATTTACACAGAAATCTCAGCTCTGTCGCGATTCTTTTCAAAGGTAAGGTGCTGGTTCATTTGTCTTTTTTTTTTTTTTTTACTTTACAGCAGTGATTTTTTTTTACTTTACAGCAGTGATTAGTATGCTCACGCGAGTATCATTACAGAGATTTCTTTTTTTCCCCCGTTAAAACAGTGTTTGCATTGTGTATGTTAGTTGTGAAACTTAAATAGCGAGGTGTGGGAGGGAGAAGGAGTTTTACTGTTTAAGACGAGGCGTGGGGCTATCAACACACACACGCATACAAATACACGGTGCCTGCGTGCACAAACGGACACACTTATCTGTCTGGATTTATTTTTACTTTTTTTTAAATGTTAAGTGCAGGTTAATTTGCTTTATTTTTACTTTATATGTTGTATTAATTATTTTTTATGTATTTATTGTTTGGGGCTGTAGAACGAATAATTAGAGTTTTCATTATTTCTTATGGGAAAAGTCTATTTGGTTTACGAGTGTTTTTGGAATACGAGCCCGCTTCCAGAATAAATTATGCTCGTAATCCAAGGTTCCACTGTATATTCAAAATATATGTTTCACAAATGCAAAACACAATTCACAGATGTACAACTGTGCAAAAAAATTTTGAATGTTAAAAATTCACGAGTATATCATGGGCTGTGAATGTGCAAATCGCTTTCCCTGTATGAATCGTCCTGGATTTGTGTATATGTATCTTTGAGACTTTTCTGGCAGCAATGTGGGTGACTCGTAATCTTTTAGCCAATCAGATACAACCTCACCATTCAACCAATCACAGTCCTCCAGGCGCACAGCACTCAAGTAGCTCAGCTTTGCACATCAGCTACTTCAACCTCATCACAGCCATTCTGATATTCAGCACAACAGCATGGCCATGTAGCCAAAAGGTGAAGAGAATAAACCTGTAAGTCTTGCACATTTCTCTTTATAGTTCCATTTATTCCACTGTAGAATATCAGCAAACTTCCAGGAGCCAATCAGAATTACTTAGCAGTAATATTTATGGAGACAAAGAGTTTTGTAAGATGACAATAACATTATCAAATGAGTTTTTTTGCTGAGGGTGCTTCTGTGACTGATTTAGACTGGTAATCTCTTCCCTACTGCAGAGTGTACAAACCTATTTTCGCCCATGCTGTGCCCAGCTGTTACTGTAATTAAAGGGTATTAGAACATCATTGGTGTTACATACCTGTGATGTGGAGTAATACATAGTTAAACTTCCTAGTGTTGTTACCATCTATTATAATCACTCATGGACTGCCTCATGCTCAATCAAATTGTAACTCGGTCAGAACTGGCAAGCTATTTCTAAAATCAAGAGCCTGATTCTTATTTGACAATGACAGTTCTCTAATAAAATGATTTCAGATTTACCATAGTTTTTTTTTTGGTAAATCATTAAAAAAACATATATGCTTGACATGCTATCAGAATTGGGGTTGCTGCTGGTCAAAACTGGGTCCTTTAATAAGAGTTTCATTCTAAATATTAATAACAATTAACTGAAACATGCAAAACAACAACTGAAAAACAAGCAATGAAATAGGGTTTCTAAAATAATTAAATTTTCAGTTTCTGGAAATCTCAGCAGATATTCTGCCCTATGCACAGCTTGTGATCTGTGTGGGCTATGGAGTTTTATAAATAAAAGCAGATTTCTTTTTTTTTTCTTTCTTTTTTTCTTTTTTTTGGGGACATGCTAAGGGAGCATGTGGGGAAAAAAATAGCTGACAAAAAAGTCTGCCTCCTATGTGAAAACATATGTGTATGATCTATGTATGATGTAATTGTCTTTATATTTTAATCACTAACCATGGAATTATTTCAACTAAGGTTCATTCATTTATTTATTTAGTTATTTAGTTAGTAAGTTAGTTAGTTATTCACTCTTATTTTTATATTTTTCAACAATGCACTGAAAAGCAGAAAGCGTTCTTATCAGTTAAGAAGTATGGCTCAGCCCCTTCTGCTTTAGGAAACCATGTCTAAACAGTTTTACATCAGAGGGTAAATGGCATAGTTTGCAATTCCACATGCATTATTGCAGTTACGGGCCATCCAGACATAACCTTTCATTCCACACTTCTCACCCCAGCTGCAGAAGGAGCAACAGAGATATAAAAGATATATTTGTAAGCATGAATATAATATGGTTAAAAAAATAAATAAATAAAATAAATCTTCATCTAAGTAACTCACCTGTTTTTGATAATCCAGTACTTTTCACCATGAGATGTGACATCATATCCCACTGCCAGCACAGCATGGTTGACCTTTTCTTTGTGACATTTGGGGTAAAAATATACACCTGGAGAAAAATTCTGAATTCTACTGGTGCCTACACAAGCGGACTTGCTTGCCTTTAATATGGTTTTGTGCAAATTATGCAATTAATACTAATCTTTTTTTTTTTTTTTGCTACTCACCACTCTTGTAAAAGTGGAATGTCGACTGTTCGGCATCGATGCTAACAGAAACTGGGCCAACTTTAACAAGAGCCGATGCCAGTGCCTTCTCGCTACCTTTTATTACTTCCTCAAATCCTTGGCTTCTTTCCCAGATTTATTATATGCACATTGTTGCTCCTGCACAGGGCAATGTCCACACATACAGTACAACAAAAATGAGAACTCTCAACTGGTCCCTTACAGGGGTAACATAACCAAATTTTCTGTAGTCAATAGAGTTGGGCAGTTTATCCAGTGTATCAGGAGAGTAAGCATTCATGGGATCAGTCTCCACAGGAACCTGGAGACCCAGCAACCTCTGAGCTACTTCCTCTGATGTCTAAAAGGGAGATTGTCTATTAAAGATTGTTCAAGAGTATAGAGTATGAACCATGTTACAGTTATACTTGCATGTAAGCTCCGCCTCATTTAACAGTAACCTCAGTAATGTTAATTTTATTTGAGCTATCTTTTTCGGTACTGTCAATGCAAACAAACTAATTAGAACTCAAAAAAATGTGTACAAATAGAGATACTCAACGTTAGAGTCAGTGCCAACCAGAAACATGTGACTGGTATTGGATTGGTTTTGGCATAATTCAAACTCATTTTTCATATCATGTTCATATGGAATGTTGACTGACATCATTTTTCACATAAACATTGGATACAGCTGGTCTGAAAGCATACTGCCATACTGTATGTCTGCAATGTTTCTGATCGTTCAACTCACTATTGGAAAAGTTTGATTCTGGAAATGACCTGGGGTATTCCTGACTAATTAAAAAAGATAGAGAAAATATTAAGAATTAAAAAAATGTACAAGATCAAGATTATTTCCTCATGCCTGAAATGCGCCCACTTCCTGGTTAACAGCTGCAGAGAAAAAGAGCCGCTCAGAATACAATGAAGCACTAAGAAAATTGACAAGTTAGTTTTTGGTGAAAATAAAAATGTTATTTTCACCAAAATTTTAGTTTGGCAATAATCTAATCAAACCATGTGTACTTTTTATGATATTGCACAAAACTCCTTTAGTAAAAGCGACATTTACCATGTCTACAAGGGGCCCTGCCTAGTGTGTAAGTGTGTAGGCCCAGTTCATACTCGTGATTATGGTTTTCAATCAACCTCATGTTCTTCTCCCAGATAGCCCTGCGAATAGCCTCTTCACCCTATCATGTGCATACAAACAAAGTGATATGTTTTATACATGACTTACATGAAGTCTGATAAATTTAATAGGATTCCAAAATCCCAATAAACTTACAATAAATTTACAATAACTTTTACACACAATTGAAAACACTGTCTGGTATAGCATGCCTACTTTTTGAAGACTAATTACACAATAATACACAGCAGGTTTCTGTTTTTATCCTGTCCATTCAACACTATCAAACTGTGGGGGCATTGAATTCTGGGATGGACTCTTTTATGTAGAACAAAGAACTTTTAACAGACTCATGGGCCCGTATTTACAATGCTTCTCAGAATTCTCCCAGAGAGCTCATATCTTAACTTAAAAAGAGGTGGTGTGGTTGGCTCCCGTTGCTAGGAATGATGCAGCAATTCAAGCACTGTGATTGGTTGATAAAAATAACCACTGACCTCATATATAAAGGTCTTGATTCTATTCTATTTGTGAAAATAGAATATACGATAATACAGTAGAACAGACAGTGAAATCAGTGAAATCAGCGAAGTGTATAATTGTGACTACAGGCTACATTATGCAAATATTCTGTTTTAGGCTAAATATCTAAAACAGCCAAATGTTGAAAATGTGTATACTTTTGAAGCCACCAATTTCCACACAGTAGTTACTACATTTAAGTTCTTACATTTATTTACCACACTGGTTTTATTACTTGTAATCTATTTTAGATTGATGTGAGCAAAATGGCTCACATTTTACCAATTTACATGATTATAATACAGTCTGTTTAAGGATGGTATGTAGTCAACAATCCATGAGAGATGGAAGGAAGTAAAACAACAAGAAAACCAAATTGGACAGAAGAGCAGCGTTTACTTTTAGCTTTACGTTCAGTGTTTGGAGAATATTTCTTCTTTCAGCCATTTTGTCCTCTGCTATAGAAACTCTTAAGCCTCTTAAAAGTCCTCCTCTGTGTTCTTAACAATTTCTACCTTAGGAGCTGTTTTTAGGGCTAAGATGATTTGTGAATCATTTTTAACTTTACTAAAAATTTTGACCTAAATTTAAGGGGGATTTTTAAGAAAATGTCACTATTCTTAGAATTTTCTGAGAATTTCATCATTAGGAACAACTTTTAGGCTTGAGAAGCTTTGTGAATATGGGCTCTGGAGTTTAGTGTCCAGTACAGTTTGTGAGTGGTTGTGTTTAAGTGAACGTTATCATTATATGCTATGCAAACAAAACATTTCAAACTGCCAGACACAGCAGATATCTATTTTTATCAAACAAAAAAAATATTTAAATTGTATTAATTATTTTCCTAATTTGTTTGAACAAGATAATCCAGCGTCAGGATTGTGTAGTTGTTAAGCTCTTGTGTCAGGTCCCCCCCCCGAGTGTCAGCATACCTGTGATGCAGATAAAAATGGTTAATGCTGCATGAAAAGACAGACAAATATTTAAAATCTAAATAAGCTTAAATTTAACATAAAATTGAAACTGAAATCTGACATATAACCTTATTATAGAATCTATAAACTTTGTTGAGCAAAGCACAACACATACAGTAACTGAGCAAAAGCCGACGTGTCATTATTAGCCAGTTGCATCCCTTCTTTTTGTCATTTAATCAGTGTGTTCAATGGATTTTGGAGTCAGTTTAGTTTGTCAAGAAAATGACATTTACACTCTTTTACTGTCATTACAGCCACTTCTGCAGTAATAAATGACAAGTATCCATTGCTTAATGTCTGCTATACCTGTCAGGGTAATCAGAACGGACACAGGTGCAGGTCAATTCCAAAGTTTTATTAACAGAGTCTTCCAAAGGAGTCTTATTCCACAGAACCTCCAAGGCAAAAAAAAATAAACACAACGAAACTATTATTTGTAGCAGAAAAAAAAAGAGAGAAAAAAAGACACAGGAGCGCCTTAGTCCCAAGAAACAAAACAAAACAAAAACTACTCCGTAGAGGGAAAAAATGGCTTGGGCTTTTGAAGCGCAGCTGTAGTTCCTTCCACGGCCGCCAGAGGGCAATCGGGCCGTGATGCGCTGCACTGCTCGGCCGCGAGGAAGAGCGCGAGCTGGCCGGCCACGGGACGGGATGCCGCTGGATAACACGGACTAAAACAAAAGCCGGACCGGCCTGGAAGAAAAAGGGAGATTAAAACGAGAGAAAAAGAGAAAAAATACACGGAAAGCATTAACCAGGAGCCAAAACCTAGGGATTCACAAGAACTGGGCTAGACCGGACAGGAAGCGAGCAAACGGCTGCCGACATGGAAACAACGAACCGACAACAGACAAGAGGGAATAAATAAAGCAAACAGTTACGACGGAAACGAGTGGAACAGGTGAGTGAAATCATTTTACTAGACTAGGGAGGAAGTGGGAGGGATTATCGTGACATAACAAACGCGGACAGCTGGTGAGCGAACAAAAACAAACACCATGTGCTCGAACAGACATGTAAACATAGAACATCAGGGAAGAAGAGATCGGGCCAGGGATCTGACAATACCTTCTGTAAAATAGCTCATTTTGCAATTTGAATATTGTTCAAGTACTATATTATGCAATCAATAATGTGGTAACTATGCGGCATATTTTAGTGTAACTACTGTGAGTCAAAGAAATAACATTGCAAAATGTACATTATGCATGAGTGACATTATGTATATGAGGTGTGTGAGGATTATGGCTACAAACACAACTGCAGGCAGATTTATCCATTGATTTACAGCTTAAATGATCACATTTACAATATATAACCCAAACAGGTTTGGTTACATTGTGACAATCCATCACAATGGGCAGCACATTGAACACATTTTATAAGTGGTCATAAACTTGTAAATAACTCATGAAAGAATAAAGTTACGTTAAAACCAAGCACACCATTGTTTTTCTTGTGAAAGTCCCAATAAGTTTGATGTGTCACATGACCCTCTTCCTATTGAAAAAACAAAAGTTGGATCCAAGATGGCTGACTTCCAAATGGCCACCATGGTCACCACCCATCTTGAAAAGTTTGCCCCCTCACATATACTAATGTGCCACAAACAGGACGTTAATATCACCAACCATTCCCATTTTATTAAGGTGTATCCATATAAATGGCCCACCCTGTACATTTAAGTTAAACATGTCAAGGTACAGAGCACACAATTTGTGTCCATTCATTCTGTAGACCATTTATGAGGTCAGGCACTGATGTTGGACGAGAAGATCTGGCTAGCAATCTCTTTTAAAGTTCCTTCCAAATGTGCTAGATGGGGTTGAGGTTAGGGCTCTGTGCAGGTCAGTCAATTTCTTCCACACCAAACTAATCAAACCATGTCTTTATAGGCCTTGGTTTGTGAGGCACAGTCATGTTGGAACAGAAAAAGGCCTTCCCCAAACTGTTGCCACAAAGTTGAAAACTTAGCACTGTCCATGTTGGTTACATAGTATTGCTTTTAAATTTAAAGATAACTCTTCACTGGGGATAAGGGGCCTGAAATACCTGAATTTAATAATTAACAGATACGTTTAACCCAAAATATAAATAATTTTGTCTATATGGTGTATCTACCCATCAAACACTATTTTTACATGTCATTGCGATGGCCTACAGTATTGGGCACCTGGAAGAATTATTGTCTCTAGCTCAGCGTTTCAATACCCATCGCCTAATTAGAATACTTTCATATTGTGAAATGATAAACATTTAATGTTAAACATTGTAATTAAACAAATAAAATATATCTGAACTATTTTTGCCTGCAGCTAATGATGAGAATAGTTGCCAGGTGGAGTCTTACTTTAATCAAGTAAGACCGCTATTTCTATAAACTCAGCTTGGACTGGCTTTGATTTCTGATTTAAAAAAAGACAATCCAATGTCTCAGTACATGCCAATAATTTATCTATACAATAGAGAGAAACTGATATTTTGTATATTGGATTATAAACCTTTTTTTTTTTTTTTTTATAGAGAAAGCATTATAGTATTGTTCAGAGATGTGAAGTTTAAAATCTTAAAAGAAAAGTTTGTTGTCCTGTTAAATCCTGTTATTTCACAGACACTTCCTAATAGAAATTACTCACCTGTATGTTGACTGCTTATGCTAGAGTTTATTGACATTAGATTGATGTAGATTAGATTGACTTTAACTCTACAAAGGCCAAAGGTAAGGTGCGCACTTGTTGTTTACCTTGTTTGTTGTGTTCTTGATGTCGCTGCACAGATGGCTGTGGCCCTGAAAGAGAACATCGGAGCTGTGGTCCGCCATGCTGGCACAAATGACACCAGGCTGAAGCAGATGGAGATTCTGAAGAAAGACTTCAGGAGCCTGGTCAGGAAGGTCCGCAGCACATCACCCACAACGTGGATTATCGTATCAGGACCGCTTCCCACATTTCAGCAAGGAATCGAGAAGTTCAGTAGACTTATTTGCTTTTAATGAATGGTGTCTTGGAGTCAACAACAGAAAGTACCCTTTGTTAATAACTGGAATGTTTTCTGGGAGTGTCCTTGGCTCCACCACCCTAGCAGAGCTGGAGCAGCATCTCCAGGACATTACACACCATCTGACTGGCATTAAGTTATTCTTAAATTATAAAAGCAGATTTCAATTATAATAGCCACTTTACAACTCACCATACTGATAGACACGCACACATTGCTCATTCTATAGGAACTGTGTCTGTTCCGCGAATAGTGGAAAAATATAATAAATTCGTTAAAAGCTCTCGGAATAACCATAAAATCAGAAAAATGCCAAATAAGTAACCAAAATCTACTTCTAAAGTTTGGGCTTCACAACATTAGATCCCATGTGCCTAAAGCAGTTACTGTATTGTTAATGAAATGATTATTGCCTTGAAGCACTCTGACTTAGCAAAACCTGGCTTAGACCAAATGAATATATTGGTCTGAATGAGTCTACGCCGTCAGGATATCTCTCTAAGCATGAGCCCCGTAGAACTGGTCGTGGAGGTGATGTTGCAAATATCTACAACAATTTACTTACTATTACCCAGAAAACCAAGCCCAGGTTTAACTAATTCGAAGTGCTTGTCATTAATGTTGCACTCACTGACATCCATAATAAATCCCTGCTATAATTTGACCTGGCCACCGTGTATAGACCCCCGGGGGCCTACGCTGATTTTCTTAAATATTTTGTCAGACCCACTGATTAACTCTGACAAAATGTTGATAGTAGGAGACTTTAACATTCACGTAGATGATAATGACACGCATGTATGGATTTGCTAAATTCCTTTGGGGTTAAACAAAACATAAATCATATGCTAGATTTAATTATATCCCACTGTATAGATGTCACTAATATAGAGATTCTACCTCAAAGTGATGATATCACAGATCATCAACTCTTAGTATATACTCTAACTGTAGAACAGATAAGCTATGTCTCCCCATGTTATCGATTTAGTAGAAATATTAATCCAACCACCAAAGACAGTTTCACAAGTAACCTGCTGGATATATCCCAACACATTACTAGACCACTAAATGCAAATGATCTAGATGAATAAACTAACAACATTGGCTCTGTTTTTACCAGCACATTAGACACTGTTGCTCCCACCAGATTAAAACACCTGCACCACGCTACAATAGTCATACTCCCGCCTTAATTGAAATTAAGGTTGTTCTGTTAGAGATAAAGAGACATCTGGTTGTAAACAGTCCTTTCAAAAATTTTGGAAAAAAAAGAGAGAAGCAATACTGGGTGATAGTTGCTGATGTTTGGATCCAGGCAGGGTTTCGTGAGGATGGGAATAACACCTGCTGTACCTCATCATGACAGGTTAGAGAATTCTGCAAATGTGGGGGGAGGTCCTGAAGTTCTAGTGTATGGGTTTTCATGCTGTTGTAATAGCTGCAGTATGTGGTTTTGGTTTTGCTGAAATACACAAGGCCTCCTCTGAAACAAATGTTGTGTAAAATTTTTATATAATTTTCAGCATTCATAGTGCCTTCCAAAACATGCAAGCTGCGCATACTGTATGCACGTATGCACCCCTATTAGAGATGCTGTTACCACCACCAGAAATGCTGGCTTTTGAACAGAACGCTGATAACACGGCACATTTCCAACAAGAATGTCAAATTTGGACTCATCTGACCATAAAACACTTTAAACTAATCCATTTTAAATAAGCCTTGGGTCACAGAACACAACAGCATTTTTGGACCATGTTTACATATGGTTTTGCATGATAGAAGTTTAGCTGGCCTCTGCAAATGGCACAGATCAAAACCATGTTTACTGACAGTGGTTTCTGGAAGTATTCCTGGGCCTATTTAGTAATGTCTATGACACAATCATGCTGGTAAGTGATTTGCACTGTACATGATGAGGTTTGCAAAGCCTTTGAAATTTGATGTTGATGAATGTTGGCTTTTAAAGTTTTCCAAAATCCTTTTACGAACTCTTTCACAGATTGGAGAGCCTCTGCCCAGTTTAATAGTTGATGACTTTTTCATGATTTTCATTCCAAATACTAAATATGAGTGGGTTTATGGTGACTGCACATAAATCAATGCTGGAACAAAATACCTATTCGTCTTCAGTAAACGTTTAAACCTAGTAAGGCTACAGTGGTTCCTGAGCCTATTCCTGGGATTACTGAGCAAGAGGTGCGGATAAATCTTGTATAGGACATTGGTCCATGACAGGGCACACAGGTCTACACATTTGTTAACATTTACAGCACCTTTTCAGTAAACAATACAGAAGACTACATCAGGTTCCACTCCTGACAGCCAAGAACAGAAATCTGAGGAAAATAGGCATGGATAAATTAATAAATTTTACTCGGCAAATAAATTCATATACAGGCTTGAAAAACAACAAACCTAAAGATTACCTAGTTGCATGAGAACAAACAGTGACAACAACTTCTTCAGAACCAACTTCTGCTGGTCATCTACTGTGGTGGACAGGGTGGTCAATTGTTATGTCAGTAGAAAGTTGGGTAATAATTGATGAGGAAAGAAGACTCACTAACTAACTTGTTGAAGAAAGAAGATTCACAGACAAATAAATTGGTTTTGTGTGTCATTTTGAAAGGGAAGAAAGTGGAAAGGGAAAAATGTGAATTGCACAATTCAAGCCCAACCTCAGCATGTGATGGAATTAATCTTTCTTCTGTTATTGTGCGATTCTTATAATAAGGGAGAATTCCTCCAGCTAGATGATCCTAAACATGAGGCATGTATCTAGCTAGATATGCACAGTGCACCAGACCTATATGGACTTTTGCAATTTGCTTTCTCGTATAAGTGACACAAAGGATCTCCTGCACTCATTAACTAAATGCCTGCAATCTGCTATGTAATGTTGCAGGTATTGTGACAGGCAAACCCACAGACAACTGCTCCACAGGTTTCCAGTCAGGCAGGCCTGTGGCCACCCTCACGTGCAGTTGCTAGGCAACATCGCCATGATCAGGGGGATGCATGACACCTGGATGCATGTCTATATAGGCCCCCAACACAAAGCATTAGACGTGCTGACATTTAAGTAGCACCAGGTCTAGGAGCATGCCACTGGTATAGATGAAAGAAAAGAGAAAAGTAAAAAGAAAAGTCAAATGAGAAAACTGAAAAGAAAAAGTGAAAAATGAAAAGAAAAAGACAAAAGTAAAAAGAAAACTGAAAAAAGTGAAATGAGAAAAGGAAAAGAGAAAAGATAAAACTAAAGGTCAATAGAGAAGAATTAACCTTGTCTGGAGGGGACAGGAGACTTTGTATATGTTATGTTTGCCTTTGTTCTAGTAGAAGTTTTGTGTTTAATTAATAATCCCACGTTATCGCTGAATGGGAAAAGCTTCCCATAAGTGTGCACAATCACTCCCCCAGCTCACACACACCACCTTCCCTCCAAAGCCCTGCATCAGGGCTCTGTAGAAAAAATCAGGCATGCTAGAATAAAGCGCTATCCCGCCACATCATAACAGACTAGTTCCTCAGATTATAGATATAGACCAGAAGCAGATATATAGTACTTACCTTCTTAAACTTTGTCAGTGCTTAGTTTAGTTATGTTACTTTTATATGTAGCATTACTTATATCACCTCCTCTCAGGATATATTTATATAATATATTTTCTAATATTTATATTTATGTAATATATTATTTTTAATATTTTAAATATATTTTTAATATATTTCAGTCTTAGTACTTCTTGTATGTTCTGAGTGACAGATGTCTCTTTCAATCAGCGATAAGAATTTAATTCTCCAATTATACCCACCTTTTCTCTCACTCACTCACTCATCATCTATACTTCTTAATCCTGTATTCAGGGTCACGGCGGCCTGGAGCCTATCCCAGGAGACTTGGGGCACATGGCAGGGTACATCCTGGACAAGGTGCCAATCCATCACAGGGCACAGACACACACACATACACTCACTCATTCACACACTATGGGCAATTTGGGAATGCCAATTAGCCTAACCTACATGTCTTTGGACTGTGGGAGGAAAACTGGAGTACCCGGAGGAAACCCACCAAGCACGGGGAGAACATGCAAACTCCATGCACACAGAGATGGGAATCGAGCCTGGCCGGGGATCGAGCCCGGACCCTGGCGGTGCAAGGTGACAGTGCTAACCACTACACCACCGTGCCGCCCCCCATCTTTTCTCATTTGAGTGAATTGTTATTGTGCTTTCTCATTTGGTATTTTGTTTTTTGGACATGTTGTTGTGTTTCCTGATTTGTTATATTGTTTTCAGTTTTATTTTGTTTTTGGTTTTGTTATTTTGTTTTTTAATTTAAAATTTTGTTTTCAGTTTTGTTATTTTGTTTTTATGTTGTTATTTTGTTTTTGAATTTATTTTGTTTTAGGTTTTGTTATTTTGTTTTTCACTTCTTGGCCACTGTACTTTTTCCTATGTTTACATTTTTAAACAAATGTTTCCCAAATCAAGAACCTGTTGTTTATTTGACAACAATAGTCACTTATTAAAATAATTTCAGAAAAAAAAAATTAATAGAAATGTTATGGTATGATGGTAGGTTGCCTCTGGTAAAATGGGGTCCTTTAAGCAGCATTTCATTGTAAATATTAATAACAATTAATTAAAGAATGAATTACAGTAAAATTAACTATCTAATAATTAATAATAATTAATAATTAAGTATCTAAAAATGTATTATTATAGTAAATTAATGGTCAGTTTCTGGAAACCCCAGCAGATGCCCTGTGCACTGCATGTGTGGGCTACAGAACATGGACCAGCAATTAAGTGTAATTAGTAATTAAGTGTTTCAGATGGCAGCAAGTTATTTAACCCCAAGTGATGCAGTGATGCAGCATTTATTTCTTAAACAACCATGACAGAAAACATATCCTGCAGTCATGATTGTTATTCTACTGCAGATTATTGGCCTGCACTAAGAAAAAAAAAACTTAGAAAACCTGGAAGGATAGTGGTGAACCAGAGGCAGAAATTTGGTTAGAAAAACATCTGAATGTGTGCGATGAGAGATTGCTTAAACACTTTTCAGCTTTAATGATTGAATTGATTGATTACAATTGAAATCAAATTGCAAAAAAAGAAAAAGGTGCAACTCTCTCATCATCAGTACAGGATTTTGGAGAGAAATCCATGCAACTCTGGACAGAAGTAAATTTTGTGACATTGCATAAGCTTACAGCATGAATGCATGTATGTCTGTACGCACACTCACATTATTTCATTTTTTTTTTTTCAACTATGCAATGAAAAACAGAAAGGGGTTATGAATTGTATGGCTCAGCCCCTTATGCTTTAGGGAAACATGCCTAACCAGTTTTACATGAGAGGGTAAATGGCACGGTTTGCAATTCCACATGCATTATTGCGGTTACGGGCCATCCAGATGTAACCTTTCGTTCCCCACTTCTCACCCCAGCTGTAGAAGGAGCAAAAAAAAGAAACCAAAAGTTTTTTTTTTTTAAGTACGAACATAACAGATAGTAAAAGGTTGTAAAAAAGAAAGTTAACCGTTCTAAGTAACTCGCCTGTTTTTGATAATCCAGTACTTTTCACCATCGGGTGTGGCATCATAACCCACTGCCAGCACAGCATGGTTGGTCTTTTCTTTGTGACAGTTGGGGTCATAATACACACCTGGAGTAAAACAAAGGTAACTGAATCCTACACATAACGTGGACTTGCTTGCCTTAAACAAGGCTTCATCAATATTCAAGTAATTTAATCGTACTTTTTGCTACTCACCACTCTTGTAAAAGTGGAATGTTGACTGTTTGGCATCGATGCTAACAGAAACTGGGCCAACTTTAACAAGAGCAGATTCCAGTGCATTCTCGCTACCTTTTTTTACTTTCTCAAAGCCTCGGCACTCTGCTGCTTTCCCAGATTTATTATATGCACACTGTTGCTCCTGCAGAGTGCAATGTTCACACAGTACATGAAAAACAAAGATCCGGAAACATTTAATATTTAATATGTAATTTAAATAATCACATACAGTCTCATGCAAAAGGTTAGGCACCACTTGATAAAGAACGATTTTTTAAATTGAAAAGATGTTAACACAGTCTCTCTTGGAAATGGCAAAAATGCACAATATTTTCAGCAAACATTGGTGCATAGTTACTTTTTATGTCATAAATTGAATAAAGATAAAAAATAAAAACATTATTGCAGCACTGTGCAAAAGTTTGGACACCCTACATAATCAGTACTTAGTAACACCTCCTCTGGCAGATATCACAGCTTAAGTCGGTCAATTCTTGTACTTGGGATTTTCTCCTTGCAAAAGGCTTCTAGTTCTGTAATATTCTTTGGTCGTCTTGCATGCATAGCTCTTTTAAAATCTACCCACAAATTTTCAATGATGTTTAAATCAGGGAACTGTGATGGCCGTTCCAAAACCTTCAGCTTGTGTCTCTTGAGGTAACCATAGTGGGTTTTGAGGTATGTTTAGAATCATTGTCCTGTTGTAGAAGCCATCCTCTTTTCAGATGGTGTGATGTTTGCTTCCAGAATTTGCTGGTATTTAATGAAATCCATTCTTCCCTCCACTCGTGCAATGTTTCCTGTGCCACTGGCCGCCACACAACCCCAAACCATGATAGATCCACCCCAATGCTTAATAGTTGGCAAGGTGTTCTTTTCACAGCACTTGTTTCCAAAACGCATCAGGCTTCTGTAGATGTTCTGTTGAATACTTCTGACCCAAATGAGGGTTTTGATTTGTCTTTGTGACCAGCATACGAGCAGTTCTCTCCAAGAGTTTTCTTAGTTTTCCAGATCTCATCTTGACCTCATCAGTTCCCCTGAACTGCCATCTCCTAATTACATTTCTCACTGCTTTGCTACCTTCTCCTGCATTGTGGGCATCAATAACTTTCATTTTCAGAGTCTTACACAGCTACTTAGAGGACCCCGTGGTTGTTGAGTGTCCGCAAGTGTGTGCACAAGGTTTGAAGAGTCAAAGTATTTGTAAAGCTTTGAAGTTGGCATTTACTAATGACAGCTGTTGCCATGCATCAGATCTAACGAGCTGATTAAGATCTGAAACCTTGTAAAAAGAATCTGAGACTCTTGTACTCTTAGGGTGCCCAAACATTTGCACAGTGCCATAATAATGTTAAAAATATTTTTTTGATTTTGTTCCATTCATGGCATAAGAAGTAACTATGCATCAATGTTTGCTGAAAATATTGTGCATTTTTTTTAATTTCCAAGAGATACTGTGTTAACATCTTTTCAATAAAAAAATCACCAAAATCTGTTATTTACTTTTTCATAAGACTGTATATGTTTTTAGGCCTTAAATCAGGAAGATGAATCACAGACATCGCAGAAAAAATGTCCTTCTTTATCTGGAATTTTCATTTAAAATATGTAAAATCATTTCTGAAGAGCAGAAAGCAAGTCACAATCATTTCAATTTAATTAATATTATTTAATTTAATTCACTTTTATTCACTTGAAATATTGTAATATCTGTAAAGAACATGTGTGTTGTATTATTTTGCATGGTTGTGTTTATGAATTAATAATTTCAAAAAATACTAAAAATGGATTAAAGGCATGTTCTATAGATCTTTAATAAATTGCTATGGAAGAAGAGGAATTCTTAGAGCATGCCATTACAAGAAAATAAACTTTTGTGTGGTACTGAACTGCTAAATGCATGATACTATTCCCCGCTATATTTTATTCCTTAAATATTCACATGCAGAAGTGAAGCCTACCTGTCCCACATAGGGATAAGCCTCCTCAGAATCAATACCTCCATTGTCTCTAACATAGGTAAAGGCTTTGTCCTTGTGTCCACCATTACAGCCATGACTCTCTTTCACACAGTCCACCAGGTTCTGAGGGCTGAGGTTTACCAGTTTGCCTGTGGTCTTCTTTAGCTGACCCTCTAATGCACCAACTGCACTGAAGGCCCAGCAGGAGCCACATGAGCCCTTAAATAGAGACAAAACTCAGAACAATTTTTTTATATATGCACACATATCTCAAGAGCATTGAATCAGCTCAGATGCAAGCATACTTTTTATTAAAAAAGGGAAATCATTTAACTTGATGTCAGAGGTCAGCAAGGTTAGAGGTCCTCTGTATCATGAATTCTCACCTGCTCCCTGACTGGGGTAACATAACCAAGCTTGCGGTAATCAATTGAGTTGGGCAGTTTATCCAATGTGTCAGTAGAGTAGGTATTCACAGAATCACTGTCCACAGAAACCTGGAGACCCAGCAACTTCTTAGCTATTTCCTCTGATGTCTAACAGGGAGATTGACTGTTAAAGACTGTTCAAGGGTGCAGAGTACAAACCATCTTATAGTTACTCTTACAGCTTAATTTTATTTGATCAATAATTTTTTCAATGCTAGCAGTGTAAACAAAATAATCAGAGCATCAAAAATGTTCTACCATTAACAGTACACGATGTTGGTCAGTACCAACCCAAAACATGTGATTGGTATTGATGCCATTATTAAATTAGTACAAAATAACAATCAAAACTGTTTTACAGGAAGTATCATGTCAAAAATAAAGTATAAAATAGAAATGGTTTCCCAACCAAGTTTCATTTTAATTATTTGTGGTTATGCCTGTATATTCTTTCCACTGTTTTGTTCCTCACAGGTGCTGTTGGCGGTTGGAGGTTAGCAGCTGCTCTTTCAACATTACATTTCGGAAATTTTAAATAATTGAAATTACCTTAATATTTTTAGCTAATTCACAGAGTTTCTAAACCTGGAATTCAACCTGTCCTTACGTCCTGCTTAATTAGTGCAGATGAAGAGAGCCATTCAGAAGACAATTAAGCACTAAGACAATTAATATGTTGTTAGTTTTGGTAAAAAATAAAATGGGCAATAATTTAACTAATCTAATAATAATCAATTCTATTATTTTTTTAATTTTTTTATTTTTTATTTTTTTTGGAAAATGCTCCCTTAGTAAAAGTGAATAATATTTACCATGTCTCCAAGGTGGTTCATGCCTAGTTCATAGGTGTGTAGGCCCAGTTCATACTCTTGATTATGAGTCTCAATCAACCTCATGTTCTTCTCCCAGATAGCTCTGCGAATAGCCTCCTCAGCCTAAGATGTGTATACACATAGTTTTGTACATGCTTAGCATTTGTTTTATTATATTTCTCTATTTCAATAAATAAAAAATGCACTATATTACAAATTGAAATAGCATTTACAAATAATTGGGTAAAAACACAAACTGTGGTATGTCTTGCAAAACAACTTTATTGAGATTTATTAGTGACTAAATAGTAAATAAATTTCTATGGATAACAAACTAATTTTAACGTCTTTCCGAACACAGTAGGTGTTTTGCTTTTCTGGATTCAATGTGATGATGTGAACAGAATGACCTGTACTTAATTTGTCAGCGTGATTTTTTCAAATAAAAATATTGAAATTGTATTACTTAATTTGATTATTTGTTTTAACAACCCAGTATCAAACAAGTTTGTTTATACTTTGTAAGCTTTTGTGAGGTTCAGTTTGCTTTCCAGTGCTTTCCCACTTGCCTGTAATTGAAAAATTCTGAAAAATTGATAGTGCTGTGTACAAGGAGACATGGTTGTCTAAGTAGTGATACTACTTAATTTTAAGTAGTACTCCCCCCCCCCCGTAGTACATATGACCTAGGATTATCCGTCTGCATTTAAATGCTTTGCTGTTATAATTTTGCATTCACCAAAAATGCTATGTTGCCAGTTGTCATTGTGCTTTTGAATCTCTTTTACCATTTTTTGACAGCACTTGTTCTTAAAAGCCAATTTTATACTCTATAAAAGGCCATTTTATATACAGTTTAATCCTTAAATAATGTTTTTTCCATTTCATTTTGCAAACAAAAAACTTTATGATTTTTTTACAAATAATTTAATGAAACACATTTAATGTGAAAGCACAGGATGGAGAAATATGCTGTATTTGCTACAGTACTATACAAAAAAAATTCTAGTCATACATACTGTAAGAAAGTAATAGGGGAAGAATATGCCTAAGAACTACTTGATGTAAATTTACAGTGAAACTTTTGACAGTGGTAATTATGAAAATGCTTAACAAAATATATATGATTTCTTATGGGCATTTTGATATTTTCTGCCTAAAGAGTATAGTGTATTTTACCAGGCCATTGTATTCCTTCCTGTTAGTAGTTTTCCAATTTTCCCATAATGTGTCCACAGACAAGTCCATAAAATGGCTTACTGCAGATGCCAGCAGCAGGAATAACACTAATCCAGACTTAAACATGCTGCCTGCTGTAGACAAGTAAATAATCAATAGATCAAGAGCCAAAGTCAAGTGAGCAACTCCAGTTACATACTGACATAAATAGGTCCATATCTGTGAAATATAATTGTAATAAAATAATGTAAAATGTAATATTGTATCATAATATGATATGTAATGTGATCGAGCATTTAATTTAAACCAGCCATACCTTAAAGTGAGCACAGGACAAGTACAGTAGCTTCTGTAGCATGTACTGCATATACTTATTAAAGGTTTCAAACTCTGAACTCTGAACGCTGCTTTATGTAGTAACCTTTTGAGGAAGTGGTCTTTTTAAAAAAGAAAGAAAAGGGGAGAGCATAGTTAACGTTTCCGGCCTAGCGTTTCCGGGGTTGTGAGGCGGGATCATGAGAACTGGTCCCACTGGTGTAAATAACTTTCATAGCAAATTCACAAACACAAACATAAACGTGCATATATTCTCCATTGTTTCCATACCATTATCTGAATGCATCTAGAAGATTATCTAAGGGAGTATTTTTTCCATTGAGTATTAAACAATAACTATATTCAACTATTAAGTGATTGTATACGCTATACAGTATTTCTTTTTGCAAATAATGTCATTCCCAAAGCAAGAATTTTATGTTTATGATTTACACCTATTTCACCTTATCAGTTTTACCTCAGTTTACCTTTTGTTACATTGCAAAATAATTACATCTACTGTGGTGCTGTGATGCTATGTTTCTGTTGGTCAAAATGTGCTTTAAGCAGCATTACGTGCTGTTTATTTAGAAATTAAGAAATAGTAATTGTATTATCAGTTTTTGGAAACCCTATCAAATATTCTGCACTGAGTACAGCATGTGGCCTGTGTGGGCTAAAAAATCAGAAAAGAGCAGCTCTATAAATAACAGCATATTTCTTTTGTGAATTTTGGGACCTAACACAGGTGATTGGGAAAATGTGTGCCTTCTGAATGAGCTCAAACTTACACCATTTAATTCATACCACAACATATGAACCTATTCTTAGTGCTGATGCACACATACTGTATAGTTTCAAGAATCCCTGTGTAACTTTATGGCAAACTTATGGCAAAAGAGAAAAAGCTCCTATTTTTATCTATATTTGTATGTATTTATAAGACAATACCCTTCAATAAGTATAATATATTTATATTATTTATATTATACTGTACAATTGTATTTGTTTACCTCTTTAGTGGGTAAGGTAATCATAAAACCTATATTTTCAGAACCTTTTTCCCCATTTTGTCAAACATTCCCGGCCTATACCATATCATTCAACACAAAATATTCAACATCAAATCCTTACTAGAGAAATGTACCTGGCTAGATATTGCATAAAACATTATAAAAGTAAACTGTTCACAGAATTTTTCATGTTTATGTCTAAATAAATTACGTTTTAAAGAAAATTACGTTTTACGTTTTAAAATCTATAAATGCTAAAATTAAAACAAATACTATTAAAAATATGTTTTCCTGTGTACTAAAACTTACGGAAGGATTCCTTAAATGACCCTTCTTTAAAACTGGGTAAACAGGCAAGCAGAAGACAACATTGTGTTCCACTCCATACAGTCAAGAACAGGAGCGTGAATTTATATAGTTTTATTTATATGAGATATAGAGGTAAGATGTTCACCTAATACAGATTGGAGACATCTTGACTGTTCTTTTGCAAAACTTGGCCAAATGTTTATTAATATAAGTCCATAATTGCATTGTGATATCAAACAATATCCTGTTACTCTTTAGTTTACTATGCTAATTTGTTAATATCTTGTTTACAATTTAACAGAATACATCTTGTTTAATATTTGTTAACATATTAATAATAATTTATTAAAAAGCATCAGTGTTCAGACAAGCATATGCAAGTATATGCCTGTAACACTATAATTGGTTCTGCAAATGCACACAAAGCAGGCATAATGTATTTGGGTGACAAATTTAATTTAATTAGTTAAATAATTAAATTAGATTCTTACTATGGAAAAATATGCAAAGATATGTGAATACAAAAGAAACTTAACCTAAATTTTATTCACATTTAGTAAAATGAGAGTGCAAAAAAACAACAAACCTAAAAGTCCACTTTGTTGCATGAGTAAGAATAAAAAACAAAAAAAAAAACAGCGCCCATATTTTTGCAACCAACTTCTGCTGGTCTTTTTACTACAGTTCTTGAAAGTGTGGTCAAGTCTTGTGTCAATGTAAAGAAATTAAAAGTGGTTAAAAAAAACAAACACACCCACATGACAAAAGCTAAAGTCAAAACTACATATGAAAGGAAATTAAATCTGTAGAAACAAAACTCTCCGCAAGATGAATGTTTTTTTTGTTTATCCGTGTACAAAGAAATTGGAACAGAAAAAATTGCTATGATGATTGCACAATGTATACCTAAATTATCTAAAATGTTCATTCTTTTTGTTGTTTAATAACATTAAAACATTAAAACATAAAAAGGAGAACAGTATTGTAACATCCAATTTTAAGCTTTTTCATTAATTAGAGTTTATTTTAAATGTATTGCTTCATCCCTTAATATGTAGGATGCCACAAGACACAATGTAAACCCTGCTCTTGAACCAGTTGGAGTCTGAAGAGAAAATGAACTTGGATTGGAGTCGTTTTATTTAAGCTTACAGAATGACTGGTCATGAAGAAAAAAGACTTTGAGGGGTTGTGTGTATTTTGATCTTTCTCTTTGCTTTATTGATGTCTGTGGTTCTTTCCTTGCTTCCCTTTGGTTCTGCAATATCCAAGTTAAGCACCACACTTGTGAGTTTTTGCTTCAGTGTTGGATGCTGTGGTGCATCATTTCTCTTTTACATTTTGCAGCAAAGCAGCCCCAGAACATAACAGAGCCTCCTCCATGTTTCACAGTAGGGACAGTGTTCTTTTCTTCATATGCTTAATTTTTCCGTCTGTGAACATAGAGCTGATGTGCCTTGGCAAAAAGTTCCATTTTTGTCTCATCTGTCCATAGGACATTCTCCCAGAAGCTTTGTGGCTTGTCAACGTGTAGTTTGGCATATTCCAGTCTGGCTATTTTATGATTTGTTTTCAACAATGGTGTCCTCCTTGGTCGTCACTCATGTAGTCCACTTTGGCTCAAACAACGACGGATGGTGCGATCTGACACTGATGTTCCTTGAGCATGAAGTTCACCTTGGATCTCTTTAGAAGTCTTTCTGGGCTCTTTTGTTACCATTCGGATTATCCGTCTTTGATTTGTCATCAATTTTCCTCCTGCGGGCCACGTCCAGGGAGGTTGGCTACAGTCCATGGATCTTAAATTTCTGAATAATATGTGCAACTGTAGTCACAGGAACATCTAGCTGCTTGGAAATGGTCTTATAGCCTTTACCTTTAACATGCTTGTCTATAGTTTTCTTTCGACTCTCCTGAGACAACTCTTTCCTTCGCTTCCTCTGCTCCATGTTGAGTGTGGTACACACCATGTCACCAAACAACACAGTGACTACCTGGAGCCCTATATATAGGCCCACTGACTGATTACAAGATTGTAGACACCTGTGATGCTAATTAGTGGACACACCTTGAATTAACATGTCCCTTTGGTCACATTATTTTCAGTATTTCCTAGGGGTACCATCATTTTTGTCCAGGCCTGTTCCATGAGTTTATTTTTTTAAATAATTCTGTTGAAGCATGGTTGAAAAGCAATGTCTGACTTTCATTGGTTAACATTCATAGAATTTTTTTTAATTATTACTTTTGTCAGATTAAAGTTATTTATGTGACCATTGTGAGTTTTTCTTTCATTGACCGAAGGGTACCAACAATTTTGTCCACGTGTGTATATTTCAGTATCCAATTTATGTGCTTAGATAAAGTGAGATTTCTTTTCATTTTTCACAACTTCATGCATTGTGCTGCTGCCATCCAATTGGCTGAAGAGATAATTGCATGAAAGTGCAGGAGTACAGGTGTACAACCTCTTTCCCAAATCAAGAACCTGATATTTGCTTTTGACAACATTAGTAATCTAATAGTCACAGCTTAGTAAAGGCTTCTTCTGCATTTTGACTTATTCAAGTTGTATGGTTCCATGTGCACAGTGTGTTGTCTGTGTGTATACAGTATATGGAGGAGCAGCTCTATGAATACAACATAGCATAAAAGGATGAAGCAGACTTTAAATCGAACATTTATCAATCAAAAGCATTAATCAAAAAAGGGGGGGTATATATTTTTGTATCTATTTTGATTACATTATCAGTATAACATGTATGCAAATGCTAACATCCATAATAGGTAAAGTGATGAGCAAATGCATGTTTTCAGACACTTTATTTTGTTGAAAAGATTCCCTATATTATACCATACAATTTATTCCACAACAAATCCTTACCAGAGGAATTTGTGTATTCAGTCATAGGTTTACCTGGCTACATATTTCATAAAGCATATAAAATGAAACTGTTCACAAACATTCCAAGTCTCTGTAAACAGAATTGATATTTTAATGATGAATCATGAAATTAAAAAAATACTATTTCAACAATATTGTCCTATGTACTGAAAAGCAGCAAGGGATCTGATAAGTTACGAAGTATGGCTCAGCCCCTTATGTGTTTGTTTAGTGTCAGTGGTTTATTTTTGTGGTTAGGGAAACAAGCTTCTAATTTTACATGAGAGGGAAACTTGCAAGGTTGGCAATTCCACAGGCGTTATTGCGATTACGGGCCATCAGAACATAACCTTTCTTTCCCCACTCCTCACCCCAACTGTAAAAGGAGCAAAAGAGATACACAAAAGTATAAGATAAAAAAAAAGTTGAAATAAGAAAATTAACAGTTCTAAGTAACCCACCTGTTTTTGACAATCCAGTACTTTTTGCCCTTTGGTGTGGCACCATAACCCACTGCCAACACAGCATGGTTGATGTTTTCCTTATCACAATTGGGGTCGAAATACACACCTTGTAAAAAAAAATAAATCAATGTATTATTATTATTATTATTATTATTATTATTAATGTAACCTGTAACCTTTCTTTTTGCTACTCACCACTCTTGTAAAACTGGAATGTTGACTGCATGGCATCAATGCCAACAGCAACTGGGCCAACTTTGGCAACAGCAGATGCCAGTGCATTCTCGCTGCCTTTCTTTACTTCTTTAAATCCTCTGATCTCTGCAGCTTTCCCAGATTTATTATATGCACACTCTTGGTCCTGCAGAGGGCAGCGGTCACACATACATGAGAAACAAAGTGGCGGAAAGTCTGCCAGAGAACACTAGACACTGGCATTTAACATGTAATAATATCAAATAATAATTCAATATAAAATATTTATCACAACCATCATCATCTGCAGTTACAATAATTTATCTGAAATTAATTTGAATGGAATTTAACTCACTTTTATTCACTTTGATTTGTCAGTGTCTTTACTGAACATGTATTTGGTGCATTATTTTGAATATTTGTGATAGTAAATTAATAAAAAGTATTTTAATTAAAAATAAATAATAAATAATAATAATAATAATAATAATAATAGCAATTTGCTAAAGTTAAAAGATTATTATATAAAATAGTTAACTTTGATGCAGCACTACTCTGCTTATAACAGCATTCTCCATTACGTTTTATTCCTTAAATATTCACATGCAGAAAAGAGGCCTACCTGTCCCACGTAGGGATAAGCCTCCTCAGAATCAATACCTCCATTGTCTTTAACATAGCTAAAAGCATTTGTCATGTATCCGCCACCACAACCATCATTCTCTTTCACACAGTCCACCAGGTTCTGAGGGCTGAGGTTTACCAGTTTGCCTGTGGTCTTCTTGAGCTGACCCTCTAAAGCACCAACTGAGCTGAAGGCCCAGCAGGAGCCACATGAGCCCTTAAATAGAGACAAAAATCTGAATTTTCATATGCATACACATCTCCTTAAAGAAATTACATCTGGTCAGATGCTTGCATACTTCTTAGTCAAATAAATGAATAAAGCTTAGCTATGAAAGTCGTAAACATACTGTACACTATACCAGTATATTGTATAAAAGCTACAAAGATTCTCTAGGTCATAAGTCAAGTTAAAGGTCCTTTGAACCCTTACCTGGTTCCTTACAGGGGTAACATAACCAAGTTTGCGGTAATCTATAGATTTGGGCAGTTTATCCAGTGGGTCAGGAGAGTAGGTATTCATGGGATCAGTGTCCATAGGAACCTGGAGACCCAGCAACTTGTCAGCTACTTCCTCTGTTGTCTAAAAAAGGAGAAGTAGGGGATGTTTAAAAGATTACAAGAGATTACAAACTGTGTTACAGTTACACTTTCAATTAAGCTCAAACTTTTACAACAGTTACCCCTCACTCACTCTCTCTCTCTCTTTCACTCACTCATTCTATACCCTGCTTAACCTGGTGGGAAGTCTATCCCAGAGGATTTGGAGCATGATGTGAGATACAGCCTGGATGTGGTACCAATTCATAGCAGGGCACACAATCACACACAAGCTACATGCATTTTTCAAACACCAATTAGCCTAATCTGGATGTCGTTTGTCCAGTGGGAGGAAACTGCAATACCTGAAGGAAACCCACCAAGCACACGAAGAACATGCAAACTCCACACACAGACCTGAGGCAATAATCAAACCCTTGACCCTGGTGTGAGGCCATCTAGTGCTAACCACTATGCCACCTCAGTGTGGTTAACTGGAGTTGATGTATTATTTACAATATTATAAATGTAAACAAATTAAATCAAGTTATAAAAACTAAGGTAAATAAATACAGTATATAATACAATTAAAATGGCTTACACTTAGTTTAAATGTATTATTTGTGTTGTTACTCAGTTGTTTTAATTATTTGTGGTTATGCCTATATATTGTTTTATTGTCTTACTCCTCAAAGGTGCTGTTAGCCATTGAAGGTTTGCAGCTGCTTTGGTAACAGTGCATACATGATCTTGGGTATTCCTGGTGAATTTAAAGAAAAATTCTCAAAGCTCTAAAATTTCCCAAGATCTAAGGTGCCTGGTTTATGCCTGGTATTGAACCTGCATTCCGACACAATTAAGAACTTTTAGTTAATTACTGATTAGTTAATGTTTTGGAGAAAAAGAAAACCATGTGTACAATTTTATGACAATGGGCTTCTTTAGTAAAAGTAATATTTACATACCATGTCTCCAAGGTGGTTCATGCCTAGTTCATAGGTGTGTAGGCCCAGTTCATACTCTTGATTATGGCTCTCAATCAACCTCATGTTCTTCTCCCAAATAGCTCTGCGAATAGCCTCCTCACCCTACCATGTGTATACACACAAAGTGATTAGCTTTGTACATGATTTGTATTTGTACATTATTCTACTATATTTGATACAATGCCAAAATCACAATAAACTAAATTTATTTAAATAAATAATAATAAAAAAAACTGCACTGTATAAAAATGGAAATAAATATTTCAAATAATGGATGACTAGAATCACATGCATGGGTAATACTGTATGTCTGTATAACAACTTTACTGATATTTAAAAGTGAATAAATGGATAGGATCAATTAATCCAGATGAAGATTAATTACGCTATGGGCATCAGAATAATTTGCTATGTAAACAAAACCATTCAAACCTACAACAAATTCCTGAAAGGAGAAAAATTATTCTGTTCTATAAGCATTTACATGATTGCTAACTATCGAGTATAGAGCACATTACCAGGCCATTGTATTCTTTCCTGTTACTAGTTTTCCAATTTTCCCATGAAGCGTCGAGAGAAGTGAAATCCAGAAAATGGCTTACTGCAGAGGCCATCATCAGGAACAACACTAAGCCAGACTTAAACATACTGCCTGCTGGGAACAAGTCACAAGATCAGTGAGTCACAGGCGAGTGAGAGACTCGAGCTACATGCCGACTTTCTTCTATTCCTGCGAAATATCATTTACCACAGGCAACAACATTTTCCACATTTCATCATTATGCTATATTTATCGTTATTTGATCTCCAAAGGGGAAAAGAAAAGAATTGACTTCTTGTGTATTCCTGCATTAAGAGAAAGTGAAAGTGATATAAAGCCATGACTGAGAAAGGACTAAAGCGCTAAACTTTTAAAACGTTAAAATGGCAAAGCTAAATCAGACTAATAAGCTATTAACAGATACTTCAACCGCGGGTGCTTCTAAAAAAAAGTAAATAAAAGAAATAGCTTAAGGTCTGCAAAATAGACTTAAATTAAAGTCGTCATACCGTAAAGCGAGCTCGGGAAGTCTTAAAGTCGCTTCTGCAGCAGGCAAAGTTTTGAACGCGGTCTGAAACTATTAGGCACACATCTGCTTTATGTACTAACTTTTTAAGGAAGTGACTCCTTCTACAAAAAAAAAAAAAAAGGAAAAAGAGGGAAGAGTTCGAGGCGGTAGAATCATTAGGAATTCCAGCCCAGTGTGACGATGTCAGGTGTCGAGTTACAGCAGTCTACTGGATTAGGAAACTCACACACAGTGCCTGTGTGTCTATATATATATAACTGGCCGTGTGAGCATCAGAACTGAGCCATGGAGCAATTACACTTTCTTTAATATTATGCTGTGTTGCCAGGTGTGTGTGTGTGTGTGCATTGGTTACATGGAGAAGAGATGGAACCAAGGTGCACTATGGGAATAAGTCAAGCTGGCAGTGGCAGTAGGATGCTCTGGGCAATGTTCGTCTGGGCCCTGGCCTTAATGCGGATGAGTCTTGTGTACTTTCCGTCTACCTTTGTAGTGCTTGGTTGTAGACCAAGCACTCCTTAAATCACAGACTTTCAAATCACATGAGCCAATATTTTACTCACAAGAGAACATAGAGAACATAACAAATGTTTAAACTGAGAAATTGAACTATTTTATGCACAAAATGAGCTCATTTAAATTCTGTTGACTGCGACCAGTTTACCATGTTTACCATGGTGTGGCATTTCCTCTTCTTTTTAATACAGTTTTAAGATGTCTATGCATTGAGGTTATGAGTTTCTGGAGTTTTGGTGTTACATGTTTATAGCTGCTGAATAGTTTGCGGTCATCTTTGCTGTATTTTTCGTTTAATGATGCGCCAAATGTTCCTTATAGTTGAAAGATCTGGACTGAAGGCGATTACAGTGATTACAACCAGAATGTCAAATTTGGACTCGTCTGACACTAGAAGACTGGAAGTATTACTGGGCCCATTTAGTAACTTCAATGACACAATCATGCTGATGAGTGATGCAGTGTCGTCTGATGGCCCGTAGACCACGGGCACGCAACAAAGTTCTTTGTCCTTGTCCATTACGCACAGGGATTTCCCCAGTTTCTTTCAATCTTTTGATGATGATATGCACTGTGGATAATGAGCTTTGCAAATCCTTTGTAATTTGACGTTGAGAAAGGTTGTTTTAAAGTATTTATTTTCCTTTACTCACCTTTACTATGGCTACACATGTTCCGAACCTGATGCTACAGTAGCTGTTCTCCCAGCTGAATCTTTTCAAAATTTCTGGCTTTTTCAGCCCTTTGTTGCCTCTATCCTAGCTTTTTTTTGAGACCTGTAGCAGGCATCAATTTTGAAATGAAGTGGATAAAAGTGTAAAATGTACACTGTTTACACATTTCTTATGTTCATTATGTTCTATTGCTAATCAAATATTGGCTCATGTGATTTGAAAGTCTTTTAGTTTTCATTTTATTCAAAACTAAAACACGTCCCAACTTTTCTGGAATTCATGTTGTATACACACGTGGACAAAATTGTTGGTACCCTTCGGTCAATGAAAGAAAAACTCACAATGGTCACATAAATAACTTTAATCTGACAAAAGTAATAATTAAAAAAATTCTATGAATGTTAACCAATGTAAGTCAGACACTGCTTTTCAACCATGCTTCAACAGAATTATTTTAAAAAAATAAACTCATGGAACAGGCCTGGACAAAAATGATGGTACCCCTAGAAAATACTGAAAATAATGTGACCAAAGGGACATGTTAATTCAAGGTGTGTCCACTAATTAGCATCACAGGTGTCTACAATCTTGTAATCAGTCAGTGGGCCTATATATAGGGCTCCAGGTAGTCACTGTGTTGTTTGGTGACATGGTATGTACCACACTCAACATGGAGCAGAGGAAGCGAAGGAAACAGTTGTCTCAGGAGATTCGAAAGAAAATTATAGGCAAGCATGTTAAAGGTAAAGGCTATAAGACCATTTCCGAGCAGCTAGATGTTCCTGTGACTACAGTTGCACATATTATTCAGAAATTTAAGATCCATGGGACTGTAGCCAACCTCCTTGGACGTGGCCGCAGGAGGAAAATTGATGACAAATCAAAGAGACGGATAATCCGAATGGTAACAAAAGAGCCCAGAAAGACTTCTAAAGAGATCCAAGGTGAACTTCATCCTCAAGGAACATCAGAGTCAGATCGCACCATCCGTCGTTGTTTGAGCCAAAGTGGACTACATGGGAGACGACCAAGGAGGACACCATTGTTGAAAACAAAACATAAAAAAGCCAGACTGGAATATGCCAAACTACATGTTGACAAGCCACAAAGCTTCAGGGAGAATGTCCTATGGACAGATGAGACAAAAATGGAACTTTTTGCCAAGGCACATCAGCTCTATGTTCACAGACGGAAAAATGAAGCATATCAAGAAAAGAACACTGTCCCTTCTGTGAAACAGAGGAGGCTCTGTTAGGTTCCGGGGTGCTTTGCTGCATCTGGCACAGGGTGTTTTGAATCTGTGCAGGGTACAATGAAATCTCAAGACTATCAAGGGATTCTAGAGAGAAATGTGCTGGCCAGTGTCAGAAAGCTGGGTCTCAGTCGCAGGTCATGGGTCTTGCAACAGGACAATGACCCAAAACACACAGCTAAAAACACCCAAGAATGGCTAAGAGGAAAACATTGGACTATTCTAAAGTGGCCTTCTATGAGCCCTGACCTCAATCCTATTGAGCATCTTTGGAAGGAGCTGAAACATGCTGTCTGGAAAAGGCACCCTTCAAACCGGAAACAACTGGAGCAGCTTGCTCATGAGGAGTGGGCCAAAATACCTGCAGAGAGGTGCAGAAGTCTCATTGACAGTTACAGGAATCGTTTGATTGCAGTGATTGCCTCAAAAGGTTGTGCAACAAACTATTAAGTTAGGGGTACCATCATTTTTGTCCAGGCCTGTTCCATGAGTTCATTTTTTTTATAATTCCGTTGAAGCATGGTTGAAAAGCAATGTCTGACTTTCATTGGTTAACATTCATAAAATTCTTATTTATTATTACTTTTGTCAGATTAAAGTTATTTCTGTGACCACTGTGAGTTTTTCTTTCATTGACCGAAGGGTACCAACAATTTTGTCCACGTGTGTATAATATATACATATACAAATACCAATCAGTCATAACATTAACCCAAAACATTAAGGACAAAATTGTGTGGATTTCCCTTATGCCGCTAGGGCAGGTCTGACTGAAGGGGGCATGACTCCATAAGACCTCTGGGGGTGTGCTGTGGTGTCTGGCCCCGGGACATTAACAGCAAATCCTTTGGGTGCTATGGATTGTGGTGTGGGGCCTCCGTGGGTCCGTCGCTCAATGAGATTGAGATCTGGGTAATCTGGAGGCAGGCTTTGTTGCAATGGATGTTCTGACACCTTCCTACTGTTTCTACTTTTTTTGTAATGTGTGCTACTGTACATTGACTTTTCTGTGGGGAAACTTTTCTCAAGGATGAGCCTTGGGTGTCAATGATCCTGTCACAAGTTTTCTACATAGTATCAATGTTATAGTAATCAATGTTATTCAATTCAACTGCTCATGATGTTGGTGTTTAATTATTTCTTTTGTTTGTCAGCACCTTGAGGTAGCATGGCTTTGTCTTACTCAGCATGTACATGTATAGATATATTTGAACACTGTCTTGTGATGTTTTAACAGACATCCCGATGGCCATGCCTGTACCCGTCACACTGCCCAGTAAACAAGTGTTTGACACATTTAATGGGTAATTCCCCATTTGTATATAACTTCATGCCATATGAATGTTAGTCACAAAAATACCAGGATTCCCTAAATAGCCATTATAAAAATAGCATGGTCTGTTGGTAAGACAGTGACACAGAAACATATATAAAGATTAATTAAGCAATGAAACTACTGTTGAAATTACAACCTTTTTATTTGCAACATATAGTAGAATTTAAAATCTAAAGATATTTGCCAAAGAGCAAAAGATGTATTTCTTTTTATAAAAAATTGCCCTTTTTCCCCTAAGCGCTTATATGATCCTCCTTCACATGTTATAGGTACAAAACAGTAAACACATGTTTTAGACTTGTGATTAAATTGTATTTATTTCATATATTCAAATTATGTTAACACACAGAAATAATGTATATAAATAAAAGTCTGTTATGTTTTTCAAATTAATACATATGTATAATTAATCATTCAGAGCATTAGGATAAACAATCTGTGCCAAGAGGACTTTTTCCCCTCCTCAAAAGTACTTTTTTATTTCTACTTATTCATAACATACTTCAGACAGTTCAACAGGGTTTCAGCAACATCTGGTGAGAGTCAGAAGAATACTATTAATATTCTTTCCTTAATGTTATTAAAAAGTATAGCTTTCTGTTATCACTTAAAAACTTTATTTGTTGAAAAGAAAGTTAGTATTTATAACCTTGTCTTGCAATGTAACATATAACATAATGATAAATTGCTTTCATATGTTTCTCACACAAAATATCACATCCGTCTGGTACGAAGCCTGCTGTGAAATCATGTGCCAAACATAGATAAAGAGGAACACTGGTCATATGCTTACTTACGTTGTAGTTGCTAACCATGACAAAGTCTAAAAAAAATGTGACACAGCATTGAATCAGCATTTCTGTAAATATAGCAGGACTAAGCATTGTACTGTAAATATGCATTGGTTCACCAAACCTACTGAAACAAGCACAAAACTGGAACCCCTAGGCACTTGAATTAATATAATGTACTGTATAAACATAATGTAAACAAAAAACATAATGTTGGATCTTACTTTACTTTTCACACAAGTAAAAAAAAATGAGAGGATGCCACGAGCACATGATGCAAAATGTTAAAGGTTTACCTACGGGATCCTAAGTGATCAACAATGTCCAGTGATGAACATGATGATTGGAGTGATGGAAAAGGGTCCAGGATCTCATTTGAGTCAGAGATGGTTGCACTACGTAGTCAAAGCATTTGATGCAATATAATGTCTATGCCTGGCAAAATGCCATGGTTGGGCATGGTTGTATCCACCAGTCCACCCACAGTGAATTACAACTGAGCAGGGCTGGGCTTTATCCTTCTGGACACTGGTTTAACAACTATTCAGTACAGTAGATGTCTAGTTGGACTTATACTGTGACAAAATTAAATCAACTGTCCAGTGTTTATTTTGTGTTCTTGAAAAGCTTAAAGCTTTCTAGGGTTTCTACAACATAGTACATTTATATTTTTACATTGATAGACAGTACATTTTGCTGGAAAGTATAAAATGTGCTGTGAAGAGGAAATATTTAAGTCATCCCAAAAAAGGTGTAGCAGCGCTAATGGCGCGTTTAATGGGGAAAAAAAAAACAGCACCAAATTTTAGCAGCAGTAGGCCTTGAGGTCTATCCTTGTTTTTTATAATGACAGTTTGTCTAAGACTCCCTTTTCACTGAGAGTTATAAAGGGCAGGAAACATGTGTTTCCTGTTAGTTTGCATACCTTTCAGAGAACAAAGAGGTGGGGGACGAGAGTATACCTAACAGCCTCCGTTATGATCACATCCACCATACTGTATATATATAAGCTAGGCTGACACATGACTGATCACATGACTGTCACAGGACATTTTAGGCCTAGCTTTGCAAGATCATTTTTTACCTCAGAAACTAAACTTAACTTCTCTCTTTTGACATAGATTATTAATATATGGTGGATTTACATAGACTATGAATCTTATTCTGCTTTTTTGTCATGATTCTTAATAAGAAGGTTTGAATCATTACACTAGTTGAAAGATTAACACTATATTTAATAATGTTCACTCATCTGTAACTGTTTTAAACTAGGGTTGCTAACATGTCCATCTCTCTTACTGTGCCCTAATAGTAGTTTGAGTAGTATAAAATTATTTGAAAAAAAAAAAAAAAATTAAATCCTCTGCTTATTTAAGGACATTTACTGACAACACCATCAAAGTACTTTTTCCCCCAATTATACATGACTATACATGAATTGGCGATTCTCACTCATCTCGCTTATCTTGAAGTTGAACCATATCAACTGGACTTCCTTCTTGTTGGGTAGATACATTTCACTACTTATCCAAGTAGCTTCTTCAGTTCCCCATCCCTCCCAGTCTCTGGACAGGTTCTCTCATTACCGCTGTAGAGGACACGAAAAGTGGAGGAGACTTTCTGAGGAGAGAAATGCAGATAAAGACTGGAGAAAATTATAGCAGTTTTTTTATTGCATCAATTTTAAGAACAGGCTGCCTCACTTTAAGTTTCCCATAACTTGCACAATGTTTTGTTCTTGATCATGTTTCTCATCTGAATGTGAGAGGGAACTGCATACTTCCTGTTGTATGTTATGAATCATATGTAAATTTTCCATGTGTGTTTCCGGGATCTCAAAAAAAAAAAAAAGTTTCCGTGTGTCTATCAACTTCTCTTTTGTCTGTATGTTACAGTATGACTACACCCTCGTGGTTTGCTAGCAACATTATTTTTATCTGAGCTGTTACTGTTTTAGGGAAGCCTGCTGTAATAGATGAGTAGCACATGAGTGTACCTACCTGCTGGTTTGAGGGCTCCCATTCAACCAACCCAAAATGGAAAAGAGATTTAAAGGGCAGTAAGGGTAATGTGAAATTAATATTTATGAAAACACAAAACAATACAGAAATAAGTTACTAATGATTTAACTCCATGGGTATGCAAAGGCCAATAGCTTTCATTCTCCTTCCCATTCCGTTACCTACCATATTATACCCTTAGGTACAAATAGGTCAGGGTCTAAGAATACCCATAAGGTAAAGGAAGGGATATAAATCTCACACCGTAGATAAACCTCATATAAGTGTTTTATAAAGAACTAGATTAAATTTGCTTTGTAAAGAATATTGAATTTCTGTTTTTCTCAAGAAGCCCAGGTTCTTGCAAGACCCATTCTAATGAAACTGATGACTTTAGAGTACACTGCTTGGCCAAAAAAAAAGTCAACTTTTCAGAAGGATCAGATTATTGGGCTGTGAAGAAAACAACTAAGGAGATTTGAAGGTCCTGGAACTGGGTTAAAAGCCCTTCAACACATTAACAAAACCTGTAAGGATAGTGCTGAACCATCAACCGTGGAAGAAATGCAGTCGTCAAAAATCATGAATGGAGATCACTTAAACACTTGGTGTTGGTGTTGTTGTTAGTGATGTTAATCAGAAAAAAGGCTTCAATTTGTAGGGAGCAAAAAGATTGGACTTTGGAGTGATGGAAAAGGGTCATGTGATCTAATGTGTTCTGACTGATCCTATTCCAGAGCAATTGGTACATCAGGGTAAGAATGGAAGCACATGAAGCAATGCTCCCATCATGTGTCGTGCCTACTGTACAAGCCTCTGGAGGCAGTGTTATAATCTGGAGTTGCTTCAGTTGGTCAGGTCTAGCCTTAGCCTCATTATGGGGCAATAAAATTAACTCAGCTAAGGACCTGATTGTTCTGAATGACCAGTTTATCATATAAATAGAGTTTTCTTCCCTGATTACATGGCCATACCCCTGGACTCAAATTCTTGGATCATAAGGAATCATTTTTACACATGAACAGGCTACCTCCTACCTTATGCCGATTCAGGCCTTGCAGTTAACCCTCCTATTCTTCTTTGGGTTAATTTGACCCTGTTCAATGTTTAACATCTGTAAATAAATAATGGACATAATGTTTTTGCTGTATATTGAATAACTTTTCTTAATTTGATGAGGTCAATTCGGTAAACATAAAATTAACATTATTCTATGTTTTCAATGTCCTATATGCATTTTGTATATTGTTCTCACTATAATATTAAATTTTTAATCTTCCAAAGACATCCCTCTGTTTCAGGGCCCTAATCTACTATATCTAACCATACTTGTAGCTGGAAGGAGTACACAAATCAGTATCAGTCATAAAAAGTAATATTTTCAATCATATCTCTCTTGTGTGATATGCTTTAAATGTGAGAGGAAAAGGCTAATGAGAGGCTGGTGATATTACAAACTCACAGCAATACAGAGTGTATAGGACAAGTGAGTTCAGCAGTTACCCTTGCTTTACAATCCAGGCTCCACATACTGAAAAAAGTGAAACTGCTAATGGAAATTTTTTGATTTCCTATACAAAACTGTTCTTTTTACTATGCTTAAAAGAAAACATTGCAGCCCCTGGTTAAACTTGTATGTAATCCGTTCTCTCATGTAAAATTTCATGTTAACAATGTAAAAATTTATAGGAATGTGACCTAAATATAAACAAGCCAATTTGGAGTGAGTGCTGTTTGTAGTGTACTTATACAGTAGTTATTCTTAAAACCTTCTGGACTTGCTATCCCACGTTTTTAACGTTATCAGAATATAATCCCCGAAACTGACAGCAATTTTTGAAACATTGATTTTACTACAAGTAAAAGTACAACAGTCCACAAGTCGACTGTTAAATTAACCATATAAATTTAATTAAATTGTTAAACATAAACTTTGCTTGGTAGTAGTAGCATGGATTAATGGGCAGAGCGCTGTCCCACTTTCAGCTAGCGTTTACACAGACCAACAAGAAGCTGAGGTTAGCCATTACTACAGTATGTCATGAATGAAGTTTAAAAGTAAACACGAAATCTTTATTCACTTTTGTGTATACAGGTCTGTTAGCTTTTCTGAAAGGGCATTATTTTAGCCATACTGGAGAAATTCCTAAAAGTCCCAGAATGCACAAATAAAAAGATTATGTGGATACATTTTGAAATGTAAATGATACAATTGAATTGCCGCATTTTAGAGAACTGAACCTAACCACCTACTATGAAAGTAAACTTTTAAATTCCAAGTAAAAGAAAAAAATAGAGGCAGTGTAAGTTCCCATTAGTTTTACTTTTTTGAAGCAGCATTAACTTTGATTAGATTTGTTCTTGAATATTGTATGAATTTTGTAAATTAGTAAAAATTAGTAGTTTAATTATTTGATAACATCAGAGAATAATTGCAATTATCCTGCCAAACTGAGAATTTCTGAGAATAACAACTGTTCCACTTCAAGGCAGATTCCTGGTTTCCTTGAACAAGTAACACTGCAATCTAATTGAGATAATCAGAAACAACTGTCAGAGAGAAGACCAGAGATATAATCAAAGTTCTGGTTCAGGTATGTACTTGCAGGAATTAGCTTGGTGTCAAATGTAATATTGTGAATGGAAGCCACAGGAGCTGAGCAAGGCATCCAAATCAGGCTGTGAGTCACTAAATTAAAACATAACTAGCAAAATAAAACATTTTAGTTTAACTTGTTCACAGGTTAGTGTATGCTGTCTGAATACAGGTTTCAATATCTGCCTGTTCATTTTATCACGTGTCACAAGCCTAACATAATCAACAATACAAATTTTTTTATTTACATGCCTAAAGCCTGGAGGTGAATGTATGACGAGAGTATCTCCTGAAATGTCTTGTGGTGTATTTAGTGGAAGATGTGGACCAACCGATTTAGCACTGGTAAGCATTTGTTTAGGGAGCATGACGCGAGGTCCAACAGTGGCAGCTTGGTGATGCTGGGGCTTGAATCTGTGAGCTTCCAATCAGGATACCAGCATCCAAAAACCACACAATTACCTCTGGCCCTTCATATTGACAAATACGAGCTCAGTGGCATCATCAGCTGCAGCATAACCTTTACACAGGGTCTTTACTTTTTTAAATCATAGTATGTATTACCATTAGTTACATACATGCTCCGAAACATTGTGGAAAGCCTTCAAAGAAGAGTTAAAGCTATTATGGCTGCAAAGGGTCAACATCATATTAAATATTTACCCTATGGATTAATAAGTGGATGTTACTCAAGTTCATATGCGTGTGAAGGCAGGCAAGCGAACAATTCTGGCAATATAATGTAATATATAATGTGTGTGTATATGTATGTCAGTTGTGTTGGCCTATTCATTGGCATAATTAAATTAACTTAAATGTGATGCATTTCCTAGGTGTTTTTTTGCACTCATAGCAAAAGAGCATTAAGTGATTTTTACATGCATACATCAGACACTGTTTTGCCAAATAGAGCAATTTGTCTAACAAATGTCCTGTCTTTTATTAGTTTGTTCAGAAAGATGAAACTGAGACAGAACTTGAACGGTGCACGATGGCCCTGTTTGTCCTCAGGGAAGAAGAGGACTGTCTTCAGCCACCACAGAAAATCGGGATTGTGACTTAGTGAGTTTCCATCAGTCACACATGAATGTGCCATGTTGTTTGGCCTCATCTATGCACTAAACTTGAGCTATCCTGGTGAGCTCAAACACACTTGTGGTCCTGCAGAAAATATTTACGGAACGTATTCAAAATTGACAGTAAAATATTACATTTTGGTCACTTTGTTTGTCAAACAATTGTCGGGTTTTCACAATGTTAGCAGATAGGTTTATACAGTTCTTAAGATTAAAATGCATTGTGTTTTATTTATTTTAAGTATAAATTGTCAGAAAACAGAGAACTGGATTACAATCTACATAAATTAACTTTTTTGACATAGAGGTAATTACATTTTTGATTTCAGAAAAAGACTATATATTGAATTTACGTATAATTCATAAGTTAAGTTTGTACTTAAATCATACTGTACTTTTAACTTGAGAAAAATGAAAAAAATTACTTTACTACTATACTTTACTCCTATTACTTTATACTACACAAACATGTTTTTTGTTTTCTAAAGTGATATAATCAAGTTGTTACAAAGTAGAAAAATAAGTTTTACTGGCCTAAGGCGTGTGTGTGTGTATACTGTACATACAGTATGTATGTATGTACATACTGCCTCCTGGAGGCCATATCGAATACAATTATTGTATGCAGTGTCTGGATCTCTTGTAGAAACTGAGAACAATGGTTCATCAGCCTCCAATGGGAGCTCAAATAGCTGACTGGTCTACCAGTAACGTGCAGTGATGGGTCCATGGAGGCAAAAGCAAGGATATTTAAAGCAAGTTTTTTAAGACTTGGGGGGAAAATTCCAAATATAAATTTAAATCAGCTAACTTTGAACACATAACTTGTGTCACAGACCTCACCTGCTGTCTGATATATTTCTGACTCCTGCTCATGTAATTCCTGGAGTGTGCACGGATAGACTCCAGCAGTCTCTCATCTTATCACAGGGCTTGTTTTGCTCAGTTACTCTGTCAGTATTGCCTACAGATAAATTAGTTTTGGATTTAAGAGATTCAGTTATATTATTCATATCTATATGAAGGAGAATCTGATAAAAGATGGCATTAAACAACTTAACATACATACCACACATTTATAAGGCCTTTCATATTGTATGAGCTAAGGAATCAGCCAATACGAATATTTCTCCTGTGATTTTATCAACATATAAACATTATATGATAAAAATAAAAATAATTAAACTTTGTTGGCATACCTGTCTTGAATTAGCTGTCTCTTCCACATTTTTATTAGCCTGAGCTTTTTGTTTGTAATCTTGTAAAGCAGAATTCCCGATTCCTGCTTTGGGTCTGTGTGCATGGAATTTGTATGTTCTCCCTGTGCTTGTTGGGTTTCCTCCAGGTGCTCTTGTTTCCTCACACAGTCCAAATACATCCAGATTTCTAATTGACATTCCCAAATTGCACATAGTGTTTGAATGAGCATGTGTATGTGTATGTACGTGTGCCCTGCACTGTAAAAAAAAAAAGGTAAATTTTACAGTAAAAAACTGGCAGCTGTGGTTACCAGAATTTTACCGTAAAAAATACGGTAGCACCGTTATTGCACTGTAAAAAAAAACAAAGCGTAAATTTTACGATAAAAAACCGACAGCTGTGGTTGCCAGAAGTTTACTTTTAAAAACACGGTAGCACTCATTATGTGGCATATTTTACGGATTTTAATTGTTCTTTTTTCAAGCCTAGCCGGGAATCAAACCAAGACCCTGGAGGTGCAAGGCGACAGTGCTAACCACTACACTACCATGCTTGCTACATAAGTGTTGTCGTTGCTCGAGTGCAAGTCGTGCGAGGGGACGTGGGGTCCAACAACAACAACAGTTGCCTAGCAAGCATGGTAGTGTAGTGGTTAGCACTGTCGCCTTGCACCTCCAGGGTCTGGGTTTGAGTCCCAGTCAGACTTGAAAAAAAGAACAATTACAGTAAACTTCTGGCAACCACAGTTGCTGTTTTTTTACCGTGAAATTTATGCTTTGTTTTTTTTACAGCGCAATAACGGTGCTACCGTATTTTTTACAGTAAAATTCTGGTAACCACAGCTGCCAGTTTTTTACCGTAAAATTTACGGATTTACAACCGGTTTTTTTTACAGTGTGCGATGGATTTGCATCTTGTCCAGGGTGCACCACGCCAAAATGTATTAGCTGGAAAATTAATTTTGGATCACAGTACAACAGTGCAGGTCTTTTTCCCTTAGTTCAGGTAATATGTTTCTGGTACAGCAGAGGCCTGCTACTTAGGAAAGCAACAGTTGTAGCCCATTTCCTGAAGATAGTGTCTTTCCATACACTGACTCCAGCCTCAGTCCACTCCCAAGTTCTTGAATTGGCTTTGCTTAACACTATTTCCAAGGCTGCCAGTTGTTTTTACAACTTTTCTCACTGCACTTTTCCCTTCCATTCAACTTTTAATTAATATGTTTCAATACAGCACCTTGTATGGCTTACCCACCTTGTGGAGGGTGTTAATGATTATCCTGTGGACAACTGTTAAGTCAGCAGTCTTTGACAGGTGTGTACTGATCTTAACTGGAAGATAAATGGTACTTATATTGTATGAATAATAATTCATTCAAATTTTAAAATATATTTTCTAATATTTTTAGATGCTGGATTTTTTATTCATATGAGCTGTAAGCCATAATCATGGAAAAAAGTTTTACTTTTCAAATTAAAATACAAAATATTTTTTTTTACTTTTTTATGATATTCAAATTTGTTGAGATGCACTGTTAATATTAAATGCCCAGGGACAGCATGATAGTCGCATGAGGCTGCACCTCTAAAAAATATTTTGAATCACATTACAGTTACAAAAACATTTGGCTTCCAAGCTTCTGCAGGGATCTTGTACTGTTGATATGTTACAGGATGTAATACTGAACAGTAGAGGTTTTTTTTTCAATAATTATAAATAGTATTTGACTGTAATTTGCTGTAACGATATAAGATATGCATGCATAATGATGGATGACATCTGTTTACATAAGATGATGTGATTTAAAAAACTTTTTTTTTTTAGTTTTTTTTTTGTAAATGTAAGTTATTTATCTTTGTTTTAAATCTTTGTTATCTGCTATTAATAGACAGAAAGAACAGTTTACTGTAGTGTAAAAGATGACTACCATTCAATTTGCAAAAAAAAACAACAACTTTATTTTGCAGCTTTTTCTTGCTTTTTCACAGTTGAGAGATTTTTTTTATTTTTATTTTTTGCAATAGTGTAAATCAGACATTTGGTATTTGGGACAGGAGAGTAGGTATTCATGGGATCACTGTCTGAATCTTGAGATGATACTTTGTTGAGACTTCAACAAATTTCACCTGGTCTCTAAAAAAGATAAGTAGACTATGTATTAGAGTGCAGCTTACAAACTATGTTACAGTTACATTTACAGTTAATCTCAAATTTATCCTGCCTAGGGTTGCAAGAAACACAAACTAGCCTAAACCCAACCATTTTTTTTTCTACTGTATTGTTCCTCACAGGGCGATACGGTGGTGTAGTGGTTAGCACTGTCGCCTTGTCCGGGTTCGATCCCCGGCCAGGCTCGATTCCCGTTTCTGTGTGCATGGAGTTTGCATGTTCTCCCCGTGCTTGGTGGGTTTCTTCTGGGTACTCCAGTTTCCTCCCACAGTCGAAAGACAAGTAGGTTAGGCTAATTGGCATTCCCAAATTGCCCGTAGTGTGTGAGTGTGTGTCTGTGCCCTGCGATGGATTGGCACCCTGTCCAGGGTGTACCCCGCCATGTGCCCTAAGTCTCCTGGGATAGGCTTCAGGCCCCCCGTGACCCTAAATACAGGATTAGGCGTTATAGATGATGAGTGAGTGAGTGTTCCTCACAGATGATAGTTGGGTTTTGGCAGCCCCTCTGGTAACACTGCATACTGTTTTTTTTTTGTTTTAAAAAGTAGGTAACTTCCAAAAGTCAATACTAAAGCTATAAGAAGAAGACCAGCATTATTTTTCAGATCTAGAGATACTATTTTGGCATGAAAAAGGTCTGGAAAACATAATTATCAGCTATTCCTGACTTTAAAAAATCCTCAAGACTCCCAAGATCTATGACGATTTCCTAATATGATTCTAATTCTAATATGATTAGAGTAGAGTAGTAGTTAGTAGAAATAGTAGCAAAAATATTACCAAATCAATTTGAAAATTTTTCTGACAAGTGGCTACTTTAGTAAAAGTGATATTTACCATGTCTCCAAATTGGTTCATGCCAAGGTTAAAGGTGTGTAGTCCCTGTTCATACTCTCGATTATGGCGCTCAATATACCTCAAGGTCTTCTCCCAGATACTCCTCCGAAAAGCCTCCTCAGCCTACCATTTGCATACACACAAAGTGATTAGCTTTGTACATAATTAGTACTTGGGCATTAGCTGACTATACTTGATACAATGAGTTTATAAAACACTGCACTACATAAAAATGGAAATAATTACTTTCAGATCAGTGGGTACCTGGAATCACATGCATGGGTAATATGACTTGCAAAACTTTAATGATATTTAAGAGTGAATAAATGGTTAGGCCTTCTTTTTCTGTCTGAAGATTAAATAGGGTCTATAAATTACAAATACACTATGATCATCAAAATAATTTACTATGCAAACAAAACCTTTCAAACTGAAAACATTTTGAAAAAACACATTACCGAGCTCTTGTATTCCTTGCTATACATATGTTTCCAATTTTCCCACGTTGCATCCAGAGAGGAATCCAGAGGACGGCTTACTGCAGAGGCCAGCAGCAGGAACAACACTAACCAAGACTTAAGCATACTGCCTGCTCGAAACAAGTAAACAGTCACAAGATCAGTGAGTCATAGTCAAGTAAGAGACTCCAGCTACTTACCAACATTAACATATCCATCTATTCCTGCAAAGTATAATTTAACACAGGCAACATTTCTCACATTTCAGCATTATTATGATATATTCATCGATATTTGCTCTCCAGAGAAAAACAACATTATCTTTATATGTACTTCGTGAAAGCTCAAAGCCTTGATTTAGAAAGGACTAAAGGGCTAAAACTGCTGAAGCACAGAACCTTTAAAACATTAAAATGGCAAAACTTATAAAAAAAAGAGTTACTAGTAATACCTTAAAGTGAGCTCAGGAGAAGTCTTAAAGTCGCTTCTGTAGCATGCAAGGTTTTGAACGTGGTCTGAAATTGTTCAACACACATCTTTATATACTAGCTTTTTGAGGAAGTGCCTCCTTTTACAAAAAAGTAGGGAAGATTTCAAGGCATCAAAATAATCAAGAATTCAACCCACTTTGAGATGTCAGCTGTTGAGTTACAAGCAGTCTACAGGATCAAATTCAAAAAACAATTGAGAAAAAAAATAATTATGAAAAGTCTGGAAAAGGTTATGAAGCCATTTCTAAAGGTTTGGGACTGCAGCAAACCACAGTGAGAGATATTATCTACAAATAGCAAAAACATAGAACAGTGGAGAACCTTCCCAGGAGTGGCCGGCCGACCAAAATTACCCCAAGAGCGCAGCGACAACACATCCAAGAGGTCACAAAAGACCCCACAACAACATTCAAAAAACTGCGGGCATCACTTGCCTCAGTTAGGGTGAGTGTTCATGACTCCATAAGAAAGAGACTGGGCAAAAATGCTTTGCATGTCAGAGTTCCAAGACAAAAACCCACTGTTGAGCAAAAAGAATATAAATGCTTGTTTTAGTTTTGCCAGAAAACATCTTGATGATCCCTAAAACTTTTGGGAAAATACTCTGTGGACTGACGGGACAAAAGTTGACCTTTTTGGAAGGTGTGTGTCCCATTATGTGTGGTGTACAAGTAACACCGCATTTTAGAAAAAGAACATCATACCATCAGTAACATATGGTGGTGGTAGAGTAATGGTCTGGGGCTGTTTTGCTGCTTCAGGACCTGCAAGACTTGCTGTGATAAATGGAACGATGAATTTTGCTGTGTACCAAAATATCCTGAAGGAGAATGTCCGTCCATTTGTTTGTGACCTCAAGCTTAAGCGAACTTGGGTTCTGCAGCAGGACAATGATCCAAAGCACACCAGCAAGTCCACCTCTGAATGGCTGAATAAAAACAAAGTGAAGACTTTGAAGTGGCCTAGTCAAAGTCCTGACCTGAATCCAATTGAGATGCTGTGGCATGACCATATAAAGGTGGTTCATGCTCGAAAACCCTCTAATGTGGATGAATTACAACAATTCTGCAAAGATGAGTGGACCAAAATTCATCCAATGCGCTCTAACAGACTCATTGCAAGTTATCGAAAATGCTTGATTGCAGTTGTCTCTGCTAGCGGGCCAACCAGTTATTAGATTTAGGGGAAAACACTTTTTTACACATTGCTATGTATTTTTGGATTTTGCTTCCCCTTAATAATAAGAGCCTTCATTTAAAAACTGCATGATATGTTTACTTGTGTTCTCTTTAGCACTATTCGGACGGGACTAGTTTTACTGTGGGACGTTTGAGTTTTTTCAGCCGACGTCTGTCATTTCATATATGGATTCGCACGGGGCTAACATCTCCATGATTATTACGGAGGTGGGCGTGTCTGTGCTTTACATGTGGGCGTTGCACAAGACCACGTGTTGAGGATGAGGATTTCTACTGGAGCGTAGAAAGCAGAAACTCGAATACTTGCGCGCTAGGGATTGTACGGTTGTTCATGCTGACAAAAAAACACAAGAAAACACGTTTCGGAAAAAAAACATTTTCGGCAAACACAGACATTCGCATTTGGACGAGATTAGATTTCTCAGAGGACTTCTGAGTTTGCTGAAAAACTGTAGGTAATTTGCTCTGGAATTTTCACAGAGGCCGTGTGAGAAAAAAACAGACATGGCAGATTCGGACGGGATTAAAATCACAAAGTACCTCTGTGAAACAAAAAATTCTCTAACGTCCCCCAGTAAAACTAGTCCCGTCCAAATAGTGCTTTTGACTAATATTTAAATTCATTTGATGAGCTGAAACATTAAAGTTTGACAAACAAGCAAAAAAATTAAGAAATCAGTACGGGGCAAACACTTTTACACACCACTGTGTATACATACAACTATCAGTCATAACATTTAAACCCCAAAACATTATGCCCAATATTGTGTGGGTTCCCCTTGTGCCACTGGGGCTGCTCTGCCCTACGGGGGCATGACTCCACAAGACATCCGGTGGTGTGCTGTGGCATCTGGCACAGAGACATTATCAGCGGATTCTTTGGGTGCTGTGAGTTGTGGAGTGGGGCTTATGTGGATTGGTTTATCCGGTACGTTCTATGGATGCTTGATCTGATTGAGATGTGGGGAATTTTGAGGCTGAATCTATAACCTTGAACTCGTGGCCTGATAAACCCCATATGTGTCAGGCTACAGTGTACTGGGTCTTCTGATTCCTTTCTACTCTGGCCAGAGTTGATGATTTCCGCAATTTGTGCTACATGAATTTCTGTGGGATTGAGCCAGGTTGGCTATCCTTTGGCCCCTGTAACCGGTTTAATGTTATATAATTGATAATCAGTGTTGTACAATTCACCTGGCATTGGCGTTCACTTGGCAGTGTTGTGACTGATCCTTAGATATACACACATATATTTCTTTTTAAATAAATGAAATAAGCTGTTATAAGCTTGCTTGCTTTCCCTCGTATAGTCAGCACCTTGAGATGACATTGCTGTGTCTTATTCAGCATGTATAGGTATACAGTATTTAGAAGAAAAAAAAGGAATATACTGTATATAATAAATCGTTCTGAGAATTAGAATAATATCTTTTTAACACAATTGATTTCTAATTATTTATAACAGACTCCTTACAGTTACACAGGCTTTCAGCAGCTCTGAGTGTAAGAGTCAAAAGTATACTATTAATATTCTTTTCCTTAATGTTACTAAACTTAAAGCTGTCTGTTATCAATTTAAAACATTATTATTATTATTATTATTATTTCATACAAAGTTAGTATTTCTTTGAAACTTTGTCTTGTAATGTAAATATAACAAAAAGATAAATTATTTTCATATGTTTCTCACACAAAATGCTACATCCCCCTGGTATGAAGCCTGTTGTGAAATCATGTGCGAAAACAAAGATAAAGTGGAACACTGGTTATATGGTTACTTACAATGTAGTTTGTAAACATTGCAAAACCTAAAAATGTGACAGGATTGAAACTTCTGTGTATATGGAAGGAATTGAAACTTTAAAAATTTATAAATACATATTGGCTCACCAAATCTGCTGAAACAAGCACAAAATGCACAGAACAGGATGTTTACACACAAAAAACACAATTTGCATCTTACTCTTTTTTTTTCATGTCATGTGGTGTTTACACAAGATAAACTCATTGCATAGCAAAATGGTAAATGGTTTTGTGGGGGATCCAAAGTTATCAATAATATCCAAGATCAGAGATGCTTCAATCAGATCAATGTTCAGAGATGATTTCACTTCTTAGTCACAACATTTGAAGTGCAGATGTCACCCTGCTGAGGATTTAGCTGTAACATAAAGCAATACAGACAATACAATGCTATACAATACAATGTCCCTTAGGACCAAGAGACGTTTACATCCTCTATACATTGACAGTTTTCAAATGAGTGTGTGTCTAATACGTCAGGACTAGGGTTTGAAGGGATTGATTTTAACTTCATTTTATCTTCATTTACAAGAAATCTCACCATTCAAGTCCCGGTTTGACTTGCCGATCCCTACACTGCTCCAATGTTTTATCAGCCCTTAATTCAGCCTGACTTATGCACAGCTTACTGTTACATTCAGTGATGAATGTCTGTGATATGCTCACAGTATGGCATGAAAGTTGATGATGATGGTGCCTACTGTTAGAGCTGTTGCCTACCTCAAAAATCACCAATTAACAGCACTAGAGCTGTCATGAACTCTTTACAGAGAACAAGTAGCAGACACATCTCAACATTACTTGTTTAAAGAAGATTATTGTATATTTTGAATGCATTTTTATCCTGCTCCCCCTGCAGTAGACTTTGGATGATGTTCACTAGCCCTCTCACTCCCCATCTCATACTCCTGAGTGAGAGATCAGTCCTGTGCCTCATCGTCTGTACCACCTTATCCTGTGGTGGTACAGGGGGCGCCTAAAGAGAATTAGGGCCACAGACTCGCACCCTGGACACACTATGGGTAATTTGGGAACACCAAATCTGCATGTCTTTGGACTGTGGGAAGAAACCAGAGCACCTGGAAGAAAACCCACCAAGCTCAAGGAAAACATGCAACATGCCACAGATGCCGAGGTGGAAATTGAATATGGAACCTGGAGGTGCAAAGTGACACTGCTAACCACTAAGTCACTGTGCCGCCTGCTCACAAACTAAAATCAGGGAAATAACGGGGTTAATTAACCAATACTGTAACATGAATAATGAAACATTCAAACATGTGATAGATTTTTTTTTATTTATTCTGAACTTTGCGTTTATTTAGCTCTGTGACACCTGGCTATCATTTCAAATCTGAAATGGTGGGAGTCTTGTCTTGCACAGTTAAACATGTGCTACACTTTCAGATTAAACTTTACTAGGTTTATGTGCAATTACAAAACATATCCTTCCTACACAGCTCATGTATTACATAATGTGTATATGTTTACATTTTTACTCAAAAGGAGAGAGTTAATTATACAGTATGTTTTACTATAACAAACGGTTTGGTGTTTTACTGCACTAACCAACAAACTTGTTTTACTATTTTAATCTTGGTTTTGAGTTTTCAGGTCAAACAAAGGTGCTTTAGAAAGTATTCATACCACTTTATTTTTTGCCTAATTTGTAAATATATTTTGAAATGGACACAAATGCATTGTTGCCCACCAATCTGCAACAACAAATCAGATGAGAAAGTTCAAATATAGTAGTAGACATTTTTTACAAATTTTGTAAAAATTTAGAACAACAAAACAGAAATCTTACATATTATCATGTTGAGAGTTTTTGAAGTATTACATTAAAGCACTGGGGTTATACAGTACTGACTACTAGCCTCTTACCCGTTCGTTATTAAAGACTAAAATTTAAGTGTTGGGTTAAATACCAAGAATTAAGTATTTGACATGTGGCAGTTATTTCAATAAAAAAAAACATTTTTAAAAAACTGAATTATTGCTCATCACAAATTGAATAAAAGACAGTTAGTCCTTAGCTCCTAGTTTTTTCCCCAATATTGCAAATCTTGCTTATGGCTTCAATTCTTTTTTGACTCCACTAACAGTATTAGCAATTTTCCATGGAGTTCGTATATTCTCATTTAGCAGCATCATAATAACTCCAACTGGTGATTGTCCTCTTGTTTTTGTCTTTGTGTTGAGCTCCAAAGTTAATATCCATTCCTCTGTTCCAGTTTGAAATCAGTCCAATTGCTGATAAGCAATAAATGATGCAAAAATATTGAATTTGAGATTCAAAGCATGTAGTCTTGTTAGGATTTTTTTGTATTGGATAGAGTTCTGTCATGCACACTCGTAACACGACCGGCACTAGGACCCGGAAGTAGTATGGTCGGGTTTCCAGGAAGCATAAAAGGACACAAAATGGCGCTTCACATTGCTCAGTCATTGAATTCGCCCATGCCTTTGCTGACGCTACGCCGACTATTCTGTGAGTACTCATTGATTGATTGATTGATTGATTGATTGATTGATTGATTGATTGATTGATTGATTGATTGATTGATTGATTGATTGATTGAGTGAGTGATGCTAGAATGCGGGTTTATTTGTGTAGATCCTTGCTCTTTGAGTAAGAGAGTTCTTAGACTAATCGCGTGGTTATCCTGCCTATTCGTGCTGCTTCCGCGTTTGGGTTTACCATCCACGCTACACGGGCTAACTGCTAAGGCTTTTCAGTTTATCCTTTGGTTGCTCGTGACAAGTTCTAACATTTTTTAAATAATGACAATAGACTTTATATAGCAACACTTTTTTTGTGTAATTTGGCATTTCCTTTCTCTGTTTTACTAATACTATTCTGTATTCCAACAGAGATATTGTATATAAACAGTATAGTAATGTATCCATAGTATAGTGTATATATAATGAAATCTGTATGGATTGTTATAGGTCATTGATAGACAAAAAGTTGTATTTCTTTTTAAATTTATTTAAAAACAACTAATTTTAAAAGATGAATAACATTCAATTTGCAGAAATACAAGTTTATTTTGCAGCAGTGTCTTGCTTACAGTTGAGATATGAGGTTTAGGTTATAGAATATAGGTCATAATGGTGAACATGTGTAATTCTACCAAAATTACAGAAAGGAATATGCAGGAACAATCTGTAAGTTCTTACGGAAATGTACTGTAGAATAACATTTGGTATTTTACCGTTATTTAACTGTTACTGTTTGGCAACTTTGCTGCAAGATTTTTATTGTATTTTTATGAATTCTGTTTTTTTTTGCAGTGTGATTTCTGACAGGGGTAACATAACTAGGTTTGCAGTAATCAATGGTTTATTCAGTGGGTTAGGATAGAAGGTATTCATGGGATCACTTTCCACAGGAACTTCGAGACATACAACCACAAACTTCGTCTGGTCTCTAAAAAAGAGAATTACAGTGTTTAAGAGAGAATATTACAAAATATGCTACAGTTAAACTTACACTTACAAGCTTAAACGCATCTAAAAGTAACCTCAACCATTCTCTATCCCGCTTATCCTATACAGGGTTGCAGGAAGAGTGGAGCCTCTCCCAGCGGACTTGGGGCAATGGGCAGCATACATCCTGGAAGGGGTCCTAGACCATCACAGTACACACTCACACACGCACACATTTTGGAAACACCAATTAGCCAAATGTCTTTGCACTGTGGGAGGAAACCAGAATACTCAGAGTAAACCCCCCAAGCACAGGGAGAACATGCAAACTCCACACACACACGCACGCACACGGAAACTGAACTCGCGACCCTGGAGGTGCAAGTCCACCGTACTGAAAACAGTAACCTCATTAATGTTTTTAAAAATTATTTTATTAAAAAAAAATTTTTGTCATGTCCAATTCGTCCCTGTCACTAGGGTTCTCCAGATTAATGCTTCTACTACCACTCGGTCAGGAGGGCTGAAGACTATCACTTGTTTCCTCCGAACCACATGACGCCTGCCGAGTGCATCTTTTCGAACTGCTTGCTTTTGTTGGGGGTGGCGTAACACACTTGGAGGACAGTGTTATCCACTCCTTCCGCTTATGTAAGCTTACAAACGCCCCTGAATGGCTGTAGAGCCATAATTAATGTGAGGGGACTAAGCACCTCTCACCCGTCCCCTCTGAGAGAGCTCGGCCAATCAGCTCTCTCTAGGCCTCCTGAGAGAGGAACCTCATTAGTGTAAATTTTATTTTATCTATTGTTTACAGTACTATCAATGTACTTTGTATTTAAAATGGAGAACACAAGGCACCACAATGGTAAACGTGGCCCAACTGTTCGAGAAATGTTGCTGCCATCAGTTTCAAAATGATCTTATTTTTTCTTTAAACGGTACATCTTATCAGTTTAAGCATTTGATATGTTTTCAGTGTTCTATTGTGAATAACATATAGGTTTATGAAATTTGCAAATCATTGCATTTTGTTTATATGCAGGAAGAGTCATTTAGAATATAATGAAAGACTAAAAAAAGTACTAAGTAGTTAGAGATTTGGAAAAAATAAAAATGAGCAAAACTTTGGCTAAACCAGGTTTACATTTTTATGAGAATGGACTCCTTTAGTAAAAGTAATTTTTACCTTGTCTGCAAATTGGTTCAAGCCTACGTTAAAGGTGTGTAGGCCCTGTTCATACTCTTGATTATGGCGCTCAATAAACCTCAAGGTCTTCTCCCAGATACCCCTTCGAAAAGCCTCCTCAGCCTACCATATGCATACACACAAAGTGATTAGCTTTGTACATGATTAGCATTTGTGCATTATTTGACTATATTTGATACAATGCCAAAATTCCAAAAGACTAAATTCCAAAGTTTATAAAACACTGCACTGTATAAAAATGGAAATAATGCAATGCAAATTTACTGATATTTAAAACTGAATAAATTAATGTTTTTAAAAAGATAGCTCTACTGGATGAAGATTAATTGATCAGAATAATTTGCTATGCAAAGAAAACCTTTCAAAATGAAAACAAATTGCTAAAGAGACAATTATTCCTATGCAGGAAAATATTCTGTCCTATAAGCATTTGTATATTTTCTAACTGTACACTCTAAAAACTGCTGGGTTAAAAAACAACCCAACCATAACCCAGCTGCTGGGTCACTATTGGACAGAACACGCGCTGGGTTGTACCATTTAACCCAGATTCCTGGGTTATTCATCTGACCCGACCAGTGGGTTAAATTGACACTCTTGCTGGGTTGACACATTCCATTTGATTTTTTTATTTTCAAAAAAGACACAAAATGTACACAACTTCACATAATGTAAATAGATAGTCACAGAATAAGAAAATGTGAACTTAATTTTTACCAAAATGTCAGACAAAACCATATAATCCTAAGCTGACCATTTGTTAAATATTAAATAAATGTACTGTATCATAAACACAAACAAGAGACCCCTGTAAGTCTGATCTGAATTGCATTTTTTTTTTTTTTTTTTTACATACAATGTTTAAAAACTTTTTATATAGAAGTTTTCAATACAAATCTTATAATGGCCACATTACTCAAATATTTCCCATCTTAATATTTTAACTATCCGTTATTTAACTATTACTATTTAATTTCCTTCAGAAATGACATTAAAAACAAAAATGATAACTTTTTAAAAATATTATTGATCAAATGTTGGCTGAAAAAACTGTTGTCCTCAAAAATGTAATGACACGAGATGAGTACTCGTGTCCATCAATCTGATCTACAGTATGCTGGAGAAACTCCCAGGTGAGAAGACACTTCTTAACATCAATGACAAAAAAAAAACAGCTTTCACCAAAGAGTCTGTATCAATAGCATTGCCTCCAACAACAATGGAAAAGGTCTGTCAGGTCCCTCTTGTCTCATCCCCAAGGAACACAACATGGAGTGCTCCAGTCATCTCCATATTTTGCAGATATCATCCTCATCATGTTGATCCACCTATGGATTATACAGCATCACTTAGTGTTGCAATATATCTAACATTTACGTTGAGCAATTTTTAAGGACGTACAGCTACATATGCATTTAATGCAAAACATTTTTTTCTCTTGTCAATACACAAAAATACATAATGTAAACATGAATTTAGTGTATATTTTTGAATAATTTACCTCACTATTTAACATGTGAGGGATAACAGGATACGGCGCTCCATCTGGATTTAATACAAACCATTCACCCCTTTTCAAATTCTCAACAAACACTAGATGAATATGATATTTAATGGTGAATTTACAACTTATAATAAATATTTTATAAAGATAAAAAGCTTGTTTTAAGGCTACAACTTATCCATGACGCTTTCTCATTTTTTGAATAACAAAACAGAATGGAAAAATAATATTAATTCCACATAATATTAATATTTAAAAAAATATTTTAAACAATAAAATTTGCTTGCTCCTACCACAAGTTACTAAAAAAAAAGTAAAAAATTACATTAACTTACCATAAAATACTGAATGCTCTGAGCATGATCCAGTCAGAAGTGAAGAATCCAGAAAGTTCTCCAAAGAATAAACGGGTCAAAATAACACAAGTTTTTTTTTTTTTTTAACAGACAGAAACCAAGTCTGTTGTCAAGAAGTTGGTTTTATATTGGACACATTCAAGATTATCCCTTCAATATCTTGAGAAATAAACACACAAAAATGACAAATCGCATATTTTCTTACTCTGGAGTGGACAGAGAAGCTACTACAAATAAATATACTTTTAGATCTTCTCCTGTTACAGCCTGCTGGAGCTAAATCTTTCAGAAACGCTGCTTACCGGCGCTTTATAGAGAGGGAGTCACTAAGGGACCGTCTAAAAAGTGCATGACCAAGACCCAACCGTTTGTTTACAGAAGAATAGACAACATTACAGAGAAATACCTCACAGGACATCAAACATATTACACTGCTACAGTATGGATTATTTGTTTATTTGTTTGTTTAATTGATTTAATAATTATTTTAATGTACATTTAAAAATAAATGATGACAGACGATTCTTGTGCTAATAAAACAGATAACTTGTTAAATTAGAGTCAGGGTCTTTTTTAATTATTTAAAAAATTATAATTGTAAAGGTATGTATGAAAATGAATGCACTTTGGTACAGACTGAGTTGCAAAAAATGACAAATCAACAAAATTCAATAACTTTTTTGCTATAGTCCAACTGGACTATCACCCACTCTATTGTTCCTAATATGTACAACCATTCTTTTTTCAATATTCAGTTTAATATTTTTTTAATTAATTTATTACAAAATAAATATTATATATTTAATAATTATAAATATTAAAATAAACAAATTATGAATTTTCAATAGCTTTTTTATGTGGATTACCGATTTAAAACCAACTGTTATATAATCCACTCTATCACTGCTAATAACTACAACCATTCCCTCTGCAATATTCAGTTTAATAATTTATTTATAAATTTAAAAAATAATAATAATTAATTTTCAATAGCTTTTTCATTATGTGGATTACAAATTTAAAACCCATTGTACTATAATTCACTCTCATTGCTAATAACTACAACCATTCCCTTTGCAATTTTCAGTTTAATTATTTTTTTATTATTTTTTTAATAAAAAGAATTAAAGTAAAGTAAAGCCTTTATTTTGTCACATATATACATTACAGCACAGTGAAATTCCTTCTTCGCATATCCCAGCGTAACTGGGGTCAGAGCGTAGGGTCAGCCATGGTACAGCGCCCCTGGAGCCGTTAGGGTTAAGGGCCTTGCTCAAGGGCTCAACAATGGCAACCTGGCCGAGCTGGGAATTATGAATTTTCAATAGGTTTTTTGTTATGTGGATTACACATTTAAAACCTATCCAATTGCTAATAACTACAACCATGCTTTTTTCAATATTCAGTTTAATATTTTTTAAATACATTTTTTATAAAAAATATATAAATCTTCAATAGCTTTTTTTTATGAGAGTCATAATTATGAGATAATAAGTCATAATTATGAGATATTAAGTAATAATTAGGAGATAATTCCTGTGATTTTTTTTTCTTGTGAATGCAATGCGATTCCGCAAACCCAAGGTAAATTAAGCTTAAACTATGTAACAAAAGGAAAACACAAAACATATCCATGAGCATGAAATTATGACTATACAAGATATATTATGTTATAATAATTTAAATAAATATTATTTTTAATTAATGCAATAAAATATTAATATACTTTACAACTTTATTATTATTATTATTATTATGCAAAATACATTCATATTTAAGATAAATATATTTATTTATTTTTTTTTAAACAAAAAAAATCAAACTGAATAAGAAAAAGGAATGGTTGTAGTTATTAGCAACAATAGAGTGGATTATAGTACAATAGGTTTTAAATGCGTAATCAACATAACGAAAAAGCTATTTTTTAAGATTTATATATTTTTTATAAAAAATGTATTTAAAAAATATTAAACTGAATATTGAGAAAAGAATGGTTGTAGTTATTAGCAACAATAGAGTGGATTGTACTACAATAGGTTTTACATGTGTAATCTCTGTCAGTTCTCACAGGCTAAGATGCTTTTATTCACACAGCAGAGGCAGATCTCCCAGAAACCTCATCTACCCTCCAGTACTGTCTCATTGTCCTGCACTGGTGGTAGGTGGGCTCTGGAACTGCCAATCTGCTGTAAAGAAAGCAGATTTTATCTCAGCCCTAGCTACCCATTACTCTTTTGACTTTCTGGCACTAACAGAGACCTGGATATCTCCTCAGAACTCAGCTACACCGGCTGCCCTATCCTCTGCCTATGTATTCTCTCACTCTCCGCGAGAAACTGGCAGAGGTGGTGGTACGGGTCTGCTGTTGTCTAAGAGATGGTCCTTCTCGCCTATTGACCTGTCTTATCACAGTTTTTCATCATTTGAATTTCATGCAGTTAAGGTAACCTCTCCAATTACCCTCCACATCTTAGTTATCTACCGTCCACCTGGCTCTCTAGGAAACTTTCTGGATGAAATGGACATGCTTCTTAGTCTTTTTCCTTCAGTTAACACTCCTCTCACTGTTCTAGGAGACTTCAACCTCCCTTCTGACAAACTCCAATCCTCTTTCCTTCTCCCTCTCCTTAACTCTTTCTCTTTAACTCTAAACAGTTGCCCTCCCACACACAAGGGAGGGAATTCTCTTTACCTTGTTTTTTGCCGCCCTTCCCCAGTCACAGATCTCACTACTATTCCCCTTCATAAATCCGATCATTACCTGGTATCCTTCACCATAACCCTTCCTATTCTGTGTAAAACTAACCACCAAAATTTCTCTTACCCGCCGAAACCTTCACTCTGTCTCCCCTTCCTCTGTGTCTTCATGCACCCTATCATCCCTTCCAGACCCAGACTCCTTCTCCTCTCTACCACTAGAGACTGCGACTGAAACTTTCCTCTCTTCTCTGTCCTCATCCATAGAGCTCCTTTGCCCGCTGTCATCTAAACCACGGAAGACATCTTGTCCTGCTCCTTGGCTATCTGATGTACTGTGCAACAACAGAAGAGAATGCAGAGAGAAGAAATCGCAGCTTGATGCCGATCTTGTCTCTTACCAGACTATTCTCTCCAAATTCTCACGTGATGTGACTTCTGCCAAAACTGCCTTCTACAGAGAAAAGCTGGAAGCCTCTGCACATGATCATTGACACACGGCGCATGTGGCAGGGTATACAAGCCATCACTAACTACAGGACGACATCACCTACTTGTGACAGTGACGGCTCCCTTCCAGATGCGCTGAACAACTTCTACGCACGGTTCGACATGCAGAACGACGTGACGGCGAGGAAGACCACCCCTCCGCCGAACGACCAGGTGCTGTGTCTCACCACGGCTGATGTGAGGAAAACTCTACACAGAGTCAACCCACGTAAAGCTGCTGGACCAGACAACATCACAGGCAGAGTGCTCAGAGAATGTGCAGAACAGCTGGCAGGTGTTCTCACCGACATATTCAACATCTCTCTGAGCAGCGCCGTCGTTCCCACGTGCTTCAAGTCCACCACCATCGTCCCCGTGCCGAAGAAGTCTTCTGTGTCCTGTCTCAATGACTACCGCCCTGTTGCACTCACACCCATCATCATGAAGTGCTCGTCATGAGACACATCAAGACCCTGCTGCCCCCCTCACTAGACCCCCTGCAGTTCGCGTATCGTCCAAACCATTCAACGGACGACGCCTTCTCCACCTCACTCCACCTGGCACTGTCACATTTTGACAAGAAAGACACTTACTTCAGAATGCTGTACATAGACTTCAGTTCAGCATTCAACACAATCATCCCCCAACACCTGATCGGGAAGCTGAGCTTGTTGGGCCTGAACACCTCCCTCTGTAACTGGATCCTGGACTTTCTCACTGAAAGACCTCAAGCAGTGCGGATCGGGAGCTACACCTCCAGCACCACCACACTGAGTACTGGGGCCCCCCAGGGCTGCGTGCTCAGTCCCCTGCTGTTCACACTGCTGACTCATGATTGTGTAGCGACACACAGCTCCAATCATATCAAGTTCGCTGATGGCACGAACGTGGTGGGTCTCATCAGCAAGAACGACGAGTCAGCGTACAGAGAGGAAGTGCAGAGGCTAACGGACTGGTGTAAAGACAACAACCTGGCTCAACCGGTCATCTCTTTTGTCGAAAAGACAAAAGAGATGGTTGTTGACTTCAGGAGGACACGGAGCGATCACTCTCTGCTCAGCATCGACGGCTCTTCTGTGGAGATCGTCAAGAGTACAAAATTCCTGGGCGTCCACCTGGAGGAGAACCTCTCCTGGTCCCTCAACACCAGCTCTCTGCATAAGAAAGCCCAACAACGTCTTTTCTTCCTGAGAAGGCTGAGAAAGACACAGCTTCCACCACCGATCCTCACCACCTTCTATAGAGGAACTATTGAGAGGATCCTGAGCAGCTGCATCACTGTCTGGTTTGGGAATTGTACCATATCAGACCGCAAGACCCTACAGCGGATAGTGAGGATAGCTGAGAAGATCATCGGGGTCTCTCTCCCTTCTATCGAAGACATTTACATCACACGCTGCATCCGCAAAGCCACCAGCATTGTGGCTGACCGGACACACCCCTCACACTCACTCTTCACCCTCCTGCCATCTGGAAAAAGGTATTGAAGCATTCGGGCACTCACATCCAGACTGAGAAACAGTTTTTAAATGCAAGCCATCCGTCTCCTCAACACAAAGAGACTGGATGGATAAACACACACACACACACACACACACACACACACAAATCACTCAGACGAACTAAATAACATCTAGACTGAACTGATAAACACACATGCACAATCACACTGATATACATCCATCTCAATCTGCTCATACCTACCTACCTGTGCTGCTCCTCGCAATTTTTTGCACAATATTTATTTGACTGCTATTTGCACACGATACTCTTGTCAAAATGTAAACTGTTTACTGCTGCTCTTCCCACTCCCTCAACTCATACTTCATTAAAAAAAAGTACTGTTATGTGTTACATTGTTGTGTCTGTCATGTACCTCTTTGTTTGCACATTTGCACGTGCACTTTGTCTATTGTGTATTTTTGTATAGAAATTTGATAGTTCTTTTAGATTGTTGTTAATTTGTGTTGTTGCATGTATGTAGCACCTTGGTCCTGGAGGAACGTTGTTTCGTTTCACTGTGTACTAACTGTATATGGTTGGAATGACAATAAAAGCCTACTTGACTTGACTTGACCTGTCCTCTGCAACTGATCCAGAATGCAGCAGCACGTGTCGTTTTCAACCTTCCCAAGTTCTCCCACACCACCCCACTCCTCCGCTCCCTGCACTGGCTTTCTGTAGCTGCCCGCATCAAATTCAAAACACTGATTCTTGCCTACAAAGCTAAAAATGGCCCAGCACCCACTTACCTCTCTGCGATAATCACACCACGCACTGCGCCGCGTTCCCTCCGATCCTCCAGCACTGCTCGCCTCATCCCACCATCTCTCGGGGATCGAGGGCAACATTCATCAAGACTCTTTTCTGTTCTGGCACCTAGGTGGTGGAACGAACTTCCTCCTTCTGTCCGTACAGCAGAGACTTTGACGATCTTTAAACGATGACTCAAAACGTATCTATTTCTCCAGTACTTACAGGACTAACCCCCCCCCCCCCCCCCCCCCAAAAAAAAAAACCTCTTCACAGTTGTGTTGGACTAGTTATTGACCTAGTTAACCCAGTGTAACTATCTATCTAGTGCACTTTTTTTAAGTCTCTCTGGATAAGAGCGTCTGCCAAATGCCTAAATGTAAATGTAATCCATATAACGAAAAAGCTATTGAAGATTTATATATTTTTTTATAAAAAATTAATTAAAAAAACTATTAAACTGAATATTGAAAAGAAAAATGGTTCTAGTTATTAGCAACAATAGAGTGGATTATAGTACAGTTGGTTTTACATGTGCAATTGACATAACGAAAAAGCTATTGAAGATTTATTTATTTTTATCAAAAATTTATATTAAAAAAAACTATTAAACTGAATATTGAAAAAAAATGGTTGTAGTTATTAACAACAATAGAGTAGATTATAGTGCAGTTGGTTTTAAATGTGTAATCCACATAACAAAAAAGCTATTGAAAATTCATAATTCTTTTTATAAAAAATGTATTTAAAAAAAATATTAAACTGAAAATTGCAAAGGGAATGGTTGTAGTTATTAATAATGATGGAGTGGATTATAGTACAATTGGTTTTAAATGTGTAATCCACATACCGAAAAAGCTATTGAAAATTCATATTTTTTAAATAAAAAATTTATTAAAAAACTATTAAACTGATTATTGAAAAAAGTGGTTGTAGTTATTAGCAATGATAGCGTGGATTATAGTACAGTTGGTTTTAAATGTGTAATCCACATAACAAAAAAGCTATTGAAAATTTATAATTGTTTTTATAAAAAAATTATTAAACTGAATATTGCAAAGGGAATGGTTGTAGTTATTAGCAATGATAGAGTGGATTATAGTCGAGTTGATTTTAAATGTGTAATCCACATAACAAAAAAACTATTGAAAATTCATAATTTTTCAAATAAAAAATTAATTAAAAAATATTAAACTGAATATTGAAAAAAGGAATGGTTGTAGTTATTAGCAACCACAGCATGGATTATAGTCCAGTTGGTTTTACATGTGAAATTTCAATAGCAAAAAAGTTATTGAATTTTGTTGATTTGTCATTTTTTGCAACTCAGTCTGTACCAAAGTCCATTCATTTTCATACATACCTTTACACTCACTCACTCATCATCTATACCGCTTAATCCTGTCTTCAGGGTCACGGGGAGCCTGGAGCCTATCCCAGGAGACTTAGGGCACATGGCGGGGTACACCCTGGACAGGGTGCCAGTCCATCGCAGGGCACAGACACACACACATACACTCACTCATTCACACACTACGGGCAATTTGGGAACGCCAATTAGCCTAACCTACATGTCTTTGGACTGTGGGAGGAAACCCACCAAGCACGGGGAGAACATGCAAACTCCATGCACACAGAGACGGGAATCGAGCCTGGCCAGGGATCGAACCCGGACCCTGGACGTGCAAGGCGACAGTGCTAACCGCTACACCACCGTGCCACCCATACCTTTACAATTATTATTATTATTTGAATAATTAAAAAAGACCCTGACTCTCATTTAACAAATTATCTGTTTTATTAGCACAAGAATTGTTTATCATTTATTTTTAAATGTACATTAATATCATTATTAATCAATTAAACAAACAAATAAACAAATAATCCATACTGTAGCCTAACAGTGTAATATGTTGGATGTCATGTGAGGTCTTTCTCTGTAATCTTGTCTATTCTTCTGTAAACAAACGGTTGGGTCTTGGTCATGCACTTTTTAGACGGTCCTTTAGTGACTCCCTCTCTATAAAGCGCCGGTAAGCAGCGTTTCTGAAAGATTTAGCTCCAGCAGGCTGTAACAGGAGAAGATCTAAAAATATATTTATTTGTAGTAGCTTCTCTGTCCACTCCAAAAAATGCGATTTGTCATTTTTGGGGTGTTTATTTCTCAAGATATTGAAGGAATAATCTTGAATGTGTGGCGAATGTCCAATAATAATGTCTGCGGTAATAACCGATTGATGTTTTGAGCTGTACACACATACATTCTCGCTTAAACAACTCTTAAAACTACTCTTTGTGACACAATAACAGTAATATTTCAAACATTTTGCAGGCTGCCGTTTGGAGAAATAAAGAATAAACCAGTTGTTGGGTCAAAATAACCCAACCAGGTGTTCATTTGTAAATGACCCACTACATCTCATTTGACCCAGCATTACCCAACCCAACAATGTGTTTAAAATCCCTGAAATAACCCAGAATTTTGACCCAGCATGAACAACCCAACAATGTGTTTACAGAAACAACCCAGCATTTGTTAGAGTGTAGATGATAGAGTACGTTACCGGGGTCTTGTATTCCTTCTTGTAAGTAGCTTTCCATTCTTCCCATGATGCATCCAGAGAGGAATCCAGAGGTCTGCTTTCTTCAGAGGCCATCATCAGAAACAACACTAAGACACACAAGGTAGACTTGTCACTGACAAGATCACTGAGTGATCAGTGACTGTAGCTAGAGTCTATCACTTGACCATGAGTCATAATCAAGTGAGAGACTCGGGCCACATAACAGCATTAATGTGTCTACCTATTCCTGCGAAATAATTTACCCCAGGCAACAACATTTCTCACATTTCATCATTATTATACTATATTCATCGTTATTCGATCTTTAGAGGTGAAAAAAAACATTCTTTTCATATTTACTGACTTTTCATATTTATTCATATTTATTTTCATATTTACTGAAGTGAAAGTGAAGCCTTGATTGAGAAAATGACTAAAACTGCTCAAGCGCAGAACCTTTAAAGCATTAAAATGGCAAAGCAAAATAAGTAAATAAGTTCTGTTAACAGTAACTAGTCATACCTTACAGTGAGCTCGGTAGTAAACTCCTCTCTGCTTTCGTTTCGACTGTCGCTTCTTCTCTGTTTTTTCACTGAGTATTTTATAGTGCGTGAATCAGCGCCCCCTTAATGTTATTGTGGTGAAAGTGTGGTGAAACACGGTATTGCACCTTTTCCGTTATGTCCAACGGAAACCAGGGCGAGGTGGCTTCCCTTTCTAAAAAAAATAATAATAATCGAAGGAGTATAGTTTATCAGACAAGGCTAAATCAATGTCGATAACGTCGTCAAACAGTGATTGGTCAGACACATGGCAAGGGAAGCTAGGATTAGTAATTTTAAATTGGTTAAAAAACAAAAAAAAACATATTAAACAATCAGACGAGGTTTCTGGCATACCGCCAACAAATTTCGTTAGAAACACACCTTTTCCCTGGTGGTGGGTGTGCCTATACGCGTCACTCAACAGAGGATAGTTTATCAGGTATACACAGAGCACGCGGAAAACATACTCAATCATGTGAATTCTCAGTCATGTGAAACCTACACACCACCACAATTATATGATTTTTATGTTTGTTTTGAGACAAAACCTCATCTTTTTTCGATCTACTTTTTTCTCATCTGTGATTCACTGTTGGATTACCGAACAGTGTGTATTTGGCTGACAGGAGTGTATTTGGCTAATGGCGAAATAAGTAAAACACTTTGTGTAAACAATGCGGAAGATTATACAAAATTGTATATTTTCAATTGCAGCCAAGGCTTTTATTGCCAAAACACTAAGTTTATTCAAAGAATCAATATTTGCAGTATTGACCCTTCTTTTTCAAGACTTCTGCCCAGGCATACTGTCAATCAACTTTTGGGCCACATCCTGACTTTTAGCACACCATTCTTGCATATTCAATGCTTGGAGTTTGTCAGAATTTGTGTGTGTGTGTGTGTTTTTTTTTTTTTTTTTTAATCCATCTGCCTCTTGATGATTGACCGCAAATTCTCAATGGGATTAGGGTCTGGGGAGTTTCCTGACCATGGACACAAAATTTAGATTTTATTTGAATTTATTAAATTTAGAAATATTTGTATAATTCATTCTGGAACCCTGCATGTATCAAAGCACTTGTATATCTAAGCGAATTTCTCCATAGGAAATTATGGAAACTCTGATGATTTGTTCCATAAACAAAAAACTATTCATATAAAAATAATGTATACAAACTATAAAGTTAAAATAAGACAAATTAACCTGCACTTTACCTTTGATAAGAATCGTGGCTGAAGTGATAGAGGAGGAGGGGGGAGGGCGCTACTGTGTAGGACACTATCACTGTCACATACACACACGCACACACACATACTAACAGAATTGTTGCTCTGTCGGAAAACATCTTTAACAAGGAACCTCTCTAATGACAATTACACTACTTTTAAGGAATTTGCGGAAATGGAACGATGCATTGTCTTTAAACCGATTCAGCTCCCACAGTGTTACAGCCTTTTTGACCTTTTTATTCACAGAGGCTATTGTTGCAGTACAGTTACTAAAGAACCGTCATTACACTTGGACAAAAAAAATGCTTAGCGAACACACACATGGTCACAATGTTATCGTAATTAGTACACGCCCACAGATGTTGACTATACAAGTGCTGCATGCGCACTGAGACTGAGCATGGGAGGTGCTTACCCACAATCCCACAGAGCGAGGGAGAGAAGAACCATTGGCTCAGTTGTGATCACGTAATGCTCAGCAGACAAAGCACATGCATATTACTAAAATATCAAAACCTTGCTTGTTTAACAAGTTTAAATTTTGCATGCTTGCAAAACACTTGCAGACCAAGTTTCTCGCATTTCAAGGTTTCACTGTAATTAAGGTGTGGTAGTGGCCTTTGAGATTACCTTAAACAGGCTGTTCATGCTTGAAAATCCACTAATGTGGCTTAATTAAAACAATTCTGCAAAGAAGAGTAGCCCAAAATTCTCAAAGACTCAAAGGTCCCAAATTCCAGGCATGCAGCAGCTCTATGACACCTGGCCAACTTACTAAGGTTGTAATATTTAAATTATGTGCTTTGGTCTAGTTGACCTTCATGACCTGATAAGTCACCTGTTGAAGGTCAAACCATTCAGGTGTGCAAAGATTTAGTCTGATGCTTTTACTGTAAAAACTATAAAACTTAAAAAAGTAAAAGCTATCAGGAATGTGATCATGTGACACTGACGCTCAGAATCAATGTGAAGATTTAGTTTTAATCTTGGTTTTAATGTCTAACACAGGTGCTTCAGTACTCAAGTATTCATACTCCTTTATTTTTTTGCTTATTTTGGAAATTTAGTTTGAAATGCATTGTTGCCCCAATCTACAGCAATAAATCAGATAAGAAAGTTAAAATAGAGTAATAGAAATTTTTAGAAATGTAGTAAATAATAAAAACAGAAATCCTACATCTTATCATATTGAGAGTTTTTGAAGGATTACATTAACGCACTGGGGTTATACGGAACACATGTGTTATTTTACCACTTACACATTTGTTATTAAAGCTAGTGTTGCAAGTGTTAGGTTAAGTTAACCCTAGGTTAATTATCTTAGTTTCTGCCCAATATTGCAAATCTTGTTCATACAACACAATTCTTTTGTGACTCTTCGATCAGTATTAGCAATATATTATGTACTGTAAGTATATTCTCATTTAGCAGCATCATAATAACTATATATATATAAAATTTGAGATTCAAAGTATGCATTCTTGTTAGGCTTTTCTTTTGTATTGTAATCTGCTGTCAATATATACACACTAAAAAATGCTGGGTTGTTTTTACTACCCAAACGCTGGGTTGCCTCTGTTGGGTAATATTTCTGGGTTATTTACAGGGAGTTGGGTACTTTTTGTTTAACTCAGCTTGCTGGGTTGGAGTTGGGTTAGCAAGTAACAGGTAATATCACAGAAAAGACCGACCCTCCCCCGAAGTTCACCGGTGTATTCAGTGGCTGTGTCAGCTTCGTGTCTTTTTTTCTTCTTCCTCCTCACGCATTTAAGAGGAAATGTAAACGTTCAATATAAGGTCTGTATACACACTTTCACTCACCTATGACTGAATTTGTTCACTGTATGTAACATTTATTACTGTTACCGTGTTACACTGAAACTTTCAGCCTGGTCTGTGCTATACCATGCTAGTTTATCTGACAATGGCTGTTAGCTAGCCAAACCAAAGAACCCCACCTGTGTATGAAAGAAACTGCAAAAATGTCTGAGCTTTTTAGCTTTCTTTGTAGAATGCTTGCAGGGTGTATGAAGATGGTGAAGTGATGAATGAAAGCTAAACTGTTAACTGTAGTGCCAGCATGACGCTAGCATTTAGCTAGGTTGCTAGCGTTAGCAAACACAAATAAAATAGCTGAGGTGTTAAAAACACTAATCATCTTACAAATATGCATACTAGCCAACCCTCTCGAATTTTTCCATAAACTTTTACTTTCTTTCTTTCTAAGGTTGGAACCAACACCGTGGAATATCTGTCGAGGCCGTACACCTACATCCTGATGTTGGGAGATAATGACCAGCACTGCTCTCAGGCATTAGTGCTTCTCAGTAATAGTATCGTAATGATGTCGCTGTTGAACTTATTTTGTATTATCTGATCTTGTGCTTTTGAGAAATAAGTATTTTTCTATGTTTTGTACAATTAATTGGGTGTTTATTGCATATATGTATGGTTTGCAAAACTTAGTGTTTTCTTTTGTAATAGACCAGTATATCAAAGTAATTAAACTGTTTAAACTGTTTTACCCATAGACATGTAAAACATAAAAATAATAATAACCTATTTGTGGGGTAGAATTAACCCAGCATTATAGTTAAATATGACCTAGAATTTGGATTGAATATTTTACCCATCTTACTGGGTTAAATAAGTAACCCATTTTGCTGGGTTAAATTAACCCAGCATGTAGTTGGTCCAATATTTATCCAGCAGCTGGGTTAAAAACAACCAGTTTGGGTTGGTTTTAACCCAGCATTTTTTAGAGTGTCAGATATGAAGAACAATGATGAATGATACATAAGATAATATGATAAGGTTAAGGTTAAAAGGTAAGGTTAACTGCAAATGTAATTGATTTATCTTTGTTTCAGTTGGAGAAATCTGTATGGACTGATATGTCATTGATAGACAAAAAAACTTTTCATTTATGGTAATTTGAAAGATGACTAACATTCAATTTGCAGAAATCCAAGTTTATTTTGAAATAATTTCTTCCTTTTTTTACAGTTGAGATATACAGTAAGGTTATAGGTTATAGAATATAGGTCATAATGGTGAAAATCTGTAATTCTATTTGTAAAATTACGGAAATAATATGCAGGAAAAATCTGTAAATTCTTACGGAAATGTACTGTAGAATTTTACCATGATTTAACTTAAATTGTCTGTCAACGTTGCTGCCAGATTTTTTTATCGTATCATATTTGTATTTATCTTTTTTTTTTTTTTTGCAGTGTGGTTCCTGACAGGGGTAATATAACTAGGTTTGCAGTAATCAATACACTCTAAAAAATGCTGGGTTAAAAACAACCCAAACTGGGTTGTTTTTAACCCAGCTGCTGGATAAATATTGGACCAACTACATGCTGGGTTAATTTAACCCAGCAAAATGGGTTACTTATTTAACCCAGCAAGATGGGTCAAATATTCAATCCAAATTCTAGGTCATATTTAACTATACTGCTGAGTTAATTCTACCTCACAAATAGGTTATTATTATTTTTATGTTTTACATGTCTATGGGTAAAACAGTTTAAACAGTTTAATTACTTTGATATACTGGTCTATTACAAAAGAAAACACTAAGTTTTGCAAACCATACATATATGCAATAAACAACACCCAATTAATTGTACAAAACATAGGAAAATATTTATTTTTCAAAAGCACAAGATCAGATAATACAAAACACGTTCAACAGCGACATCATTACGATACTATTACTGAGAAGCACTAATGCCTGAGAACAGTGCTGGTCATTATCTCCCAACATCAGGATGTAGGTGTACGGCCTCGACTGACAGATATTCCACGGTGTTGGTTCCAACCTTAGAAAGAAAGAAAGTAAAATGGAAAAATTCGAGAGGGTTGGCTAGTATGCATATTTGTAAGAAGATTAATGTTTTGTAACACCTCAGCTATTTTATGTGTTTGCTAACGCTAGCAACCTAGCTAAATGCTAGCGTCATGCTGGCACTACAGTTAACAGTTTAGATTTTATTCATCACTTCACCAGCCTTCATACACCTTGCAAGCATTCAACAAAGAAAGCTAAAAAAGCTCAGACATTTTTGCAGTTTCTTTCATATACATGTGGGGTTCTTTGGTTTGGCTAGTTAGCAGCCATTGTCAGATAAACTAGCATGCTATAGCACAGAACAGGCTGAAAGTTTGAGTGTAACACGGTAACAGTAATAAATGTTACATACAGTGAACAAATTCAGTCATAGGTGAGTGAAAGTGTGTATACAGACCTTATATTGAACGTTTACATTTCCTCTTAAATGCGTGAGGAGGAAGAAAAAAAGGCGAAGCTGACACAGCCACTGAATACACCGGTGAACTTCGGGGGAGGGCCGGTCTGATCTGTGATGTTAGCTGTCGCTAGCTAACCCAACTCCAACCCAGCAAGCTGGGTTAAACAAAAAGTACCCAACTCCCTGTAAATAACCCAGAAATATTACCCAACAGAGGCAACCCAGCGTTTGGGTAGTAAAAACAACCCAGCATTTTTTTAGTGTGTAGTTTATTCAGTGGGTTTGGAGAGAAGGTATTCATGGGATCACTTTCCACAGAAACTTCGAGATCTACAACCACAAACTTTGTCTGGTCTCTAAAAAAGAGAATTAAACAGTGTTTAAGAGAGATTATTACAAAATATGTTACAGTTTCACTTGCACTTACAAGCTCAAACACATCATTCTATATTCCGCTATACAGGGTTGCAACCCTCAACCCTGGAGGTGCAAGTCCACAGTACTAAAAACAGTAACCTAATTAATTTTAATTGTATTTGATTCATTGTTTACAATAATAATAATCCACTTTGTATTTTAAATGGCAAAAACTCATTAAAAATGATCCGTAACAAAGTGAAAAACTGTTCTGTGGTCAGAAGACATGACAAAGAAAACTAAGGACTGTTGAGCAGTTAGAATAAACTGTTGTTAAAAGAAGAGGAGATGCAACACAATGTTGAACATGGCCCTGTCCCAAATTTTGAGACATTTTAAGACATGCTGCCATCAATTTCAAAATAACTTTTTTTTCCCTTTAAATAGTACATCAGTTTAAACATTTGATATGCTTTTTATGTTCTATTGTGAATGAAATATGGGTTTATAAGATTTGCAAATCATTGCATTTTGTTTTGTGTAAGAAGAGAGCCAATTAGAATACAATAAAGCACTAAAAATACTTTAAAAGTAGTTCGAAATTTGGAAATAATAAAAATGACCAAAAACATAACCAAGCCATGTTTACATTTTAATGACAATCGGCTCTTTTAGTAAAAGTTATATTTACCATGTCTCCAAATTGGTTCTATGCAAACAAAAACTTTTAAACTGGCTCCAAATTGCTGAAGAGACAATAGTTATTCATACGCAAGAAGCATTTTCTGTTCTATAAGCGTTTGAATATTTTCTAACTGTAGATGATAGGAGTACATTACCGGGGTCTTGTATTCCTTCTTGTAAGTAGTTTTCCATTTTTCCCATGATGCATCCGGAGAGGAATTCAGAGAACTGCTTATTTTAGAGGTCATCAGCAGCAACAAGCCTAAGACACACAAGGTAAATTTGTGATTGACAAGATCAGTGAGTTACAGACTTTAGCAAGAGTATGTTAATAGACAAATGACAAAACAATGAACTACTCAATATTACCGACTGCCGTCAGGCACCTGCACACACAATAAGGGCCCTCATTTACCCCAGGTAAATTATAGCACACATATCTTTTATACCAGCAGTTATATGGAACTTAACAGAGTCTATCACTTGACTGTGAGTCATAGTCAAGTTAGAGACTCAGGCTACATACCAACATTAATGCTAATAATTTACCACAGGCAACAACATTTCTCAAATATCACCATTATTATGCTATATTCATCATTATTTTATCTCTAGAGGGAAAAAAAATACATTATTTCCACATTTACTGTATTCCTGCCTTAAGAGAAAGTGACAGTGATATAATGCCTTGATTAAGAAAGAACTAGAACTGCTCAGGTGCAGAATCTTTACAGCATTAAAATAGCAAAGCAAAATCAGACAAATAAACTCTGTTAACAGTAACTAGTCATACCTTACAGTGAGCTCGGTAGTAAACTCTTCTGTGCTGTTGTTGACTGACGATTTTTTTCAGTTGTGGTGAAACACAGTATTGGAATTTTTCCATTGTATCCAAAAGGAACAGGATGAGGTGGCTTGTTCTGTTACCCTAACTTGAACTTACTTTATCATCAGCCCAATACACTCCCTTTTCTGTAATTGGAGAGTGACTCACAGACAGTGTTGGGGGATGGTACATTTTAAAGTAACTAATTACATTACAAAATTACTGTCATTAAAAAGTAATCACTTACATTACAGCATTAACTTCTTATAAAACTAGTTAGAGTACCTTTCCATTGCAGAAAATGAAAACTCCTTTGTGATTCCTCATGCATATTTTTTTAGTCAAGATTTTTATAATTATTTCACTATCTTCACTCAGCGAAGTTTGGCCCATAATCATTTAACTACTAACAGCAGGAATAACAGAGGGGGGCGGATTATCGAAGCGGGGGCAGGGCTTGTAGGACGACTTTCATACACACACACACACACGCACATTAACGGAATCACTGTTGTCTGGCTCACGGATTACATAAATTGTCTAAATAACAGATTACATTTTTGAAAATATAACTAAATAACTGAGTACTTAAATGGCGGACCTAACGCGTTACTCGTTACATCAAAAAGTAATCCAAGTACTCTAACATGTTACACTCAGCACTGCTCACAGATAAGAAGTTTAAAAAGTGGATAAGATAAGTTTTGTCTTAAAATTTCTCCAACTTACTTATACCTCTTTACCACTGTTATTTCTAATTTTATTATCAAATTATTTGGAATTACTTAAATAGTAAGTAATCCCAATACACACAACCATGCACAGTATACTATGCAGAAAATTCACATTAAAATGTAATTTCTGGGCCTCCGAGCGGCGCAGTGGTAAAGTGCTCGCCCTATCATTTGGAGATCGCTAGTTCGATTCCCGGGTTATGCTGTAACCTCTCGCAGCCGGAGGTCTAGAGAGAGCTGATTGGCCGAGGGATGAGAGGTACTTGGTGCTCCCACATTAATCACGTCTCTACAGCCAATCAGGGGCGTCTGTGAGCTCACGCAAGCGGAATGAGTGTTGTTCTCCAAGTGTGTTACTCCGCCCCCAGTTCAGAAAGAGGCGGTCGGCTGGCGTCACGTGGTTCAGAGGAAACACGTGATAGTCTTCAGCCCTCCCAGCTGTGTGGTAGTAGTAGCCTTAATGTGGGAGCCCCCTGGTGATGGGGAGGAATTGGACACGACTAAATTAGGGAGAAAATCGGGGGGAAATCAAAAAATTAATTAATTAATTTTATTTCCCTAAAATAAAATTTACATTAAATAAGACTATAGAAAAGTAAGAGTTAGAAATGATCCCAAACCTTCACCGCTATTTCTGTAAAGCCGGTGCTTTCACTACATGTAGTGTATTCACAAAGAACTGCATTCTTTTGGGGCTAAAAAGCTAAAAGTTTTCTTTAAAGAACTGTTGTTGAGAAGTGACGTCTACTTCTCATGTGTTCTGTCTATGTGCCAGACCTGTTAAACTGGTGGAAAATGCGGCCACATGGAACAGAACCGGGCCCACAATGGTTTTCCTGAGGAATACCTCGGACACTTGCTTAAAATAAACATCCAACAACAAGCACTGCTGGAGTATTTTTCACAAGATGCAGAGCAAGTGACGATGGACTGCGTGTTAAGAGCCCTCCCAAGTGGAAAGAGTGGAAAGCAGTGGGCATGAGACAGCCAGCGAACATGCGAGTGAGTGCGCTGAAGCACTGAACGCCCTTTCACTTGGACAGAAAAATAGATTTGTGCCAACAATCTACTCCACACTACGCAAAGAACCGGCTGCTCCGGGGGCCTCATCCCAGAATCTTTACAAGAGTCTTATAATCTGCTCAGCTGATGCCAGGGACGGCAGCTTTTTTTAAATTTTCATTAAAAAAGGTCGAGATCTCTGAATCTCTTGGTAAAAGTCAACACTGTGATGCATCTGGGGTATTCCACACCCTTCAGAAGTTATCTGGGGGTACACAACACAATCGAAAAAATCAAGGATAGGTTTCACTGGCTCAACGCAGAGGTACTCAATTTCTGTAAAATGTCTTTCCCACCTGGTAAGCCTGCCCCTCGCACCTGCTAAGCAGTGCACCTTTCGAAGCTAATGGGTGATGTGTGCAGGCTGTCACATATTAAGCTGATCCGCATGTCAGTGTATCACCCGCAGACCGATGGCCTTGTCAAATGTTTTAATCAGACGCTGAAGGTGTGGATGACCCGGAGGGTGGTGGACCAAAGCAGCTGCAACTGGAAGCCTGGGAGGAGCAGCCTTCACCATTCATGTCTGTAACTGAATTTTTGCAAGAGCTTCAGAATAATATTAGTAAAGTTTTCCCTATTGTGAAACAGCACTTACAGGAGGAGCAGGAGAGACAGATGCGTTCTAACAAACGGCCGGCTCAGCCTCGCGAGTTTAAGGTGGGAGATTGCGTACTACTGCTTGAAGAAACAAGGTTAAGAGAGGAAGAGAGATCAGATATTGAAAGAGAGGAGAGAAAGCTTGAAACACCAGCACCCTGTTTGTCAGGTGACCATGGGATATTGTTCAAAATATTTTTTTACATAAATAAAAAATAAGCACAACCCATTTGATTTATTTAACCTATAATCATTTAAAGAACCAGAGCTCAATATATGCTTAACTCTGCTTATCTTGGTTACATTCAGTGTTCTTTAATATATATTGTTGAGATATGCCTAAAAAAAACTTTTAGACAAAAGTTGCTGCAGTAGAAGCTGTACATGAACGATTAGGTGTTAAATGTTTTGTACTGTAATATTTTAATATAAGTATTACTTTATTTCATTTTTATAGGACAATGTAAAAATGTGCACCCTAGTCTATACACCGAATAAGAACAGCGTTCCTTGAATCCACAAAAAACATGCAAGGATGCTTGCTTCAGTGTTGCCACCCCTCATAATTTTAATGCCACCCCCTTGCCACCCCATGAATAATTTTCTAGATCCGCCCCTGGACCCAAGCAACAGCGACCTTCACTGAGACAGCTGTAAAATCACTTTTTCACTGCACATAGCGTATTCACAAAAAACTGCATTATTTTGCTGCTAAAGTACTGTTGTTGAAAAATGATATTTGCATGTATATAGATATACAGCAGCAGAAAATTTATCCAAAAAAAAAAAAAAACATTATTAAGGTTTTGGAGTGATCCAGTTAACAGATAGAAAACTTTTTAAAAACAACAGCATACTCTAATTTAAAAGATGACAACCATTCAATTTGCAAAAAAGTTTATTTTGCAGCATGTTCTTGTTTTTTTTTAACAGTTGAGAGATATGAGATTATAGATTAGCATAGGTTATAGGTGGAGGATATAATAGTGTAGGTTAGAATATACAGCGGAAACCTCCGATTGCGAGTAACGGGGTTTGAAAGTGTTCCGCAAGACGAGCAAAAAATGTTTTATAAATTTTGACTTGAAAAAATAAGCCAAGTCTTGATATCCGAGTAACAAGTATCATCAAGTATCATGTAGCACACATGCCATTCTTGTTTTGACGCCGAGTGTCACGTGATCACAACTGAGCCAATGGTTATTCTCTCACTCGCACTGTAGAATTGTGAATAATCATTGCCAATGCTCAGTCTCAGTGCGCGTGCATCACTCGTACAATCAACATCCATGTGCATGTACTGTTTTTAACACTGTGACCATGTGTCTGTGCGTGAAGCATTTTTTAATTTGTATGTGTGTGTGGAACGACTTTCACACACACACACACACACACACACCAATTTACTGAATAGAGACTCACCCTCGCAAGGGTGAGTCTCTATTCAGTAACCTGGTGTGGGTTAGAGTTGTCCTATACAGCAGCCGCCTTCCCCCCCTTGTCTGCAAGTTAGTGTCTGTGTGTGTGTGCGTCCATGTATCTGTGTGTGCCCGAGCGCTTGGTTGAGTGAGAGTCTCTATCGGTAAACTGGTGTGTGCATGTCTGTGTGCACACGTGGGCGTGTGTGTGTGTGAAATTCGTCCTACACAGCAGCGCCCCCCCCCCCCCCCCCCCTCCTCCTCTCCTCTCTCTGGACTCAATCACTACAGCCACAATTCTTTTCAAAGGTAAAGTGCAGGTTAATTTGTTTTATTTTTACTTTTTATTTTGTATTAATTATTTGTCTATTGATATTTTGGGTGGAACGAATCATCAGAGTTTTCATTATTTCTAATGGAGAAAATTCACTTTGATATATGACTATTTTGATAAGCACACTTCCAGAACAAATTATGCTCGCAATCCAAGGTTCCACTGTAAAAGGATATAATGGTATAGGTTGTAGTGATGGTAATCATGTCATCTTGCCATCTCTGCAGCAGTAGAATAAAGCATACGAATTACATAATCTGAAATTTGTTTTCCATTAGTTTATATAAAAGCAGATATTTCACTTTCTATAAGTATATATTTTTAATTAACAATAATCCACCCAATGTAAACACAAAAACATACATACAGTACACACACACAGTATTGCAAATGAATACATGCTTTTTGAGACCTCTGTGCTTTACATTATTCATAAATAACAGCTTCATGTTGACAGAGCTGATGTTGCTTCCACTGAAGTGCAGATGTCACTTTGCTGATGATTAGGGGTACTGTAAGGCACTGCAGACAACACAATATTCATCTCCCTTAGGACCAAGAGATATTTACAGTCCATCCTCTGCACATTCACAGTTTTCAGATGCTACCATCTGGCATGTGATCATGGGATTGATGGGATTTAGGCCCTCTGGGGTTTGTCTTACAGCCTGCATTCCACTGGATCTATAGCTTATGAGTCTTACATGTCTGGGTCAATGTATAGACAAGAAAAAACATGCCATTGGAAATATTCCAGTGTATTCAGGTACAATGAATACTGGTAGCTTGAATTTTCCAGTGTTGTTTTTTTATAATTCAAAATAATTATGCAAAAATGTTCTAATTATACCTAAACAACATGCAATTTTAACCTAAAACTTTTACTGAACAATTAACTGCAGAAGGTAAATAGTGTGTATTACTATAGTAAAGGATGATTTGTAGTCATTCCCTTAATTTCCCTTAATAGGTCGGATTTAATTATAGTATACTAAGTGTACCACTGTACTCATATGGACAAGCCATTATATTATATTGACTTTCCTACTAAAGGAGAATAGTTTAACAGCTACTAGCAGATTGTTCATTTAAGGAAATAATAGGCCCATGATATCTAAAATCAATTGATTTCCCAAACAAATAGGATGACTAGTGTGTAAACCACAAACTATGCCATAATAGTACAATTCAAGTCAAGTAGGCTTTTATTGTCATTTTAACCATATTATATTCAGTACACAGGAAAACATCATGCCTCCTTGACCAAGGTGCCGCATACAAACAACATAAATTAACAAAAGCTAAGTAGCTAACTAAGACACCTAATTAGCTGACTAGCTGAAACAAAACAGATTACCACTACAAATTTACATTAAAAAACAAGTATTATACAAAAAAGATGACATAAAGTGTACTGTTTATGCAAAGGTACAAACAACAACAAACAACATGACACAATCCAATACTATGCTAATGAGATAATGAGTTGAGGTAGTGAGATGATAACAGCGAATAGCAGTGAATAATATATATAACAGTTCTTGTGCAAATAGCAGGTAATAAATGATGTGCAAATTTCATGTGGTATATGAGATTTCTGGATGATTGTTGATCAGTTTGTTTTTATCAGTTAAGTCCCATCTGTATAAGTCCCGTGTGCTGTGTGTGTGTGTCAGTCCGGTCCATTTTTATTTAGGAGATGGATGGCTTGTGGAAAGAAGCTGTTACATAGTCTGGATGTAAGAGCTCAAATGCTTCAGTACCTTTTTCTGGATGGGAGGAGGGTGAAGAGTGTGTGTGAGGGGTGTGTATGATTAGCTTCAATGCTGGCGGCTTTGCGTATGCAGCGTATGGTATTGATGTCTTTGATAGAGGAAAGAGAGACAATGATTATCTCAACTGTCCTCACTATCTGCTGTAGGATCTTGCGATGGCCCAATTCCCAAAGAAAAAATGGTCCGAGATGGCACAATTCCCAAAGCAGACAGTGATGCAGCTGCTCAGGATGCTTTCGATATTCTCTCTAAAGATTGTAATAATTGGTGGAAGCTGTGCCTTCCTCAGCTTTCTCAATAGGAAGAGATGTTGCTGGGCTTTCTTGTGCAAAGAGCTGGTGTGGAGGGCCCAGGTGAGATTCTCCTCCAGGTGGACACCAAGGATTTTGGTGCTGTTGATGATCTCCATAGAGGAGCCATTAATGTTCAGCGGAAACCTACTGAAGTCAACTATCTCTTTTGTTTTTTCAACATTCAGACAGAAGTTGTTGCATTTATACCAGTCTGTTAGTCTCTGCACTTCCTCTCATGTCATCAGCAAACTTAATGATGTGATTGGAGCTGTGCGTTGCTACACAATCGGGAGTCAGCAGTGTGAACAACAGGGGACTGAGCACACAGCCCTCTTAGTATACCTAAGTAGTAATACTTAGGTATACTCTTAGATTTCATCATACGGATTGGAGTAGGTTTGCCTCTCAAGCGACTTTTGATTCTCACACGGACATAAATCTATACACCTCTTCTGTTCTGGATCACATCAAAGCCACCATTGACAATGTAACAACTGTGAAGCAGATTACAACATACCCTAATCAGAAGCCATGGATGAATAGGGAAATTCGTCTCCTGCTCAAGGCACGGAATGCTGCCTTCAGATCAGGAGATGCACAGGCCTACAGTGCATCCAGAGCTAACCTGAAAAGGGGTATCGATAAGGCCAAGTGGAGCTACAAGCTGAGGATCGAAGATCACTTCAACAACTCTGATCCTCGGCGTATGTGGCAGGGCATCCAGTCCATCAGTGACTACAAACCCGCCCACTCTGCAAACATATCAACCGAAATCTCCTTCCTCAATGAGCTAAATAACTTTTATGCTCGCTTTGATCAGAGTCTTCAGGAGACAATCACTACATTGATACCGCCTGTGAACTTTCAGCCTCTCTCTCTTTCCACCGCAGAAGTCTCTGCTGCCTTCAGCAAGATAAACAATCGGAAAGCAGATGGCCCTGATGGAATACCTGGACGTGTGCTCAGAACCTGTGCTGAACAGCTAACTGAAGTCATGACAGACATCTTTAATCTGTCCCTACGTCAATCAACAGTGCCTACTTGCTTTAAATCCACCTCCATTGTGCCTGTGCCTAAACACTCCAAACCTATGTGCCTTAATGATTACCGCCCAGTAGCACTGACACCAATACTCATGAAGTGCTTTGAGCGTCTAGTCCTAGCACATCTCAAGAGAAGCCTTCCACCCACATTGGACCCTCATCAGTTCGCCTACCGGGAGAATAGGAGCATTGAAGATGCTGTCTCCCTAACACTGCACACGGTACTTTCTCACCTGGATAATAAGAACACTTACACAAGAATGTTGTTCGTGGATTTCAGCTCAGCGTTCAACACAGTCATCCCCTCCAGGCTGATCAGTAAGCTTACTGATCTCGGAATCAACACCTCTCTATGCAGCTGGATACTGGATTTTCTGACCAACAGACCACAGAATGTTAAAGCTAATAACGTTCTCTCCTCAACCATAATCCTGAACACTGGTGTGCCACAAGGCTGTGTACTGAGCCCCTTCCTGTTTTCACTGTACACACATGACTGCAGCCCTATGCATGGTTCTAATACCATAATTAAGTTTGCAGATGACACGACAGTGATTGGCCTCATCAATGACAATGATGAGACTAACTACAGGGCAGAGGTAAAGCACTTGGCCGAGTGGTTTGCTGACAACCACTTGCTCCTGAACACCAGTAAGACCAAGGAACTCATTGTGGACTTTAGAAGGAGAAGGAGTAACACACACTCCCCTGTCTACATCAACGGGACAAGGGTCGACCGTGTTACAAACTTCAAGTTCTTGGGGATACACATTTCTGAGGATTTGACTTGGTCCACTAACACCACCAGTCTCCTCAAGAAAGCTTCCCAGCGCCTCTTCTTTCTGAGACTATTAAGGAAGAATCACCTTTCTAAAGACATAATGAACAATTTCTACCGTTGTGCAATAGAGAGCATACTAACCAGCTGCATTACAGTCTGGTATGGTAACTGCTCTGTCTCGGACCGTAAATCCATCCAAAGGGTGGTAAAAACTGCTCAGCGTATCACTGGTACCCCACTTCCTGGCATTGAGGAAGTCTACAAGAGGAGGTGTCTGCGTAGAGCACGAAGCATCGTGAAAGACACCTCTCACCCTGCACATGAACTGTTTTCTCTCCTTCCTTCTGGAAAAAGGTTCAGATGCCTAAAAACCAAGAGCAGCAGGCTGAGGAACAGTTTTTACCCCACAGTGGTTACCTTACTGAACACAAATTCACTGTCCCCCTTACATAGACGGTACCACCATCATTGATAACCAACATTCCTGTTTAATACCTTTGTAAATACTTCCCGTTCATTCATTTGTACAGTCTGCACATGGACTGTATACTAATATGTGTATATTCATATATGTAGATGTGTGTATAGGTATACTCTGCATTCACATCCAGCGGTTAAATTACTCATATTTATTCATATGCATATTCATACTATTGCACATAATGTAAATTCACCTATATATAGTTTCTGTATATCTTTATTCCACATATTTATAATCAGACATATCTGTAGATTTACAACTATTCTGTACATTAATTTATCCATCTATGCTCACTTTACAGTGTATATTCATGTACATATATATATATATTTTTTTTTTTCTTTCTGTAATACAATTTATACATAGACCTTACTTCTATCATACAAGTTTCTATAGATCTGTATATATGTTTATATTGCACTGCTAACTTGCACTTCTGGTTAAATGCTAACTGCATTTCGTTGCCTTGTGACTATGTGCAATGACAATAAAGTTGAATCTAATCTAATCTAATCTAATAGCACCAGTGGTGTAATGGCATTCTGTTTTAGATTTCAAATTCAAATTCTATTTATTATGCACACAATCAGACCCTGCGCTCTGACCACAGCCTACTAACAAGAAGCTGGGATATGCGAAGAATAAAGAATTTCACTGTGCAGTAATGTATGTGTGACCAATAAAGGCTAACTTAACTTAACTTATAAAGGCTAATTTAACTTTAACAAACACAGTATACCATGCCAAAAAACGTACATTAAAATAAAATTTTCCTAAAATTTAATTTAGATTAAAGTAAGATTTACAATATGAGCAGCAGTTAAAATGGTCTTGCCCATATTTGTTATATGTGCAAATACTGTAGATGAAAGCAGTGCAATTAGGTGAAGGATGTGCAACAACAAGCTGAGGTAGGTATAGCTGAAATGTGCAATGCAATTTTTATACATATGGGGTACATTTTTTTGTATAATCAGGAATGTAGAGGTGTGTGAGGGTTATGTGTGAACAGACTGAAGGATTAGTCTACGTTTGTCTGGAATGGCCTACAAAATCGTAACTGCTTCTCATTTTCTCCACGTTGGCCAGGACTACATACTCAGGGAGTAGATGTACCGTAGTCAGAGTGCAGATCAAGGATCCAGGGTGTAGAAGGTCCTCTCAGCGGATTGCACCACCCTGTGTAGAGCTTATGCGTCCTGCTTGGTGTTGTCCCCTAACCATGCTGTGATGCATCCCATAAGGGTGCACATGAAAAAGTTCCTTCACAATTCAGGACTTAACAACTGCTTAGTCTTAAAGAAGTATTTTGGAATTTAAATAACAAATGTGACTCACAGTTGCTGAGGGCCAGATGAAAGAACAAAACCTGTGTTTAGTGCTTGCTGTGTGCATTGCCAATACTGCTGTGTATTATGTAATCTTTGCATTATGTTTTTCCCCTCGCAATGAAGTCTGTCATGCCAGCTAAAATGAGCAGATGAACAGAATGATCCAGTCACTCTTTTTTTTATTAAAAATAAAGAAAAAAGGAAAGGAAAGAAATACTTTCTATAAGTTCTTTAACTTCACAATGCTACCATTTTGGGGGGGAAACTGGAGAACTTTGACAAAACACATGCTCACTTGGGGAGATCACAGGTCCAGACTGACAGTAACCTGAGATCAGAAGACACCTGGGAACCCTGGGACTAACTCAATAATTCTGGTTTCTTTTCTACTTTTATTGTGAAATATCAGATTTTTTTTTTTACCCTTTCACCTCACTTTCAACCTCACCTCACAACAGGCTCACACTTTCTCACTCTCTATAACCTCATTAAATGTGGACTTTTTTGTCTACGAAGCATGACATTTCGTACCTAAAACAGGTACATGATGGTGTTTGACTTTGGCTATCTGAGAATCAATTCTAACTTAACACAATTATAATTAGCCTAAATATGGGACACAAACTACTTAATTTAAAAGGAAACTGGGTTATGTAAAAAAGGGCTCTGAATGATAATAAGATTTTGTAGAAACCCAGTTTTCCTTCTGCATGTGGAAATATTAAATTATTTGAAATAAATGTGAAATACTGTAAAATGTTACTCAAATGTTAGCCCTCTATATACTTGAAAACAAACAACTTCATTCATCTTTTCATTTAAGGAGATTCACTGTCGACCAAGTCAAAGTACTTGAGAATTCAATTATGGTCTATTTTACATAATCCCAAATAAATTATAGATAAATAATTAATTTAGAAAAATGCGTATTACATCATTGGTAAATCATCTTATGTTTATAGGCTATTGTTTTATTTGCACACACCGTATTGCTTCCTTTGCCGCCCACCTTCAAAATGACTTACAATTGATAGATGTGTGCGTGCGCGCGCTTGCTTGCGCATGCGTGAGTGTTTGGTGTTGTTATCCTGGAGGGACTCCAACCGCATGTGTGTCTAATACAACACAAAATCCTATCAGGAGTCAGGACAGCCGCCGCTCGCCGGCACACAATCCCAGCAGTTTATTCACAGCGGAGGCTTTTATTTGTCTTAAGCCAATAATATTAGCTAATTTTTCCACCTTTTCTATATAAAAAAAAAGTCACCACAAAGGTTTTTTTGTGTGTGTATCTGTTCCAAATTAATCTTGCTCCATTTTCGCGATGGCAAAGTGCCTCGAAGTTGCGGGATGGCTGAGGAAAGTCAACCTAAATTACGATCGCAATTATCTTTATAGACCCAGGGGACAAGACGGAAGGAATTAGTGAAGGAGTGAGACGATTAAAGCGCTCGACCCCCCCCAGTCTCCAGACAGGTTCTCTCATTACCGCGGCAGAGGACACGAAGACCGGAGGAGACTTTCTGAGGAGAGAAATGTGGATAACGACTGGGGAATTTACGACAGTTTTTCGTTGAATCATCGGTAAGAATAGGCTGCATCACTTTAAGTTTCCCATAACTCGCATGTTTGTTTAGTTTTTGGTCATCTGAAGGTTTGGAACAGCAGCCTTCCTGTTGTATGTTATGAATAATGTGCAAAGTTTCCATGTGTGTATCGAGGATCGCATTGCTTCTCTTTTGTCTACATGTTATGAGTACACCCTCGTGGTTTGCTAGCAACGTTGTTTTTATCCGAGCTGTCACTGTTTGAGGTAAGCCTGCTGTAAAACAATTTTAGTGATCATCATGGTACTTATTGGGTACCACAATGACAACCAAAATGTACCAGGTAACTAATTTGATACACTTATACATAATTATAGGCAGTGACGTATTGTTCTAATCTGTATTATTAAGACTTTCAATATGTTCTACATCTTTATGCAAGGTAATCTTTATACCTATATGAGTACAATACCATTTTATGTATGTAACATTAATTGCATACAATAGTGTCTGTTGAAAGTCTTAATACTACATACAACAATAAGGTACTACTAAAATATCTAGTATGGTACAAACCACATTAATACCATAGTACTTGCAAGAATACCATGTTACTATATGCCATCAATCAATCAATTAGTCAACCTTATTGTCTGTTATAAATAAGTGGGTATAAATAACAATGAGATATCATGAGGGCATCATCTTTCCCAGCATGTCATCCACATTGCATAACACCGGGGTCCCCCAGGGATGTGTACTTAGCCCATTCCATGGTACAGGTACCATCGGATTATGTACCATGCTTCCTATACCATGATAAAAATTTCTTATGGGTTTATTCATTCTTTTCGTTCTTTTTAACGAATTCCCCAGGAGTTATCAAGAATAATTGGAAGTGACTTATGTTAGTAAGTTATGGTGACTGAACTTCAGCAACCTGGACTATCTTCAAGATTATAACATGCATTTTGAAAGACTGTAACCCATTTTCATTTATAATTACCTTTGCAGCATAAATTTTAACACACACTCTTTATCCAGATCAATATGCTGTACAGTAGAGCTTTGAAGTTGAAAATATACCCTTAAGTAGAAATAGGTCAGGGTCTAAGAATACCCTTAAAGTAAAACTCAGAACATAGATAATGCTCATTCAAGTATTAACTAATAACTTCATATTTGATCATTATTTGAAGACTCAACTGTTCAGACATACAGGGAAAACCAAAACTGCCATGCTACAGGTTTAAATACAATATGTCACAAGCAAGGGTTTTGTCCCTGTTACTGCTGTCAATTTTCTGCAATAGGCAGTCTACCCTAATAATTAGAAGGAGATAAAATACAGTCCCAATTTAAACAAGAGAGCCTTTGACAGTCTCATTCAATCTCATTTCCAGTTACTTATGCAGTGAATTAAATTTGACTCCTTTCATATTCTTACCACATTCTGATGAGCTCAGGTTTCTTGATTCTGTATTTGGCTCACCTGCCCAAAGAGGGCTGTCAAATATATATTAACCCACAGGCTTTTACACACACATACAGTTTGGGTGCTCAGGAGATCCATCCCATATTGCAGTCTTAACACAGACACACATACAGTACCAGACCAACTGACTTTACCCTGTTGTTATTCATGATGTTGGCCAATGTTCACAGAAGTCATTTGACAGCACAGTTTATAATACTACTAGAAATCTTTCAGGTGTTTGGCTTAATCTAGTCACATTATATATTATGTTTTCCTCAAGAAACAAATTTTCAAAAGATGCACTCTAATGGCAGTGATTATATACTATACAGATTTTGTATGCACCTGTGTTCTTTGAGGTCAATCTGATCCCAGGCTGTTTTAGCTTTATAAAACATAAGAACCATCAATATTTTACATACATTTGGTTTTTAGTTTTATATACTGTATAGTGTGTGTGTGTGTGTGTGTGTGTGTAGGATTATATTTTTCCTGAGGTCAGATTGACCTAATACAGTTTACTCTCTTTGGTACAGTATATCTCCTTTCCAGACGTTATAAAAACAACAAATGCACTTAGAAATAATATGAATTCATTAAAAACAATAAAGGTTCCTCATTCCAACTTTACGTCAGTTGCTGAGATTTCATGGTGATCTGTGTACTTTTTTCACAGTCACATAATAGGTGGGTGGCACTGTGGCGTAGTAATTACTGTAGATAGCACTTTGGCCTCACACCTCAATGCTCGAGGGTAAACTTATAGAATAAGATTATGATTCAAATTATGATTAAAATCAAGAATAAATTATGATTAGTGGTATGATCACATGATGATATGTAAATATAAGAATAACATGAAAGCAGTCTCTTAGCATTATTACTAATCACAAATATCCAAAAATCTTGAATGATTTTAACATGAAGAAACCATGCTGATGGGCAAAAAATTTTTATATACTGTATATACTGTATACTGTCTGAGATTCATGTGCAAATTTTAAGTCAATACAAACCTTGATAAAAAGATTGTGATTGATTGTGTTCATGCACATGCCACAAATGCGCCCATGACTTAAAATACACTTCACTGGGGTGTATTTGCCTTTCACAAAAGTGGTCTGATTTACCTTTACTTATTTTCTAAGACAATATTTTTTTTAAAACATTGTGTGTGTGTGTGTGTGTGTGTGTGTGTGTGTGTGTGTGTGTGTGTGCGTGCGCACATTTGTTTTTTTTGTGTACATACAGTATGCAAGAATTTGTAAGACTTGGGGGGGGGGATTTTAATCAGTTAACTTTGAACACATAATGGTGTCACAGACCCCACCTGCTGCTTGATTTATTTCTGACTCCTGCTCCTGTAATTCCTGAAGTGGTTGCACAAATGGACTCCAGCAGTTACTTATCTGATCACAGGGCTTGTTTTGCTCAGTCACTCTGTCAGTATTGCCTACCAAGCTACAAATAAATTAGTTTGTGATTTAAGAGCTTTGGTTATAGGTCAATTTGAATCTAACAAAAGGCTGCATTTTATATGCGGTATTATACAACATCAGACATGAACAGCGCCTTTCTTTGTATAAGTAATCAGTCAATATATGAACCTTATAGGATCAAAATAACCACACATTCCAATTTGGCTTCAAAAGCTTTTGGTGTGCGAGTTTGTTGGCAGCAATCCTCCTGACTTAGGTCAGCTGTCTCGTTCACATTTTTATTAGCCTAAGCTTTTTGTTTGTAATCTTGATGCCAATAAGCAGACAGACTGCCCAGAAACAAATCTATCAGCAAACAATTCCCTCATTATGTAGTTAGCCATTCTATAAACGTTCCATATAAAATTAACCAGCACAAAAAGCCCACTATCAAGATATACAGTTCCATTCCAAGCTTACCAGGAATCTCAGACTGGTAACACATGAAACATACTCCTCCCCCAAAAAACACCCAGTTCCTATGACTGGAATCTAGTCTGAAACCAGGATTTTGCAAATTATATCAGCTTTAACCAACGAGCATGTGTGTCAAACAGAAGCCAGCTGTCTGCTCTTTGTAAGGGATTATTCAAATATTTGTTTGTGAATGTTTATATGGTGTCTAATCCACTGCATTCAGTAGAGGTCCACATTGCTTTAATAAACCACTCAAACCTTAAGTGTAATGAAGAAATATTCTATACGATGTACATATGCATTATTTCTCTATGAAATCAGTTTTTTGTCATTCATTGAATGCAGTGGAAGGCTGATATAATTATCTTCAATAATCTGCAGTTTAAGATTGTTCTGAATAAGCTTCCCTTAACTCTTTAAAAATTTGGCCAAGAAGAAAGATCACAGTGACTCATGTTACTCATTGTGTATACGGCTTTATCCTGTCTTTAGGCTAGCGGGAGGCCTGAAGCCTATTGCAGGAGACTTGGCACACGAGGCCGGATACACCCTGAACAGGGTGATAATCCATTACAGGGCACACACATACACACACTATGGACAATTTGGAAACCCCAGTTAGTCTACTCTGCAGGTCTTTGGACTGTGAGAGGAAACCGGAGCACACAGAGGACACCCACCAAGCACGGGGAGATCATGAAAACTCCACACACAGAGAGGGGAATCGAACCCGGACCCTAGAGTTGCAAGGCAACAGTGCTAACCACTGCATCACTGTGCCGCCCTTGACTCATGTTAGTTTAAACAAAATGAAACAAACAAGGTTGACCTGTTTCCTGTTTACAACTAATTATGACTTTTCAACCAGAGTCTCCCTAACAAGGCAATACTGACAACAATGTCCTTTCATAGGCCACCTCTTTATGTGCAACAGCCTTGGGACTGATAGTGATGTATTGGTAAACAATGACTATTATAATCATTTTTGTTATGGGCCTGAAGGCTATGTACACAAACCTCATTTTGCCTTTATTTCTCTCATACACTTCCTTAGTTTTAAGCATAGAAATCAATTTGTCGTACAAAGAGTAATTATTAAAACTCATGTTATACACAAATTTGCAGTACAAACTGAAGAAATCCGTAGGCTATTCCTATTTGTTTTGCAACTCGTATTTTATTTATTTATTTATTGGTGCGAATGATTAGGTGATTGAGTGCAGTCAGGCATAAAATATTCTTTGTAAGTGTTTATTTGTGTACAAGAACATTTTTATACAATGCATAGAGTAAATGCAGATTGTACTAATAAATAAATAAATAAAAACCTTTATTACTTCACATCTTAATTACTATTTTAGTTGTTATACATGTTGTTTTCCAGCTTGTCCTAACAGGTTAGGATTTTGGCTTGCTTCTGATAGCCTCTATAAAAATAAAAAAAAAATGTAATATCTGAGGCACAATATGGATCAGGCCAAAGATATGCAAGAAGGTCATATATTTATTTTAGGCATGTTGATAAAAAAAAAAAAGAATCAAATATTTAATTAGTTATATGAATAAAACAAAAGTTTTATTTGGCACCAAATATCATGGTGTCCTCTTTCTCAAAAGGGCGAAACACTCATTCTGTGCTCTTCTATCACTGTCCGGCACCTGTTCTTGGAGGATCTTTTAATCCTCACAAGTGCAGGCCCGCTGATTTCTGCAGAGTGTGGAAATGGCACCAGTTGCCAGAGCAATAAGGAGCTGTCTTTCATCTTTCTCTTTCAACTATTGTTATTTTATCTGAAGAATTCTAATTGGGGATTATTGGGCAGCTGGGCTTAATTCTCACACAGGCAAGGTAGGAATAGCACCACAGTGCAAGTGAGTCAGCATTACCCATTCCTAGTCTGCATATTGTGGTCAAATGTCAGGCTAGATACACAGGCCAGTAACATTCCATATACTTTCTGTCTACTGCTTCACTGGCTCAGATGGAATGAAAAAGTCAAAAAGTTCATAAATTCTTGAAGGTTATTGTATATTTTGTTCAAGCCAGACTGCCTGAAACAGTGCTTTTGACCTTTTCAGACAAAGGTGCCGGTTTAATGAGTACTATTCACCCTGTCTAACTGTTCCAGTAATTTCTCTGCTGAGTGTAATGAGAATGTTGTATCTGATCTTGTCCTTTTACTTTAGCTGAAACCTAATGAAGCTGTCCAGTCTTAATGTGTTTTATATGGTGATTTAAATTGAACAGCGTTGACTGCAGATGTACTAAGGGTTAGTGGAGTCAGTTTAGCAATACCATGGTTATATTTGTTATTGTTGATTATTGGATAAAATAAATTATGTTTGTAGGCATGTGTACAAATTACAATGAAATCAAGAGATTCCACATGTCTGATGTGATGTACATGTCTTAAACCATGAGGCACATACATAATTCACAGAGAAACCACAAAATTTACATAAACATTGTGGATGTTGAAAATGTTGAACATTTTAAGTTAATTTAAAAAGGAAGGAATAGAGAAAGCAAGTCAGTAAGTGAAGTAAGTCTTTCCTTAAACACTACCCAAGTTTGTGCACCTGTTTAAATCTAACAGAGGGGATCGGCACTTTCATTTTTGTAAGCTGCATTCACCACTCGGAAGACAGGCTGCATGTTGTAAGAATAGGACAACCCATTCCAGCATTCTTTGCGGCCAGACCAGCATTACAAGTAGAAGACCTTTTCTGGGAATACTAAGTTTAAAAACAGATTGAACTAATGTCATTGAAGTCATGCTCCTGCTGCCTAGTGATATTAAAAAGAAAATTGACTGTCCTGGAGCACAGCAAGTGACTTTAAGCTGCACAGGTTTGAAATGGTTTCTATGTTGTAATTTATAGTAATTTATTCTAGTAATTTATATTAGGATTTATATGGTATGTATAAGGTTTTCATATAGCTTTATGGCATGCACCAAATATAACTTTACTAAAAATCTTCATGTAATTCCTCATTTTAATTAAATAAGAAATGTATTATATGTAATATATAGAATAATTTTATTTTGTTTGTTTTTGTGGACATTCTTAAATACAGTATGAACTTATTTACTAATTTACTTATTAATTTACTTTATCAGACAGCATGTGATCTTGAATGGATATCAGACATATGTTCTATATAAAAAAATTACCTATCAGATCATAAAGTGTACATTTGGAAATTAAAATAGCTGTGAATAATATATTTCCCAGTCTGTGAAAACCAAGCTTCGATGTAGAATGATTTTATGTAGAAAACAGTATATCGTGAAAAAGACATACAGAAGACATATACTTATACAGAAAACATAAGGCACAAGGCAGGGTACACCCTGGATGGGGTGCCAGCCTATTACAGGGCACAAGCACACACACTCACGCACCCAATCATACACTATGGGCAATTTGGAAACCCCATTAATGTACAATCTATGCCACTGGACACTGTATGTCACTGTATGTCATTGGGAAGAACAGCAGTAGCTGTAATAAAGAAATAACTAAATAAAAATAGTACTACACCACCTTCACTTATCTCCCTCCATACTTCACCAACAATTACTTTCATAACTAGCATGTGACATTTTAATAGGATGTTACGAAACACATTTTTCCATTGTTAAACACCAAATAAATCAAACTGAGTAGGTAACAATTTTTCCCTAAAAAGGCTAATTGTTTGCATATATTTTATAAACTAATTGTATCTCCGCAGTACATCACATTGCTTCCTTAATGATATTTAGAAATGCTGTTATAATGTCATTCATTTGATGATGAACTGCTTTATAAATGACTCCTAACTGAGACTGTTTTCATTCCAACAGGCAGGAGGTAAGATGTTTGGGGAGTTGTGTCATCCGAAGTGGGTCTTGGCACTCTTCTTACTCTACTGTTTGCACATATCAGAGTCTGATTTCCTGTGGCCATGTCCTCAAAAGTGTATTTGCAGACAGGATACACTAGAAGTCAACTGCTCTTTAAAACACTTAACTGTTGTTCCAGAAGGATTGCACATCAGTGCCAGGCGATTGAACCTTTCTGGCAACCGCTTGAAGACATTGAGTCGACGACAGTTCTATGGATTAACCCAACTAGAAGAGCTGGACCTTAGTGAGAACATTATATCTATGATTGAAGTGGAAGCATTTCAGGGTCTGAAAAACCTACGTATACTAAAAATAAAAAACAACCGGCTCAAGATCATCCCAGTTGGGGTCTTCTCTGGTTTGCCAGGTCTTCTCAGCCTGGACATTAGCAAGAATGAGATACTTGTGTTTCTAGACAACACCTTTCAGGAGATGGTGAACCTGCGGGAAATGAATGTAGGGGAAAATGACTTGGTGTTTATTTCACAAAGGGCCTTTGTTGGTCTGCAGAGCTTAAAAGAGATGAATGTGGACCGCAGTAACCTAACCTCTATCCCTACTGATGCATTTTCACAGCTCCAAAGCCTAACCAAACTGCGCTTACGGAGACTCAATATTAATGTATTGCCCAATAATGCCTTTCGTCGACTACACCAGCTGCGTACAATGCAGATAATTCAGTGGCCCTCATTAGAGACATTAAACAGCAATAGCCTTATGAGTCTAAACCTCACTACCTTGGTTATCAGTAACTGCAATCTGAGTGCCATACCATATGCCTCATTGCGCCATTTAACACACCTGATCTACTTAGATTTGTCTTACAACCCTATCACATCTATAGAGGGCAATATGCTAGGGGAATTGCTTAGACTTCAGGAATTCCACTTGGTAGGTGGAAAACTGCTCCGTATTGATCCAGGTGCCTTTAGGTGCTTGGTTCACTTTCAGTTGCTGAACGTATCCTCAAACCGACTTACAACCCTAGAAGAAAGTGCCTTCCATGCAGTCGGGAACTTACAGACCTTGAGGCTAGACAGAAACCCGCTAAATTGTGACTGTCGGTTACTATGGGTGGTGCGACGCCGTTTAAGGTTTAATTTTGATGGTCGCCAACCTACATGTTCAGCCTCTGAACGCGGTCGCAAACGGGAGTTACGTGACTTTTCAGAGGCAGAGCTCTCGAAGGTGTTCATTTGCAGACAAGCATGCATCCTGGAACATAAGCTGCAAGAAGTAAAAGTGGATGAGGGAACAAATGTGCAGTTTGAATGCAAAGCTGATGGGTATCCCCCACCCTTTATAACTTGGTTATCACCCCAGCAGACTCCATTCAACTCTATGGGTAGAATACGAGTGCACGCAAATGGAACTCTGGAAGTGCGTTATGCCCAAGTCCAAGACGCTGGTACTTACATGTGTATTGCAGCTAATGCTGCAGGGAATGATACTATCTCAGCCAGTCTTTATGTGAGGAACTCACCTAGAAACTATACAACTCCCAATTTTTTTGATGATAGTTGGGTTGAAACCTCATTGCCTCCTTCCACCAACTCATCAGCACAAGTGTCAAGCTCCTACCCCTTTGATGCCAAGACCCTTGTCATTGCTACAACTATGGGGTTTCTTTCTTTTTTAAGCTCTGTGGTCATCTGTTTTGTGTTCATGTTTCTCTGGAGCCAGAGTAAGGGCCAGATAAAGCACACAGCCACCATTGACTTTGTGCCACGTACATCAATGGGAGGAGGTGGAGATGGTGCAGATACAGGAAGATTTACAATGAAGCTTATATGATATCAAGTAAGGGAAGAATTTAAGGGATGCTAAAGTATGATACAACAACTAGAACTGTAGAGTCTGTAAACTACAGTATACTGAAATACAGTGGAACCTCGGATTGCGAGTAACGTGGTTTATAAGTGTTCCACAAACCGAGCAAAGATTTTTAATAATTTTTTATTCGGAAACCGAGCAAGTATTAGTTTACGAGCGCCGAGTGTCATGCTTCACACATGCGACTCTTATTTTGACACCGAGCGTCACTCACTCACCTTCCCCTATTCCCCCCACGGCTTCGCAAACACACAGAAACTCTGCTCGTGCGCGCGCAATTTGACACTGACACACACACGCACAGACACTCTCTCGCCTTTTCACCCCTCCCCGGCTTCAAAAAACACAGAAACTCTGCTCTGTCGCGATTCTTTTCGAAGGTAAGGTGCTAGTTCATTTGTTTTTTTGTTTTTTTTACTTTACAGCAGTGATTCCCTTAGTATGCGCTGACGCCTGGTCAGAGAGATTTCTTTTTTTTTCCTGTTAAAACGGTGTTTCCTTGTGTGTGTGTGTTTGTTGTGAAACTTAAGTGATTCCTTTAGTATGCGCTCATGCCGGTCTCGCTTTTTTCCATTAAAACGGTGTTTCCGCTGTGTTTATGCGCTTGTTGTGAAACTTAAAAAGTGAGTGTGTTATTATACGCTCATGTCAGTCTCAGAAAGATTTCTTTTTTTCCTGTTAAAACGGTGTTTCCGTTGTGTGTGTGTGTGTGTGTGTGTGTGTTGTGAATCTTAAAAAGTGAGGTGGGGAGAGGGAGGAGGAGTGTTACTGTGTAAAACGAGGCGAGGGAAGGGGCTAATTCCACACACACACACACACACACACACACACGGCGCCTGCCAACGGAAGCACTTATCTGTCAGGATTTATTTGTACTTTTTTTTAAAGGTAAAGTGCAGATTAATTTGTTTTATTTTCATTTTATAGATTGTATTAATTATTTTTATGTATTTATTTTTTGGGGCTGTGGAACGAATAATTTGAGTTTTCATTATTTCTTATGGTAAATGATGATTTGGTTTACGAGTGTTTTTTAATACGAGCCCACTTCCGGAACGAATTATGCTCGTAATCCAAGGTTCCACTGTACTGGGGGATAAATTGGTAGTATTGCATTAGCTTGTATACAACTGCTTTCAGTATTGCCATTAGCATTTTATGAAGTCAGTATAATTTACAAAAGATTAAAACATTAAAGATATTTTTTTTTATCAGATTTTGTATCATGTAAAGAAAATCATTTTGAGAAATTTACTCCAAAATAAATACCACAACATGGTTTAAATGATAACAATAATAACATGGTTTTGATTAGGTAATGTGCAAAAGTATATTGTTGTAATATATTTTAAATGATTGTAAATAATGTTAAACATATTATTTATAAGTGTATCATTGATCTATATTTGCATTTTTTGTTGTATTAAATACAAATACATCAAAATCTAATAAGATGTCAGTTAATTGTTAGCTGTTGTATATTTTCCAGGGTTGAAACAGTACAACATGGTAAGAGTTCTGTAAAATCATCTATTTTTGACTTTGATCATTTTCTTTGAATGAAAAATATTTAGATGTGTCTCACCAATCTATAAATATCATAATAAAAGTGAGTATGATGTGATCAGGTGTCATCAGGCTTTTAATAAAATTGATGTACATACTGCTTCAATCCTGCTAAACATTCAGTTGATTTACAAAATGTTAGTAAAATAAATATAAATAAAACTATTTAAGAACTGTGCAGATTTGTCTGTTGGGCACTAGCCATTGTTTGGTATGAATGTTTTTGTTGACAACTTTAATACTCATTACAATGTTCATTATTGAATTCTGTTGTTTGTTTGTTTGTTTGTCATTTAAAAGAAATCTAAAATGACATTATATAAAAACACTGTAATGTATGTGAATAACCCTCCACCAAGATACTTGTAGACATAGGTTGAAAAAATCTACTACCCATCGGAACACAACTCTGTTAACGTTACAGATTTTGGTGAAAACATGAAACCAAAATAGATTGTGTCAAATCTTTTTATAACTTTTGTTGTGATTTAGCAAACAACAAAATTCAAGTGAAGAACAAATAGATCAATTTTAGGGGGGAAACATCACATTAACCTATGAACATAAGTGTGGACTGGTGGCAAAATAGATTTAGAACAATAAGTAATTGTAGCTAACAGTATTTACCACAGGTATTTTGTCTACATTTTAGATAGAGGGACATCCTTATCTTGGGAATGTTGAAGTGGTGTCCCATTTCCTCCACTTGTTGATGAAGTCCTTCACTGAGTTTCATGATCCAAGTAATGATTTTAATTATTTTGTTTCCCCCTCCTGATTCATTCCCTTCAGCAGCTCATGTACATGCTTAGTAAGCTCTCCGTAGACCATGTCTGTGGAGGTTAAACAGAATTACTGAATTTGTAGCAGGTGTATGATATTTACTATTGAACAAGAGTTTGTGCTCAGTTTATTCAGTCACTGTAGAAAGGTGTACACATTAATGTAACCGGGTGAGTGTAGATTGTTCTTTTTTAACCCCTAAAAATGTTTATATTTGTTTGCTAAGTCACATTAAGGGTGGAAAAAGATGTGTATGATGATTTATCCTGGATTAAATTTTTACATCATAAAAACCTGCAGTTTTTACAGGGGTATGCAGACTTTATGCATTATTTATGAGCTAATATTGTCACACTCTCCATCATCATTGTCAAACTACTACTACTAAGGAATATCTTTTGGAAGAGTTGTGTTTATCCCTCCGGTACAGCTTCAGAGGTGTGTAGAATCTAGTGCACTGACGCTGGTCTGCTGGCTAATTTGTATTTAACTCAATAAACAAATGAATAAAAGAAATATTTTTAAATGTGTGACTGCTTTATTTTTTCTTTGTTCTCAGTTTCTCTCTGTAGTGGTTAATGTATTTATTCTTCTATATTTTCTTAAATTAATTTACTTCATTGTATATTTTCTCCAGAGAATGAAGGCAGAATGCTAGTGTTATGTATTTTTGCAGTGATGGCTATATTTCTTGCAGATTCTGCTATGAAAGAATTTACTCATGCAGTTGCCACAAATAGCCCAGAACAACACTGTGTGAATGACCAACTGTTCAAATCCTTCAGGATTACCTCTGGAAGACTTAATCTCCTACATGGATCTATAGATGGGTCATCAAACAAAGTAATTTATAAACACAAAAGGATATTTTCCCTATATAAAATTCAAAGCTGCAACAAAGGTTAAAAGAACCTTGATCGGTTTAAGATTTATATTAAATCTCAAGTATGCAGACCTATAACAATTAATATATTTTCATTACTAATGAAATTAGAGATTTATAAATCTATTTATTTATAAACAACAATGCACTACTGTGCTGATGTTTCTGCATTTCTATTCTGAAATAGGCAGATTCGGGCCCAGGCTTTACAAGGTCCATGTCATTAACATTATTATCCACTGAGTGGCGCAAAGTGCAAAGCTGAAGAATCGGTGGTCTGTGACTTCATATTTTAAAATAGTGTTTCCAAACATCAGGTCAGTGCGCAAGTTCACTATCAAGTGTTTCCAATTTAATTTGTAATGATGTACAAATGTCAAAATCAAATAAATCATTTAAACTTTAGACAAAAACCTAGGAAAATATAGTACATTACAGAGAGGTTTTTATTATTTAACTTGTTGAAACATTGCAAGCAGCAAATGTATAGCAGATTTTCAGCAGTTTATTAAAAACAAAATGATTTTAAAATTATTTAAAACAAAAACAAAATTAAAGCAGTTACTGTTGCGGTGAACATAAAAAGTATGCTGCATTACACTTGCATTTTCCAGTGTTCACCTCATTGTGTCAAACTGAGCTTACAAACACCAACATAAACTAGTACCTAAGTAATTAACATTTGTGGTTGTTAACTGAAAATTTTAAGGCTAAACAATGAAAATTAACCAATAAGGTTGCATTTCAGTAATGTTTAAACGTTGGCCTATAGGACGGTTGTTCAAATCCCAGTGCTACCATCTTATCACTGATGGGCCTCCAACTGTTCAGGTGTGTCATGAGATAAATGTAAGTTGCTTAGGGTTAGAGTGTTTGCCAAATGCTGTAGATGTAATCTAAATAATCCTCCTAGCTTATTAATGGTGATGTATTAATTGATATTATTGTTATGTTTGGTTTGCTTGCTAGTTCTACTGTAAATGTTATGTTAATAAATATTTGCTGAAATACTGAAAAAAAAATTCAGGAGGGGTTGGGGGGAGGCGGTTGGAACCTATCCCAGGAAACTGAACAGGGTGCCAATGCATCACAGTGCACACACACACACACAAACACACACTCACACACTCCTTCACACATTTCAGGTAAATTGGGAATGCTAATTAGCCTAATCTGTATGTCTTTGGACGAGGGGATCATGCAAACTCTATACACACACACATGTAAAACAAGACCCTGAAGGTGCAAGGCGACTAAGCCACCGTTCCGCACTTGGTGGAACTTGGTGGTCATGGGGTTTGAACCAGGGACCATCTAAACCATAGTCCAATGCCTTAAATGTTTTTTTTTCTTTTACTAAGCAAATAGTTACTGATAAAGTGTTGGTCCTCCTACATGCAGCTCAATACATTCCCATTAACGAGAACTCCTACTTAATCAGGAACCTCAGAGAATAAGTGACAAAATGTAAAACGTTCCAAAAAGAGGATGCGTATATATATATAGGAATAAGTAAATAAGCATATAAATATAATGTTTATTTACTTATTCCCCTTGACCGTACAGAGAAAGAAAGGGGGAGAGAGAGAGAGAGAGAGTGTTTATAGGCTACTTGGTCACATTTCACGAAGCATCTCTCCCCCCTACCCCCCCCCCCCCCTCTCTCTCTCTCTCATCTTTCTGTTTAGGAATGTGACGTGCAGCCCGGCTTCCTCTCACAAAGCTGAGAGACAAGAGCACACGGATCAGCACCCAGGTTCGTAAAGCACAACTCGTCCAAACCGTCACATATCAAGCACTGTTGTTGCCGCTGTTGTTTATTTATTTATTTATTTATTTATTTATTTCAGATTATTTTTTTCACCCCTTCTAGTTTTCTGGACAAACTTTCCCTTCTGTTTACAGGGATCGATATTAGCGCATTTCAGCATCATGCATCCAGCCATCCTCTGGGCAGCCCTGTTTACTATAGTTCTGGCTGAAAAATCTCCTCGACTGAAATTTACTGTGCAAGGTAAGAGCCCTGCTTTTTCCCACACTTTATTTTCTGTCTGTTTTTAGGTAAACATGATTGGCTACGTCGCCTGTTTCATTTCTGGAAACGTTTCGTGCTGCAGCTGACAGAAACGCCCCGTTTTCTCCATCATTGCCTTTGTATTGTGAAGCAGACTGCTGAAATATTGAATAATGCTCACAGATTTAGATTTCGCAAGGTAACAGATAGCTGATATAGACTATAATGGAAAGGTGATTTGTTCGTAAGGGAATGAACGCGTGGGTAAATCAATGACACTTCTGGAGAGACAAGCGTAGAGGAAATTGGTGTTGATTTATTGCCCCTGGGACTGAGATTAAGTAATGGTGTTTGGATTACATAGACATTAAAGATAAGCGTTGATGAAAGAGCAAGAACGCCTATTGCATATCCTCAGTTTTAAATCAACAGCTATTCACTTTGCCTACATTTGTAAACAGTATTACGCCATGTTTAACTGTGCACAGGTGGTGGTCACTGGCGGTGCTAGCTGCATTAATGATGTTTGAACGTGTAAATTGATTTCTTAAAAGCTTAGAAAACGCTTTAGGCTACATTTTGTTTATAAGGCTAAACTAGATCAAAAAATAGCGTTGAGTGCTGCTCAAGTGCCCATTGGTGTAGAATCACATAAACATGCTTTAACTCGGGGTTTTGTGCTCTGTGGTCCTGTAGGCATAAAAAAACAACGAACGAGGTGATTCACATATTTATGGGTTTGTATCCATGGTAACGACATCCTGGCATGCGTAGGTGATTTCTAATAGCCTAGTTATTGCTGGAGTGAGAATGGAAGCCAGACCAGCCTACATGTAGTCTACTTGACAGAGATCAGGACTGGAAAGAGGATCGTGGTTTGACAACAAAAACATATTCAGTGATATTGAATACTGAATTCTGACTGCTTCACATATGTTTCTGCATTTCATTTCCACCAAGGGTATGAGTAGTGGATGCGCGAGCTGCAGCGCTGCATTGCAGGTACTAGCTATAATGCAGATGCCATTGCAGCAAAGGAGAAGCATTTCAGAGACAAAATAGAAGTACACACGACCTCGTAAACGCGCACGCGCACACACACACACATACACGAGCGCGCATGCACGCACGGACGCACGCACATTACTTATTCTATACACGGTCAGTTCCTTTAAAGCCATCTTGGTAATGAGAACCACAACAAACAGAGATGGGATCTGAATTTAAATGTTAGCCCTGATTATTTTAGACTTTTTTTCCCAACACCGTTTTGTGTTCTATTTCCTTTTTTTTTTTTTTTACACAAGCCTTCTAGATTGGTGCAGTTTTGTAGTTGTCAGGACCATGGAGAGCAGCTATTGATCTCTGTATGGCCTCCTCCTCTATTCAGAGCACGCCTGTATTCACTAAGGAGGGGCGATCCGATGACTGGCTATACAGTATTTTCACTGTCAATATGTTTATTTTGGAATCAACCATTGTTTTAAACATTTTACTGACCATATTATTAACATATTAGTTTTTACTTCTGAAATGAACTACAGCCAAGAAGCAACACCTGTTGATAAGCACTTTTGGTTAAGAACAATTGCTATATTTCATAATATCACTAATATAATGTTGTCTCTACCATTTGGACCACAGAGAGAGTTGACGTTTCATTTTGCCAATAGTGGTGAAATGCTAAATATGAATCCCTACCAGATTCTTCTGCATTAAATTGCTGCAATATTCTAAGGTGTATATATCCTGTAGCACATAAAGAATCCACTTATCTAGAATCCATTGCTATTACATGTACTGCCTAATGTAACAAAAGTGTTTTTACTAAAGATATTCCTTAATTAAGATTTTGACAGATGCATTCTTTTAATTAATGAATGCATGAATGCATCCTGATACATTTTATACTATACAACTATACAATATAATTTCACCAACAACTATTGTTTCATTGAACAAAGCAAAACATTACAAAACAAAAAAGCATAAAGAAGGCTGCTAAGTTTTGAATGCAGAAAAAGAAAAGGAAGGAGTCAAAGTTTTTATAAGAACTCTTTCAGATTCTCCAAAGATGCGCAATAAAGCTTACCAGCCAGTTGTATTATAAAACTGCAGAAATTGTACATGAGATTGCTGATTCGACTAGGTGCATAAAGAATTGGCACACAAAATATTAACATTGTTTGAGTCATAATTTATTTTTATGTAGAAATGTTTATTTTTATTATTGACCACATTCTTTTGCATATACAAGACTTTTTCACAGCATTGCGTGCTCATACTGGTATTTCCAATACAGTCACAATTTCATATATGTGGCTTTGACCCTCTATATACTACATTTCAGAGCCAGCAAGATTTCACTTCACAAAACCAGAGAACTACATGACGATGTACCACCAGCAGGGAAGCAATGTTCTGTATGTTGGGGGGCAAGCAGTCATTTATATAATAAACTTCACCCAGAAGGGAGTGCAAGAAACACAGGTATGGTCCTGAATCTGAAAGTGAACTGAAAGTCTACACTATGTGTATGATTAAACATCTGACAATATGCATAAACATTGGAGAATAAAATCTGTGTGTTGGAATGTAGATTAATAGAGATTATTGTTTACTAAAGATAGTGGTCAGTAGATTAATTTGAAAAAGCACAAAAAAGAAACCTATTATTACCTTTACCTTCATGTGTAATGATTTACACAGATTTCTGCAGTGACTGATGAAAGTGCCAGACAAAGCTGCCTCACCACAGCAACATCTAATGCAAGAGAGACACAGGTAACCTCTTCTTTTTAGTAAGATGTGAACACCTATTATTAAATAAAATTTATATGCATAGATGTTTAACTATTTGAATGAAGAATCAAACTCCCTGTTTACAACTCCCAGAACAGATAGTGGTTGCCAAGATTGATAAACAAAGTGTTTTATGATTCTCTGGCAAGTGTATTGAAATTTAAACAAATCAAGTATGTTTTGTTTATGGGCCTAGATATATGGACTTTTCAGCAGGATGAATCAGTGTAGAGAGCAGGGTACAGTGGCCTCATTCTTATTCGACAGAAATAGTCATACTTTATGAGAAGCACATCACTCACAGTCGACTGAATGAGGTTATGTTTTAAGGTCAGTGACAGACATAATTTTGCTTGCAAAGATCATTCAAATATTTAAAGAAAATCTGACTGTAAAACAGATTTAGATTTAGTTTAGCAGTTTTCACATCACAATGAGGTTGTGGGTTACAATGTGAGAAATGTATCACCAAGTATGTACAGTGAAAATTGTAAGCACTCAAACATTGTAATTGTTCTAATGTGTTATTTTCTCCTGTATAGATGGAGTGTGACAATTTCATCACTGTCATTGAAAAAATCAATGACACCTTTGTGGTGTGTGGGACCAATGCCGGTACTCCTAAATGTTGGCTATTGGTAAGGAGATAAATCTTTCATTCCTTTTGGTATCATTAAAAAGATAATTAAGAATTATCTTTAATAATCTACTTAAAAAAGAATTAAGTACATTAAAATTACTAGAAACAATCATTTTAATGTACTATAATTTGTAGTATTTAAACATTTTGCATGTTCTCCTTGTGCTTGGTGTCTTTTCTCTGTGTGCTCCGATTTCCTCCCACAGTCCTAAGACATGCAGATTAGTCTAATTGGCTTTCCCAAATTGCCTGTAGTGTGTGAATAAGAATGTGAGTATGTCTGTGTATGTGTTTATGTGCCTTGCAATGGACTGACTGAGGGTGTACTCTGCCTCATGCCCTAAGTCTCCTGGGATAGGCTTCAGCCCCCCCCCCCCCCCCCCCGTTATCATGTATACCTGATAAAGCAGGATTGGTGATGAGTTAGTGAGTGAGTGAGTGAGTGAGTATTTTTGTATATCCTGCCTAAGTCCCCTAAAATAGGCTCCATCTCTCCTGCGTCCTTGTATGGGATAAACAGTACACAGTAAAAGGAAGTGAGTAATATTCATTATGAAAAATGTAGACAGTTTACATCAATATCAGATACAAAGATTTGTACAGTAAGGTGACATTTTTACTGACTTACTGAAAGTGTAGTGTCATTTTACTGACTTTACTGACTTAAAAGTCTTGCACCTTCTTACATTTGGAACTACACCACCTTGAGAATGCTCAATAAATATTACAGACTAATGTTGCTCAGTTCATGTGGGAAAACTATGCAATATATGGTAGTTTTGTACGTATACCTTTACAAAGGGACAAAGTGTATAGTAGATAGAATAGTTGATCTGACATTGTTATTTTATCTTAAAAGTTTACATCTCTTGCATCAGGTGAATAACACTGTGCTCACCGACATGCCTGATATCGGACAAAGGGTATCTGCCTCAGATATTTCCCCGACCAGCCCCTCTCAACGCTCTGTCAGTCTCTCAGCAGGTAAAGGAAGTACTGTGCTAATCATGTCTGAAAATTGCATACAAACAAATTTATGAATTTTTTGCATATTTTTGCCAAATTACAGCATACTCTCTTTGCATTGTTCTCTCATTCATAGATGGGAGTTTGTATTCTGCTTTGTCAGCTACGGAAAAACAGGTTGGCTCTATTCGTCGGACATACAGTTCCAAAAAGCAGCTAAAGACTGAGGACAAATGGTTGTTAAGTGAGTTGGCTAAGGTGTTACAAACTGTATTAAAATTTACTATATAGATCAAACAGTTAAATGTCTCCTATTACCTGGTGGCTGTTCAGGCTGAAGACAATATTCTCACATTGATCTTTTTTTCTACCAATTTGGTACCAACTTTAAACCAATTTGTATTCAATTTACAACATTTTAGTCAATCAGGTGAATATACACTAACTGCTGAAAATAATTCTGCAAAACATGCCATGAATAAGGCTTTAGATTTTTCTGAATCTGGCCATAATGAATATGTAGGTAGGACGTAAAGCGATAGGACTTAAAGTTAATCTTCAACCAACTATTTTTAATCTTCAACCAACATTATGTCTTTCATTTTTATATGTACTATATTATGCTATTATTCTGATTATTCTTTAAAAAAAAAATTCAAACTGATGACCTAGACATGCAATTTAATACTTAAGTAAATAAGAGAGTCTTAAATAAAGCTTGACTTCAAATAACACTTGGAACTACGGAGAATACAATTTTTAAAAATATATGATCAGTAGTATGACGCTGTAGGTAGCAAATAGATCCCACAAAAGAAAACTGTCACAAAAATAGAAACATTATTTGTTACCTTGCTCCTAAATATGTAGATGCTGTAAAATATGCTTCTCAGAATATTATGGGAAAAGTTAGTTTTTTACTTAATTAAATTCCAAAAGTGAACCTCTAATATATTGTAGATTCATTAGATGTAAAATGAACTATTTAAAACCTTTTTAATTTATGTTTAAATTTTTTTTCTATGGCCTATAGGTCATGAAAATAAAATGTAAAAAAAAATCAGGTCTATTTAAATTATTATTCATACAGTATAAGTCATGGTCTAGTTCATTACACATATGGTCATGAACTGCTGAATTGACAGTTGTCCAAAAGATGAGTCTCAGTGTAAGCCTCACATGGTGGTACACTGTCATATATTCATTTAATGTTGACTAAAAGGGAAAAGTGGTTGAAAATGGAGAACAAGGAACAGGGATGACTACAGCCTTTGTAGATTGTCAATTAAAGCAGATTCAAGACCTTTGGAGAGCTTCACAAGGAGTGGAGTGAGACTGGAGTTAGTGTATGAAGAGGCACCACACAATAGTGCCTTCAGAATATTGGCTACAATTTTTGCATTCCTAGTATCAAGGCACTTCTGAGACAGACAAATCATCAGGAACATTTTGCCTGGGCTAAAGAGAAAAAGACGTGGTACACAGCTTCTAGAAAAAAACAATTGGTCATTGTGCATTCAATGCTCATTTTATTTGAAAATCAAGGTTGCAGCGTCTGGAAGAAGAGTGGAGAGGCACAGAATCCTTTATGAAGTAAAGGATTGAAGTCCTGTATGAACACAATGATTTGGGGTGCCAGGTCATGTGCTGGAGTTGGTCTATTGTGTTTTATCACATCCAAAGTCAATGCAGCTATCTACTAGATTTTACAGCATTTAATGCTTCCATCTGCTGACAAGCTTTTTGGAAATGCTGATTTCTTTTCCAGTAGTATTTAGTACTGTACCTGTCCATGGTGCAAAACTACCACTAATTGATTTGCTGCCCATGATATCACTGGATTTGACTGTCCAGCCAATTTGCCTGACCTGAACTTTCTATATAATATATGGCTATTGTCAAGAGGAAGATGAGAACCCAATAATGAAGATGAACTGAAGGCTGCTATCAAAGCAACCTGGTCTTCAATAACACCTCAGCAGTGCCCCAGGCTGTTACATTGATTCAGTAATTCCTGCTAACTTAGGAAATATTTTCATATTTTGAGATATTGAATTTTCATGAGCTATATGTCATAATCATCAAAATAAAAAAATTAAAAAACTTGAAACATTAAAATTTAAACAATGAATCTAGAGTATGAGGTGGTATCAAAAAGTTTCAAGATTTGCGCTCCACAGATCCAATTGGTTTTGCCATACATCCTCCATAACCATAAAACAATAGCGAACAGTATAATTCGCTATTCATGGTCTGGTCCATGTGGATGAATTCTCAATGCACAATTCCGAACATTGAAAAAAAAAACTATAAGCATACACTTAGTTGAGCTGCGGACCTGCTTTGCCATTTAAGGAGATTCCTTCCTTCCACTGTGAAGACTGTCACCAGTAATGATTTGCGACATGAAGGATGTGTCATCCATGGCAGCTGACAGTTCTTGGCAGAATTTTGCTAATGTTTGTGCTGCTCCTGGGTCAAAAGCCTGGGAATGAACTTGGCAGCAACACAGTGTATGGGCAAATCTCACGTTACATATGACACATCGACAATGGCAGCAATGTTGTGGATTGTTCTCTGATGATCATCATGAGGAAGTTGGCTGATGGTCTTCTAGTGATGTTATTCCACTCTTTAAGTGTGTGCCACTCAAAACACTTCAAACAGAGAAATCACTGTAAACACCATTGCAGCGTCATGTCAAACTTTTCTGCCCAGTTTCATACAGAATTTCAAATTCGCTCTTTGTTCTTACTTGCTGTCCATTATTAAATAGCACACATGGTAATGCACAGAATCAGAACAACACCAGTTGCACAGCTTCCTTGTACACATGTCTTTAGGCACACTGACTTATGAAGGTCAGTGCTCCCTGTGACTGTGCGAGCAGCCTTGTCCTGCCATCTGTTGGAGTGTTACAAAACTTGAAACTAAGTCTCAAAACTTTTTGATACCACCTCATATATGAAACTTAAACTTTTTCAATGAAATTACAAAAGAAAAATAACTTTTTCCTAATATTCAAACTTTTCGAGAAGCACTGTACTTGTAGGGCCTTGTGTCAAGTGTTTGCTTGAATTTGTAATAACACTCAAAAACAGAGCAACCAGATTAAGCTTTGCCGTAAAACAACAAGGAAACAGAAGGAGAAGAAACCTTTGAAAACAAACAGCAAATGAAAACAGTTGCAATAAAGGAGTGCAGTGTTCCATCCAAGCATAAATAATCCATGGAATCCTGAAAGTCTCCCTTTTGATCTCATACTAATTGCTTAATTTCAATCCACTGCAGAGGCTAAGACATTGTGTCATTGTCCAATCACTTAGATATATAAACAACATTCTCTCTCTCTTTCCATCAGACCCTCAGTTTGCTGGAGCTACAGTCATCCCAGCAACACAGAAATACAATGAGGAGATCTATATTTTCTTCAGTGAGATCAACAAGACTGTTAATTTGGATGAAGAACCATACAGGGCCCGAATTGGACGAATTTGCATGGTAGCCAGTTATAGTGTATCAGCAATATCCATGTGATCCATCAAAAGTATTTTCTTTTCTTTTCTTTTCTTTTCAATGGGAAGCTATTTAATTTGTAAAGACATTAAAATGACTGTACAGAGTTATTATGTAGGGTTCATGTATAATGTTTAATGCTTGTGTGTATCTTTGAATGCTTGTTTGAGTTAGAATGATGAGGGCGGCATAAAGACCATGCTGCCTGACTCTTGGACTACGTTCCTGAAGGCTCGTGTGATGTGTGGGACAGTCAGCACCCCTCGGCAGTACAACAACATCAGGCGAGCTTTTTTGCTGACATCCCCGCATCGCACTGGAGTCATGTATGGACTTTTCTCCAATGCATGGTGAGATAAAGAAGTAAAAGTCAAAACTGTAAATTCTCACTGCTAATATATTCTTGCAATAAATGCCAAACATGTTTTAGTCATATCAACTCAGCTCAGCTTCATTGCATTTGTCTACCTTTAATTGTTTTTTATTAGGGACACAACTGTTGTCTGTGCATACTCAGTTGAGGACATTGACAAGGTGTTCGCCAAGTCAAAGCTTAAAGGGTACAACAGCCCACTGACTGGAAATCGACATGGAGTGGTACACAATGTTTACCTTCACATCCTCTCAAGTTTATGTAAACATGTGTTTCCATTTGCATCATAGTTTTATCTTAGCCAAGCTGACACCTTATAACTGATGTATCCTTAAATGACAATGACATTATACACTGTCTCATTTCAAGACTGTAACTCTTTCCCCAGTGTGGTCCTAAGAATCAATCAACAGCTCAGAACTCCAAAATGCTAGGAGTGATCAAGGATCATCCTGAGATTGAGGATATCATACTGCCAGTCGGAGAAGCTCCTCTAGATCTGCCAACTGAAGACCACTTCACACACATTGTAGCAGACACTGTGCTGGCAGTCAATGATGAGCATTACAGTGTCATCTACCTGGGCACAGGTGGGGGGAAAAAGGGGTGAAAACCCCGTATGTTCTTGTGGATTTGGAAAGTCTTCACACAAAACAATTAATTTATTTAGACATATTGAAAGGATATTGCTCTTATAGATCAGAGAAAATTGTTACTTGTACGAGTGGCTAATTTTTTTTTTTTTTTTTTTTTTTTTTTGTGGTTGTCAGTAATTGAATGATTAAGAACAATTAATATAATGTGCATGTTTCACTCTGTTTTACAGAACAGGGAAAAATTCTAAAAGTGCTCCACACCATTGAAGAGGCTTTTATTATATCCCAGTATTCTCTGTTCCACAATGAGGGGCCCATCATTAACATGGCCATCGACTCAAAGAAAGTATGTTTTCCCTTTTCTGTTTTGCGGATTAACTTTTCTCTCAAGAAAATAAGCCATTGTAATACACATTTTCGAAGACGGTTCATCTGGAATGTTCTGAGACAATATGTTGAAGAAATACATTAGTTTTTACACAGTGAATCATTTGTGAATGTTTTGTTGAGCATGCTCACTTTTTTTTTTTTTATTCTGTGCCAGGGTCACCTTTACATTGGCACAGCTATGGAGGTCCAGCGCCTACCTCTGGCTGACTGCAGTCGATATGGTGACAGTTGCAGGGAGTGCATTCTCTCCAGAGACCCATACTGTGGGTGGGACTTGGCTAAAAAGCGGTGTCTGGCAATTCCACCAAACTACAATGTTACTACTGGGTAGGATTATTTTTTCTTCCTGTTTAGAACAATACCAAACAAGTATGTTTAGTGAATGTACTATGATAATTATCATTATTCTTTTTATATAGTGGACTTCTACAGAGTCTCGATCAGTCCAATGCATCTGTTTGTGGACACACTGCAGGTAAGCAATAGAAAAAAACAGACAAATCATGATTTTGCATAATCTTAATAGGACACCAGAACATTGTTTGTGCTGTCTATTTATTTTCTCCCAAACTCATATAAGCAGTTATGTTTGCCCTCTTGTGGAGCTAGAGGACTTCTTTGTGTTGTAGATAAAGCAAGTTTCATTACTGTACATCATGTACTTTCCTTACACTGCAAAAATATATGCTGCCTACTAGGCAAAATAGGCCTCACAGTAAATTTACAGGAGTCATCACTAGAATGCTTTATCTCAGAAAAGATCTAGGATCCAACAGAAACTTTAAGAAAGCATGACTATACTTACCATTTAGCAGTATTTAAAATTGTTTCAATTCAATTCATCCTTAGACTAATAAATTCCAAATCATGGGTAAAACGAGTTTGCTAGTTTAATACTTTTGATTAAGTAAAATCTATTTAATTTATTATTAAATTACACTTGAAATGCTCCTTTTATTATGTATTAGGTCTTAAGATACGCAGTACAATACCTAAGGAAGTGCAGATGCACAAAGATGGTCCAGTTCTGCTGCCATGTCCCATTCGCTCCTACCATGCCACCTACAGCTGGGAAAAAGACAACTGTGTCAAACGCTACCCTTGTACAATCTCTGGTTCATCATGTGTGCTTGGCTCGAACCCTGATCTGCCATTGAAGGAAGGGGTATTTCGTTGCATGGCCATGGAGAGTGGCCTGAAACAGGAAGTCGTGTCCTACAGGTTGATGTTTAATGCTGGGCCTCCTGCTACTTCACTGGCTTCTACACTGGCTCTGTCTCTACTACTGGCCATGATTGGTTTCTGCCTCCAGTAGCCTGCTAACACCCTACCTCAGGCTCCTAGTACAGTAGATATGATTGGAGCATGTTTCGATACCTAGGTTAGGGTCACAGATCAAGTGTATACAAGACCTCTTTATTCAAAGGACAAGAAAAGTAGGTAGTAATTTGTAAAGACATCAGGTAAACAATTTTAGTGCAGCATCAAAAAGATTGAAAAAATATCTGGAAGTCATTTTATACATAACAAAGTTTGAGATTGAGGGAATAACCTAATGTCTTGAATAACACAGTGGGTTTAAGTTACATTGCTTTGTGAACCTAACCTGTGGATCAGTCAAGCAGCTCTGTCTATTCCACATATACAGTACCAGATGCTTGATCCTTCTAAATTATGGATACCTGAAGCTGAAGTATCACTGTAATGCAGATATTCTGTTCAATATCAATTAAGCTTTTCTTTAATTTATTTACATTTTAATTTTGCATACATTGAAGAAATTATATATACAGTATAAAACGCCTTAAGAACATGCATTGGGTATCAACCTAAGCACAAATTACCATTTGAGCAGAAGCTGCAGGATCTTATTTTATCTTTATCTTATTGACTTATTTTATGTGCCATCTTTTTTGCTGGCCAGGCAGAAAGAAACTATAAAGGCAGAAGACAACTCATCGAAATATGTCACTGTGTAAAACAGCATCATTTCAAACCTTTACATTATTTAATGTATACAGATTCCTACAGCATTTCATACTTGTGTGAACATCTGTGATTTTTTTAAAAATAACAAACAACATTCATTTTTCAACTTATGATATGATGGCCAAATATGCTTGAATAGTAGAATTACATTTTGTAGTAGCTGTGGAAAAAAACTTGTGATTAATCTTACTTGTACAGTATCAATGTAAATTTAATGCTCTGCATCTCCACTATTGCTGCCTATGTAAATGGAGGGAACACCAGACAGTTTTATAGTGATGTGACCTATGTCTTTAGAGTATATCATTATTATTATTATTTTATTTATTTTTTTTTTTTTACATAAATGTCTCAATGTCTGATCTACCTATTAGTCATATGGGACTGTGATTAATACAACCATGCAAGAGACAGACACTCAAGGGAGAAATACAATATATACTGTAATTCTGATTCCTGGAACAGTTTCTCCCAAAACACTCGGTCATATATAAATGACTTTAACGTTATTCATTTTGTCTCACACATTCTGTCTCAGAGTTCAAGTAATACTAAAGCATTAATTACTAATATGAAGTATGTAATGTGTGCTGATTGCTATCATTCAATTAAATTTTTATGGTTGATGTAAGAGTTTATTTAATGTTAAAGCCTTTTTTGCCCATGTTCCACTTCTATAAAAACTCTTCATTTTGCACATAATACAACTAGTGATGGGTTAATTCATTTCAAGTCAATTTTATTTATATAGTGATTTTTACCAATAGTCATTGTTTTGAATAAGCTTAACAGTATTTGAAAAAATATGGAAATAGATTTGCAAAATGTAGGAAAATTTGAATAAATTTGAAAAAATGAATAAAAGCCAGGGGCAATGGTGAAAGGCAGAAACTCCCATATATGGCAATAGGAGGAAAGCTTGAGAGGAGCCAGACTCAACAAGGAACCCAATTCAGTCTGTGCTCTGCCTGTGTGCTATAACATTAAAAGTTTAATATAATGGGAAGAGTGTTGAAGATAATATAAAGTTGACACATCCTGTATTCCACTGTTTGGCTACAAACTGCTTGTGGGAATCGTCAAGTATTTAGCGACTGTAGTCACAAACCATTACAGAAAACTGCCTTCATCAGCCCAAGGTTAAATCTGACCTAATCTGAACTAAATATTAATATAGTAGTTACAAAAATCTTGTGTCTATCTTTTTGTAAAATGTGTGCTTTTGATTCTCACAGTATCTTACACTTACTATAAATGTAAACATTTGAAAGTAGAAAATATAATAACATGACTACTTTTTTTCTCCATATTACCCCCCTGCTACAGTAATGCACTTATCCCAGAATCTCTAGTGCATGGATAACATCAAGGTAGAAAGTTTTCTCAGTATGCCCGAGCCATGATCAGACTGCATGCTTCATGGCTGAACCATTGGCCTCCCAGGAACTCATTTAATGGCCCAAACATGTGGAAATGTAACAGGTGAAATGGAAGTAACAGGTGTTTTACTTTCTAAATGATGACAGAAACAACTACAGGGAGCTCCGAGCCACATCACCTTATTTAAAGCATTTGTTACATTTGCATGTTTTACTGGCACTAACAGTCTCATCACCATACTAAACTTAAAATCTTCTGTAAATATCAATCAAATTTTATGTCTTTATTCATAGAATGTTAATCAGCTTCATAAAGTTTCGGTTTGACACCCTAAATGCACAATTTTACTAAATAATAAAACAAATGCTAGATGCCAAAAACAGGGCAGTGAGACAATCATGTGCAACAGGTGTGAACATTGACCAATGAGAAATGTCAAGGTACAGCTAGAACAGGAATGAGAAAAACAGGATGTGGGAACGTTCTGTGCCAAGGCATCTACAACAGTCAAGGTGCAGAATCATGCAAAACATACATATATCCATCTCATCAGTGGTTATGTGCTATTATATTTCTTTTGAATGAAAATAAAATTGCACAACAGTAGCTGTAACTGTTACAAGATATGTTTTATCAAAAAACAATATCTCTTGGAAAAACACATTTAGAATTCTCGACTTTTTCTCAACGAGTTTTTAAACATGCTGTACTTTAGTAACTTTAACAATATGCAGTATCTATAGAAATGATTATGCAGAAAAAGACTGACAGCTATAAATGTCATTCAACACTTAAAATATAAAATCCCTTGTTCTACGGGCAGAGTACTGTAGTATCATTTACTCCATATTGATGAAAAAGTGACTGGTCATTTAGCTGCTCTCTAGAAATAAATTTGAATACATCTGCATGCATTCTGACTTCCACTAGACAAATAAGGCTGAGGCTGTATATTTATGAGTCTCCAATTAAACACTGCGTCCAATATATATATATATATATATTTTTTTTTTTTTTTTTTTAATGTCCATATAAATGTAATATATGTTAAATCCAGAAATTCAGTCTTCTCACAGGATTCGGGGAAATTATACAAAGTGAAGTGGAAACATGGTTAAATAAAAGTGAAACATAATGGTGTCTCCCCAGAGTATTTATTGTTCCAACCAGCCTGCTGAACTTCAAGTTATATTAGGCACCTCTGAGAATACTTCAGCAAACACCAAACTTTCATTTGAGATTTTTTTTTTCACACACTTAGCTGCAAGTGTTTTCAAAATATTGAAGCTGTCATGCTGACATGGCATGCATCACATTTCATAGAGGTAAGAGAAACATGAAGCATGTGTGTGAGTGTGTGTGCGTGTGTGTGTGTGTGCGTGCGTGCGTGCGTGCGTGCGTGCGTGCGTGTGTGTGTGTGTGTGTGTGTGTGTTTGTTTGTCCTGGAAAGCCATTTGCAAAGCCTGATAATGAAAGAAGTCACCATGACTACACTGGGCCACAAGATGTGCTGTTTTTGTCCATTGCCAAATACAGTGCAGAGAGCATATAAAGCACGCTGTATCTATACTTGATTATAACAGAAAGCTTATACTAACAGTTGTATAGGTTCATATTATATGCCATTGGTAAATGTGCTGGGAAATAAATAAATAAACAACAACAACAACAATAATAATAATAATAATAATAATAATAATAATAATAATAATAATAATAGACAGTGGGTCCTGGCCAATAATGTTTAATGATTCAAAATGTTCCTTAAGTATACACTAGACTACTTGAGGTTGGCTGTCAGCAAAGATAAGATCTCTTTCAGAACAGGGCCGTTTTGCAGTCGATTGCTATATTTGTGCACTATTCACCAATAGCACCTGAATGACTACATCTATATCTCAGCTGGTGGCATTGAGACAGGACGGGTAGGATTAAACCCCGAGCACAAACACCGCATACACACACCATGCATGATGAAAAGGACCATATTTACTGACAGGAAATCCTGCTCACAGGTGGAACACTCTGCAACATACAGCTATTTCACAATAATTCTCCAAAACCAGAGGAAATCGGAGGGAGCTGGTTATCTGTTTTTTTCTGCTGATTTAAAATGAAACAGTCTCTTAGAGTCTATCAGGGCTTTTAGGCAAAAATTTTCACTTCACTAAAGGATAAAGAATGCAAAATCCTTTGTCGCTTCTACTAACTCTGGATTAAGTACAAGTAAGTGTATTCTTTATGGTTCAGTAATTCTTAATTCGAAATGCAGGTACATGTGCATTTATTTCATGATAAACAAGTACACCAGCTATTTAACCAAAAAGATTTTTTTTTTTTCATTTTCAACATTTTTTCTGACCAGTACTTCATCATATGGGCCATTTATAAAAGTTGTATTGTCCAAAGCTTTCCATGTTTTGTTTATCTGAAAATCACTATTACACATTTATAGCAGTACACCTAAAACAAACATTAAACATGCAACCATTATTCTTGAGTGTCTTTCATGTTGTAGCAATATGGAGTAGGATACATTAGCAATGACTAAACATGATTTAAGTTAGAGTAAAATTAGTGTTTGAATGGCAGTTTATTTTGTAACCTGTACTCTGTGACTTTGTACCATTAATCTACTCAGTAATTGTTAACATGCTTAAATATTTTAGTGGTGTGAGATAGGATGAAAGAATTGTAATCATTTTGACAGAATAAATATCTGTAGTTATATATTGTAATATACTGTATACTATATTAATAGTATATTGAATAGTATATTGAATATGGATCACTTCATCCATATTCCTTTTAACCAAATGAGTTCTTTTTCAAAGCCTCATTCAGAGATAAAAGACCAGCAGCATTAGAAATTAGGCAGTTTTTCCATCCTGCATGTCTTTCTTTTATTGTATACCTAGATACATATATCTCTCAAAGCCTAATGCTTCGGGAAAGGTTTTTGTTGTCGTTCATGTTTTGATTGGATAAAATAGGTAAAAATCAAGACGGTTATGAAATGCAAGATAAAGCAGATAAAAAGAATTTAAGGTATAAAATGGCGTTGTACAAATTTGGCATCAATGCTTACTATGTGAATCTGTTTTTTTGCAATATGGATCACAAAGAAATGCTGATCTTGGTGATGACCTTGCATACACCTGCAACATGGAAATCTGAGTTACACAGACCACTGTCTTTACCACAGACAGTGGTATCACAAGACAAATTGCAGATGATCACACTGATACTGTATATACTGCATTGTAAGGTTCGCAAGATCCTAGCATAATATCCAATAGAAAGGTACAACATGTTACATGTCTTGTCATGTATCTTTTGAAATGCAGGTCACAGCACCAATATACATATACACAAGTTTGCAAAAGTGGTTGGATATTGGAATAAACTATTGACAATAAACTTTACTAGAACAACGCAACACTAGAATTCTTTTGTCACCCATTTAATGTAAGATTAACAAACTTTCAGCATTTTTATACAGTTGAAGCTGAAGATTCAGGTAAACACCAGAGTAATATAATATTGTTTTTACATGTCTACACAGATCCAAATGGCAGATGTGAGAGCATTTTCTTTGTTCAGGCTCATGTTTGGCTTTCAAGCATCGCTCCTCATCTTACCATTTAAAGCTGAACAATCCTGTCTTATATCTGCTGACCAGCGCACAGCAGACTGCCGGGGCCAGCGACTGGAGCGAGTGCCTGTGGAGGAACTTCCTTCATCCCTAGAGATGCTAGATCTTTCCTATAACATTCTACAAGTTATCAAAAATGATGACTTCATTAAGCTGCCTTTCCTCAATGTCCTCTGGCTTCAATTTAACAATATATCTTTGATTGAGGATGAAGCCTTTCATAAAAATCTGCTACTGGAAGAAGTGAATATGTTTAATAACTCAATGCCTTCTATTCCATCAAAAGCCTTTGCCCCACTGAGCAGGCTGAAAGTTTTAGAGATGGCAAATAATCTCTATACTGGGGCAACACTGGATAATGTTTTTTTGAATTTCAAGAGTCTAAAACTATTGTCTTTGGGTGGTCCTGCACTCTGCAGTTTGAAAAAGGGTGATCTTGATGTGTTAACGGACATATCCCTGGAGAGGATTGGTATAAAAACTAGCTCTACCCTTGATGTTTATGATCCAGGGTATCTGAAGAACATTCAAACTGCAAATTTGTGGCTGCAAATAGCCATCGATAACAGTACACACATGCTTCCTCTGATACTAAAAGACCTTGAACACAAAACCTTTAAAACCATTCATTTTTTTAATCTCTTCGAATTTAGGTACTATACTGACACAGAAGATATTTTCTATGGATTACAGTATATAAACACCCAGGAGCTGACCTTTCACAATGGGAAATTCAATGAGGATCTCCTACGAATGGCCCTTGTGAATTTAGAAAAAAGTGAGATTAAATCACTCAGATTGTTCTTCATTGATTTTGCCCGGTCACAAGTATTTTTGAATAGTGAGGAGGGTTCCGGTATGACAAACCTAGCACTGGATATGTTGGTTTTGTCGTAAGTATTGAAGTATATCTATTTATATGAACAAAGACATGTAACACTTCTCAAGATCATATAGATTTTTTTCAGGATGAACAGTTTCCCTGATCATTATGTTTGATTTTACAGGGATATCAGCAACCCAGAAATCTTAACCTTTGACTGGAGTTTTACATGGTTGAGCAAGATCCGTCACCTGCAAATAAACAACGTGAATTTTAACTTTGTGCCCTGTGATGCATGGGAGGAGATGAAAGAGGTTGAAATACTTGATCTGTCCAATAACCGCCTTAAGGACAATTTTCTTTTTAGCCAGCAATGTGACTACACTGATACGATGTTGGGGCTTCACACCTTTAATCTTAGCAACAACAAACTGACCAGTCTCAGCAACTTTGCATTTCTTGCTGGAGAGTTCAGACAACTACAGGTGATTGATATTAGTTACAATCACTTTGGTTCTAAAGGGAACAGCCCCTGCTTTTGGAAACCGAACATCACCACAGTTGTCGCTAACCATAACAGTATGGTTTTCGACAGCTTCAAATGTCTCCCAACTACTGTATTGTACCTCGATCTCTCTTACTGTAATATAGACCAGTTAGATGTGAACTATTTCAGGAAGGCTGTTCATCTGAGGGAGGTCTACCTCAGTGGTAACAAAATTAAATTCATACCATCTGATTGGAAGAGCTCCAGTATAAGGTCACTGGCTTTGGATGGAAACTCTTTTGGAATTATTAGTATGAGGTCATTCATGGGATTGCCCAACCTGGAGCAACTCAGGGCAGGTAACAACCCTTACCACTGTACCTGTGAGCTGCACAATTTCATAGAGCAAACTGAAATGAAAGGCAAAGTTAACATCACAGACTGGCCGGAAAACTACAGGTGTTACCACCCAGAAACCTTGCTCAATACAATGGTATCTAACTATCTCCCTCCACATATATTGTGTGATATGAGGCTGGTTATTGTTATTTCTGTTGTCACTACAGCAGGAGCTGTGCTAGCACTCGTTATAATATGTTATATCTGTAATATACCGTGGTATGCCAAAGCTACATACCAAATCATCAGAGCAAAATATAGGTCTCATAAAGAAGAACTAGCGCTTTCTGCGGACTACATGTTTCATGCCTTCATTTCCTACAGCCACTCAGATGCAGACTGGGTAAGGGATGAGCTGCTACCATGTCTGGAGAACTCCAAGCCCCCTTACCATCTTTGCATTCATGAAAGAGACTTTATCCCAGGAAAATGGATCATTGATAACATAATTGAGAACATTGAAAATAGTCGGAAGGTATGTACAATTCAATCCTGAGAAAATAATACAATAAATAAAATTTAAAAATTACAGCAAACAAAGAGTTAAATAATGCATAGTGTGCTTAGCTTACCATTTTTAGTTTGTTATACCAGTAAGATTCGTCTACCCAGTTAAAATTTTATCCTTGCTAAGTTGGAAGGTCACATGCATGATTTATTGCTATTTTGCAAGCATTCTAACTTCCCGTTTCATTTTTAAGGTTATCTTTGTCCTGTCACAGAACTTTGTGAACAGTGAGTGGTGCAACTATGAGCTCTACTTTGCCCAGCAGCGAGCAATGGGTAAGAACTTCAGTGACGTCATTCTAGTGGTTAAAGAACCCATTGATCCAAACTCACTGCCCAGCAAGTACTGTAAACTCAAAAAGATGCTGAGCAACAAAACCTATTTAGAGTGGCCTGAACAACCCAAACATCAAGCCTTCTTCTGGGCACAGCTGAGGAGCGTCATGGGAAAGCCTCATCACACACGACAGTTCTCAGCCTCCCTGCGCAGGCATTCTACAAGAATGAACACAGTATCTGTGATTGAGCTGGCTCAGGAAAATCAAAAGATTACAGATGCAGGGCAAAATATAGCTTCTTAGACTATTAAAGCTTTTCTACTGGATGAGACACACTGGACAACACAAAAAACTAACCACGATCCTGCATGTTCTATTTTTTCCCACTGCTAAGCAAGCTGTGCAGAATTGTTGTGGAAATGTGTAAACGATCAAATCTGAGACCAAGTACTAATTATACAATGGAACCTTGGCTTACGAGCATAATTAATGCTTGCTTGCATGCTTGTATATCAAAACACTTGTAAATCAAAGCACAGATTACCCACAATTCCGCAGCGCGCAAGAGAGAAAAACCATTGGCTTAGTTGTGATCACATGATACTTGGTACTCGTAAACCAAGACTTGCTCGTTCTTCAAGTCAAAATTGATTACACATTTTTGCTCGTCTTCCGAGGTTCCACTGTTCTGTACAGACATATTGAAAAGCCATGTTATACTGTAAGGATCACAGATTGACACACGGGTTGCAAGCTGCATACACCGTGTGTGATAAACTCGTCTGGGGCACCTTGATTTATACTTAAGTTAAACAAAAGCTCTAAGTATGTGTGTTAAACTGAAACTGCTGCTTTCCCCCTTTGCCATCTGCTTGTCACCTATAGAACAAGTACAGACTGTTTTTCTTCAGACAAGTTCTTCCTAGCAGTTGGATGTTCTGTTCTTGACTTTACAGCTGTACCCTTAACAAAGTGCATGCTTGACATCTTTACAGCATGAATTATACACAATAAATCAAACTTACACAGAAACTAAGGCTCAGTCTATATAATTGTATTTTCCCATTACAACTCATGATAAATTTGTTTGCATGCATACCATGCAAACCAAGTTGATATGCATAAAATGTAAAAGAAATTGTATTTTATAAAGTATAAAATGCATTTAAAAGCAAAAATTGTACATCATACAATTGCTCCTGATTTTTAGAAGCAATTTCTTGCTGTGGATCTCCAGTTCTATCACCTCCCATAGGTGTTTTATTGGAAACAGACCTAGTTATTGCAAAGGCCACTGAAGAAAAATGAACTCATTGTCATGTCCATTGTTTAAGATGCCCTTAGCTTTGTGATATGGTGGATTATCATACCAAATGCAATGCAATCATGTATTTAAAAACAAGCCCATTTAAAGTGTATGTACATCAAAATAACAGACATGTTAAGACATTTAAAACATGTCATGAACAATTACCAAAAACAACCTAAGTATGTAGACTGATAATCTTATTATTATAAGCATCAGTGAAAATATTTTGTTTTCTTATAGTATAGCTTTGTGAAGAAAATAGAACTAACTTTATATCTACATAAAAATAAAAATTATAAAAGTTATATCTCTGTGTATGATGTGCGAGAGACAAACAAACATATGATGTAAAATTTAATCAGGATTAGGCTTCAGTATATGGATGGACTTTGCATGTACTCCTCACGCTTGGTGTTTTTTTTTTTTTTTTTTTTTTTTGTACTCCAGTTTCCTCCCACAGTCCAAAAACATGCACCCAAATTGCCTGTAGTGTGTGTGTATGTGTGTGTGCCATGCTATAGACTGGCACCCTGTAAGTGGGATAATCACCAGGCTTCCCAAGACCCTGTATATAATAAAGTGGTATAGAAAATGAATGCATTAACAACACTGAGTCACTGTTTGGCCCATTTTCAAGTGGACAAGAAAATGTAAAAGAGTGGTAAGTGTAACTAATATTTATGTAAATAATAATAATAATAATAATAATAATAATAACTTGTGTACCTGTAAGTACCCACCGTGGGGAGGAAAAGAGTGGATAACAGATGAGAAATAAAATAAGTAGATTGAATAAAGATTCAGTTTTATATTAAAACGATTCCAGTGCGTTAAGATTCACTTACTACTGTATACCACTTCCGCGCTGTTATTTCAGATATGAAAATATAAACTGATCCAAGTAAAAATACTCAGTTTAAATGTTCTAATTAATATCTATTGGTGCAGGCGTTTGTTTATATTTAGCAAGTAGCTTATTATATACTTTTTAAAAGTAGATTATTATATCTGACATTGAATTGTCCACAACAAAAACTTTTATTCAATATTCAGTTTCCGCATGGCCAAACTTCAGAAAGATATATAAGTACTGCAAAAATGTCAATAACTTCTGTCCAGTGGTTGATTTGTGATGTGCATGTGCATGAGTACTGTCAAAACTTAAAGTTTCTAATCTGGCACTTTCCTGCTCATAACCTCACCTTTATTTAACATTTTGGTTTAATTTATGGTGCAGGTTTAACTTCAGGCAAATGCCAAAGTACTGACAAAGTTTCATTCTGTCTAGCCAGTTTTGCGTGATGCTGTGACAAATTCTGAGACTGGTTTCGGGTCCTCCAATGTATGAAACATAAAGATCTCATTGAAAGAGTTCTGACCAATGTACTGTACAGACAAAACCTTTATTTTATAATCATATGAATTATTATTATTATTATTATTATTATTATTATTATTATTATTATTATTATTATTAATCATCATCATCATCATCATCATCATCATCATCATCTGCAGTAACACAATGGCTCACTGGGTGGCCCCAGACCACAAAGTTGAAAAATACTGTGGCTACTTATGTCTAATCTCTACATTACAGCAATGCATAATGTAAAAAAAAATTAAATAAAATACTCCCCGTCCCACTATATCACTGTGGATAGAATTTATGCAGAACTTGACAGCAAGACAAATAAATAAATAAAGCTATTATTAATTTGATAAATAATTATTCACAATTAGTGACAAACAGAAAGCTACATATTTTTAAATAGATTTTTTCTACAGACAAAACCTTTTTGTAAATTATAATAATAATAATAATAATAATAATAATAATAATAATAATAATAATAACCTAACAACATAATAATTAATACATAGTTAATTTTCACCATCTTCACATCACATTATCACCATTGGTACAGGCAATTATCAGGAGATGGCATGGAAGACATAAATATACTGCAGTAAAGCAGTGACAACCGAGACTGTGACGGTGGATTAAGTTGCCATTAGAAAAAACAAATACATTATAAAAAAGAGACGTGGGAGACACGATATGTTGTGGAAAAAAGGTTGGGAGTTTTTGTGTGTGTGTGTGTGTGTGTGTGTGTGTGTGTGTGTGTGTGTGTGTGTGTGTGTGTGTGTGTGTGTGTGTGTGTGTGTGTGTGTGTGTGTGTGTGTGTGTGTGTGTGTGTGTGTGTGTGGATGTTTATTATATTGTCTGTATGTGTGGTGGGAAGTAAGCCAGGAGGGAGATAAACTTGTTATAACAATGACTGAGAGTAAGGCAATAATATGTCATGACATGCTGTCAGCTGCCAAGCTCAGAGCAAGGAGGATGAAAGCATAGTAAAAGCATCAGACTCTGTGGTGTGTTGAAAGTTATTAACGACCCTGACAGGTGCTGCCTGCGTGCTGAGATCAGCGAAAACCAGATTGAAATTGCTCACAGTGATTAGTTGAGACTTGGTGGACTTGCAGCTGGGAAGTAATAATTCTTTCCATGGCCTTACTTTAAAATGGATATTAGAGCTAGGCTTGTATGTAGCTATTTAGCACTGGGATCTAGCTCTGGCTTTTTAAAAACAGGAAGGAACTTCCTTGTTCAATTTCAACAGAATGGTAAAAAATTAAGAGGTTAAAGAAGAATTTACATTCAATTACATTCTACATACATACCTCATGAGATACTCTAGAGTAAACAGAAATACCAGTTTGTCTGCTGAGTTAGACAGAACAAGTTTAACAGAATGCATGAGTGAACTGAGGGCACTGGTCTAATTATCATGGAAGCCTGTACATATGAGGGGTTCTCAAATAAAAAAAACAGAACACAGTTATGTGAGTAAAAACTTTTTTTTTTCTCTATATAACCCCCTGCTTCACTAATGCACTTATTCCAGTGTTTCACTAGTGCTTGTATACTATGAAGTTATAATTTCTTTCAGTACTCCAGAGCAATGATGGGACTGCTTGCTTCATGTATGAAAACACTGGCCTACCAGAAACTCCTTTAATTGACCAAACATGTGGAAATGGATTGGAGCGAGGTCAGGACAGTATGGAGGATTTGGTATTAACTTTCAGTTGAGTTGCTGTAATGTGCAATGATATTCATGAATGATTGTGTGTACATTTCCCAAAGAAAAATTAATGTCTTCCACAAGTTGGCAACAAGTTCTCTGTCAATTTTTAAGGATCAAGCATTCCACTCTCTGAACGTTTACATGAATTACTGCAGCGAGCTCCAAGCCATCTCGGCCAGAATTGTCATTCATGGATGTACAGCACTATTCCAATGTTCTACTGTGGCTAAGAGTTTCATCACAGTACTATGCTTGAAGTATGGCCACAACAATGTGTACTTTGGTAAAATTACAAAAGTGTAATTTGAACAGGAATCAAACAAAAACATTTAAGTATATACGTTAAATAATCAGCTTTAGCAACACCAGTATAATATACTGTATATTGAAGTCTAGTATGATAACGAGAGAGCACATGGTGCAGGCATTTACCTCAGAGAAAAACACAGCCTATACTTTAAAATCCTGTTAAAAGCCCCATTAAACAAAAAGGTAGCATACTGCAAAAAAAAAAAAAAAAAAAAAAAACATGCCTCATGATAACCTTTTATTTCTACAAAAAAAAGCTTTTCATAGTCTGGGACAACTCATTTTGAAATCTAGGACACATTTATTAGGTTTAGAAAGGTTTATATTACCCTATTTATGCAGGCTGGTATTCTCTAATGTCTTCTTTTCATTTGCTTGATGGCTTGTTTTTCATTTTATTGTTTCTGATGGACTTTAAGTCTCCCTGGGATTTTATATTTAAAATAAATAAATAAATAATCCTACAATAGTTATTCTTTTCTCCTAATTAAAGTTACCTAAAAATAACTTCTACACACTGAAAACTGTTGGTACACTACACTAATAATAAGTAGTGCCTCCCTTTGCCCTTAAACCAGCCTTCACAGCATGAATTTCACAAGATGTTGGAAACATTCCACAGAGATTCTGGTCCATGTTGAAATCATTGTATCATGCAATTTCTCGTGATACGATGATGCACTGTGCCCTTTTAGGCTGTAAATTCTACCATATCCCAAAGATGTTCTACTTGAAGGCTCCTGAAGGACATTGAACCTGTCATGCTTATAAATTCAGTTTGTATTTTCTTGCTGCAACTAGACATCAAAAAAGGGTAAATTGTGGCCATGAAGCAATGTCAATGGTCAATACTCAAATACAGTAGATTGTGACGTTGAACTCTGACATCTGTGTGTCAGCAGAAGTCCAGGTTGTTTAATCATTTGTCCACTGTCCAGTTTGGGTTGGTCTGTGCCTACTGCAGCCTTAGATTTTTGTTCTTGGCTGACACAAGTGAATTCACAACATGGTCATCTCCTATTGCAAACCATCCACCTTAGGATTTGATGTGTTGTCTATTCATGATATTTTCTGCTCACCACATTTTTTCAGTTAACTGAGTAACTGCAGTCTGTATTTCATCTCGAACCAGGCCATTCTCCATTGATCACTCACATGAACAAGGTCTTTCTATAGACTGAGCAGCTGCTCACTGGATGTTTTTTTTTATTGTAAGATTGTACCATTATGAAAAAGCTCTAGATAATCTTTTGCTTTGAAATCCCTGGATCAAAATAACTCAGATCATTATTATTATTATTATTATTATTATTATTATTATTATTATTGTTGTTGTTGTTGTTGTTGTTGTTGTTGTTGTTGTTGTTGTTTAGTGTCGTTGTTGTTAGTGTTGTTTTCATTAAAATTTGGTTTTGTAATTTTGTGAAATAAAAGCGATTTTAATTTGTTTTTTTCGTTGAATTATTTATTCCTTATTTTGCTTATTCTATTTAGTGTTGTTTTGCGAGGCGCCTGTAGGGGGCGCTTAGTGACCTGGGGTCTAACAGCTCATTAGAGCGCACGGGTAAACCACTGCCATTTAATGCGTGACATGTTGAACGGTAAGCCAGTGAATCTCCTCAGGTATCAGCTGCAGCTTTCAGTTTCTCGGTAAGATAATAAATTTCTCCTTTTTAAAAAATTTAATTCCATGAAAATACATTCCCAAGAAATATTTTTAGAGACAGACTAATCAATATAAAATTAGTTAGATTTAAATGAAAATTGTGGTTTTATCTTAGTTTTATTATTTTTATCATGTGTATGTATCAGTAGATGTGTATATGGAGTACTTCTTAAAAATAATGAAGATACTGAAAATACTTAAAAATTAATTAGACTAAAGCTTCATCAGTAAGTTGCACTGCAATATGTCTTACTGGGTTAATACATGGTGACAAAATGTAAACTATAAAAGCTCTACTATAGCAGTGACCATGAAATTTTTCAAGACCATGAAAATTTATATATTTATCGCTTTTTATTGGGGTTAAGATTGTAACTTTTGAGTTTGCTCCATAATTAAATTATCCAATACTGTATAATATTATACTATTCATGCAATGCAGCTGGGGGGGGGGGCTATAAAGCCAAGATTTTTAAGTCATATTTGGCATAGGTTGTATGGTATGGTATCGTGCAGGTGGTGTTACTATTAAAAAGTTGTCTAGAAATCTAAACATTTTCTAGAAGTTCACACATGACTTAATTTTAGAAGGGTCATACTCAACTTGTTAAACTGCAACAAAAGACTGGTTAAATATTTGATGCACACCAGTCCTCCTATTCCCTCTGAACATCATCAGTCTACTGGGGCCAAACAACTTGTTACCCTGAGACACCGGATCTTTCCATAGCAGTGAGAAATTGGTCAGTGGATCGGAGTTGTTAAGAGGTCAGCAGGTGTTCATTATGGGTAGAAGTGGACAGTGTGTTATGGGCGTACCTATCCTATTCCCTAAGGAATTACATTACTTGAGAAATGTTTGAAAAGAATTACACGTTAATTACTTTGCCTACAGATTTGATTACAAACTGATGGGGTATTAATGTACTTTCATCAATTTATAATGTCAAAGAGAAATCAAAAGTAACAAGTTTGCTTGGACCTTAATGCTTCATGTTCTGCACAGGGAATCAGTAGAAAAATGGTTTCTCAGTTGGAAAGTGCAATGGACAGCCTCATCAAAGTGTTCCACACATATTCAACCAAGGAAGGGGACAAATACAAACTGAGCAAAGCTGAGATGAAGAGTCTTTTACAAGGAGAACTAAGTGACTTCATAGCCGTGAGTTAATTTTCCTATGCCATATTACAATTTTTGGCTTGAATGTGTTCTAAACTCAAGTCTAAGACTCTTGTATTCTTATTCCAGGCAAGTAAAGATCCACAGGTTGTGGATAAGATAATGTCTGATCTGGATGAGAACCGAGATGGAGAAGTGGATTTCCAGGAATTTGTAGTTCTGGTGGCAGCACTTACTGTGGCATGTAATGATTTCTTTGTGCAGTGTATGAAAAACTGATACCTGTTCAGATCTGTATGTCTACATCTGTATGTTCTCTCCTGCTCCAATAAATAAATATTGGCCTGACCACTTGATCACTGTTTTGTTTTAAATTTTTGGGCTACCACATTTTTAGCCACATGGATATTAATTTAGAATGACTGACTGCAAATGCATGTCAATTTAAAGAAGTAAAATCATTTTATACTTCACTCATTTAGGATGAGTTTTTAGAAAATTGGGGCGCTTCATAGAATTGTAAACATGCTTTTCTTGACCAAATGTGAAAAGTCTTATACAGTATAATAGATACTTTTTTTTTTTTTACTACATTCTTTGGGAAACCATAATAAACACATGCCTATATTTTAGTAATTGGACACAAATTCAGCAAGCTAGTACTGGGTAGGTGGGTAAGAATATTGCAAGGTTGAGAGTGTAAATTCCTGCTGTGTCAAGACGCCATATGTTGGTCACTTGAAAAAGGTTCCAAGGGCACATGATTAGTCAGTGCAGAGCATACTGTTGTTCCTGTGCTCTGATTCCACCGTATTTCCCCCTCAAGTGGAGCTAGCCACAAAAAATATTTAGTTTCACATTTGCATGAAGTGAGCATCATGTATTATATTTGCCCAACATCCTGAAAATGTTACAACCTTCTGAGCATATCTGACAAACACCACATGGGTTCTCTCCTTTAATAAATTTTGTATTAAAAAAGTGAGCACTGTGTGATTGTTTAAAGCTCCACCAATTCCTCATGCAAATACGATAGTTGACAGCATGGGTGGAGCTAGACCACATTGGGGCATGCGCCCCAGTATTTTTCTCCTGGGCCCCAGTAAATACTCAGTTTATTTAGTTATTTATTTTTCTTATTAACAATGTCAGAGCAGCGCAGTTTAACCTACCTAACCATGAATTAGTACCCAAAAGATGAGTGAGAGAAGTGATGCCAGGCTGTAGTTCAATGCTAAACAAGCTAGTTAGCTAACCTAACCTAACTTGCAGGTCTAACAAATGTAAAAGCTTGAATGACTATGAACTTGCAGGGGCTATAGTTATTAAGATTCCATTTCAGGTGAGAAAGAAGGAATTTGTAGGTTGAGTCACAATCAAATGACTGACCCTTTTACCAAAAATGATAACAAGATTCATTGCTCAAAAATATGGGCCAACTCAGAATGGACTTGATGTTGGACATGAGAGGGACACTTAAACTGCTGGTAAATGCTTTGCTTACTTTAGATTATATATTTACACTCATCGAATATTTTGATATGAATACCTGCACATTTAACTCAGTTAACCCAAGAGCCAATCAAATGGCGGCATATAAATACAGGCCATGAGCTTCAGCTAATGTCCATATTAATCATCAGAATGGGTAAGAAGTGTGATTTCTAACCATGGCATGGGTTTTGGTGTCATATGGACTTTAAGTATTTGACTTTGAGTGTTTAAGTAGTCCACTGCTGATCTGAGGTTTTCACTCCTGTCTTTGACCATTTGATCCTCACAACAACTTGGCACAAGCGTTACGCCGGATGACCTTCCTGACGCAACCGGCACTGACAAGTGGCTGCGGTTTTGGCCATTGGCTGGGAATCAAACCTGGGCCTTCTTCATGGCAGGCAAGAAACCTCTAGTGTTTAAATGAGTAAGTGTAGGCTGTACTTAACAGCTTACTCAATTTCTGACATTATAGCTTTTCTTTGCCAACACACTTTTTTTTTTCTATTGTGGAATGATAAAGTGTAATAAACACCAATTTCAGTGGCAGCAGTAATAATGGGCCAATGCATATAGCACATGGCACATTTCTAACTAGCATTAGCATATTAGCATGTTTTGTATATGCAACAGACAATTGTTGCAAAAGAAAAAAAAGTCAATTCAATTTTATTTATGTAGAACTTTTAACAATGGTCATTGTCACAAAGCAGCTTTACAGAATCAAAAAGAAAATTAAGGAAATGTGTATGAAATGTGTGAGAAAATATGTATATAATATGTGTAAATCAGGATTGTCCCGAGAGTGACGGTGGCAAGGAAAAACTCCCTGAGATGGAAGAAACCTTGAGAGGAACCAGACTCAACAGGGAACCCATCCTCATTTGGGTGATCAGATAGCAGGGGTTGATTTGCAGTGATACTGTGTTAGGAGACTGGAAGTTCAATAATATAACAGGAGAGGTGTTTAAGTTAGTATGGTGTCCACTTTCTTTATTGGAGGCTCAGGTACAAAACAGTTTGTAAAAATTTCTCCTGAACTACTGAGCGCCTGCGGATCTGATGTTTTTGTTATGTTTGTGTTTGAGTGGGAGGCCTGTGTCCCAGTAGAGCTTTATGTCTAGCAATGCCCTGGGTTGAGAGCTACATTAAATAGTTTCCTACAACAGTTAAGTAATAATAATTCAGTCAGTGCTGTGTCAAGGGCATTGGTTTGAATTCATATCGTCTTTAGGTGATAGAACTTCAGCTTGATCATGACATGCACAGTTCAGCGGAGTAAGAGATGAGAGTTCAACGTCAATAAGATAATAATGATTTAATTTTTTGTTTTGTGAGAAACCATGTTTAGCAGACTCAGATTAGTCACTTAACAAGCAAACAGATGTAACATTTTTGGAGTGGGTGTATTCAATGTTCTTGTTAATTTCCTCTTGCAACGATGAACGCATACAGACGTTATTTGAGTAGTAATAGCCCCACCTTCTGGAGGATCCTCAGCTTGCTTAGTGCTTCAGAGTGAGTAAATGATGTGATGTGATTGGATGCAAATGGGGTTACAACCAGGGCCATGAATTTCCTCACCTCCAAATAAATATTAACATAGGGCTGTAGCTTGGTTGGACTGTATATATGTGACTGTATTTTTTTTTAGCATTTTGTTTCATTTAGCAGTGAATTATACCTTTTGTATGCATTTTACTATTTACTAATAGTTGCTATAGTTTCTAATACCTGAGTATGTGATAGGAAACTTGTTCATCTGTAACTACTGTATGGCCTACTTCCAACAATTATTCTAAATATTTAGTATATTATATCCTTAGTGTACTCCTTCTAATTATTTAATTAGCAATGGCAGTAGGAGGCGCTTAGTCCTATAAGGTGCCAAGGCAGAGGTGCACTGTGAGTCACTGCCATTTAATGCATGAGATGCTAGAAAGACGAGACAGTGAATCTCCTCAGGTGTCAACTGGAGCATTCCCTTTCTCGGTAAGATAACAAATTTCTCAATTTGTTAGTGTAATTGAATAGACCAGATTACATTTGCTGACATCGAATCAGTCAGAAATGGGTTAGAAGCAGGAAAAAGAGCAATGTTAATTAAAAACAAATTTGCATAGCATTCATTGTATGGCATATGTATTGTCTTTTACTAGCATTTTTAAAAAATAAAACCTACATTAAACTACAAAACAATAATGCTAATTGTTTATTACCTACAAATAATGTAACTTAGACACGAAAAAGACATTTCTCAAATTGTAGGTTTATGGTACTGTTATGTATTTGCTGTTGTTTTTATAATAAATAGCCATGTCTAGACGTTAATAATGTAAATCTTAAATATCTATTATATGTTTACGGTTGGTTACATCAACTTGGATATTTTTCTACAAAATTCTTTATTTGACTTCTGGTCTTAAGCTACTTACTTACTTACGTAAGGAGGCCAGTGAGTCAACTCCATTTCTAATGGTTATTTGCAACCTGCTAAAGCAAGCCAAAAAAAACCTGTTAAAATCAATAATGAGTTCTTGTTTCATATTTTTACCAAACAGCTGTTTACACTACACATTAAACATTAATTAATATTTTCTTGTATTCCATGTAGAAGTAACTCCCCATGAAGAGACCAATTTTTGTCTCACTAGGGCTATTCCATTTGTAAGAAGACTAATACAGTTGCCTCCTTTATATTTCCCATTAATATGTTTACAAATATAACTGAACAAATGTGATGAAAGTTAGACTTTTACAAGCAACCATACTTTTTTTTTTTTTTTTTTTTTGCTTGTAGACAAGAATGAAATAAAAGGTTTAAAAAAAAAAACCTGTTCCTAGAATTAAAGAGTCATAAATAACTGCTTGGTACATTTACTGTATATGGCTAAATAATTAACTTAATACAGAAAACTAAACTTTTATGTTCTATACAGATCATCACTGTATAGACATGGCATCTCAGTTGGAAAATGCAATGGAGACCCTTATCAAAGTGTTCCACACATATTCATCAAAGGAGGGGGACAAATACAAACTGAGTAAAGCTGAACTGAAAAGTCTTCTACAAGGAGAACTAAGTGTTTACTTGGCTGTGAGTTTGTTTTTCTGAAGAATTTATCTGGTTCGTAGGACACAGATTATTAACCTTGATAATACTGAATCACACATGGGTTCAAGCTATTTCAGCCTTTGGATAAATCATTTACAAAATGTGCTCTAACTGCCATATTTAAATAGGAATTGTCTTGCATTTAAGTCTGACATATACTGTTCCATTCTAGGCAAGCAAAGATCCACTGGTTGTGGAGAAGATAATAAACGATCTTGATCAGAACCGAGACGGGGAGGTGGACTTCCACGAGTTTGTAATTCTGGTGGCAGCACTTACTGTGGCATGTAATGATTTCTTTGTTGAGTGTATGAAAAATTGATGTCTGTTTATGTGGTTTTCTTCTGCACAGTAATATGTCTAATGTAACATACTTAATCATTCTTTACATATAAAAATTAAAATGTGACTTCTTGTTTTTTTTTTTCAACATGTGCCTTAATCTTGCAAAATTTACTTTTCTTTTTTAAGCTTTGTTTCATAACCCTAGTTTTGTGAATCACCAAAGAAATGTGTAAATGGGAGATGATACTCAGATTTTACTTAAGAATTCTGAATGTCATGAAATTAAAGCACAGAAAGTAAGTAAAGATTTAATCTGAGAAGCAGAATGGCTAAATGGTGAGAATCTTGATCGTTCCCCTTTACCAATTCCATATATAAGTAATTAATACAGTGAAAATGTTCCATTCATTTTAGCATGAATTTTAGTGCCTGGAGTTAAGCTGAAGTGCACTGCTGATACTCCATGACATGCAAAAGTAACAACAATAAATTAATGTTTTCGTTGTTTTTCTTCAAAAACCTGGCAGAAAAAGCTGTTTATCAAATATCATTTTTCATGTCTTCAGTTAAGCGGTTTCCATTTTTGATTCTGCGTAACGCTTTATAGTAGGTTCATATCTGAGCCATTCTAAATGTTTTATGAGATGCTCTAGAGATCCTGAGCTCTGATACCTTCATTAATACTATTAGGTCTCAGGCAGGCCACACTAGTCAAAGGCCACCCACTCAGCAGTTCTAATGTAATTGAATACACACATAATGCCTTTAGCACTCTCAGTATGTTAATTGTGTAGGAAACATGGTAATTAATCAGAGGCATTAATGTAAAACAACCTGGATTATACAACACTCTGGCAACTATGAGAGAACTGTTGGGGTCTATACAATTTTCGTCTGTGAGATGTAATTTTTGTAGGGTGTCTTAAATATTTGCTAATAAATGACAGACAAGCAGGGAAATGAACATGGATTAAAAAGATTTTAAAAAAAAGAGTCAATGACAAATGCAATTTATATAAAACTACAACAGGAATAAATATTAAAAAAAGAGATTTTGCTTCTTTTTTTTGACAAGACATAGTCTTAATTTAATCCAGAATAAAAAAAAATCAAATAATACCTTGAATGTAAGGATTTTCCCTGCGACATTGAATTCCAGTGCTGACTTGTTATAAAAAAAAAAAATTATAATAAAGCCATAAAATACTTTTTTAACAGGTTTAAAAAGTAATTTAAAATTCAGAGCAATGCAATGAAGCAACATAATTTCACTGATAAAAAATAAATAAATTAGTGCCCCATTAGTGCACTTTGTAATTAAGCAAATTCAATCTTAACATTTGGGTGCTTCTGTACATTAAATGCAGACAACTGGTTTGAACTGTTTTACTAATTGACTACTTCTCCATTTTCTTTGGGTTTCACTGCCACCAACACAAGGTTTCGGGGTGAAAGTGTCGGATCAAACAGAGGAATCAACTGGCTCTGAAAACCTGCAAATAATAATTATTACACATCAGCTATGGAAATGAGTTCATTTAGACATACTGAACCACACTGAATCAAAGAATCATGTCACAGAGGAAACAAGTACATTTATGTCTAAGAGACATAATTCAAACAAGTATGTCTTTTATACAAAAGGATAAGGAAGCATAGCACACCTCTTCTGGGATGAATTACAACAGAGCACAAATATACAGTAATGCGACGAATGCAGCAGTGATACTCAATGGTAAACTGTTGACCGATAATTTCATATTGAACAACGATAATGATGGTTAGTGGCGAACAGTGCTATTCTGAATTAGGTAACTCAAGCCCTTGTCTGTCCTGTATGCTCACCTCTCTCCTGCAGGAAGAGCATTCTGTCCAAAAGAACAAGAGTCTCCACAACTGGAGCCAGCAGCAGAGCCAGGCTGAAATATACCACCACTCTGCCTTGCTGCTCCAGCAGGGCTCCCACACTGACAGGATCAAAGGTCAGGTCAGCAGGCAGGCCAACACGGGTGAACCCCAGACGGGCATACCTATAAAAACAAAGAAAGCAATAAGCTCTGTTGTCTCAAAGGATGAGAAACCAAGTAAAAAAATATTGTGTTGCACTCCTTGCAAAATTATCTTTAGTCCCAAACAAAGCACCAATTCTTGTGTTGAAAGGAAATGGTTATTTTTAGTAATCAGGCCAGGTTACTGGATGTATGGTACAAACAGGCTATACATTTTCAGACCTGCCAACAAAGATGATTAATGCGTCATTTCAAGGCGGCAGGTTGTTAAAGGACATTTAGAAAAAAGTAATTTCATAAATTATGTGCGTAAGGTAGAAGCTGCCATGACTGTAAACACAGGACTAAAGGATTAACCCATAGTCTCTCTCATGGATGGAAAATCTTTCTTTCTTTTTATTCAAGGAACAAAATGTACAGCAGTTAATGAAGTGGGCATGCAAAGTTTTATACTGTCTACATCATAATTAAAATAGTGAAAAGGCAGGTTTTTCCCCTCCTAAAAATCTGCTGGTGACTGTAACATACTGTAACATATGTACAAAACATATGCAAACGTCTTGAGCCAAACCTCACTTCTTTTATATAAAATTTAAATAAATCCAATTAAATTTAATTACATTACTTACATTAAAGAAACTGGAACAGATGTTTTACTTTGACAGGAATACCTAAATACATTATTAAAAAATTTGTTGTTTATATAACACCCTCAGCAGCAACATCTTTTTCCCCTCTCCTCTGCTCTAACCACTCAGAATTCAGCACCACCAGTATACTAATCACAGGTCTGATCATCAGTCATCATCTGCACACATTTTCATGCCTTATGTTAGATTTATTTTTTTTTGGAGGAAGCCTGGAGAACTATTACTCAAGACTATATTAAAAGTAGAAGAGAAGTCTGGATTTTCATAAACAGAATATTAAGAAGTAATGTCTGGCTCAATAGTTTTGCGCAATACTGTAGGTCCAGTTCAGTGTCTACCTCCATGAGATTGAACGAACTGTCTGAACATGTCTGTGATGCCCGAAGCAGAAAACCAAACAGTTTTTTCAAAGATCATTGCTGTTACTGAGTTTTTACACAATCTACATAAATACTGAAAGTCACATCTGAGAGTCAGAACTGATCCAAGAAGTAATAAAGCATCACAAAGGTCACAAAATAAGATAGACCTTCTCAACTTACTATTACTGCACAACCCTATATTGTTAAAATAATATTGGAACAATACTGACTCTGTGAAAGATAGCATGTGGGCTTTTTTAATGGTCTGGATGCCAGCTCTGCGTAACTGAGGCTTCTCTGCTCTGATGATGCTCTCCAGGGCCGCTCGGTAGCAGTGTGTTTTCAGCAATGAGCTTTCATCTCTTAACCTGTGGAAATAGTCCTCGACTGCATGGCACGCCCCCTCACGGGCCTTATAAGATAGCTGGTGTCCGGGCAACCGTCTCACCCACCGGCTCATTGGATAGCCATATTCTGACTGTGATACTTCATTTAGGTTATCAGGCAGAGAGGGGCAGATGACTCCCGGGGGTGTAGGGTTTTCCTTGGTGGTGATTTTCATATAGCAGCATGCTACAGAGGTGATTCCTCGAACATGGGGGCAGTTAGCAAAATGGCGGAGGAGAGTAGAACTAAGGTCACCACAAGCATGAAGTCCAGTCAGTACAAAATCTGAACACATTGGCTCCTTGACCCTAGAACTGACCTCCGGATGCATGGATGCACTCAGCCTAAAATCAGCTTGAAGGTGTTGTTCTGCTGTGACAGTATCTGACAGAGATTCACCGTCATTGTTTTCCCTTTCATGTTGCTGAAGAGCAGACTTAGTCGGATTCTCGCCAGATGTATCTACCAAACTGCATTCCCCCGTACACAAATGTTGACTTCCACCATTGAGCTCTGTTTCAAGCTCACATTCCTTGTCTGATGTCATCGATACCCTCTGTCTCTTTTTACATGGTCCTGACACGCGTGGGTAACTCTCATTGCTTTTCTCCCTCTTCCCCAACTGCTGAAGAAAAGTCTCCCAGGTGTCTCTCGGGTTCACAAAGCCAACTACGTGCCGAGGAACAGGATCAAGTGTTGTCTGAGTGATGCCTGTCTGAAAAAATGACAAATTGCAAATGCAGTCACTAAGCATTAATTTCCCTTTGTTTACATATTGATGAAACATAAGGTGCTGATTAGAAAAAAATACCTTCCGACCCTCTTTGGCCAGGGTCAACAGGAGCTGTCCATCAAATTTAGAGGCCATGGAAAGTAGATTGGGATCAGCTTCAATAGCAGTAACATCTAGACCAAGTCCAAATGACAGGAAACGGGTCAAATGGCCCTATGATGAAATTAGATACTTAGTACAGTTGTCAACAGTCCAGAAGGTGACATACTAAAAACAACAGACTAATTTATGTGGGCTGACACACAGTTTACAAATTTGCTTTATTCATTAAACTGTTATGCACAAGTAAGATGGTTGCTGTATTAAACATAGGCCCAGATGGGATTTGATCATGCTGATATGAAGTACAACAGCATTTAGTGTGCGATATAGCTTTAATACAACAGTTCTGTAAAAATAAATAAATAATGAGTAACTGAGTATTGAGTTTCAGACACAGTATAGATAAGAATTTTGTTTACTTTTGCTTCGTAAGGGAAAATTAGTAGCATTGGTACCTGTCACTTATAATACAGGTCTGTCCTGTACTAATATTGTCTTATATGCATATTGTTAACCACCATTAATAATTCAATTACTAAATAACCCTTAGCCCTTTTTAAAATACTGAAAATAAGAAGCCACACTTGAACAGAGGCTTAAACGGCCTGACATAATAAGTTTAGTAATGGTACAGAGTTAAAAACTATTGCTAGAATAGTAATTTTAGTGTGAACGATACATACCGTGAAATGTTATTAAATATCAGCACTTTTCTCAGACCAATTCTCTACCAATTAAATAAATGGTCCAGAATTAACTGTTGTATAAATTGCAAATAAAGTTTGCTATAAAGATTGAGCCCAATTCACTATATGACACAACTTTTTTCTAGAGCTTAGAAAATTCAGTGAGTGACAAATTTTGTGGGTGGAGACGCCTTGTTTATGAGCAAGGTTCAAACAAATGTCTAGATTGGTTCAAGCTGATAGGAAGAATATAATAACTCAAATAAGCATGCTTTACAACTGTAATATCAGCCTGGAGAGACTGGCTAGCCTACCTAAATGCATGCATGAACAAGGTTACAGGTTTCCCTTATAAGGTAGACGGTGAGTGTACAGTATGACCCTAAGTTTAGGATCGGTAAATCAATTTCTCGACCCATTTCTATTTCTCATGGATGATAAAACATTACCTTAAATGCAATGCAAAAAAATAATAATAGTAATAATTTTTTATTTATTATTATTATTATTGACACAGACATGGTCATGTGTTAAATTTCCCAGAACAGCTGGTGCGCATCACTTTTTGTGGTCATACTGTACAGGACCATATCAGTTCAAATGTTACATTAGTCTAAAAACATGAATGGCCTAAATGAAACTCATTTTAACACTGTGACAGTCCTCGGCTTCTCTCATGTCCTAAATGAAACTCATTTTAACACTGTGACAGTCCTCGGCTTCTCTCAATTTTTTAATTTTTTAATTTTTTGTTTGAGAGGATTTAAATTTGCCTTCCCACCAGTTAAAATGTGAAAGTGCTAAAAAATTTACCTGCCCAGACCCAACATCAACCACACTGCTACACTCGGTCTGGGCACACAGCCGCTTAACCACCTAAAATAAAGTGAAAAAAAAAAACTTTTTTTATGCTCATGAAATAACATCAAATAAACAAAGATATGTTATGAAATCTGTTTTGTAGACTAACTTACCATGCCAAGCTTACGAATCTCATGTTGTTTCTTGGGTTTCACGTGTTTGCGAAAGATATGACCAAGCAGAGAGCTTTGACTGCTATTAGAGAGAAATTCGTCTGGCTTTAATGTGTCCTTGGACCAGTGGACTGGACACATCCTGGGAAACGCCAGCGTGTGAGCTGTGGCACGAAATGCCAGTAAAGACAGAGGCCATACAGAAGGATATCTAAAAAAAATGTTAAAATGTAATTAAATACAAATTGCTTAAAAAAAAACAAGTTCTTATTTTAGATCAATGGACAATTGTGTGATGTTATGATAATAAAATAACTACTCTGTCAACAGTACTACAGTTAAACAACTAAAGCTGTGCAACGGAAAATCTATATTACATTATATTACACACATGTACAGAATAATTTCTGATTTTTTTTTTTAAAAGGAAAGATTGTTTAAGACAAACAATCCAAAAAGTACTGCTCTGTTTCCTTGCTTATGTGTACTTTTTAATTTCACTGGACAGTGCAAGCATAATCCAATAAGTAATACAACAATAATTTCTCTCATCCAAAGGCATTTTAAGTGAATGGGATATTATCATCCACTTCATTAACATGAGTCTTCTCAGCCAATACTGATGGCATGTTATGCATGTATCAGTGTCATGGGCTGGAAAATATAATCTCCAAAAATGTAGGGTAGGAAGATTTCATTCTGGGTAATAACCTCACACAGCTGTCATCTATAATCTGTGCTAAAACAAAATCAGCCCAGTTGGGTATTGCTGCAGTGTTCGCAATTTCAGAAATTGTCAGAAGAGAAAACGGTGAACAGCACCAACAACTTTGTACCTAGCTGGCTTTGACACGCTAACCTTGTACATACGACTATAAGATTACTATGATACTTAAAGATATTCAGTTAAATCTTAGATTGTAAACATAATTCGTTCTGGACGCATGCTTGTATATCAACAACTTAACCCCATAAGAAATAATGGAAACTCTCACGATTCGTTCCACAACCCAAAGTATTCATATAAAAATAATTAATACAAAATGTAAAGTAAAAATAAAACAAATTTATCTGCACTTTACCTCTGAAAAGAATTGTAGCTGTAGTGATTGAGACCAGAGAGAGGAGTGGAGGAGGAAGGGGGCTACTTTGTAGGACAACTTTTACACACACACATACACACAGGCGCGCGCGCACACACACACACGCGCACACACACACCAGTTAACCGAACAGAGACTCTCACTCACATAAGCACATGCACACGCTAACACACACACCACGCAAGCCAGAGAGAGGAGAAGAGGAGGAAGGGGGCTACTGTGTAGGTCGACTTTCACACACACACAAACACACACACCACTTTATCGACAGAGACTCACACAAACACAAAATTAAAAATGCTTTGCGCACACACACGTGGCCACCATGTCATAGTAAACAGTATATGTAAGTATGGATGTTGACTATACGAGTGATGCATGCGCACTGAGACCGAGCATGGAAGACGATTACCCACAATATTGCTCATATTTCAAGACCTTGCTTGTTTTGCGAAACACTCGCAAACCAAGGTACTCGCAATATAAGGTTCCACTGTATTACTTATTTTCCTCAAAGTATCACAACAAATGTCAAATAATTTTAATGACTTAATGAGTAAACAATGATTTTTTAAATCAAATACTTATTTAAAAAAATATGATTATTATTTATTTAGTTTTAAAAAAATTTTACATAACATAAGCCCACCCAAAATACACATATAAAAAAATTTACGTTTTTAATTTCCTCGTTTTTCACAAACTTGTCTACAAACTTGTCACATGAGGTCAATATAATATTTAAGAAATAAACATGGTTAAATAAGAGCTGAAAAGAAAGAGGTGCAAGTAGAGTAAACAATTCTAAAAAAAAAAAAAGAAGAAGAAATTTAAGTGACATACCAATAACGTTTAATTACAAAGTTACACACTTTGTATAAATTAACTTTGAGCAATAGGGAATTTTGTGATGCCACAAGTCAGGAACACTTAAAAACATCTTTTATACACCTTCATTGTATTTATTTCATACCTTTACAGTTTTTATGTCTCATTTCATGTCTACGTAAACCGTGAAGGGTAAAAAGAAATCTGATAATACTTGAACATATACTGAATGGCCAAAAAAGTCACCACCTGGATTTAACTAAGCTAACAGTTAAGAGCCTTCAACTGGATAATTACTGGAGTCATTATTATGGTTCAGCTGGCACAAAGTTATTTAACCCTAACTGATACAAATAAGTAGCTTCTCATTTCTTACACACCCATGAAGGGCTTAAACGATTCCTCGAGTAATTCGATTACAAAAAAATGATAGAGGCAAAATCTTCTGCCTCAAAGCTTCTTTTAATTAATTTTAAAAGCTTTTGTTTTTGCGCAATTATTTGTTTGGCGTGACACAGTGTGCTTCCGGATGCAAGCCGCCAGTAAACATCGACGAAGAAGCGCTTACGTCACACACAGTGGAAGGAGACGCTATGTAGTTAGCTGTGTATTGATTTGAGGGAGCGTTCTCTTGCGGGCTGCAAACTGAAAGGAAGCGATACAAATATTTAAAAGTGTGCCTTAGTTTTTTTGATACTTAAAGTCATTTGAAATTTTTTTTTTTTTTTTTGATTTTGCATCTGAGAAAAGACTTTAAAATAAGAATGTATGGCACTGTAATGCACTTAATTCATCTCAGTCAACTTTAAGCTATTCCTTGTATTGTGAATAATGACAATGTCTATTTTTAATAAAATGCTGTATGCATTTATAAAAATAAAATAAGAATTTTCTCAAAAGAAAACCAGTTAGTCTCTGTTTCCCTTATATATTTTACATTGCTGTTTAATTAAGCAAAAGTACATTTTATCCGATTACTCGATTAATCAATAACTTTTTTGGTAGAATACTCGATTACTAAAATATTCGATAGCTACAGCCCTACACCCATGTCAGAGGAGATATCCCATGCTTGTGGCAAAGATGTTACTCTGTTAAAGAAGGGTCGAATTATTGTCCTGAATCAAGAAAACAACACAACTAAGGAGATTGATGAAAGTACTAAAATTGGGTTAAGAAAAGAAAAAGGCATTCTTAAATCCTGGAAGGATAGTGGTGCACCATCACCTTCGGGGAAGAAATGTGGTAAGAAAAAAATCATTCTGAACGGTCACTTAAATGCATAGTGAAATCAAAATAGTCTCAGAACCGTAATAGCATTTCAACACGTACTGCACATATAAGGCAAAGAGAACTCAAGGGATTGGGACTAATCATCTTACGAAAACTAATTTTGAATGATCGAATGAGAAAAAAATTAAATGACTGAATGATGCTAAGGAGAAAAAAAAGTCTGGACAGCTTATCAAAATACTGCCAAGGAGAAAGTAGAGTCTGAACCAAAATTTCACCACTATGCATTACTCCTGCATTGCGTTTGGCACGCATGCGCAATGCCACTACTCGCGAGTGCGCAGCAGACAGAGTACGTTTCCCTAAATCCCCCACTGGTGGCGCTGTTGTGCTTGGTTCCACAAAATCGTTGTTAATTCTGATGTCCGTTCCAGACAGGAAGGTTTACTTACACTCTGTTCTTGGTTTCTCTTTCCAGCAGCAGGTCTGCTACCTGAGGTGGGGATAAATCTCGCAAAGCTTCCTGCCATCCTTTAGGTAGTGTTTCCCACAAGTCCTCACTGAAAAACTCCTGATAATAAATAAAAACACAATAAATGCTTCGCAAGAATTATAAAGACAAAGAAGAAGAATTTGTTCTCGCTCACAGAGAGGGAATAAAACAGAAGCTGCTTAGGTTTTAATAATACTGGTTAAAAATAAAGTACTTATTACAATAATGTAAGAGTCGGATATGTGCCTATATCTCGACAGGAACGACACAAGGCTCTTCGCTAAGTCCTTCTGCTGCTGCTCTGAAAGTGTTACCGAAAACATCTCTCTAACATTATGGCCGTTTCCTCATCATCCTGACTGCTTTTTAATGACTTTTAAATAAAAATCTGGCTTAAAGAGCCATTTGAAAGAATTACTGGCAAGGACAGCTAGCCAGAGCTGCTAAAATGATGGTTCAATCCCATATCGCATACTGGCTAAAACGTGTGCGCTACATAGGGTGTAGAGCGTGTCATTTCACCCCTATGTAGTGGACTTGTATGTGGAATGGTAGGTTGTTTGGGATTCTGCTTATGAGGGAAGACTGCCCTCCAACCCGGAAGTGCACAGAATCTGACGCGTGCTTATGGAAGGTACTGTAGTTGAAAAAAAATTTATGTCGAATTTTACCATGTATTTATTTAGTTGTAAAAGATAAGCGTGCTAAACACGCTACACGTTTGGCAAAACAGACATATGGAGGTATTAAAGTAGCACGAGAGGCTTAACAAACGGAGAACAATCGAAAGAATTGATACCTATCGTGTTAACATTAGCATTACTGTGTTGATTTTGTTTATGTTTATTTTGTTTGAATCTAACTAGTTAGCTGATTCAGTAGTAACAACGCTAATAATATACGTTTTACGGTACTTTGTTGTATAAGCGAACAAGTTTATGTTGTTTTTTGTTTCTTTTATTTGTGTTGCATCAAAAGTATTCCTTTGTTGATTTAAACATGCTTAATAGATCTGCTGCATCACTAATGGTTTAGATTTTCTTGTAATTAATTGATGCCTCTATTAAATCAATTCTAATGACATAAGAATCTAAAATGAAAATGTCTGCCTTTTGTCAAATAAAGTCTAATACTTAAATATTAAATAATACTACTAATACAACTAATACTGCAGTTGTCTTAATTAGACAAAGGGTTAATGTAAACATAATTAAAACAATTATTGTTCAAATTTTATTTGATATTGTAAAATGATATAAATATACGAGGTGGTGAAAAAAAAGTTTCCAGACTAGTTTTGTAACACACCAACAGATGGCAACACAAGGCTGCACACACACAGTCACATGGAGCACCGACCATCATAGGTCAAGTCTGCCAAAAGAGCAGAAAAACATCACTGGAAGACGACGAGAGATCAGGAAGACCACAAGCTCAATAAGCTCCCCAAAAATATCTAAACCATTTGGCAAATTGTGCATCATGATCGTCGGAGAACAATCCACAACATTGCTGCCATTGGGAGTGTGTCATACGGAACAATCCAGGCAATCCTCATGTGTAATTTGAACATGCACTGTGTTGCTGCCAAGTTCATCGCCAGGCTGCTGACCCAGGAGTAGAAGGAACTTTGTGGAGACGACTGCCAAGAACTCCATCAGCGTGCCATGGTTGGCTCGTCCTTCATGTCAAGGATCATTACCGGTGATGAAACGTGGGTGCATGGGTGTGACCACTAGGCGAAAAAGGCGAGGCAGGTCGACAGCTTGACCAAATGCATACTCATTGTTTTTTACCCACATTGTGCAGCACATGGGGGACATGGGGGACAGACCGTCAATAGCAAATTCTACTGCCAGGTTTTAAGGTGCATGATGGAGAACATGCATAAAAAAAGCGAGCTTGCAAACAGAGCTAATCTTGAAACTTTTTAGACCACCTCAGACAGCATTAAAAAAAAAGCAGTTAATACAGTTCTTACTATCTAAATACATGTTTTTTTTGGTGCACAGCCATGCTTATAGTAAGGAATGAATATTAAACATGACTAACCCTGCTTAATATTAATCAATCAGAGGCATCATGGAATATTTTATGTGTCTGTTTGTTTGCTGCTAGCAGGGACTTCCTGGTTTTAATTTTGGCTGTCCTTGGCACTCAAGGCAGCATCAGAGATTATTGTTGTTAAAAATGAGCGCAATGTGCCATGAGTTGTCCTTTGACTCCTGAGCAAATTGTAGCCTTGCCGAGAGAGGGCAAAGAAAGTGCAAAAGTCTCAGGGTTTAGAGCTTGCATGTCTAAGTTACTCTTATGCATGACCTTTCCTCACTACACCGTGTTTGTGAATACCTTTTTGTGTGTGCAATTCACAGCACCTTGTGTTCATTTTAAGTGATCACACTTCCTCATAATGCCCTACCTGTTTAGATTGGTGACTCTCTCAATTCTCTTTGCTCTAAAGGAACAATCTGGTTCCAATATTTAATACTTTTCCTTTGGTTTTCCTTGTATTGCAAGATGTTGTAATTCCTCCTCCTGGACATTTTCATATAGCCTGCTTATTACATCTTTATATACACTCACCTAAAAGATTATTAGGAGCACCATACTAATACGGTGTTTGACCTTCTTCGCCTTCAGAACAGCCTTAATTCAACATTGATTCAACAGGGTGCTAAAAGCAATCTTTAGAAAAGTCGGCCCATATTGATAGGATAGCATCTTGCAGTTGATGGAGATTTGTAGGATGCACATCCAGGGCACGAAGCTCCCGTTCTACCACATCCCAAAGATGCTCTATTGGGTTGAGATCTGGTGACTGTGGGGGCCATTTTAGTACAGTGAACTCATTGTCATGTTCACGAAACCAATTTGAAATGATTCGAGCTTTGTGACATGGTGCATTATCCTGCTGGAAGTAGCCATCAGGTGGGTATATCGTGGTCATAAAGGGATGAACATGGTCAGAAACAATGCTCAGGTAGGCCGTGGCATTTAAACGATGCCCAATTGGTACTAAGGGGCACACACCATTACACCACTACCACCAGCCTGCACAGTGGTAACAAGGCATGATGGATCCATGTTCTCATTCTGTTTATGCCAAATTCTGACTCTACCATTTGAATGTGTCAACAGAAATCGAGACTCATCAGACCAGGCAACATTTTTCCAGTCTTCAACTGTCCAATTTTGGTGAGCTCGTGCAAATTGTAGCCTCTTTTTCCTATTTGTAGTGGAGATGAGTGGTACCCGGTGGGGTCTTCTGCTGTTGTAGCCTATCCGCCTCAAGGTTGTGCGTGTTGTGGCTTCACAAATGCTTTGCTGCATACCTCAGTTGTAACAAGTGGTTATTTCAGTCAAAGTTGCTCTTCTATCAGCTTGAATCAGTTGGCCCATTCTCCTCTGACCTCTAGCATCAACAAGGCATTTTTGCCCACAGGACTGCCGCATACTGGATGTTTTTCTCTTTTTACACCATTCTTTGTAAACCCTAGCAATGGTTGTGCGTGAAAATCCCAGTAACTGAGCAGATTGTGAAATACTCAGACCGGCCCGTCTGGCACCAACAACCATGCCACGCTCAAAATTGCTTAAATCACCTTTCTTTCCCATTCTGACATTCAGTTTGGAGTTCAGGAGATTGCCTTGACCAGAACCACACCCCTAAATGCATTGAAGCAACTACCATGTGATTTGGTTGATAAGATAATTGCATTAATGAGAACACCTGGGTCTTGCAACAGGACAATGACCCAAAACACACAGCTAAAAACACCCAAGAATGGCTAAGAGGAAAACATTGGACTATTCTAAAGTGGCCTTCTATGAGCCCTGACCTCAATCCTATTGAGCATCTTTGGAAGGAGCTGAAACAAGCAGCTTGCTCATGAGGAGTGGGCCAAAATACCTGCAGAGAGATGCAGAAGTCTCATTGACAGTTACAGGAATCGTTTGATTGCAGTGATTGCCTCAAAAGGTTGTGCAACATGAGTTCATTTTTTTTTTATAATTCCATTGAAGCATGGTTGAAAAGCAATGTCTGACTTTCATTGGTTAACATTCATAGAATTTTTTTTAATTATTACTTATGTCAGATTAAAGTTATTTATATGACCATTGTGAGTTTTTCTTTCATTGATCGAAGAGTACCAACAATTTTGTCCACGTGTGTATGTGGATGTCACTTTAACACACACCACCTACCAAAAATTGTTTGGTAGGTGTTAGGTGTACCACCTACCAAACCAAGTATTCTCGAGAGTGTGTCTTTCAGCCGGACAACCATTCAACCATTTTTGAATGGTTTGAGCAACATGACAGAGTTGGCCTCCAAATTCCACAGATCAATCCATGAATGACCCACCTTGCAACTTACAGGACTTAAAGAATCTGGATTTGCTGCTAACATCTTTGTCCTAGATACCACAGATCCCCTTTTAGAGGTCTTGTGGAGCCCATACTTTGAGTGTTTTGGACAAAAACAGTATTACGCAGGTTTATTGTTATGGCTAATGGAATGTATGGATATTTTATTAATTTACTTCCTTAACGCTTATATTGTACAGGGGTTCTGATGGGGCTAGAACCTATCCCAGGAAACTTTGTGCAGAAAGAGGGATACACCCTGTACAGGCCAATCCACCACATGGCACATGCGTGCATGCACACACCCTCACACACACACACACCCACACACACACACACATACACACACATATAAATACATACATACATATCCTCCATGTATGCCGGTTTCTTTCTACGTTAAGCAACTCTAAAGTGAAAGAAAATATAAATGCATGTTAATTAATATAATGACAATACTTGTATATACAGTACTTATTTAAATGCAATATTTTTGACTTTTTGATGTGTGCAGCCATTGATTTGATTTGATGTCTCACAGTTTAGGAACATGGCTATATCCCAAACAGACTTTTCAGTGGTGTACCACCTACTGTATGGCAAATACTGCAATTATTGTTTTTTAAATATCCCTTTTTTTAACCGATCAATGTTTCACTGTTTACTACACATAGGTCTTTTACTATTATTTTATTTATACTAATAAGGAAGTTGCTTATGTGCTTTTTTTGTGGATTCATTGTTATGCAAATATTGTCCAGTTTTCCACTGTTTACTAGTTTAAATGTTAAGTTACATTCACAATAGATGGGACAAATCATTTATTATTTAATTTTTTTACCATGACAAAACCAATGTACTATTTATTTAGTAACTTTTGCTGCTCTTGGTAGAGATAGTTAAAATATACCAGCAAAAAGTTGATATGACATTTATTAAAGTCCAATTAATATTGTGCTGTCTCTTTTTTTCTTTTCAAGCTTTAAAGAACATCCACATCCAAAGGGATAAAATAAACAGTTAAGCTAAGCATCACCACTGGATTTTACAGCTCCACCCTGTAAGAGCGCTTGAAATTTTTATTTTTACTTTAGGAACATTTCTTCTCTTGGAATATGTCAGGCATTACTTTGAACTTGAACTTTGATTGCCCTGACCATGACATGGGCCAAGAGAGAGACAGTGGAAATGCCAGACACCAACGATTTTCTAGGAAGAGACGCTACCTGGAGCATAGAGGTTACCTGAACAAAAAGCAAAACACAAATAATAGTCAAGAAGGAGCATTCGAAAGGAACAAAAAGCATTGGAAAGGAAAGGCCTACTCACAACCGGGAGCTGTTTTCCCCGAATTTACATCTCTACAGCCGGAGTTGTCCACCAATCCTTGCAATTCCATGCAGGACCACCATGAAAACTCTGAAACCATCAAGGAATTTGCAGTGCCTTCAAAGTCAACATATAAAACAGGATCCGGTTTAGGACCGCCCAACCCGATTAAGTACGTAGCGCTCGACTGTGAGATGGTAGGGACAGGCCCCAAAGGTCATTGCAGTGAGCTGGCTCGCTGTAGCATAGTCTCCTATGATGGAGATGTAATTTATGACAAGTTCATTAAGCCTGTTAATCCTGTCACAGACTATCGCACTCGCTGGAGTGGAGTGAGAAGGAAAGATCTCTGTAATGCTACACCTTTCAAACAAGCTCAAAAAGAGGTAAAGTAATAAAGCACCGTCATATCTTCTTAAATCCTTACCCACAGTATGTTGACCTACAATGTATTTCTTGTTAATCTGTCCACAGATTTTAAAGATCCTTCTAGGGAAAGTGGTTGTGGGCCATGCTGTCCAGAATGATTTTAAGGCTTTGCACTATTCCCATCCTGTTCACCTCTTGCGAGACACCTCATGCATTCCCATTCTGAATCGGAAAGCTGGTCTGCCAGGGAACCGACCTGCTGGACTGAAGAAACTTACAAAGGCTCTGTTGCAAAGAGATATACAGGTATGTTAGAAGTTAAAACAAGTTGTAAATATTTCAGGGCTTAATGCATATTCTGTATCTCTGATCTGCCACCAATTGTCAATGTACTTTTGCTAGTTTCTTCTTTCTTTACTGGAATAATTCAGGAAATGGTTATGTTCTTGACCTCTGTGAAACTAAACGTTGCAGATTCACATAACCTGGCTTTATAGAACTTTTGCTCCTGCCAGATGTATAGACTGAAATAAAGCTACATTTGTTTTCATTTTCCTTTGAGACGTTTGCTAAAAATCCCCCTTTGTGTCTTCAGGTGGGAAAGAAGGGCCACTCTTCAGTAGAAGACGCAAAAGCGACCATGGAGCTATATAAAAAAGTAGTAGTGGAATGGGAGAGGACTTTGGCTTCCAAAACTGCTTCCTAGAAAAAAATAAAAACCTGCTGGGTTATGCCAAGTCTTTTACTTAATTGAAGCTCTGTGTTTTCAACATTAGATTTCTATCTTTAAACCTAGTTTTACTTGGTTTTAATTACCAGCAAAATCAATGTTTTTTATGCTATAACCTTCACAGTTTTCAATGATGGTTTATTAAACATCATTGTTGGTTAATCAACTTATTAAAAAAAAAATCTGTGGTTTGTAAAGATCTGGTGTGTTCAGCCTTGATTTCAATTCTCTTTCTAATTTCTAGGATTACTTAACCTACCTACTGTGGCATATTTCTGTGTACCTACAGTTTGTGTTAATTGGGGGTAAGGTATTTGCAAGCTGTTTTGTGGTACATTACATCTGGAAAGGGGTTGGTAGTAGGATGGCAGCATGTCTAATGGAACGTCTGGGAATGTCTGGGTGGGTTAGTCTGCACACCCCTTCATACCTTTTTTGTTAAAGAATGTGGCTTGAATTTTCTAGCTCTTATAAATCCTGTACAAGAGGAGTAAATTATGTTCAAAGCCATTTTCAATTATCAATGTTTCAATGCAGTGGTTCCCACTCCTGGTTCTTGAAGACCCCCTGTTATGCACATTTGAGTGTTTTTCTTTTGTTATTGTTGTTGTTTTTGTTGTTTAAGTGTTCAACTAATTACCTATTAAACATCCTGAAATTATATGGACATGATGGGGCAGGGAAAACACTAAAATATGCAGGACAAGATGTCCCCCAGGACCAGGGTTGAGAACCACTGCTTCAATGAATCGTCCATTCAGCCCTACTTGCCCACAAATCCTACTCGTACATCACCCATTCACTCCATAACATGCATCACTGACTTTTCTTCTTGATAATTGAGTGTCAGCCAGCCTGTGTACTATGCTTCACAGTTGGCAAATAGGTTCCTGAGTCAGCTACTGGCCCTCTACTTTCACAGGGTGGTCAAAAAGAAAAAGTTGTTCAGCACTTTTTAAGCACACATTACACCAAATTCTAAGTTTTACTTGCCAAGCTATTGAAAGTGGGAACAAGTGGATCATGTATGAAATATCATTAGGTTTATGTAAAGATTGCCTTATATTTTCTTCAAATCAGATCATTTTGGCTGGAACATTTGGTCTTGCTGGAAGGTGATGGCAGACACAACTGTGGATGTGGTATGCTAAAGCTTGGCACTTTCATGCAAGTTCATAGTTTCCTAGTAGTGGTTTGGAAGCAGAGGGCGCTGATGGAAAGGGTACCAGTTAGACAGACCTATTTTTAAACATGCACTAAGCTGTATGGTGTACAGATGTGTTCGTTTGGTAACTGTCTGAAATTAAGTAAATGTTACATAATTAGTCCTATAATTACATTAAAAAATCCTTTCTTTTTTTTTTTTTTTAAGACATTGTGATGATATTAGAACACCGGTTTTTGTTAGTTCAAGTACAATATAAGGTATATAAGAATTTCGATTTCTCGATGCCTCTTTTATCAAATGCATTATTTGGCCAAATACATTACCATGGATGTTTTACTGCAAATTTGTGGATAAAAGTCCATCAATTCCTGATAGCATTGCATAAAGTTGAACACATCATTCATAATACAGTACAATCCATATCTTGGCAATAAAATGAAATTTTAACCATGGGACTATCATATATGGTCAGCAATAGACGACAAGCTAGGCCACGCAGCCAAAGTGATCTAGAGATTCGCTGGACCTTGACTAAAATCAGTGCAGTAACTCTTCATCGGTAGTTAAACATTGGTTTCCATGGCTAAGCAGCTGCCCAGAAGGCTAAAATCAACAGGCACAATTCCAAATGTGAACCAGAGTGGCATAAATTACCACCACTGAACTACTGGAAAGACTTTCTCTAGACTGAAAAATTATCTAACTCTTCACTCTACAGCAGTCGATGAGACAAGGCTAGGTTTGGTCAGTGAGGTAAATATTTTCCACCCCTGTGAATTAAAATAAATCACTGAAATTACATATCTAATATAATTTGTGAACAACCAATGCATTCATTTTATTTCCAGTTGTGAAACATTTAGCAACAGTCGTTATATCAGTATTTCAGTAACTGTTTTATCATGCTCAGTGTTGTGGTAGATCTGGATTGTTTCCTAATAACACTGGGTGCAAGTCCCTCACAGCACACCGTGTACACACATTTATACACGCTTAGGTACAAGCTTGTCTGTCCAATCCTCAATGCATGCATATATGAGAGGTGGTAGAAAACTGGAGAAGCCAGAAAAAAACGTGGGGTGGGGGCAGGGGGTGTTTGGAGAAGGTTAACTTTGAATAGAAAGTAGTCCTAGCTCAGGATCTCACCAGGACCTTAAGGACTGTGTGGTCTTCAGGATTCATGATGCCTCTAGAGGATCAAAATCAATGTAGTTCTTTAAACAGGATAGTAGAAACCTGAAGAGCAATTAGTTTCAATTCTTATATGTCCAGAAGAACTGTGCTTGCACAGCTGGAAGACTTCTGTCTGGAACATTCTGTTTCTCAGGAAATCTTGTTTTATACTCCAGTTTTTCCAGCCTCAAAGTTTAAAGGTTGGGATCTTAAAAGTGAGCACCTGTCTGTTCAGCCTGGTTACGGACACTAGTGGCAAGGAAGTCTCTGTGCTGTTGGTCTTCCCATCTGACTCAACTTAACCTATATGTTAAATTCCTCTAGTCTCCGATAGTCAGACTGCATGGTTAAGAATACAAAGCTGTATTCACCCGCTTTCTGTGTGGGACAACCCAGCTGCAGGCAGGCAGATTCATCCTGCAGTCTCATTCATTCTATTTGCCACTAGATACCTCAGTTCCTCTGTTGCCACAGACATGAATCACGAATGGATTTCTTTTTTTTTTTTTTTTTTTTTCCCCATGTCTGCAGACTTGAATTACAAATGAGTCAGCTGCTTGGCACCAGCATGGATGTGAATTACATACAGATCAATGAATTATAGACTTCTGTTTTTCCATACCTAAGATGGATGTTGATTTTAACTTTTTTTAAGCCTGGCTGGTTAGTTGGACCATATATATCTTGAAGTGTACATGCTCCTCTCATTTCAATGTAATAATCAGGGTTTGAGTGCTTTCCTGCCCATGATTGATTTTTCTTTCTATTTACCTGTTAGACATTGGCAGGATTTGTGTTTGACCACTCGATACATTATATAATCCATTACCACTAATTTTCACAGAGATCCTCCATAAAATCTGCTACATGACAAGTTTTTTTTTTTTTTGCTCTATAACAGTAGTGAAAAACTTTATTCTACACCTTGTAATTACAAGCCAGTTACACCTTGTAACTGGCTTGTAATCCCATGTCTATTTTGGTTTTGTTTATTCATTGTGCTTTCTTCCTGGTTCTCTGGTTAACTCTGACCTTCTAAATCTACAGAAGGTAGGTAGACTATGGATGTGTACAGTAAGTGCATAGTTTAATCGCCTGGCATCCCATCCAAGGTGTCTAATTTGGTCACTCACAATAGAAGGGGATAGCCTTCAGTCACTCCAGCCAGGATAGATTGAATAAATGGATAAAACATAAATGAACGTAAATATGCCCTTACTATATTTATAGGAACACATGTACATCTAATAATTTCTACAAGTAATGCAGCCATGCATGTGACATAGTGCATAAAAAAACTCATCTATAGGTCAACATTTTCAGTTAATGTTCACATCAAATTAAAATGTGATCTCAATGGCTCTGATTGTGGCATTATAGTGGGTATCAGATGGGTTTATTAGGTATTTGATCTCCTGATTAGCAGTTCTGCAGGGGGAAAATCAGATAAGCATCCCAAAAAAATACATCATGTTCTGACAAAAATGGGAATCTAAGGTTAAGAAAGTTTTTTTAAAATGTTCCTTGATCTTTTTCTGCCAGTACCTGACCCTTGCCTCATAAAATTCAATGTGCAAACTTCCTTGACATTCTGTGCTATGACAAATAAAAATGTCATATATCTTTGTTGTGTGTGTGTGTGTGTGTGTGTGTGTGTGTGTGTGTGTGTGTGTGTGTGTGTGTGTGTGTGTGTGTGTGTGTGTAAGATGGTCCATTTTGGTCGTTATGCAGTGCTAGTTTGTTCCCCAAACATTCGCCACATAACAAATCTGATATAGCCTGCGTGACCCTGAGTAAAATACTTTACAATTTTTTAATCATTACCACCCCAAGAATGCTTATGCGTTTATCTCTGCAATTTTAACTATTTCGATCCTTTAAACATACAAAAGGCCATATCAGTGATAAAATTCTCTGAGTGCCAGTTATCTCAGGACATGTGCACCAGACAAGGCTGTCATGGTGTAGGGGCAAAAAGCACATGAACTAATTCCAAGATTAATAATATTACCAAATGAGTTAAAAAGCTCTTTGTTTAATTTAATGATAACATGAAAGAGTCACGCTGCAAAAACTAGACGTAAAATTCCAACATCATGGCACCCAGCAGTCCAAGGGATAACTAGTATAACTGTCACAGGACCAGGTCTGGTGGAGGCAGTTTTGATTTTCAGGATAAAACTGTCTGAAATATTTTAATTTACTGAAAACCATGAACTACAGTATGTATATGCGTTGTTAGCTAAATCCATGCATTATATATGCAAAATCCTCAAGTAAGTTAAGATATTTAGCAATATTGGGGAGCAACTCTTTTTGGAGCTGTCCGGTTTCTGTTCATGGAGTCATGTAGAGTAGTCTATGTCAGTGTCTATGTCCAAAGTGTCAATGTCAGTGTGTATGCTTGAGTGCCCTGCGATGGATTGGCACCCCATTCAGGATATACCCCACCTACAGTAGTGCCCCGATCAGCATAGGGAGACTTGCTTGCCTTTAGTGTCCTTAACCAGGCTGAACAGACAGGTGTTTACTTTTAATATCCCAACCTTCAAACTTTAGGCCTTCTGACCTTGTACAGGATAAACTGCATAGAGAGTGAGAGAGAAACCTTGAGTTTTATTTGAGCAGTTAATTTGCTTTATTGTTAGAAGGTGAGCAAGAAAATAACTTAAAAAATAAAACAAAAAAGCCCATTTGACATTGAGGGCTCTGTATAAAATATTACAATCTGCTGCGTTTTTGATGCACTTAGTGATTTGGAAACATTGGTTGCTGATGGAAGGTTACTAGTTAGGCATACATATTTTTAACCAAGAATTATTCTGTATAGTGTGTGCATATTATTAGGAACACCTGTTCAATTTCTCATTAATGCAATTATCTAATCACATGGCAGTTGCTTCAGTGCATTTAGGGGTGTGGTCCTTGTCAAGACAATCTCCTGAACTCCAAACTGAATGTCAGAATGGGAAAGAAAGGTGATTTAAGCAATTTTGAGCGTGGCATGGTTGTTGGTGCCAGACGGGCCGGTCTGAGTATTTCACAATCTGCTCAGTTACTGGGATTTTCACGCACAACCATTTCTAGGGTTTACAAAGAATGGTGTGAAAAGGGAAAAACATCCAGTGTGCGGCAGTCCTGTGAATTGTCCTTGTTAAATCAATGCCACTTAGAATTAAGGCAGTTCTGAAGGCGAAAGGGGGTCAAACACCGTATTAGTATGGTGTTCCTAATAATCCTTTTGGTGAGTGTATGTTGGTTTGTTAACTGTCTGAAATTAACAAACATTTAACCTAATTAGTCATTTTGTATTTTATTTTATGTTAATATAATTAATTTTTGGTATGCTGTTGGTGGCAGAGTGGCTTAGTGGTTAGCACTGTCGCGTTGCACCTCCAGGGTCTGGGTTTGATTCCTACCTCTTCTCCCTGTGCTTGATGGGTTTCTTCTGGGTACTCTGGTTTCCTCCCACAGTCCAAAGACATGCCGATTATGCTAATTGGCGTTCCCAAAATGCCCAAAGTGTGTGAATGAGCATGTGAGTGTGTGTATGTGTGTGTGGCCTATGATGGATTGGCACCACGTTCAGGGTGTTCCCTGCCTCTTGCTCTCTTTGATAGACTCCAGATCCCTGCCACCCCGTATACAGGATAAAGCAGGATAGATAATGAGTGAGTGACTGATTGGTAGGATGTCGGTCTATGAAGTCTGTTTAATAGATGTGCACCAGAATAAAACTGTCTAAAAAACTTTTATGTGATGAAAACCCCAACCTATGTCTATACATTATAGTATAATATATCATATATTGTGTGTGTGTGTGTGTGTGTGTGTGTGTGTGTGTGTGTGTGTGTGTGTGTGTGTGTGTCAGATCTCTGGTTAATTCCATTGACGCAGATTTGATGTGATGTAACGTAAGCCGGGGGGGAAACACTTTATGGTCAAAGTTGGTAATAGAATATGACAGATAATTAGATTGCGTTTAGGCTGGCCTGAGAGGCAGCAGTAGCGACGCTGCGCTTTCTGAATATCTATTCGAATCAAATCACCATCATCATCATCATCATCATCATCTGGATTGGTGATTGGTACCCTGTCCAGGGTGTACCCCGCTTCGTCCCCTAAGTCTTCTGGGATAGGCTCCAGGCCCCCCGCGACTCTGTATAGACGATGAATGAATGAATGAATGAATGAATGAATGAATGATCATCATCATCATCATCATCATCCCATTTGCGACGAAGGACACAGAAAACTGCTCAAATCAGTCCTCCAGCTTACCGTTTTTTTTTTTCCTTACTTTTTTTTGGGGGGGGGGGGGGGTGAATCTACTTTGCCATATCACTCCCGTCTACTAGTGCTCTCTGTCAGTGAGGGAGAGAGAGAGAGAGAGAGAGCTGTTCCACTCTTCTCCCTGCGCGCGCTTTTCTCCTCCCTCTCTCTCTCCTCCACGCGCACTCTGCGGGTTGTGCACACACAAGGCACAGGTTCGCCTTCTTTCGCCTTTCTTCTACAGAAAAGCAGAGAACGGGACAAGAGTATACCATCATTACTTTAATGCAGATTGTTTAGGGATGCGGTAGGTAACTGCGTCTTTTTTCCTTTTTTCCTGATCCTCTCTTTAGTCTAAGTTACCTAGAGGTTACAGGTCCAATGCAGAAAGTTTATAGCATATTTAAAATACTAATTTTAAGTGTTATATTTCAAAATTATTTGGTAGGGTTTTTTGTTTGTTTGTTTTTGTTTTGTTTCTTGTAAGTGATTCACGTTATTCCTCTTAATTGATTATTAATTTTCTTTTCTGTTGCTGGTAGTGGTGTTTGCTAGTGAAAATGTTGAAAATATTCTTCTGATATTATATAGTGTGTTTAAGGGTTAGATTGTAATTGTTGTAAAAATGCTAGCCCCCTTTTTTAAATAAGCATTCATTAACCTTCATTAACCTATCTTTTTCCTCCTTCCTGTGGCCCTTCTTGGTACAGTACATTGCTTTAAAAGAAAACATCCTGTTTGTGTTATTTATAGGCTATTTAACTTATGTAGGGCATAATGTGTGGACTATCCCAGAGTCTGTCGGTTTAACTCACAGTCTTTTTTAGTGAAAGGTCATCTGTTTTTGACATTTTAGAGTGAAACACTCCTCAAAGCTGTCCAAAAAATCTGCAGCCAAATGAATCTGTTCCCTAATGCATGTTTGCTCTGTGCTCATGTGTTTATCTCATGAAGACCTACTATTTCTCCCAATTCTTGTTTTCATATAGTTACTTTATATATGATGCATGTATGTAATTACAATGAATCTTTACAAAGGGCGAAACAAATCCAGTTCCAGTCATTCTAACTGTGTTAAACTAAATTGAGGTACATTATTACTTGGCTAGTTTAGTATGTAACTGTAAACATAACTATTACAGTTGTCTCAAATCAATATGTATTCTAAATTATTCTCATGCATCATGAGTTCCACAGCAGTATTTGGGCGCTCTCACAGATTTTCTTCATAGTGAAAACAAAGGATGCATGTATGATTACATGCGAGGCTGCCATAATAATTCATTAAACACGTCAGCCTCTCCTTCCATAAATAGAAAAAGTTTTTACAAAAAAAAAAAAATTCTGCCCCAATCGTTGTTTCAATTGATATTTTCATATAAAAAATTAACATGTAATTTATCTCTTATATGCACTATATGGCCAAAAGTTTGTGTACACTTTGCCATCACAGCATTATGTTCTTCTTCTCCCAACTTTTGCTACAAAACTGGAAGCATATCATTGTAACGAATGTCTTCATATGCTGTAGCACTATAATTTATTTTCAAAAGGACTGAGGGGTCCCACCATGTTCCAGCAGAACAATGCCACTGTACATGACGTCAGGTCCAGGAAGACTTGTTATTTTGTTAGTTTTTTTAATGTTGGTGTGGAAGAACCCGAATGGCTGCACAAAACCCTGACCGCTACCCCACAGTCCCACCAGGCCTCCTTGTCTGGCGTCATTGTCTTACCTCACCAATGCAAATACCCACAGCCATTCTAAAAAATATTGTAGAAAGCTTAATTCTACATTATTAAGAAAGAATATTGAAATGTTCAGTAAGCACATATGGATGTGATGGACAAATGTCCTCAAAATATAGTGTACCTTCATTCACAAGGCCCCGTCTAATTAGTTTTTTAAATCTCCAAACTAATGTCTAATGTCATATTTTATAATATTCAGATTACTCCCATAACCTTCTTCATACAAGGAGAATATTTCAGAGCTCATTTGTCATGCACTGTAGATAATAAATGCAGTTCTGGTCCTATGCTGAAGAATGTCCCATATAAATTAAGGTCTACCCAATATATATATATATATATATATATATATATATATATATATATATATATATATATATATATATATATATGTGTGTGTGTGTGTGTGTGTGTGTGTGTGTGTGTGTGTGTGTGTGTGTGTATGTGTATGTGTATGTGTGTGTGTGTGTGTGTGTTAGGAAATGCAAAGAAAACATATTCATCTCAGAAACATTATATCCTAAGAAAGAAAGACCATATGACGGAAACAAGTCGTTTCCTGTATTTTTGGTAAGGACTCCTGGTGTTGTGAGGTTAGAATGGGTGGACAGTGTTTGTTGAGGAATTGCCATGGTCAGGATGGGTTGAGATTAAGAATGCTAGCAGTGGACAAAGCTTCATTCCACATTGTTAATGGCATGTGGAGAACTCAAGCTCTGTATTTTATAACACCCCATAGAAAGAATATAAAGTATATAAAGTGGGTGAAATGCATCTTGTGGCCTGTTGTAGGGAATAAAATCTGATGTAATTGCACTGCAACACTTCTCCTCACTCCTATTTAATGCTTTGCTCGTCTTGCTCCTCCTCATCATCCTGATATGACCCTTTAGGAAGCCTGGCCTCTATCATTGACTTGAAGTTTTCCAAATTCATTCAGTATTCAGTCTAAATGCTCCTGAGGTTTTGAGACTGTGCTTTCCACTGCTCACCCTCTAAACAAGCAGTCTGCCTCCCTTTCCATTGGATTGTGGAAATGTGGTGCATGGCTATAGGCCATGCAGTGAGTGCGTCGACAAGGAATGACTTTCAAGGACCAGAAATGCAGATCAAAGCTCACTGCCCAATGCTCTCATTAACAATTTAAAACCAGACAATCTCATAAAGCCTACACAGACTGAGAAAGAAAGACAGAGGAAGCACCACATTTTCTGGGCAGAGAAAATTAAGATAAATGGGGAGATAGCTGGCAGCTTGATTGTAAGTTTAGGTGAGTCGCGCCCAGCATTTGGTTTTTCTTTAGTTTCTCTGAGGTTTTCTGGTAACTGCCATTGAAAATTATATCTTCCTCTTTAATTCTTCCCCCAAGCCCAAGCTGGGCATTATGTCCAAGATTCACTCTGGTAGGGACGACTGTAACACACCCCATGATTTTCTGCTTAGAACAGCACTTTCTCTTTTTTTACTTTGTTAATGCCAGTTTCCAGTGCTCTCAGACACACACACTCTCTGTCTACCCCAACTCCTGGTTTGTCCACATCTTTTCTAAAGAGAAGTAAAATATTAAGATGTCCTGCTTTTCTGTGCCTGGTGTTTTCATGCCCACAGAATCAGTTACACTGAGCTTTGTTTGTCATTTATACAGACATACACCATTTATCTGCATTCTTTTACTGTGGCAAAGCCCTGTCCTGTGTATTCAAAGCAGAAAATCTAGTGCAATTCTAAGGATTTGTGGATTTAAAAAGGAACACTTTTTTAAGAGCAGAAACAAAATCATATTTTTCTCATCGACACTGGATGATTAGGTGATTTTTAAGACCAGAATCAACATCTTAGGACTTCAGAGACAGTAAGAAGTGGAATCGGGTGTCTATCACAACCTACCTTTGTATCCCTGTGGATCCCTGTCTTTTTTTGCTTAATTATAATTCAGGTTGCTAAGCTGAATTTAAATGCAGTCATGAGCAATATTAGACTGCAGTACCTAAGTCCACTGGATCATCTTTTCTCTGAAGTCTTTAATTTTACATATGGTTAGTTGGACAAGACTGCAAAGGAGACAGAAAAAGACAGAAGAGTAGAGATTAAACTTCTGTAATTATACTACATGCTACTATAATTATTATAAACTGTTATAATTATGTTGTACAGTATATTCATCCTCAATTTAAGTAAAGACTAAACGGACTGTCCGGTTTGTGTATGTTTTTGTATATATAGAAATGTAGACAAATATAATAATCTGAAAATGTACAATTCTGTAAATGTTGCATTGTAGGTTATGCTACAGTACAAGTATCTACCCATTAACTATCTTGTTATTTATCTACAGAATGTATTAACAAAACCACATAGTTTTTCACCTGACATTTAAAATTCTTTATTTTTATGCAGGCTTATCCTGCAAATAGTTCATATCACACAAAATGTCCTACAAATGGGTAGGATCCAGAAGACTGAAAATGAGGCTCAGGGGGGCGCTGAGATTTTCTCTTTCCCCAGCAAACACACAGTTAACACAGAGCAGCATGACCTTACACCATCCACATTTGATAAAAAAATTTTTACAACCACTGCTAGCAGAAATAGCACATTCAACAAGATTGCATGTCCACAAGTGCAGTATCTTTCCATGTCTTTTCCACCAAGAAAATTGTGGAATTTATTGTATTTTCTTTTATAGCATGACCATGAAGTTCAGTTACTTTGTACAAATGCTAGTGTACTCGATCTAGCAGGTGGTCCTTTCTTTCTTTATTTTGTCCAGTCTTCTGTAGCAACTACCCATGGCAGTTTTAAATTTTCATCTAACTCTGTTAGAGGTGTATATTATAGATGCAAGATAAACTGATTAGTAGTAGAAACTGAGCAAAGAATAGAGAAGTAATACCCATGAGCCAAATAACAGGTTAAGTAAAGATAACTAGTTTGATCATCAGAATTCTGATCACACCCCAGAGCGCCAAAAGCCCACTGAGCTCAGCTTCAAGCCAACTGGAAAGCACCCAGGGTTGCCAGGTCCATCATTCAGTAATCACCCACCACTAAATTAACAGTTATATGTGAATGTGAAAATTACCCCAAACCAAAGCTTTCAAAGTAAAGCTAAAAGGATTAAATTATGCCACATAAATGACAACTTTGCAGAATCCTTCCTTTACTCCTGTAAAGGACAACAACGCCTTAAGAGAAGAGGGTTAATCTAATCGATATCTTAAGCCAAGTGTGTTTTTTTCTAACATACCTATGTACAGTTAAGTATTTCTTTTAATACACTAATTATCCTATTAAGTAAGTTTAATTTGCCTTGATTTGTGTGACATGCACTAAAGGATATGGAGATTGTGATTCACTCCCATCTGGCAACCGTAGTGGCACAAAGAACACACACACGTAATTTAGCTCTCTGTTCTCGCTCTCTCTTTCTCACTCTGGACACATGGATGTGAAAGCATGCTTTAGTTTCCTAAATGAAAACTCTATAACAAGCTAGAACTGAGAAGTAGAAAAAAAATGACGGCAAATTCATGTATGTGCCCCTTTTGTCCCAGTCTGAAAATTTGGATCAAATTTGAAAACTATAATTTCTTTTAAAGTGACCTAAGTTTTGGTATCTGTATTCATCCACATTAAGAAGGCTTTATTTTACTGTGAAAGTGATTGACTTCATCTTTGCTCTCCCTATTTCCTTCTCAGATCAATGATGTTCTTGTCTCGGCTACTGTGTGCCATCTGTCCCTTTGTCCTGCTGTCCTCTGCTGTCCCTGCACCAGGAACAGGTGTGACAACTCCACATACTGACTCTGCTATGATTAATGAGGCTCAACGCATAATGCATGGGGGTGCAGGTCACTTTTTTTTTTTTTACTGCTTTGCCTTATCAGAGGCTTTAATACTGTATATGTTTAAGACTCCTCACAGTAGGAGCTAAAATAAGAATTTCAAGGTTAGAATACTGAATACCTGTACTTTCATTTAATTAGCTGCATTTTAGTTAGATTTTTTTCCAGCTTTTCCAGCGTATAAACCAAATAAGTGATTTTTCTGTACACTGCAAAATTCCCAGTGTTGATTTACAGTAACACCCCAAGTGCTTATATATGACCTAATGGTCACAAATGTACTCTGAAAGTGTTAAATCAACACTCTGGGTGTTCATTCAAGACTAAGGATTTTGCTATGTATTGTAATTTTCTTAATATTGTAATTGTCAGGTTTTATTAACCTGTTTACATCAAATGGTTGTTTTGAGAAATTCATGCCAAAGTGAAGTATAGAAATATTCGGTAAAATGTTTCATCATATCTCTTACTCAGATGAAACCAGCCTCTTGAAAGTTACGATCCCTGACAGCCCTTCTGTGTCGGCCGTTTTGGGAGGATCCTTAACTCTTCATTGCCTTGTGTCACTGCCACCCGTGTCCTTCACGGGCCGCCTTGCTGGGCACACCACGCCACGGATAAAGTGGAGCATGCTCTCCTCTGGACGAGAGAATGAGATCCTGGTGGCCCGAGGGGAGAGGGTGAAAATCAGTGAGCCTTATAAAGGTCGGGCCTCTTTGCCGAACTATGCCTCATCTTCAAATGATCTTACTCTCCAGCTGGACAGTCTGAGGCACAACGATACAGGATTCTACCGCTGTGAGGTCCAGCAGGGATTGGAGGATGCTCATGATCTTGCTCAGATCAAAGTAAAAGGTAATCATCATATTACATTACCTAGAAAAATGCTTGCTATTTGTGATGTATAAATATTTTTACCTGTGTATGTAATGAAATAGTTTTGCACATAGTTTTATTAGCCCACAATTAGACAGCTTTGCTACTTTTGTGTTTCAACAGACCTACTGAGCCACACTGTATATGCTAGCCCTAAAGCTAGTATTGTAACTGATTCTGTTAATGAATACTTTAGCTGCTAAATGTTTTTAACATTTGAAATTTTAATTTCCTTAGGCGTTGTGTTTCACTATCGGCATGCCTCTAGCCGTTACGCATTCTCTTTTGGTGAAGCCAAGAATGCCTGTGAAGATATTGGAGCCCAGATTGCCACTCCAGACCAGCTTCTGGCAGCATACCACAGTGGCTATGAACAGTGTGATGCTGGCTGGTTAGCAGATGGATCTGTCAGGTCAGTGGATTACCATATAACTAACTTTGTCTTGACAGGGTTGCTTTTTAGCTCTCAAAGCATTTTTATACCAGTATATTTACATAAAATCTAATTTAAATGAAAATTCAGATATCCTATCCATATGCCGCGTGAGGGCTGTTTCGGCGATATGGATGGCCTGCCAGGTGTCCGCAGCTATGGCATGATGGAGCATGATGAGCTTTATGATGTTTATTGCTACATCGAGAACATCCGGGGTAAATAATGATACTTAATTACTCCTATTTATATTTTTGCCTACTTTCTATTCTAAGGCCATTTATTTTATTCCAGGCAAAGTGTTCTACGGATCTACCTCACAGCGATTGACATTAGCCGAGGCTACAGTATATTGTGAGCAGCAGGGTGCACAATTAGCCAGCACAAGTCAGCTTTATGCTGCATGGAATGATGGTCTTGATCACTGTAGCCCAGGTTGGCTAGCTGATGGTAGTGTACGCTATCCTATTGTGCACCCACGAGAGCGCTGTGGAGGACCTGAACCTGGCGTTAAAACAGTCTACCGCTACAACAATCAGACAGGCTTTCCAGCTTCTCACACTCGCTATGATGCCTACTGTTTCAGAGGTAACAAGAATGCCATTAATTTAATATTTCTAAGGATTTTAATTTAAAATACACAATTTAATGTTCTTGTGTTTGTGCAGTAACATAATATCTGAATTCACATCGTCTTTTTTTTTTTTTTTAACAGCAGACCATAATTATCAAACTTTCAACCCCCTCGATGACTTGGTCCCAGAAACAGACGATGTTGGCCAGGACATTGTGACGTTAGCTGACACAGAGGAGGAGTTCAGTCAAGGTCATGTGACTCAGAAGACTGAAAATGAGGCTCAAGGGGCTGTTGAGATTTTCTCTTTCTCTAGCAAACCCACAGTTAAGACAGAGGAGCATGACCCTACACCATCCACATTTGATCAAATTTATACAACCGCTGCTAGCAGAAATATCCTCACCACTCCAGCAAATTATGGACAGAAACCTGAGCCGACTCAGAGCTCCTGGCAAGAAATGCCCTTGGAGCATGTCGACTCTGAAGCAGTGCCAAAGATACACCTGGAGCCCAGCTGGACTCTGCCAAAGTCAGCAGAAGACCAAGATGAAGAGAATCATAAAGCCACTTCAGGAGAGAAGCCTGACAATCATACAGACTATCAGCCAATGCCAGATACCAAACTGGAGCCAGTGGAATTAGAATACAAAACATTTTCAGAAAGTGAATCAAACACCACAGCTAACAACTCTGAGCCACTATATGAGTTTAGCGAGTTTGAAGGATCTAAATCCCTGCCTGAGACCAACCTTGATGATCAAGATGAAAGCCATGTTGATGAGCATACAACTGTTGTGAAAGCACAAGCAGATAATATCACTGTGGCACTGGAATTAGATCTAGACCTCCAAACTCAGACCAGTTCCTCAGAAACCACTGAGGGCTCTGGAAGTGAATTAACTACAGACTTCACAGAGAAGATTAGCCCCAATGTCACTTTGAGTCAAGGTTCTTATAAACATTCTTCATCTAACGCCACTACCACTGAGGGTTCCTTGCTGGAAGCTCTAAGTCAGCCTACACCGAGTAAGTAAAAATTAAAATAAGATGAATTTCATATTTGTTGCATTTAAGTAAAATATGAGTGAATTTGCAAATGTGAGTGAAAATAACCTTTTTATTCTTTTTTTTTTTTTTAACTGTCATAGTAATATCTTTTAACTCAATAATTGAAATTATTTCATTATCTTCACAGGCTTTGAGCAAAGTCATGAGCAATCTCTTTTAACACCCACTTCCAGTACTACAGAAATGGAGCAAGAAACAGCACATACTTCAGTTGAATCTCTTCAGTTTACTTCAGTAGAGTCTCTTGGTTCAGCCGATAATGACAGTGATCATGAGTCAGGTGTGACTGCAACACCTGTACATTTATCTGAAAACCAAACAGAGCCCATTGATGGTTCTGGCGAAGATGACAATATGTTAATGTTAACTCATCTATCCACACCTGCACCTCATGTGTTGGGCACACCAATTTCCCAAAAGCCGTTAACTGTGGAGGCTAGTCCACCTCAGGAGGTGAAATCTGTAGTTCCAGAGAGCAGTACTTTGATTGGCATCAGCATCATAAAGGAGGAGGTGAAGAAGTTTGAGCAGGACAGTATGGAAAATGCGCCTGTTCTTCGACCCACACCGACAACTCCACTGACTGAATCTATGACAGCATCAATTAAAGACAACATTAGCCATGACGATAACTTATCAGGAACAGAAATCGCCTCTGAAGCAGGGTCTTTAGTAACAGACCTCCCCTATCTTAATGCCACTCCTATCATACCCTTCAACTCCACAGACCTGCTTCTCCTGAACACCACAGAGGTTAATGATACTGAAAATGTTTCTAGTCCCATTCAGTTTGCTGTGGAGGTTACACTGATCCCAGACATGACCCTAACACCAATCTGGGACACCGTGACCCCTCCTACTCCACCACAGGAGTTCAGGGCAGATGTTGAGATCAGTGGTGACACACCAGGAACTACAGATGACCCAGACTCCTCAATCGAGTCAGACCCTACTTTAGTTCCCATGACTGAAAATCCCGAGGAAACCCAGAGTCTGAGCTCCTCCATGTCAACCATGGTAAACAAACGTGAAGATCAGGACACCATTCCCACAACAGAATCTCCAAACAGCAAGGAAGAGGATGAACTGACAACACTGACACACCATCTAACCCTGCCTCCTAGACCAGTAGAGAGAATGCTCGACAGGACAGGAATATCAGGTATAAGGAGCAAAACTGTTCTTTTCTATAATTTAATTGGCTGGTTATTGATTTCAGGGTGCTTTCACAATATAGAACTGGGTAACAATAAAACTGTGGTCATCTAAATATGTGAGCTTGCTGGGAAAAAAAAAAGACAGCAACATTTGTATCCCCTTCTGGAAAAAAAGACAAAGAATTCCTCATGACAAAGTGTACACATTTCCTTTTTCTCATAAGGCCTAACTTTTTTTTTCATTGGCCTACAGTTTCACCAGCAATAAAATGGTTCCACCTAGTGGACAATCAGACACTTGGCTCTACTTTTAGCTCATCAAGAACTGCATACAATATGCAAAATAGAAACCAACTAACAATAATTTGACTGTCATACTGAGCATAAATAGATTAGATTAGATTAGATTAGGTTCAATTATAGTGTCATTGAGCAAAGTACATGTACAATACCAATGAGATGTGGTTAGCGTTGAACCAGAAGTGCATAGGTGGCCTATTTACAATAAATAAAACGTGAGAACTGTGTATTTTTAGATGCCTGTTTGGAGAATCCATGTGCTAATGGAGGCACCTGTATAGATGTCGGTAGTAGCATCAAATGCCTATGTCTGCCAACATATGGGGGGGAATTCTGCCAAACTGGTGAGTTGCATATGATCAAATTTATACAGTTTTGTAATTTCACCTTCTTTTTTACATAGAACTTTTCATTGTGACCAACCTATAGATGTATCGAATGGTAAAACTTGTACTGCAAATATCTGAAGTTCAGACCACGTTCTAAGATGTGGTAAAAAAAATGGATAAGATCCTCACTGTGGACACTGATTCTGCGGTTTTATTTTCAAACCTGCTTTTTATTGTCTTTCTTAGATTTGGAGCAGTGTGAACCAGGTTTTGAAAAATTCCAGGGCAACTGTTATAAACACTTTTCAAAACGTCAGAGCTGGGAGGTGGCAGAGCAACACTGTAGGATGTGTGGCGGGCACCTGGTCTCTGTTATGTCGCCTGAAGAGCAATATTTCATTAACCGTAGGTCTTAAATAACTTAAAGAAATGCTTACTGTACCTAATGTGAAATAATTTGGTTGTTCTTGTGTTTTTCTGTGTACTTACTTTGCAGTTAGTTTAAAATGACATTAAATAATAAACACAGATACATTTAGCATGATTACATACCTTTAAAACGTTTTACATTAAGCTCAATGAAGAAAGTATGTAATGTATATAAAATAGAAGTTATGGAAATTGGTCCAGACAGCAGTCACAAAAATTGTTAGAAGTATCCAATAATTCATAATGGTAAGGTCATCATATTAAATATGAACTAAGCAAAAAAAAAGTGTTAATAATAACTCGGCACATTTCATATAGATTAACTGGTCTGGACTCATAGAATTCAAACAACATGATTCCGCTGCCATAACCGCAAGCCATCCATCATGCTTGATGACACCCACAAGGGCCCTTGAAGCCAGAGTTAGAGGCAGTAATGCCTTTAAGGGTGGAAAGCATGATGATAATAAGGCATTTGATGTGTGACTCACGTTCTGGTTTTCTTCCACAGATAAGTACAGGGAGTACCAGTGGACTGGTCTCAATGACAGGACCATTGAGGGTGATTTCCGCTGGTCTGATGGAAACCCGCTGGTAAGCTTTGTGTAGCCCTTTGTTTTAAGGAATTGAGACGGTAACCCACTGGTGCAGCTTACAGCCTTCTCTGTTAATTGCAGTGTGAGGTGATGGGAAAGGCACTTGTTATATGCTGTTTCTATAGGCCTTCTTCCACCCTGAAAGCGTTAGTGATTGCAAAACCAGATTAAAACCCCACATCCTGTTTTGTAGCAGCTTTCATTTATACTTGTATTATTGTAAGAAAGTACAAGTACTAGACTGGCTCTTCTTTCTGCTATAATCTTTCTTTCAATATTTTGTGTTTCCAAAACACAAAAACAGACATACTGTTTTTACAATACACAGACAAACTGTATACTGCAGTGTAAAGAAAATAGCAACAAAATGAAAATAAAATTAATAAATAAATAAAGCTTCAGTGTATGACTTGATCATATAAAATATGCATATGAACAATGTAAAAAAAAAAAATTTTTGTGGGTAGTTTTACCTCAATTGTAGAAGAGTTAACTGACTGGATATGGTCCTCTATCTCTGGTGTGTAATCTGTTGTGGCAACAGTCTTTGATGGCTGTTCAGTTTTTATGCAAGTAACAACCTTTTCACCTAAAGTGTTTAGTAAACTTGTATGGCATCCTAAGCAGTACTTTTAGGTCTTCAAGCATGTACAATATCAGTGTGTCCTCACTGTTTGTCATGTAGTCAACAATTAACATTGCTTATAGCTAAGGTCACATCGAAAGACAATGTGGGTCACATTGAAAGACAATGTACAGGACAATGTACAGTGTTCTAGAACACCCTTTGAAAAGTATAATAACTATTAATTATGAGTTTCTTTCTTCTTTGTCTCAGCTGTATGAAAACTGGTATCGTGGTCAGCCTGATAGTTATTTCCTATCTGGAGAGGACTGTGTGGTGATGGTATGGCATGATGATGGCCGCTGGAGTGATGTGCCTTGCAACTACCATCTGTCCTATACTTGCAAGAAAGGCACCAGTGAGTATGCCATTCAGTGAAGTTGCACGTAACACGTTGCATAGTGTGTTTCTTAAATAAATGGCTACTCAGTTTTAATCCTGTAATAAAAATGACTAGCAAATAATAGATTGTAAGAGCGCATGATAGCATTATTTCATAGTGGGTCATAGTGATCATAGTGGGTCTTAGTATTAGGCAAATATAAATAGTATTAGGCAAACTTCAGATCTTTACTCATAAGTGCATGAACAATTGTCATAAAGATGCAATTGTTGTTGCATATAAATCTGGAAAGAGTTTTGGTTTTGGAGTTCAACATTCTACAATGAGAAAGATTATTCACAAGTGAAAAGCATTCAAGACAGTTGCCAGTCTTCCCAAAGTGGATGTTCCAGCACATTCACTCCAAGATCAGCCTGTGCAATGTTCAGGGGGAAAAAAAGCTATATCTCAGACCTTACAGGCCTTACTAAGCATGTTACATGTTCAAATACATAACAGCACAATCAGAAGAAGACTGAACAAGTATTATTTGATTGGAAGGGTTGCTAGGGGTCAACCTCTTCTGTCTGGAAATGGCTTAGTCAAGGTCCAGACCTCAACCCATCTGAAATGCTGTAGTGGGAAGAGAGCTGTGCATAAGAAAATGCTCAAAAACCTAAATGAAATGGTGCAATGTTGGAAAGAAGATCCTCAACAACAATGTGAGAGACTGATAAAGTCATAAAGAAATGATTCTTTCAAGTTATTGTTGCTAAAGGTACAAGCTATTGAATCATAGGATGTACTTAGTTTTGCCCACCTGTTTTTTTTATTTGGTTTAAGTTCTTTTAAAGAAATAAATGCACAGTGAAAAAAAAGTCAATGTTGTTGTTTGTGTGAGGTTGTATTTGCCAAAAACTAATATGATTTTAATTGTTTTTACACATGAACAATAACACAAAAGTAATACAAATTAAAAGTTAAAAGGGGGTGGGTACTAACTTTTGAACACATATGTTGTTTTTGTTTTTTCGAACAGCGGTATGCGGCCTGCCACCTCTTGTTTTGAATGCTAAGCAGTTTGGTGAACGACAAGCTCGATATTCGATTAATGCTCAGGTGCGTTACCACTGTGAGGAGGGTTTCCTTCAGAGACACAACCCCATTATCAAGTGCCAAAGCAATGGACAGTGGGAGGAGCCACAGATCACCTGTACACCACGTAAGAAACAGTTTCACCAATGATGGCTAATATTTTTGACTGCTCTAAATAAGATTATAAAGGAATATGGTTTATAATTACTTCAATAGGCTAATGATCACCATTTCTTTCTCACTTCTTTTCTCCTCAATGTTTTATCAAAATGTACATGTATTGTGTGCTTACTGCTAGTAATTTCTCATTATTATTATTTTTTTTTTTTGTATTTTTAATAGAAACGGTGGAATTAAGTAGTAAACAACTTACATTGCCCTCTGCAAAGAAGCAAGAAGCCACAGAAAAAGTAAAACAACACTGGTGGAGCTTTTAAACCAACCAGCCTCTGCATTTCCTTTTTATATGTTTCATTACCTTTCCTTTAAGAGACCTGCATTGTTCATCATTTATATTGTCAATGTTTCAAGCAAAAATGCCTTTTTCGCATCACACCTGCGTTGCTCTACTCCAGTCATCAGCTTCTTTCATACCTTTTGTTCTGTAGAACCTGACACTGAATTACATATTTTGTAATTCTATGACACAAAGAATAAATGAATTTCACCCAGTCATTAAGTAAATACAAATCACAGTTTCCAAACAACAGAGGTACATATTAAAGCACTAGCAAATATGCTGCACATTTAAAATAGCTATTTAACCTCAGCTGGTCTGAATCAAACTGATGCCACTGTCTCTTAAACACTTTGTTTCATCCTACTGAAAGTTCCCATTACTGCCACCAGTAGGCAGGGCAACATAGCGAGGGTGAATGGAGCACAGAGTGAAAACCTCCCATTGCTGAAAACAATCTGGTGAGAAATTTAAAATGTAACAGCTCCTCTCTAGTGGCCTAGCCTTAATCAGAGAAAAAATTTGTTTATTATGGGTCTTTGGCTGTTAATTCCTCACATAAAAAAAATAAATAAATAAAAAAACACCATGCCTTAAGCATCAGATGGGATTAATACACAGATTCCATATTTTAATCTAAGTAAATGTGGATTAAAAAGAGGGTTAGCAGTGGCAGGCCATGGCTTACTTCATCTAAAGAATGAATCTGTTGAAATGAGATTAAAAATGCTCTCTGGCAGCTGTCATTCTGACGTTTGCACACAGTAAAAGCTGTGCTCCTCAGCCACGCAGTATACATTTATAATCAACTCGCCTGGCGTTGAAGAATCAAGTATTTCATTACATTATTCACATGGTTAACTCTCTGACAAGAAAGCATCAAATCAGGCCTAAGGATTCCCAGGAAACATATTAGTTTTAGTGGTCTTCTACATCTCTTAATTGAGAGCATCTATTTTTACAGTACCAAAAACTGGCTTGATATTTCAGTACACAAGCTTTATGTCAACAACAAGTCAATTTATTTAACAATTTAATGACTATTGAAAAATCACACATCATTAATTGCAGTATGATTGTTTTTATTGTGCCTGGCTGTGAAACACAAGCTTTACATTTTCACGTAATTTGGTGCTCAGTATTTTAGGTCTCTTATTTTCTCTTGAGAATAATCAGTACTTTATAGAAGCTGTTCTTAACATCATATGAAATTACTATGTTTTTACAGACCTAAAAAACTTACTTCTTCATTCCACTTTCTGGTGTCATTTCATACAGATGGAGTGTACACTTTTTTGAGGAATAATGATTAATTGTTGTTTAGAAATATTAATAAATTGAATTCTACTCAAAATCAGATTCATAACAGAAATCTGCAAATTTGACCTATTTGGTATAAGATTCACTATTCTTACTATATATGGGGAAAAAAAACATCTAGTAACATGAGTTTTTAGGATTTATTTAAAACGTAAAATTAACACTAGTTTGATGTATGTTACTAAATTGGCTATCAAGCATAGATCTGTGAATGTGTTACTAATACACTAATTAGTGCCACTAGTTCCCTCATTTAGATTTGTGAAGCACTTTACTGATTTTATACACAAATCTTTTGTGGTAATTTATTTTTGCGGCTTGTTTATTGGAAATGTAGTTAGACCCTGAAGAACTAAAAAGAAAACTACTAATATAACAAGAATTGTCATAAACATTTTTATTTATCTGCTCATTATGGTGCGCTTATGTTTTTTGTTTGTTTGTTTGTTTGTTTTGTTTTTAAGTCAAGATATCTGGTATTATGGTGCCATACTGCTAAAATCTGTAGGATTCTGTAACTGTTATGGAGTTTTGTTTAAAAAAAAAAATTATGATAAAAATAAACAGTTTACTAACAGTGTCAGCTATATAGTCTTTTGTGCTTATGTTGTTATTTTACTTTAGTTCATTTAATCCTTCTTCATTCATATCAGTACATTCGAAAAGATCTGCATTTTAATGGGAATGTGAAAGCACGCAAAATAGTAGGAATGCTCATTTGTTTTTATATTATTCAAACTATTTTTTAAAAGGCCTAAAGATTATGAAAGATAAATATTTATTAATAAATATCCTTTGATGTATACTAATTATTTAAGCTCTAATTAGAGGAACATTTTAAACAGTATTCGCTGATTTCCTAATTAAAGAAAAAAGTATCACGTCAAAACTGTTTTCTCATATTGCTTTTGGGGAAAAGTAATCATTCCCAGAACTGTTGAAGTGGCACCTGCAGACTTGAACAGATCTAGAACTTGAGTATCACGAATCATATGTCATTATGTTCATATTTACCTGTAGCAATATGCCCCATAGAAACTAATGCTCTTTTTAGGGAATCCAAAACTGTGAACCCCTGGCTGTGGGATTCCGCCACAGCGCTCCTTAGGGGTAATTATGGGAAAGCGCACACTACCATCCTGAAGCCAGCCTCCATCACAGCGCTCCAATCCCAGAAACTTCCAAGAGGAGTAGAGCTGTCCCACAAGGGCCAAGCTTGTTCCTTTATCCTCACAGGCACGAGCTGCTTCCGAAAAATTTAACGTCCCTGGGACATAGAACACTGAACCTACATGAACAGGGAAGTAAAAGGGAAGTTCAGATCCAGAGGTGATAATTCAAAGTAAAAAAAAATTATATATATATATATATATATATATATATATATATATATATATATATATATATATATATATATATATATATATATATTATGGCATGCCGTTTAGGAAAATATTCATGAGAGAACTTAATGAAAACTCTGAATATATTGAATGAAACGTGAGAATATTGAATGGATTCCGAATATATTTATTGAAACTCTATATATATTGAATGAATTCTGAATATATGGATTGAAAACTGATATATATTGAATGAAATCTGAATATATTGAATGAACTGTGAGAATATTGAATGGATTCCGAATATATTGATTGAAAAATATATATATTGAATGAATTCTGAATATATGGATTGAAAACTGATATATATTGAATGAAAAGTCTGAATATATTGAATGAAACATGACGTCATCGAAACACAGCGCCATCTTTAGGAAGGATGAGTGAGTCGGCGCGAAACTTGGTTGCTGCAATTGTGAGAAATGAAGAGATGGTCAACACATTGATGAGTGCGTGTACGGCCCAAAGTGGTGGCACAAGCCGCACTCAGTATCAGACTACGGATGAAGAAATATATTCGCTATTTCACCGCGGAAGACCGGTGTTATGCGCTAAAATGCTCCCCTGCCACAGATTGCACCCCCGCCCCCCACTACATAATCTCTATCAAATATTATATTAAAACATAAATTCATAGGTTTATTGTAATCAAATATGATATAACTATTATAATTAACCCTTGGCACGTGACAGGTGTCGAGACCATGAATACAAATTCTCATATGTTTATTTTGTGGCACATTAATTTTACAGGGATTTGTCATGTAATACAAAAATGCTTGCACTAAATAAATATTTGTGATGAAAAATTTTACGAAATTATTTTTATTATTAAATAAGCAATATCAAAAATACATCTTGTATATAAAAAATAATAATTTATATTTTTTCCCTATACAACATGTAATTTTTTTTTATAATGCTTATTTTATAATCAAATCCATTTGGTCTAATTTGTAATTTCTAAATCATAAACCTAGAAATTTCTGGTCTAATATAATATTTGACGGAGATTATGTAGGGTGTGCAATCTGTGGCAGGGGGGCATTTTAGCGCATAACACCGGTCTTCCGCGGTGAAATAGCGAATATATTTCTTCTTTTCGATGACGTCATGTTTCATTCAATATATTCAGACTTTTCATTCAATATATTCAGACTTTTCATATTCAATATATATATCAGTTTTCAATCCATATATTCAGAATTCATTCAATATTCTCACAGTTCATTCATATATATATATATATATATATCCCACCATCCTAACTGGAATGAAAACACATATTGTGCATTTTAGATTGTGTGTTTCTTGTGAGTAGAAAATCTGAATTAAAGGGAGTTCAAGGGGGTTCAATGCTCTGTCAAATGATTCAGAGGAAATTTTGTAGCTGCCTGTATTACACTGACATAGCAGGAGCTTAAATGTCACCACAGAAACATTTTCACTCTAACAGACTATGTCCTGTCTACTCAAACAACAGTTCATTGTCTTTCTCCTTTTCTTTTTTTTACTGAGCCCACCATACCTCCTGCATATGTTCCTCAAGTTGATTTCTGTGACTTTATAAAATGTCAAAACACTATACACATATATAGATTGGCTAGCACAACAAGATTAATTAGCCAAGCTGGATGATGTAAATATATTAAAAATAAACAGCTTTAAAAAAATTGTCCAACTTCATCACTGGACACCTATGACAAATAGTTTTGCATCTTTAATTCATTATCATACATTGCATCATATTTGAATTGGTTAAATAATCTGCAGTGCATTGTAGTTGCTGACCTTCAGTGGTAGAAGTGAAGCAGAAGGCATCGTAACGGTCCTTGGTCTTATGCTGGGGCCCATAGCTGCGGATCCCAGGAAGAAGGTCTTTCCCACAAGCTGGCCTTGGATTCAATATGGGGTAATGGACAGTACCATCATTGAGCCATCCAGCATTACACGTCTCCAAACCTTCTGTCCATTCTACACATTCGATCATGAGTGGAAGAACGTGCTGCAGTTATCAGTCATTATAACATTAAGCTGGAAAATATTATGACAGTATATATAATACAGAATGCATTTAGTTTACATATACAGTGCCTTGAAAAAGTATTCATACCCTAACTTTTCTACATTTTCTCACTTTACAACCACAAGCGTAAATGTATTTTATTGGAATTTTATGTGATATACCAACACAATGAGGCACATATTGTGAAGTAAAAAAATGATAAACAGGTTTTCTTCTAAGGAGATTACCCTGGATTTGGCGCCATCCATCTTCCCATCAAGTCTGTCCCTGCTGAGGAATAACATCCCCACGACATCACACTGCCCCCACCTTGTTTCGTTTCACAGTGGGGATAGGTGATGTGCAGTGTTTTCTGCCACACATTTAGCCATTTTTGCAATTTTGGTCTCATATGACCTGAGCACCTTCTTCCACAGACTTGCTGTGTCCCCAACATGGCTTGCTGCAAACTGCAAATTGTACTTTTTATGGTTTTCTTTTAATATTAGCTTTCTTCTTGTCACTGTTTTGTGACAAGCCAGATTTGTGGTGTGTATGACTAATAGGTGTCCTGTGGACCGATTCTCCCACCTGAGCTGTGAATCTCTTACCATGGGCTTCTGGGCTGCTTCTCTGCTTTATGCTTTCTTTGCCCAGCCTGTCAGTTTAGGTGGATGGCCATGTCTTGGTAGGTTTGCAGTGGTGCCATCCTCTTACTATTTTTGGATGATGGATTGAACAGTTCTCCATGAGATGTTCAGAGCTTCTGAAAAACAACATTATCCCTGACCTGTCTGTTGTGTCCTTTGTGCTTTATGATGCTTTTTGTTCATTAATGTTCTGTAACAAACCTCTAAGGGCTTCACGGAACAGCTGTATTTACTGTATAATAAGGTTAGGTTACACACAGATGGACTCTATTTACTAATTAGGTGACTTCTGAATGCAGTTGGTTCCACTGGATTTTAGTTAGGGGCATCCGAGTAAATGGGGCTGAATACAAATGCGTTCCACACTTTTCAGCTTTTTATTTGTAAAAACATTTGTAAGAATTTATTGTTTTCCTTCCACTTTTTGTGCCACTTACAGTATGTTCCACTTTGAGTTGATCTATCACACAAAATCCCAATAAAATACATTTGCAGTTGGTTTTTGTAACGTGGCAAAATGCATTCTTTTGCAAGGCACTGTATATAAAATTGTTACCCCTGTAAAGCTGTGTGTATGTTGCCAGTATTGCGTCCTGCTTTGCACAAGCGCTTTCAGCCTCAGAGTAAGTAAATTTGTAACGGCCATTCCTGCTTTGATAAGGAAACACAACCCCTGAAAGATAAACAGTGTTTAACAATGTTATTGTGCAGCACTTAGCATAATTTTTAGCATGGTTAAGATATTAATATACTAAATAGTTACACTTTGTGTTCCTGTACCTTCAATGTTGAGAGAAATGGTGACACTCTCATCATAAATCCCATTGATCACTTCACACTGGTAGAGACCATAGTCTTGGAGTTCCAGCTTGGTGAGGCGAAGAGAGATGTCCAAAACATGGTTACGCCGAAGACTTGCTTTAGACTGCCATTTGCCATAGTGCTTAACCCCATGCCCATTACTAATGAGAACAATATTTTCCACTCTTGTTCCAAGAGGTTCAACTTTACTCCACTTAACTTTGAAGTAAGCAGGTACTGACCGCAGAACACATGGCAGGGTTGTGTTCTGCCCTCTGCGTGCTTTTATTTCAGCATATACTGGTGGTTCCATAAGATACTGCAGTTCATTATCTTTGTCTGAAAAATTATTTTCTTAAAAGGTTTTTAAAAGAAAGAAAGAAAGAAAGAAAGAAAGAAAGAAAGAAAGAAAGAAAAAGTGTAGCGCATTGTGTGGTAAAATTAGCTAAATTATATTTTGACAAGTCCCATATGATTGCAGTGAGCTTTGGTTTTTACCTTTACTGTAGTAGTGAGGAACGCCATCAGCCCAAGAGAGGAAACTGGTAGTCATCACTATAAATGCTGCACAGTTCATAATTAAGTGTAGTTTTTACTATCTGAAAAACATTTCTCTTAGTGATTGCAACTCCACAACATGCACTAGTGGTACCTAAGGTTTGCATAGTATACTGTTTCACAGGTTCCAACACAAGCACATTTATCTTACATGTGAATTAAATTGTGCTAAAATAAAAATTATCTAGATTAAAATACATTTTCAGTTCAACATGTGGCTGGCTTTGTGTGCAAAGAGCAATTTAAATGCTTTTATAAAATATGTTACACAAAGCACCAATGAGAATTAGAACATAAGACAACTAATCAGAAAATTGTTTCAAACCTGTTTTGCCTTTTCTCTTCTCCCTCTGTTCCTTTTAAATCCTAAATTAAACGTATTCACAATTTGAAAAATGCTTGTTGATGATGAATTGTCACTTCAGCTTATACAGTCATCAGTCATACAGTTGCTATCTAACATCAGTAGGATATTCTCTCTCTCTCTCTCTCTCTCTCTCTCTCTCTCTCTCTCTCTCTGTCACAGTAGGCTGGTCCATCTATCCCTCTGTTCCAGATGTTTCATTCAGACAGACACCCATTGTTCCTTTCATCACTTCTCAGCACTTAATAAAGAAACTAAAAATGCTGTCTAATAAGAGCAAGCCAACTATTGTCATCATTTAAATGTAAAGAAACACACAAAAAATAGTTTTAAGCTCTATTCATTCACTCATTGTCACATTATCTATAAATAAGTAAATAGCAAACTCACAGCAAGACATACAGCACACTTTTGCACATTGCTCTCAATGAATGAATCTCTATACTTTGATGACAGATTTTTAAATAGCTTTTAAATAATGAAAGTTCAGTGCAAAGTGGAATCTCACAAGTAGTTGACCTGTATGATATCGCATTGCTTTATTTATTTAAACAAGGACAGCTTTTTCTTCTTTCTTTGTAACTCCAATACCCTGCTGACTTTGGTAGCATCACTCTGTTGGAACCAACCATTTGGTTCAGACTCAGGAAGTAACATACAATAATCACTTTGTAATCAGATGTTGATCTTTTTACATCACCGAGACAACAGCAAATAAACAATGCATGGGGGGGAAAGGCTGAGAGAAAAAAAAAAAAACAATAATGAGATTCCAGTGCTTCCTCCTGGCCTTCTTCATTGTGATGATTCATCAATAGAATCCTTTCTATGCCTCCACAATTAGCATTCATAAAGGCATGTCTAGGTGACAGCAAGCTCTTTCTCTCTTTTTTATTCCTTTCTATCAGTTTCTCTCATTGCATTCTCACTGTGCTTGTGTTAGTTGCTTCCTTTCAGTTGCCATTTAAAATGAATCTCATGTGTTTGCTCATACAATAAAGAGGAAACGTAATGGAAAGTCTATTTTGTTGTTTAATGTGAAGGTCAAAGTAAATCTTGATCAGAGAGTAAAAATGAAACTAGGACTGTTTTATCAAAGCCCAGCATTTGTCATGTTATCAAATATCATTTTTTGAAGTGGAGCATAGAATCTTTGTTGCATCCACCTGCTTTGTTCCCATGGCTTATCAATGCTTCAAACTAGCAACAGTAGCAGGATAGAACATGCCCTGAATTTGTTGGGAGATCGCTTTCTAGGTAAAACCTGTTTCTTGGCTTGGTTAAAGTTAAATTCTGAAAATATGTGTGTGGTGCCAATCAATTGCAGGACACACACATTCACTCACACTACGGGCAATTTGGGAAAGCCAATTAGCCTAATCTGCAGATCTTTGGACTGTGGGAGGAAACCCACCAAGCACGGGGAGAACATGCAAACTCATGCACGCAGGGACGGGAATCAAACCTGGCCAGAAATCAAACCCGGACCCTGGAGGTGCAAGGCGACAGTGCTAACCACTACACCACCGTTCCCATATATATTACAATGTAATGAAATTCTTTCTTTGCATAGAAGGCCATGATCCCTGAACCCTGGAGCAGACTGGGGTATGGGCAATGCTGGGGCTGAAATGCAAACCTTTTAATCAGTAATCCAGAGCTTTAACCCACTGTGATGAATTTATTAATCTCAAGTTTAAAGCATCATAGCCTCAAGGTAACCCTAACTGCAGAGTTCAGGTTAAGATGTTCAATTCTGCTCCTGGCAGAGGCGTCTGTAGAATCTTGACAGCTAGCCTGAAGGGTAACAGATATGCATAACTTTAATGTCATGCTGTCACTTATCGCTCCTTAATAAATAAAATAAATTATCCACCTAAATGTTTTTACCATATTTGGATAGTTTTTGTGTAATCAGAGCTGCAAGTATAGCAGCTTGTGATAGGAAGTTTGCAGTATTTTATTCATTATAAAAATTCATAATGATGAAAAAGAAAAGAAAATCAAATTAATCTTGTGACAAAATATCAACTATGACAGTGAATAATGCAGACAGTGAAAAATGTTCAGTCAGTTCTGACAAGTACAATGTACCTGAAATGCACCATGTTTTAAAATTCTAAAAACTTGTGACCTTTACTGAAGTTGTGTTGTGATTGTTGTTTATTATTATTGTAGAATAGAATGTAAATGTTAATTTGTCTTCATCACTAAGTATACTGTACATCCTTTTTTATGTACAGTTCTGTAGTTTTTTTCATAACTATAATTGTGTTTATAAAAATATGTTACGGTATATGACATGTGACTCAGTGTGACTCAGTGAGCAGGTCACATGCTCTATCAGTGATCTCAAACTGTCATTGCTGTGTTGCTTCCGACACAGATGCCATTGTGACAGGCTGTTACCTGGTCGGTCAAACTGTATCAATAGCAGAATGCACTCAGGTGTGGCCATGTTGATGGGAGGGAGAGTTCAGGACACGGTCACCTTTTAACTTGTTCCTTCAGAAGATCCACCATACAGGTTTTGACTAGCCAATGGTATCAGTTCTTCGAGCGAAGATGATAATATCACGTTCCACAGAACTGTCCGTGCATGAAGCTTGAAAATTCTTAACTCAGAGATGCCTAACTTGCATTTCTGTTAAAACTCATCCCTGATTTATGCAGTAAAAAGTAAAGAAAAAAAAACAGTTTGTGTATATACATTATAAAAGGGGAAAATTTGTTTAACAGATGTTCCACAAGTTTGGGATGATAAGGGTCCTCTTTCATAGTCCAGGTCTAAAGATAGGCATCTCTGTGAAGCACTCTTTGGAGCTATAATAGACTCCTCTCTTCTGGGAAGGCTTTCTATAAATGTTATGAAGGGTAGCACTGAGGATTCATGCCCATTCAGGAAAAAGAGGATAGATGTGCTTAGACACTGCTCTCTGGCAGTGTCTGGGATACAGAAGGTCTGGGATACAGTTTGAGTTAAAATACATCTCCTAAAAGCATTTAGTTGACTTTCCATCAGGAAAAAAATCCCAATCTTAATGATACAGCATACAAAGACACTACTGTGTGTTTCCAATGTAGTGGAAAATATGTAGGTGTTGTGTTTAGGAGTCTACATAATTTTGGATATATAGTGTATACTGCATACAGTATACTATACGTATGTGTGCATGCAGTATAAGAAAAATTCATTAAAATAAATAGAAATGAAAGTTATTATTATCAGCATGTTTTATAATTTCCGTATGTCCTATGGAGCTAATGTGTGAGTCTAAGTGCCTGCAGGGTTTTCTTTTGGCCTCAAGTGCACCACATGATTTTTCTGCTAATTTCTATAATCCTTACCAACAACACATGATTAGTCAAAAATAAGTGACGTCAGCTGCTTATACAATCAGTTGAACCGCTCCTCCTTGTCATATACATGTCAAAATTAGGGCTGCACCTAACAATCTTTTAATCCTCTAATCTATCGATTATTCTTATGATTAGTCAATTAGTCTAGCAATTATTCATGGGTAATGTATAAAAAAAAAATTCTGATTGGATAATCAATCATCTAATTCGCTCCCAAGTAAATATTAACCATAACTTTGATGGTTAACCATTAAAACATTTATTCAAACATTTTCTATAACATCCACCATGTCAGGGAAAAAACACCAACATGTCAGAAAAAAAATGAAAAAGAATCACTGGTTTGGAAAGGGATCACCCCCTCCTAAAATGATCTCCTATTATATCTTCCTAATTTCAAAAGTGATCAAGTTAATGAGTTAAATTTGATGGTGACCATTTATGGACTTTTTTGTTTGTTTGTTTTAAAGTTATTCCACAGATTTTCAATGAGGTTTAAGTCTGGGCTCCGACTATAGGCCATAAAGGACAACATTCAAACTTTGTGGTCAGTTTTGCTATGTGCTTTGGTCATTGTCATGTTTGAAGGAAAAAGTTCCCCCCATTGATCACTTTTTGACTTCTTGAGTTCTCAAGAATTTGATTGCATTTTCCCCAGTCCATTTTCATTCTATACTGACAAATTCTCCAGCCTTCACTGCAGAGAAACAACCCCACAACAGGATATTACTACCTCCGTACTTTACTGCAGGAATAGTGTTATTGGATTTTCAGATGAAAAATGAAAAGAATAAAAATGAAAGATTGGATTTCTGATTGGATTTCTGCAAGGCATATCATTTGATTTTTTTTAACCAAATTATTCATGTTATTCTCATCTGACCACCTGTGTTCAAAAAAGAGGAAAATAACATGGTCATACTGCTGACCCTTGGCTTTTACAGAAGGCCCTGAAGGTTTTAAGGTGTTTCCACTGGCCAATTCACGTGAAACTTTAATGCTGATCCTTGAAATTGTACTTAAAGGGAGCATTAACTGCAAATCATCTTAGGTTTGTAGTAGGTTACCTAAATATCAAAACAAAAATAACAAAAATATGCAAAAAGCATATAAATAGGCAAACTATATATACAGTATTATTACTATTATTATTATTATTATATGGATAATAATGATAATATTGCCGAATGTATATATAATTTGTCTATTTATATGCTTTTTGCATATTTTTGTTATTTTTATGACTCAAAAGTGACTCAGTTTATTTCAGTGACCAAGGGTCTGACCTGAGCCAATGTGTTACGGAGTCTGATAACACTAGGCAGGTACAATTTCTTATGCAGCGGCACATGAATCTGTTGCTGAAACTGCTCCTGTTGTTTTACTGAGATTGCATTGTTCATAATTGCCAGCAGTTTTGACAGCATTCTCTCCCTGACCACCTCATCCAAGGTAACAAGCTTTTCCCTACAACAAACTCAGCCTTTTTAATGGGTTTATTTAGTAAGTTGGCGTCCGTTGCTTTGATGCCAGCATTCTGTTCCTAACCACCTCCTCCAAGATAATAAGCTTGTGCCCGACAACAAACTCAGGTAAGTTGGGATCCTTTGTTTTGATGATTGCACCCAACACACCACAGCAAAAAAATATGGTACTGTACTTGCCAAATTAGACTGATAAAACATCTCAAACATCCTGTTGCGTACATTGAAGTCTCTTTAGGAAATAAAGCCAGATCACGCCCTTTTTGTTAACAGATCATTCAAGACTATTGTCTAGTTAAACACATAGGTACTTACTATAGCATGTCACACATTGCACGTCTATCCTTGCACAGTCTATACTGACTGGGGAGTGCAGTAGCTGCTGTAATTTACATTTTACTTGGTTGTTGATGAAATTGAATATGTTTACTCATACTAAATTACATTTTAAAAAATCATATATTTTATTTTGACCATTAAGGTATTCATTACAAATCTCCCTTTAATCAAATGGACTTAGTTTAGGATCCCATCACTGAATATATTATCATCCAAACAAGATTATTGTAAGACAAACAAGAACTGTGCCAACAAGGACTGTGAGCTACTCATGCTACTCAGCACCTAGTTAGCGCCATACCTACATGCATGCACTACAATATGGGTTAACAATATTAAAATATAGGCTGAACACCCCTTCCTTATCAAAGTGTTGTAAAATGCTGCAGCATGCAAAGACTAAGTGATATTTTCAGGCAAAATGAAGTAGATGTTTTAAATTAAAATGAACCCTTTAACAGGTTAGGTATGTAATAAGTTTATTTTATATGAAAACGTGTGTCGAAGCATGTCAAAAAATATGTCAGTTATAATAACTTTTTTTTTTAATACATAAGTACATTTATCCACTTTAATTTGAGTAAATGTTACTTGTTTTATTAATACTTCCACTATAGTTTCTTTTTTTTTTGTCTGATTCTTTTCTTGGTTAAATCAGTGATGTTTCGTGACTGAAATTTCATGGCAGACATGTGTAAGCATGTCTAAGTAAAACAATGTTGTACTTTACTTTGATCTAACGCTTTAAGAGAGATTGGCTGGCTATTGCTTTCAACCACTCCTTAAAGCATATGACCTCGTAGCACAAGCTTAGATAACTATTACATGACAATGGAATTCAGGTTCTCATTATTATCCTGGGTAGGTACAGTAGATGCACATGATATGTGTAATAAGAAGAACTAGCAGCTGTTAGCTTCATGAGTAAAATAACTGCTTGGAAAGTGAGGAACTACCAAGCTTAAACTAAAACTTGAAAACAAATCCTTAGATTACACTATGTTAATTTTGCAATCTCATTAAACCTTACATTAATTCATATAGTTGATAGTTGGTAGTTGCATTAAAGGCAGGTCTTGTCTTGTGCTTATCTGATGATCTCGGTTGATATTTCTGGTAGCTATTTTATTTTTAATCAGAATGTCTCTGCCCTGACTTCTGCAGCACAAACACTTGCATGTCCCTACAAATGAGTTGATCACCTGATTGCCTTATCTGAGTACCAGGAGCCTCTAGAGTGATAAGGTGACAGACACGCACCTCTTAGATACGTGTATATGCATAGTTGAAAAGCAGGTATTTAAGTATTGGATTTCAACAAGTATTGCTTTTTTAGCTATAGATCCACAAAATAGCTGTGGGTAGACAAAGTGTATGATTTTACATCCTGTAGATGGTCCAGCTTGCATATTTGACAAATGTTATCCTTTGCTGAGCGATTTTGGAAATAAGACTAGGTGAAAATGTTTCCGAGATATGCATCTGTACATGTTTACACAGCTATGAGCATCACATGTTCGAGGGCAACACCTTAATGCGTTATCAAACCTATTGTCTTGGCCATACAAAAATCTCCATCCTCTATCCTCTAACATACCAATGCCACATGGTTAAAACTACTAAATAGTTCTTTCTCAGACACTTAAAAACTCTCTCAGCAATCTGCAAATCCTTGCAAAGGTTTTGTAATCTGCAAATCTGTCATCCATGTTATCATCTGGTACAGGAAGGCACTGGCGGATAAGGTATTTAATACTGAAAAGAAGGAAGAAATCTGTGTTTGGCGTCTGTGTCCAAAAGTACAATCGTGGTCATGTAATCTGGCTGGGGAACAAACCACAACTATCAATTATGACCATGTGTAACCTCATGTATGTGGAAGTGGGCAGGTATAAAACTCTGAGCATTACTCTTCAGTAAGAGTAGGTTGGCTGGCTTCATGTGTATGAGGAAACTTGTTAGTGTTTAAATGTCCTAGCTGTTGAATGATATGGTAAGTGGGAATTGGTCAAAACTAATCTAAGGAGAATACTGGGAAGTGAGGTTTGGATTAGGAGATTTTGCAAATTCAGCACAAAATTTTAACAAATGCTTCCAAACAAGATTGGTATTGATATCATTTAAAATACCACACTGTATTGTCACAGTGCATCTGTTAGCAAGCAAGCGTTAGTTTGCAAACCTGTAAATCTTTATGGTATTCTTATTAGTTAATATTTAATTAACTAAAATTTTATTTTGCATGTTGGTGTTAAATTTGTAATGCATTTATTTGTGTCACAGTGTCTTTTTGACAACAGAATGCTATTAATCCAAAATGTAATATGCATAATCATCTGCACTGCTTGAACACACCAACTGCACATAGTCAGTTTCAGTATGCCCCTGTCAAAGCAAGATCAACCATAGCTTCAGAGGTCAACAAACTAATGATGAATAAAATATATTGAAGTTGAAAGAATCCACTCAAAAAGAGAAATCCGATTGATCTTGGGCATTTTGAGACTTTGTACTGATTAATGAACAAACTAACATGGTAGAACATGTCAGTGGAAGCAAATGAAAGGTTACTGGTCCTTGGTTGAAATGTTTTGACTTTAAACACTGACAAATCTGTTTGTCAAATGAGAAGTGTTACCTCTAGCACAAGGATAAGGTTAAACCAGTTTGGATTTTGTTTCTGGGTTGCCGTGTCTCCCTCAAGCTAGATTTGCAAAACTTTGAAAGGCCTTGTTAACTCCTTGCATTAAAGTTTGATTTGCATTTGGATTTATGTCTCGATAAGGCAGAAGATATCTTAAAACAAATTGCAATGCAGTAAACATTAGTGTAGATGAAAAAAAAAAACAATGAAGAGTTTTTGTGTTAGCAAAAACATACAAAAAAGCAAGATGATCAGATTACTTAAAAGAGCTTTGTGAACTCTGACCTCCGCTATACTTCCCCTGCCTGGAGACAAAAAGTGAAAAACCACCTTTCATCTCATTCTTTCTGAAAGACAAATGACACCCCTACAAGTACAAGACTGTATATTTGAGCAAGCTCTTATTTTTGTTTTTACATATTTTGAAACTAAAAGTCATGGAAGCATATTTGGTTAACACTGTCGCCTCACACCCCCATCTCAGAGATATCAAATCACTGCATGTCAACTTCGCCTATACTGCATGAATGCGTGTGTAACTTTATTTTTATTTTTTGCTTGGTTGTATTGGCAGCTCTTCCTATCTCATGCTCTGAGTTTCCTTGGATAAGCTCCAGGGCCTATGTGACCCTAAAAGTGGTGCTATCACAGCTATGTGCCTAAAAAAAAAAAAAAGCTATTAAACTTCATTGGATTTAGTCAATGTCAAAGTCAATGTCATTGAAAAGGGCATTTGTAAAAGAATGTCTACAAGCCTTTTCCTGAAATTCATCATACACTGGTTAACTGCTCACTGTTTAGCAAATACCATGGAGCACCCAACTGAACTGCCATATTTTGTAAGCACATGACACAGAGTCAGACCTTCTTAAATGAACAGGATATCTTGTGCCATCCTCTAAGGCCTTGCCTTATATGAATGCATTTTAAAGATACCAAGTTCAAATAAACAGAGTTCTAGTTATCACAATGCTTTTATTAAATTAGTGGTGGACGTAAAATGTTGAAGAAAGAATTAGATTACCTACCATAACATCATTTAAAGACAAAGTGGAGACTGTAGTATGCCACTAGTATGTACTGGTAGTATGCCAAATACAATGCTATTACAGATTGATCCACTAATTCTGCTACAGTTCCTCTCATTATTCCTTTGGGCCTTAAGCTTGCAGTAGAGCCGAAGATTACGTCTGTGTACAGTCAACAAATACCTTCATAGTGGTAAGTCAAGCAGATTTACAAATGATACAGTATTTTAATGTACTTGACAGGTCTTATACAGTATTCTCAAAATGAATCCAATGTCGTCCTAAATGACATTTAAATGTTATCGAATGTATCAGTATAAATTGGTTTGGAATAATGAGAAAGATAAGCATGAAATAATTCATGTATGCCTGCTAATTACAGGATAACAGCAGGCCTAAGGGTCCTATTTTAGCATATATTGTGGCATAGCAAACAAATAACTAAATAGTGCAGCAGCAGATTACTGTCTGTGTGAAGTATTATATGCTCCCCTTATGTCTGTTTTGGTTTCCTTCAGCTTCTGTACTTTTCTTACATTTTCTTAAAACATTCAGGTTGATGGGCTGACTAGTATGAACAGGTAGGTGTGTGTGTGTGTGTGTGTGTGTGCGCGCGTGCGTGCGCGTGCGTGCGTGTGTGTGTGTGTGTGTTGTGCGGGCGGGCATGTGTACGTGCACTTTACCGGACAGATATCAAATCTCTGCATCTACTGTGGCCAGCGTAAAGAGGTTACTAAGGAGAAATGAATAATCATACAAAAACAAAATAATTTGAAACCATTATGTAATTTTTCAGCAGCACTGTGGCTTATCAGTTAGGACTGTTGTCTTGCACCTCCAGGGTGGAACATTCAAATCTAACCTCCAGTCTGTACGTGTCTTAAAGACTGATGGCTTCTCCAAATCATCCAAAGTGTATGATGCATGTCATCATAAGTTACTCCCCATAAAGACACACACACATACACACAGTACACAAACTATACAGGTGAGAGTGGGTGTGGCCAAAAGGGTGTGTGCCCACCAATCATGTTTTAGATGGCACGAGGGCGTTAACCGGCACATCGAGTGCCTAAACCTAGCTATGTAAAGAGGTGCTTGGTGGGAACTACCCTGTCAGTCTCCTCACAGCAGTGCAAAAACCTCTGCAGTGCAAAAACCTCTACAGTGAGAGAGAGCTAACCAAGTTTCACAATGACAGACTACTCCACAAACATGCGGCTGAGACTGCCGCTGGTGTGCATCATCTTGGAGGTCATCCTCATCATCCTCTTTGGTGTCCTTGTGGAGTATGATGATCACACTGATGCCAACAAGTGGAACAAGGACAACCATACAGACAAACATGACATGGAGAATGACTTCTACTACCGCTATCCTAGTAAGTGTGTGTGTGTGTGTGTGTGTGTGTGTGTGTGTGTGTGTGTGTGTGTGTGTGTGTGTGTGTGTGTGTGTGTGTGTGTGTGTGTGTGTGTGTGTGTGTGTTTGCGTTTGCAGGTGTGTGTGTGTGTGGGTGTTTGCATTTGCAGGCTTGCAGGCTTGCAGGCTTGCAGGGAGGTTTATCAGTTTCAAGTTTATTTATCATGCACAAAATGTCAAAAACAATTTTAGCGTATTTTTATATTTTGAAGTACCTTCTTTTTGAGGCACAGGACTTATACAATTGTGGAACATTGTATAACATTAATATGTAAAACATAGTATGTACTGTATGGTATGCATGTTTAGTTAGTAAGCAAAGCTAGTAAGCAAAGTGAAGTGGAGGTTGTAACTATTAACATTGTAATATGTTCAGTCACAGTATGTAAACATGTCTGCAAAAATTGTAAAATAAATGGTATATCTGTGCAATAGTCTCTCTGGGTCTTAGCAACAATCTTTAATTCAAAGAGTGCATAAAGCAGATGGCAGGGCAGTACATAGACGTTTTATGATTATTATGATTATTAAAATTAAATTACATATAGTATGTAATGAATAGGATCAACATCTCAGTAGCTTGCACAGAGCCAGGAATTAAGCCTCGTCTGCAGAAAAAGAGTTAATATTGTCCAAAAATGTGACTAAATGCATGAATAATGTAATGAATGTAATGAATTTAAATTGTGCTAGTGCAATGCACTATTAGCATTGTACAGATAGGACCAGTGTGCAGACAACAAATAACTACTCTAAGGAAGGTATGAATTATAATATTGCATAAGTGGGCAACACAGAAGTGATTTTAAGGTCATTCTCATTATCTGTGTATGTTTGAGGTGCTTCAAGAGTAATTGGAGCTTTGTTATATACAGTATAAAAAGAAAAATATTGAATTAGCCAAACCAGCTTAACCAGTTTGTCTGCAGAACAGTTGATGAATGCAAAAGCTTGTGCTGTTGTAATCCTAGAGTTTTTTTTTAAAATCATATTAAGCTCTCTATTTTGACAACCATAATCCAATGATTTGTTCAAGAGCACAAGTAAAAGAAGTAAAGATGATGATGATGATGATGATGACAACTGTGTACCTGTTTTCTGAACAAGTCATTGACAACTGTAATCTAATTACTTAAAAAAGTACACAGTTGTCAGCACACGAAGGAAAGATGATGATGATTTGTAGAAATTCTGGCACGCTTATATAAAATCTGAGAAGTAAAGTTAACTTTGGATTCACATTCTTGCACTTTAAATTACTTAAAGTGTGCTGTTAGAAATCCTTTCGCTTTTCACCATAGCGAAGCTGTCTCTGTTATTGGTGAGTGGGTATCAGGGTCTTATGAAGTTCACCTGTGCTAGCTACGACTTGCTACGGTTTGTCAATCGATGTTGTGATAAGCATGTCTTAAGACTTCTACCTATGCTGGTCTTGACTTGTAAATTCACACATGAAGGACACCAGTCCCTGTGCACACAAACCTGCATAACCCTGTTGCTGTGGGAAAGGGAGAGGTTAAAAGCTGAAAGATGAGTCTTTTGAAATGGCTCGGTGGAGTCTGGCTGAGTGCCAGATGATTTATATCTTAAGTGCTCCTATTTTGTGTGTTTTTTCAGCATGTTTTGGGTTTGGTGGGAGTCTGTAATGTACTGTATATTGGCGTTACTGTCATGCAACTCTGCAAAACAGAAACGAGAACTTCCCCACTGACAAATGGTTACAGAATTAAAACAGTTTGCCTTTTTGAAATAAAGAACAGTGTCCTTAAATATTGTGCCCTATGTTATACTAAAAAAAAAAGTGCTCTTATATCACATTAGGAATTAATGATTGCACTGGAAACTTAGATATCCTGAATTAGATTTAAAATCCTTTCTGCAAATGACTCTCTGTTATATCAAATCATCATTATGTAAACTTGGACATGTGAATGATGTGATGCTGAGGTGCATATGCTTGTTTATTTGTTTAGGTTTCCAGGATGTTCATGTGATGATTTTCATTGGCTTCGGGTTTCTCATGACATTCCTGCAGCGTTATGGCTTTAGCAGCGTTGGCTTTAACTTCCTCATTGCAGCCTTTTCTCTACAATGGGCAACGCTTATGCAAGGCTTCCTTCATGGCATACATCATGGCAAGATCCATGTTGGAGTGGAGAGGTAAGACCCAGAGTTTATCCATAAATCTATACCTGTGTCTGTCTTTTCCCCTTGTTGCATTCTCTTTATCTCACTCATCTCCTTCATTTCTCCTGCAGCATGATCAATGCAGATTTCTGCACTGGCTCGGTGCTGATCTCATTTGGAGCTGTGTTGGGCAAGACAAGCCCAGTCCAGCTGCTGACAATGGCCGTATTTGAGGTTACGATGTTTGCCATTAATGAGTACATCCTTCTCAGTCTTTTTGAAGTGAGTCAATTCTGAGTCTCTAATCCTCTGTTAGCTTAAACACTTAAGTAGTCAATTGTGAAATTGTGAACAAGTCATAAATAAAATTTGATAATTACAGCTCTTTTTCTGTTATAAGGTTGAGGTAAATACACAGATATAAGGTGTTGTCAGTTTGGTGATGGGGGGGGGGGGGGGGGTTCAAAATAATTAGACTGTTGGATTACTTTAAAAAGATAAAAAGACTTTTCTGGCAGTTGATATGTAAATTATGTTAGACAGTTGTGTTATAGATTTTGAACAAAGTGAAAATTATTTACAACACATCAACTTATTAATGATGCCTGCTGGGCTCCTGAATGATGCAATAAAAATTTCAGCAACCTGACTCCCTGCAATACCACACCCATTTCTGGGAAGGGAATTTGATTGATGGTGTAACTCGCTTCCATGTCAATCAAAAAGAGCATATGGAAGAGGGCAGACTGTTTTAATTAGAGAATGTTCAAATGCCCATGTGAGATACTATGAGCAATAAAATTCAAACTCAAATTTTATTTGTCACATACACAGTCATACACAGTACGATATGTAGTGAAACGCTTAGAAGACTGACCGTGACCTTAAACTAAAGACTATTAATAGGAAATAAATATGAAAAACAAAATAGAAAGTAAATTTAACTAAGACAGAATAAAATACCTGTACAATACAAAATATATAATATAAGAAAAATAAGAAAAACCTAGCTACAAAAACCTACAATATAGAAAATATAGAATTGTGGAAATTTGTGTGTGAATGGAGTTGAACATGAATAGAATTGAATATCCAGGGGGTGTGCAAAGCTGTAAGTGTCATATTTAAAGTGACTTGTGTACATCTTTAAAGGGACTTATGTGCATTATGTCCATTAGTGTGCAGGTGTGCAGTGACCACTAGTGTCATAATTTGCTAATCATTTGATGAGCAATTAAAATGCAGGACCCGGATGAAGCACATTCTAAACTTCACCTGCTCAACTTCGTTTGACGGAGAGCTAGCTTGTAAATAGAAATTGGCCAAAAGGAATTACAGTGGGGTAAAAACAACGTTTCTTTGATCAATCAATAGATTGAAGAACACTAAATTAATGTGTATGCATTTATAAACACCTACAGGCAAGAGATGCTGGAGGATCCATGACCATCCATACATTTGGAGCATACTTTGGACTCATGGTGACACGTGTGCTGTACAGGCCCAACTTGGACAAGAGCAAGCACAAGAACAGCTCTGTGTACCATTCTGACCTCTTTGCCATGATTGGTTAGTACATGATTTGCTATGAACACATCAGGAACACATTAATGAGTGATATTGGGTTCGGTTATTGGACACTGTCAAAATGTAAACAAAGTAAACCAGGTACATGTTTCATTATGGGATAATTAAAATAAAGACATGATATAAATTAGAAGACCCCAAATAGTTCATATGATAATTCATTTCAATACAAATGACAAAAAAATCAGACTTATACCTAGATTTCGACTTAGATTTTCACAAACAACATAGATTGCTACATATTGATTATCTCTCTTCAGGAACCATCTACCTGTGGATGTTCTGGCCCAGCTTCAACTCGGCCATCACTGATCTAGGAGATCCCCAGCATCGCACTGCCATGAACACATACTACTCACTGGCTTCCTGTACACTTGCTACATATGCTTTCTCTGCTCTTGTCAGCCATGAAGGAAAACTTGACATGGTGAGCGCCCCCAAGTGCCATACTTGTGTTAAACTATTTCTGTTGGCTAGATCTTTGTGTATTCAAGTGTATTTGACACTTATTGTACTACAGTATTGGTTTGCAAATTTGTTAATATACAGAAAGATGTGCAAAAAATGCAGAGCAGACACTGATGAAAATTTTTTAGTCCAAAAGTATGACATGTTGTGAGGAAACACATTTTTTATGTTTATAGTTAACAGTATTGGCCTGGTTGCTGCAGCATAAAAATTATGATTTGCTTAAATGCTGTTGTAAGAGTGCAATATATTTAATTGCTTCTTAAATTATTATTATTTTATCCTTGCATTCTTTGTAACCTGCCAGGTGTAATCTGCAGGATCCAGTATGTTGATTTCTATCAAAGAGGACCATTTTTAAAATGTTTTTATTTCAACTATTGCAAAAGTCAAACCACATACTGACTCTCACAGAGATGACTTATTTATAGAAGTGGGGGGATGCTGTTCAAGTATACCACATACAGTACTTATCTGCGCATATGGACCTTTTTAAGTGCATATTCAGAAGCAAAAAGATCAATGTGATGAGATTAGTATGATATGTGTTTACTTACACTATTTATCTACAGAATTATTTTTGAGCCTTTTAACTTTTAAAGCTCTTTGGGGTCTTTTGGGTATGTGGAATTCGATATACCACATACACTACTCATATTATCACATGGATTTTTAGGTGCACATTCAGAACGCTGCATTGGCAGGTGGTGTTGCTGTAGGAACAGCTGGTGAGATGATGCTGACTCCTTTTGGTTCCATGATAGTGGGATTCCTGGCTGGTACAATCTCAGTGCTGGGATACAAGTACCTGACAGTAAGTAGTGCACTCACAAACAATGTTAAAACTCTGAATCATTTATCTTCGTTATTAGGTGTACATTTGTAAAAAAAAAAAATTAAATGGTAAATACACTCTGTATGTCCAGGAAGCTTCAGGGGGTGAGCTGAACTACATTTTAGCCGCAAGTTGCACAAGTGTGATAATATCAGTACACCACATTTGACAACCACAACTCTACCGTTAAGTAATAAATATGCTAAGTAAACGCCAAAGTTTGCAGCTTTCAAGATGTTAGCAGGATAAAAAACACTATAAACCTATAGACAACACTGAAAGTACGAATGTTCAAATGTAATGAGCTAAATAACTTATAAACACATAATACAGCACTAACGCATGTGTATTTACATCCAAAGGTAAATATGTATTTACACTTGATTAATGTAAATTAGTAAAAACTAGAAAATCAGTTGTCAGCCAGACAATTTTTCAAAAAAGAAAATAAAATACATTTTAGAGCATATGACCCATCAATGTTCTTAGCTTCAAAACGCTACATCGGTTGTTTTTTCTTTGGCAGCCTGTTTTGGAGTCAAAGCTGAAGATTCAAGATACATGTGGTGTTCACAACCTACACGGTATGCCTGGAATCCTGGGAGCCATTGTTGGCTCAATCACTGCTGCAGCAGCAAGCAATTCTGTATATGGTAACGGGTAGGTTTTCTTTTCACTAATTGCTTTCCATATGAAACTAGAGCCAAACTAAATATATCCAACTATCAAAGATTTACATATTAGTTTGACATTAGGACAAATAGATTGCATTTATATATCCGTAATGTATCAGAAAATATAGTTTAGACTGTCTCCGCTTAATGTTTCTTATAGGATGGACAAAGTGTTTCCACTCATCTCCAGTGATTTCACTGCATCTAATCAGGCTGTAAGGCAAATCGTCTCGCTGGCTGTCACCCTGGGTATGGCCCTGTTTGGCGGACTTATTGTTGGTAAGATTCAAAAGACCATTATAATGATCAAGTGGTTATTGTGAAGTAGGTATACAGTTATATCTGATCTTATATATGTATATGTTTATAGGATTCATTTTAAAACTACCTATTTATGGAGCCCCACCTGACACTCTCTGCTTTGAGGATGCGGTCTATTGGGAGGTAAATTATTTATTATGCAAGCTACTAGAAAAAGTGTAAAAATGTATTATTTTTTTAAACAACTTTTTTTTTTCTTAAATAAGGGAAATTAGATGATTACAGAGATGCCATAAAGACGAGGAGTACTGTAGAAATCTCGTGCAATGTTGCATTGTTTCAACAGGTGCCAGGAGAAGAGGAAGGCCATAATGAATTGACTGCTGTGAAAACAATTGATGAATCAGAAAAACTCAATGCTTAAAAGTCATGCCTGCCTTTGTGAGTGAGTGCTTGTGTGTGAACATACATGTGGGCCTGTGCACATATATTGACTTTCCAGTCAAAATATTCAGGATATACACTCAAAGCAGAGGATGATTGCAAAATTATCTGTGGTCCACTTAAGAAATATGATTTTTGATTTTTTTTTTTTTTTATATATAGACTTTCATATTCAGAATGTTTTATAAATAATGTCTAAAAGTCTAAAGAAATTAAACATTATTTAGGCTATTGGAGTTTATCATTCATTAAATAAAACAAAATCACAAACAAAACAAAAAAAGTAGACAAAATTGTGTTTCATTGTAAAAACAGACCTTAGAATCTAAATCTGTATTCATCAGTATGTCCCTCATTGTGTTAAATGCTGAATTCTCAGGTATTTTTCTCAAATGGAAAGACATCAAGATGTGTCCAAATCTATTGTTTGCATAAAATGCTGGCAGCTACAGTATAAGCAACATATGTGGTTTATTGTCTGAAATAATCAACAACTTCTGCAAAGAAATAAGTATTTACTGTATATCAGACTAATATGCCACAAATGTAAAATGATGTCAGTAAATACATGCATCAACAGTCGACCATGTGACGGTAAACACTGTATTTCCAGCCAAAGTTTATTTTGACTGCTAATGTTGCTACCTCCTGCAAAATGAACACTTCCTACAACACAGCACAGGACCGCAGAGCAGTAGCCGCCACACACTAGCCTGCTTCTGGAGTACTCCCTGTCCGGTACATTTTCTTATATATTGCAACTTTTCCTCCATTCATCCGACTAGTTCACCCGAAAAGGCGCTTAGCGTGTGGAAAGAATGGAAATGAGTGGGAAAACGAGCACGTCAAGGAGTATTCCAGGATACTAAAAATAAATGCATCCTGTTTGACCACCAGATGGAGCCATTGAGCTATTAGCTGAACTGTAGGAGGAGGACGGAAGTCGGAGAAACGCATTGCTTGGAAATACTTGGCTGAGTTATCATTAGTTAAGCATGACCCATATGTCAGTGTGTATAGTTGGTCGTTTATGACATATGACATTTGTGAGACAATCGTTTTCTTTTCTTTTACTGCAGAATGTATACAAATTATTATTTCACCTTAAATTCTTGATCAATATAAATGATAATGCCTTTAAAAAATAATTAGTTTTAGTTTGTTTATGCAAACATAAAATTTAATGTTTTTTTTTTTCATGTAGTCCATGACATTTTGTAGATTCGGCAACTTTATCCAACAGCGTCCATCCAATAAAGATAATAAATAATAAGTAATAAAGTCACTAAAAAAATAAAGCTTCTGTTTTCTGCTTAGTAATCGATGGAGTCATATCTGTAAGTAATATTCACTTAGAATACACAACCGGTTCTCAGGCCTGTGGATGTGCCAGCAGCTATGGATTGCCACCTCATTCATGCCCTAAGTCTCCTGGCTCTATGCCCTCTGCAACCCTGTATCCAAAATATTGAGGTATAGATGATGAGTGAGAGTTAGTTATGTTGCACTCAAAATTATACAACCCACTGAATTAGGTTTTCTGGCCAAAATGACTAACTTGTTTAAACTGTTTGTAATAATCAATGAAACAAGAGCAAGCGAAAGTGATTTCTCCAAATTGAACACAAATGGCCCCTTTTAATGATTACTGCAGTCTCAGAATTATCCCAAGATGTACCCCAGTCCTGATAATAAAACACAAGAAATGTTGGCTTCAATAGGCTAAAAACCATATAAAAAGACGCAGAAGTGTCTTCACCTACAGGGAAGCATGGTGGTGGCTCTGTAATGTTCTGGGGCTGCTTTGCTTCCTCTGGCACTGGATACCTGCAGCGTGTAGAGGGCAAAGTCGATTCAGTCAAAGTATCTTCGAAGAAAATATCATGAAACTGAAACTTTGGTGTCACTGGAACTTGTTCCCAAGCATACTTCATATTCCACCAAGGCTTGGTTTCAGATGTCCTGTACGGTTCTAGAGTGGTCATCACAGTCCCCTGTCCTAAATCTAATGAAAATTTGAAAAAGCAGTTGCAGCATGCAAACTCAAGAATCTTAATGAAATAGAGCCCATTGCCCATGATGACTGGGCTAAGATCCCTCAGAAACACTGCCAGAAGCTAGTGTCGGTATACATCATGTCATAATAGCTAAAGGGGCTCTACTAAGTACTAAATATATTTCTCATCAAGGGGTTGGGTCATTTTAATACTGTAGGAGTCATTAAAAGTAGCCTTTTGGGTCGATTTTGAAGAAATCTCTACTTGTTATATTAGATGTGTTGAGCTAATTAAATTGCTCTTGTTCCACTCATGTGTTACAAACAGCTGCAAGTTAGTAATTTCGGCCAAAAAAATATTTTCAAAGGGGGTTAAATAATTTCGAATGCAACTGTGTGTCTATATATATATATCTTTGGAAAAAGAAATAAGAGACCACTGCAATGTCATCAAGATGAAGATGAATGGTAACAAACCATCAAGCAAAGTTGAGCTGTTTGCTTTTTTGCAAATTGAGTAAAATCTGGGTTGTTCCACTAAACATTGATTTCTTAATATTATTTATCCAAAGCATTAACACAATTTGTTTATGAATGATTTGCCTTTTGTTTGATTTGAGTTATTCAATCTCTGCAAATACTGCATGATCTTAGGTTATTTTTACATGTTGTGATGTCATTTCCATTAAATATATACTCTAAACAACAATAGTTAAATTTTGAATTTAGGAAAAATATTGTCAGCAGTTCACAAAAAATGAAACAAAACTGTTAATCTCACCAATTTGTCCACCTGTAAGAAAGAAAAAAAAACATAAGGAACTGATTATTTTGCAGTGATCTCTTATTTTTGTCCAGAGCTGCATGTATATCTTGAAGTGAATTATGACAGCAATGTGTAGAATCCCTTAAAGATGTCTGTCATACAGTATGTTGTTGCCATCATGTACCGTCAGTAGAGAGGGATATATTTTTCTTGCTGAAGTGTGAATACATTTTTGGGCCCCTCTGTCTGTAGGTATTATATGTATTTGCATTTTTGGGCCCCTCTGTATGTAGGTATTATATGTATTTCCAGTATACATACTGACAGGATGGATGGATGGATGGATGGATGGATAGATAGATAGATAGATAGATAGATAGATAGATAGATAGATAGATAGATAGATAGATAGATAGATAGATAGATAGATAGATAGATAGATAGATAGATAGATAGATAGATAGAATCTTGCAGGTCAGTCTTGCCATGGCTAGTAACCGATGATGTACGTAATTGTGTAGCTCTAGATGGAGGCAGTCTTTTAATTCACATGAGCCTTTAATGGCGCCACCAATTACTGTGGAAGGGGAACACTGCGTCCAGATGGTGTTCGACTCATAATTAGCACAGTTTCACTTTCTGGGATCAAAAGGCAAACATAAAGCTGGAGTTCACATGTTGATAACGTGCTTGCAAAAACGCCATGAGCTTGGTATACCCCGTGTGAGTGGCAATAACACCCCCCCCCCTCCCCCTCCTCCAAAGTGTAGTTTCGTCCGCCTCTGGTGGCGTCATGGCGTGAAGCAGTGCCGCGGGTTTTTCCCAGGCTCTACCATGCAGACAGGTGAGCAGCTGTTCCTAACAATGGCTGAAGGCTGTCAAGGACATAATCATCTAATCACAGCCACAACAAAAAGGGCTAATGGAAAACATTATGGAAAACACTTTCTATAATTTGGTTAGGTTAGAACGCAAGATTTTTTTTTACTGGGTTACAGTTGATCCTCTTATGATATTGAGATTTAACATCATTTAACCTGTATTACCCTGGATACTGTACAGCTGAATGTGGTCCAAGACACAGTTTCTCTCTCTCTCTCTCTCTCTCTCTCTCTCTGTAGCTCAGGTAGACAAGGCAGGCCTACTGCAGGGTGTAAAGCATGGCCATGTAAATGAATCAGTGGGAGTGTGTGAAGTGGGTAAAGTCTGCTGCTGCCTCTCTGCATGAAGAGAGTGCCTTTGCTTTAGCTCATTTTAACAGGATTACAGGCAGGCTGTGTTCAGGGTCTGCCAGCTCTTTCAGCTTGTATCGTTCCTCCAGGCAACCTTCACATGCTCCTTACCAGCCTGCTGAGAGACAGCGACTGGGAGGGCCGTGTGCATGCAACTATGATAAACACACACACACGTACAGCACAAACCGTATGGAATCTTCTAGACATGCAATGATTTTCTGGAAATATTCCAGACTGACAAAAAATAATGCAATAATGTTGTGTGTGATAATGCACACACAACATTTTATCCCTATCTCGTCAAAAAGAGCAGAGAAGAGCTTTACACTTGACATATTCCTGTGCTGTTCTCAGCCCTTGAATGCAATTTACCACAATGCAGAGAAAGCTTTTGTGTGAGATGGTCCAGTTGACACCTGCTTCCCCTGAGAGCAGTGAATTTCAAGTGCCTCATTCAAAAATACCTGACTGAAGAAAGAGTAATGCCACACTTGAGGCAATGCAGTCTAGGGTTTTAATTACCATATTTGTTTTTACAATCAGTTTGGAGCACTAAAATCTTTGTCTGAGTTTAAAATAATGAAATATTCATTAAAAAACAGAAAATCACATTTATCATCATATCTAGTCATAAATGTAATAATCCAACTATATCAACCCTGCTTGAAGTGGAAGTCTTTTGGGGACAATTATTAAACAGGGAAACCACTAAAGGCATTAACGTGTTAACAGGCTGGACATGGCAAGGACAAAGACATTGACTGGTCCCCCCTCAACTCCATCACATCCTCTTGCACTCAAGTCATTGAGAGAAGCATGACCCTAAGTTCAGAGGTCAGTCTGTGTCAAGTGGGGTGAGTCTTTATGCAGTCTAAATTGAGTGTGTTCTGATGAAGGAGGATGTGAGGGAGATGGGGCATATGCACCACCCGTACAGCTCTCCAGAAGAGTGTATGTTTATTCTTTCCCTGTTTTTCTCTGATAGAGAGACAAGCTCTTCAGCATGGTACCTGTGTGAGGAAGAGAACCTGTAGTGTAGCAATTAATGTTTATTAAAGAACCATGTGAAAACTTAAGGGTATAGATACAAGACTAATGGAACGTCAGTCTGGGATTGATGCTGGATTCAGAAAGTTTGAGAGGTGAAATCATTTTAGAAGGTGAACACGAATGTGATGAAATTCATGCACCAACAAGATCAGGGCTGTTTTGAAGTTTTGTAAGCAAGACTATAATCAGGCCCATACATTCACACGCATATATAAATCATATCTATTAAGTTGCAGACCACAAGGGGGCCCCCTGTGGAAGCCTGATCCATCTGCTTTAATCTGCATACCCTATATCAAGAACTCTGTGTGTGTGGCAGAACATAATATAGTATAGCCAAATAGCTGTAAAGAACTACTTATAACACCATTTGAAACTATAAATGGGGATTCTATAGTTTCAATTTATAAATTTATTTTATAAATTTATAAATTAAGGGATTTTTTTCAGTAAATTATCCGACTATTAAAAGAAACAAAGATTTTTGTTTGTTCAAAAGGTCCATTTTTTTAAACAATCATTCAGCACAATTGAACACTGACATCATTTATATCAATATAACCCCTTGACACTGGAAACTTTCATCCAACTACAGTGTACTTATATCTTATCTCTTTATATCCTAGGTATAATTATTTATCAAAATGTGTGAGGAGAAAATACAATGTACTGTACTCAACAGTAGAGTCTGGGTCTTAGGAGGATAACATAGAAAATAATAGGTGTACAAACATGTATGACCATTTTTGTCCATCATATAAATGACCTTCTAAATGAACTGGTGTAATTACTGGTTGCTTGGTACTTATGGGAATTAATATTTCGTGCATTTATACTGTTTGTGTACTAGAATTGTAATTATTTTTTAAATACAGTACAAAATGTCTGTGTAAAAAATTGCCCAATATAAATTCTGAAGCTTTAACTTTTAATTGAAAAATCACAAAGTGACAATAAAGAAAATAAAAATACAGTACAGTCACAACAATGTCAAAGAAGCTAAACTGAGATCTCCTTTGATAAAGTATTGGGCTGCAAATATTATCCAGAATTCAGCTGCAGTTAAACTATAAAACACATTTAAGTTTATTACTGTGTTGAACATGATATAATAATGTAGAACCTTAAAGAAATTCTTATACTATTACACCCTTAGTATAAAAAAAAGATGAATTTGCAGTAAAATGTTAAATCTTCATGCATGAATATTAATATGGAGGTTGTCTAGGGCTAGCCAGTGGTTTCTCTAAAAATGAAACATTAGTTGAGCGATGAACAATGAAGTGCTTGTGAACATGTAGGACAGATTGTTAGTTCAACAACCATTCAAGCCTATCTGAACTGTAAGTGTTAAAGTAATATTCAAATGTTGCAGCCTTGAGACTAGACCTGAATCATTAGTGAATTATATTAGTGTTATAACACGCAATGCATTCTATTTATTCCATATTCCCCCCTCTAGTCTCCTCCTATTCTGCTTATATCCATCGCCACAGTGATACAGTGTAATTTAAACAAACAGAAATGGTGGTCAGAAGAACAGAGGGGATTCTGTATCTGTCTCAATTAACGGGTTTTTAATTTAGGGGAGCTTCATCCAGGGGTGTTAATCGGGAAATAGGGAAAGAGACAAGAATTCTAATATGGCACCATTACTCTGATGGGAATCCTGCTCTTGTCTATTCCCCATAACCCCTCCCAACCTTTCCCATTCTTTGCAGCAGTCCTCTTCACCCCAAGAACACAAATAGCCTTTGTGACCGGTGCTTTATTGGATGCCAATTTCCATGAAGGCAACAAGCAACAAATGCATTCGCAGCTGCACCCTTTTCCAAACACACACACACACACACACACACACACACACACACACACACACACGCACAGCGCATGCACGCACGCAGGCACGCAAACACACACACACACACGATTTGCCCTCTCCATACAATGAGGCCAGATTTTAACAAGTATGCATTTTTATATACACTCACTGATTTACAGATGAAAATCCTTGTACACATACAGTAAAGAAACCTCCACTCACACACACACACACACACACACACACACACACACACACACACACACACACACACACACACACACACACAGTGATTCACATCACCACAGGAAGAGAAACACACAAACACATGCACACAGGCGGCAGTTTACACATTCTGCATCTTCTCATCATAATTAAAACAGAAGAAGTATTTACAATGCTCTTTTGTCTTAGGGCAGCACAGAGTGAAAGCACAGAGTGGGGCCGCTGCATGTTGATGAGCCATTCTGTCCATGAAGCGGCTGCATTAATTGATGACATAGCCTGAAATGGGCTCTATTTTCTCTCTTCTCAAATGCTGACAGAAGGATGTGTAGTATTCAAGAGGCTTCCAGCAGCACAGGGGCGTTGTCATTCAAAAAATTAGCACCAATAAATAGACAAACTGAGCAGAAGCATGCATAGTATTGTACCATACTTGCTTAGTGAGCGTGAGGGAGTGTGTAAAGCCATCTATAGCAAGTAGGTGGCATCACAGAGCTAAAGCTGAGCCCAATCTTTCTTTCCCCACACTCTTGTTTCATTAGGAATCCATTAACATCTCTCATCCTAATTGCATTCACACATGTCCACTAGTGGTGACAGACATAGCTGTCAGTATATACCTATATGTTTAGCTATATTTGATTATTCTTGGACAAAACCTGCACTACAGGACAATTTGAGTTCCATAAGATGCTCAAATAAGACCTGAACAACATAAATCTCTATCTGTATCTACCTAATAAATAGATAAATTAAATTTGCTCAGAAGCATTGATTTTCACAGGAGGAGGACAAACCAACAATGCCATGCATTATTATTCACACACACACACACACACACACACAGACAGAAACTGCCATCTCCTCCAAGGGGGCATTTAAAATCTGTGAAGTTTAAGATCCGCTGTTGGCACTCTGTTCTGAGTTCTCTCTGCGTGTGTGTGAGGGGCCTGCATATGAGCAAACGGATACCCACTCCAGTGACGACCCACAATTCTCTACAATACCCCCATTCTCCAGACTCAAAGGCTCCATCAGCAGCAGGGGGATGCGTTGCTTCCCGAGATGGCACACAGAGACTGGCATCAGTGCCAGGAAGCCATGGGCCCGGAGGAAGAGACCTGTACAGAGAGAGAAGAGAGAAGAGATGACAGAGAGAAAGAGAATTAGGGGGACAGAATGAGAGTGAGAAAGATTTGCACCAAAGATGCCAAGTATTTTGTTTGTGCCAATTACACTGAAGTCCTATTAGCCTGGGCCTTTGTGCCTTTCTGCTTGCTCTTATGCGCCATGGCCCTGGCTTTAGTAGTGACAAAAGGAGCATTAGGCCCCTAGTTAGTGGGGATCAATATAGAAGAGAGCAAAATTGGAAAGTCATATATAAACAACACAACTTTTTTCTTAGTTTAGACAAGTGCAATCAATTAGGCACAGCTTTTAACAAACAGCACATTGTCAATAGCTGAAAAAATGTGCTGATTCAAACTCAAACAGAGAGCAACAAAATGTCTCCAAAATAGCATGAGGATGGACTTATAATAGTAGCCAAGGTTTATAAGGAGATAACCTCCTGGGTGGTGTGTCTTAGACTATTACTCTTGTTATCATAAAGTCTAAAGAGGTTAATTTTAAGATTTAAACATTTTACAAGTTACACTACATTTTCAAATCAGCTTCATATATACTGATCCTTAAAAATTGATGGATAACTTGTTGCCAACAAGTGGAAGAGATGCATCTGTCTGTACACATAATCATTCACACACACCACTTGTACATTACAGGAACTCAGCTGGTGTTATTTCCACATCCCATGTACAGGCCAGACCTCATATATATTTGGGCTATTAGAGTGCCTGGAATAAGGTAAGCTTTTATGCAATGTATGTAAGTTTATATAAGTTAGACATTGATAGTTACAGCAGGTGCAGGTAAAGAATTAAAAAGAAATATTTAGAAGTTAATAAAAGTATTTGTGCCCTTAATAAAAAAAAAACTAATAAATTGCACAAATGATTTAATGATTAGATTTAAACTTGGATGGTGTGATTTTATAATGTAAATTTGTGAAAGTTTATATTTTCTTTCCCTCCATGATATGAAAGTGAAAAAAAAAACATGAAAGATTATTTAGAGTCTATTCAAAGTGCTCTGGTAAAGTCTTGGTGAGAAAGATATAGGTCGGTCTTCTCAAAGGGTCCATAGGGGGTAAGCAGGGTATTGAAGGGGCAGGGCTGCCCTGGTGGGAAGGGGGGCAAAAAGAAGGCAGGTGGGGAGGTAACTACCACTGATCTAATGGCGCCCCAAACTTCAGAGCATTGCCCGAAAAAATGCAGCACCAATTAACTCCAGGGGTGGAGACACTTGATGGACAAGTCTGTTATTAGCATCTGAAAAATACCACGGGGAATGAAAGAAATCAAAGGAAGAAAGTCCAGGCATTAGACATTCAATGTGAAATGAATATGGAGAATATGCTTCATTTGTCCAATTGTGTTCTTTAGTAGGCAAAAAGAAAAAACAAATTGCTAAAATGAAGCGCACATTGTGTAATTTTGAAGACCTGGAGAACAATAGTTTGGTAATATATCTGTGGATTTTGGGGAAAAAGTGGATAAAGACATAAGATAAAAGATATGAGCCTCATTCAGCACACTTACATATAATTTTGAAATTGTGCAGGTTTGCAGTTATTTCATGTTTCGTTTCAGTGTTAAATTCTATAAATTAATAGATAGATAGATAGATAGATAGATAGATAGATAGATAGATAGATAGATAGATAGATAGATAGATAGAATTAAGCTTTTACCTGATGTGAGCTATCTGCTTAAGAAACGCGTAAGTGATTTTAATTAATTTATATTCTGGGTTTCCATTTTATTTTAATGCACCAGATAATCAGTAATAATCTATTATTATTGATGATAATCCAACTTCTCTGATGTTTCAGGTCACATTTTTCTGGGAAATATAATCTTTTGACAAAACCATATGTCCAGATATGACTATTATCGCACATTAATAAGCATATTAAAAAAAACAGAATTCGTTACGAAACCAGTGAAAGGTCATTGGAGTGTTTATAGACCTGTTGCCGAGCCTATTCAGCCATATGTTAGCGGTGACACTTTTGGCCCTTGACCCAAGACTAATTGAAGGCTTGACCTTGTTAACAGAGATGAGCCGGTTGTGAGGATACTGGGGTAAGCTGAGGGAGGCCTCTGCCCTGAGGCAGAACCCCAGGGGACATTTACTATGTTTAATGCCCACCTTATGACCAATTATGGCCATGTCCATTCCCCAACGACATCTTAACCACCATTCATTCACATGTTCCTTAATAAACTCTCTCAGGCTGCTTGATGGATGCATTTCAAGCCTTTGAATGGACTATGAATATAGAGGTTTTCACAAATGTTTATTGTATTATGTTAGTTATATTATGAAAAATAATATCCAACTGAATGTTTTTAAAACACAAATAAAAATGCATGTCTGAAGATTATTATTTGATTATGGACAATTATTGCCTCCATGTAGTTCAATCCATACGGCACAGATGGGAACTAGTCAGTGAAATTTGTTCTGTCTGTCAGCAAAACAAATAAACAGAGAATTCATTGGGAAAATGTTCTGCATAACAATCAGAGGGTACATCTCTAGCTTGGGATGGCATAATATTATAATTATAAATAAAGTATCTCTTTGAAAAATGTAAATATGTCTTATCATGAAATGTTCAAATGTTAACGCCATGTTAATGGCAGCAGCCTTCTAATCCTCAGGACCTCTATTCAGGCCTACACGCATTCATTAAAAGAGGTTGAGAACCATCAAAAAATGCCGGTGGCAGCTGTTTGTTTATAGTTTCCCACGACTCTACGCCAATCGCTTATCGTCACTCCGCCACTAGCTTGTCGTCTCTCATTAGCCGCCTCTCAACAGACAAGAGCTGCGGTGTGAAGACGGCGAGGCTGCAGCTTCAAGCGCCGTTTAATATTCCAGCAACGAAGTGCAGCATCCTCCTCCTCCTCCTCCTCTCACAAATCACCTTTCAGCCGCCATTAGCTTCCTCCATCAGCACCTCACACTCGCTATTCATACCTCTTACAAGTTGCTATCCTTATATAAAAGCAACCCTTGTAGAGATCATATCAGGTTTATGATGCATGTGAAGGTAATATAGTTCTGCAAATGTAATTATAGAGTCAAGAATATGTCTGTAGCCTGAACGTCGGTGTTGAACTGTTCCTGGTCAGTAGGACACGAATTAACAGCAGTAATTAATTCTGCTGGGTTCCTATGCCAATCAAAAGACAGAAGAAAAAAAAAATACAGAGCAATTTCAGTTCTCCGAAAAATGTCAATAATATTTTTTAGATGTTGGCTTCTGTTTAAAAGTTACTTTAAAAAAAGAAAAGAAGAAAAAAAAACTACTTTCCACCAGTATCTCTCCACGACACTTAAAACAAAACCCTATGTGCATTCAGTTTGCAGAAACTAGGCTGCTTATTAAACGTTTTCAAATGTATATATCTATTTATTTATGATTGTAAATAAACTAAAAAAATTCTAATTAATATACTCCATTTAGATATATTACAATAGTTAAGACAATATCATATTTATTGTAAGCGCCTGACTGTGGCAGATAAATGCCCACTTCCAATTTTCTTTTTATATATTTCGTTTAATTATTGTCCAATTTAATTTGTTCTATTATTATTACAATTAAAATGCGTAAATTACTTGTATTTTTAGGATTAGGCCTAACTGTATGTAGCTCATGAATGTCGCGTGTATCAAAAATAGTCCAATGACTAAATCTGCTTCATTTACACTCTATCTAAACCCAAACTCTACAATTTCGATACTAATAGACGTGCTGTCATTTTCCTGCCTTCAACTAAATCACACGCTTGACCTTCCTCGCGTGCTGATTTTTCTGATTGATTAGAACATATCGGTTAAATAGAATGAGCTCACGGATTCGTCTTCCTCTTCATGCCTTTTAATTGGGACTTTAATATGAGAGCTGTTATGGCCTCCAGCTGAACAAAAGCAGCCTTGCGTGTGCATTGAGCATGACGTCACACGGTGCAGCTTTAACGGCTCTTCGTGCTCCCTCTAATCTATAGGCTATTACATATTAATGACTCGCAGCCCATGTTGGTATATTTGCGTGTTGGCTCTATACACACCAGGTCTAAACCATGATACACCTGCAAAAGATTCATTTTTATAAGGAATTAAGATATTTCTGACGGGAATTATGCTGATAACTGACTGGGGGCATCCCAAAGCTGATGTTTTCATTGATCAAAATCTCGCTGAAATAAATTCAAATTTTTGCTGATTAGAAAAACTACAAAGCTGGTCAGTACGTTAAAATGTGCTTGGAGTTGCCCACAATTAATTATATGTATGTGTGTGTAGACAGACAAATAGATAGTGTTATACATGTATGAAGTGTTTGGCTTGTAATAGGCAGTGGTCTTACTTCTAATTAAGTTTGAACAGAATAACGTTAAAAATGCTAAATCTACTACTTTACATTTAGAAATTAGAAATGAGATATATTCCTTGTTTTGCCTTTGTTTTAGTTTTTCAACCAAGCAAGAATATTATGGTGAAATCTTGTAAATTCATATAATTTGAAATCCTTTGGTTTCATTTTCATTACATTGTATTTTCAGAAATATGATTTCAGTTCAAAAGAATGTTGATCAAATTATTTGTTTTTATGCCTGTGCTTTTATAATATTCCAATATTTACATTTATTTTCATATTCCGTGAGGTCTGATTTCAATTCAGCTTTTAGTCATAACGCATCATCATGCATTTTTAAGCAAAGAAAAATTCATTTGATTTGATTTTTGGGAATTGATGTAACTGGTGTTTTGTGTGTATTTCCACTGTAACCAGTGTGTTATGTCCTTCACCGAGGCTTAGTTTGAAATGTGATCTCTATCTACAGTAATAGTGTCAATCCTTTTTAAATAAATAAATTAATCAATTCTGTTTGCATTCTCTTCCACACCTTTCAACACCTTCTTCTAATAACATAGTTGTTGTAATGCCAATGAAACTTCTGGGCCCTATATCCTCATTCTAATGCAAAAATGTACATGTTTAATTTTTCTCCCAGGACAAAATCAACCTTCATTTCTCCATTATGCCTATAATGTTTTTGTAATTCCTAAAATGGGTGCAGGTGATGGCTGTTTCTTCATGCTCTCACAATTTGGATGTCAAAGACACCGCAGGACATTCAGGAAATTATAAAACATTATCACCATCAAACTGGACATGTATAAATTTGAGCATTAGTATGAGAAAATCCATCCGAGCCTATTTATTTGACCATTGTCTTGGTCCCTTTATGTGGCTTTGGTATGTACTATATCCTCAAATAGACCTTGGCTGTCCCTAGACTCTAGACTTACCAGACACCTCCACTTTGAGCACACACCCAAGCACAGGGTAGCACGCTCTCACACTCTAGCCCAGTGAGTCTGGAAAACCCCATCTCATTTTCATGTCTTTAGCTCTGTCTGCATCCCCTTTTCTTTTCTTCTCTTTAATTAAGAAATCCAAATTGCTAGTGTCACTTTGGAGTAGGTCCTACGTTCAGAACCACAGATATAGTTTCTGTCCAAGTTTGGGGATTCATTGGGTTAATCCTGAAGACATATATTATGAATTAAAGTTGCACTTCGAGACCAGTATAGGACCATTTCAGGCTTGAATGGCATCCAGTATTGTACTCTGAAAACATGTTTATGTCAGATGATATTATATGCTCATTAAATGTTGTCCACTGAGACTATAATACAGAAAAATAAGAAATATGTACTCATAAAGAATTTGCAATTAGATAAATTAACCTCATAAGTTCCTGTCCTATTATTATATTCTGAAGCAGAATTACCATGCATCCTTGCATAAATTCAAGCTGAATTTAAGCAAAGTCTACTGAACCATAATCAAGCACTGTAAATCTGCCTGAAGTCTGCTTACATTTTTGGTAGAAGATCTGCTGAGTCAGTCAAAATCACATTCAAATGATGTTTGGTACAACAGCTTCAGTGAATAAATGACTTGGTTATGTTGTGTCATTTAGAAAGGTGGAAAGGGCTCCATTTTCTAATATGTTTTCTAATGCATTCAATTCAGCTCTTCAACAGTTGTGTAATGAGGCTGTAATAAGATGTGTTAAAGGAGGCCAGAGTCACTCTCCAGGACTGGGTTTTGGGTCATCATGATTTACCCGCACAACAGTGAAATGGCAGTGATTTCGATTTTCATTTGTTAAAAATGCATTGCTTTGTGGAAGGTCTTAAATTCCCCAAACCCACTAGTAAATGTTAGTTTCTGGCATCTCAACAGATTCTGGTTCTCAGAAAGAATAGGCCAGGTGTTAAGGTAAATTTGGGTTGAGTGCCTTGTCTATGATTAATTCTTCCTCTGATTCGTTATTGTTTGAGGTTTGACTGACAGCTGAAGAGCCAATTCAGGCCAATGTTTTTGGTTTTATCTCGCCAGAGGATGAGAGCACACTGAGAGGTCAAGTGACCAACCAGTCTGCCACATAGCTCTTAATTTAGTTTAATGAGAGTATTAAATTAAACATGCTGACACACACACACACACACACACACACACACACACACACACACACACACACACACACACACACACACACACGCACACACACAAACACACACACACACACACACACACACACACTCACACACACACACACACACAAACAAATGATGGGGATCAAGTGCTTCTTGCTTTGGCATTAACCTGTCATGTTACGTAGACTGTAGCTGCTTATTCAGATCAAAACCTAGGATTATGTAGAGCCATTAGAAGAATTGGTAAACATTTTGTAAAAGAAACTGTACATTAAATGTTGAATATAATATCTATATCTGTAGATGCATATACGCAGATTCATTTTCATCTACATGTGGCTAAAACAGCATTGTTTTTGTTTAGGTTATTGAATGTAGCTATGAGATGCCCCGTGTCTTTCTCTTTCTGTTGTGCGTGCGTGCGTGCGTGCGTGTGTGTGTGTGTGTGTGTGTGTGTGTGTTTGCATGCGTGTATGTAGCAGTGTTGTTCAGTGCTGCAGACTCGTTGCTTGTCTGTGTCAGTGCCATCCCTGTTGCCAAGGCAACCGGGAGGCAGCATGAAAGCTATAAAGAGAGAGGGAGTGATGGAGAGGTGCTGCATGGCACAGGGCCCACTCTCAGCAGTGTAACAACAATATAGAGTATTCAGTCTCTGTATTTCTCACCCTTTTTTGCTATCTGTCATTCTCTCAGTGTGTGTGTGTGTGTGTGTGTGTGTGTGTGTGTGTGTGTGTGTGTGTGTGTGTGTGTGTGTGTGTGTGTGTGTGTGTGTGTGTGTGTGTGTGTGTGTGTGTGTGTGTGGGTGTGTGTGGGTGTGGGTGTGTTTGTTTGTTTGTGTGTGTGTGACTTTATGGGCACATAAAAATAAAAATATTAGCTGAGTTGTCTACTTGCAGATAGTGTAGTGGACGAAAGATGGAAGTGGCTCAAGCACTTATGTATAAAAAATATTACTCATCATTTATTATCCATTCAGAAAATGTTGCAAAGCATTCCAGTATCAAAGTCAATGGGATAAATGCTTTCATCTTTGAAACAGAGTGAATGATGATGGAACAATGTTTTATCCAGAATTAATTCAAAGTTTGGAAATACACTATCTGTGTGATTTGCTTTTTAAAACTCAAACATGTTATAAGCAGCAGAGAACGTCCAACATTCCCACACTTGCTGAGTCTTAAGTCCTTATTCATTAGCATAGAGTCTCATTAATCAGCTGGCGGCATTGAACGTTCTTTCTGCTCACAGACACAGTTATGTCCTGTATGGTAAAGAAAGAAGGGTGTATATGTTCGTGGTTCAATGTTGAGAGAAGTTTAAGTAAGGGTATGCATATTTAAAATGCCAGACAGCGACAATATCCTTGAACTTGAACCCCCTTAGGTCCCCTTGACCCCAGACCCATCCCTCATGCTCCTCCCTGTCGCCCTCAAAAACTCCCATTGTTCAGCTGTCGGCATTAACTCTTCACACCCTCCGCAGGCTCTTCTCTCCTAACAGCAGGGCCTTCGTCATTTACGCCAGAACAGTGGGCCACAGAGACTCTGTCTACATGTGAACGCCCCACGGGACAGTTTGTTTTCCCATAATCTGAATGCACAGGGTAAATTCAGTTCTCACACCCTCCACTTTAGGTTCCCTTCTTTTGTTTTACCAGAGTGACTTTGGTCGCTGTACCCCAATGGAGGGATTTGCAAGCCAGACAGACAGTGACTCAGACACTTCTCACAGCTGGAGTATGGCAGTCACTTTGTAGGCAGTCACTTTGTATTCTCTATGATTATAGTAGAAATTAATTTTGAGTACAACCTAAAATATAATCACTCAGTTGCCCTTCTGAAAATGTTTTATCATAATATCACTAGAAATAATTTTTTTCTATATACTACCCATTGGTATCCATAGAAAAACAAAACAAAATACTCAGTATTTTTATATACTTAGTCTACAACAGCATCAAGTAAATCAGTATTTAAATCAGAATTGGGCACAGAAATTATTATTTTACCCTACAATTGCTAGTTAATCTTGTTACAGTGTGTGATTTGCAATAACTAACAGTATCATGCTTGCCATGGCATTGATTGCGAAATTAACAACATTTAATTTGTCATTTATTTTGTAATCTCTTACAGTGGAGTCATAATACTGTGAGGCATTAAAGCTATAAAAAGATGTAGCATATGTTTTCAGTTAAAGACCAGTTAGCCGCTATAGAATATGACTCCGCTGTAAACAACTGATTATTGCCAGGAGTCAGTGTTGGAACGCTCTGTAAGTCGATGTTTTAAAAGACAAAGTGTTGTAGACATAACTTTGAATTAGATTCTTAATGAAGAGGAGTACACACATTGAACTGAAAGAAAAGTGGTGGGAGAGGGTTAGAGCACCATGAGTGATGGATGGTGGCTGTCTTTAAAAGAGGCTTCTGTCTGGAAATATTTCTCAGCTTCTTCAGGCAAACAAACATACACACGTGGACAAAATTGTTGGTACCCTTCGGTCAATGAAAGAAAAACTCACAATGGTCACAGAAATAACTTTAATTTGACAAAGTCATAATAAATAAGAATTCTATGAATGTTAACCAATGAAAGTCAGACATTGCTTTTCAACCATCCTTCAACCTAATTATTTAAAAAAATAAACTCATGGAACAGGCCTGGACAAAAATGATGGTACCCCTAACTTAATAGTTTGTTGCACAACCTTTTGAGGCAATCACTGCAATCAAACGATTCCTGTAACTGTCAATGAGACTTCTGCACCTCTCTGCAGGTATTTTGGCCCACTCCTCATGAGCAAGCTGCTCCAGTTGTTTCCGGTTTGAAGGGTGCCTTTTCCAGACAGCATGTTTCAGCTCCTTCCAAAGATGCTCAATAGGATTGAGGTCAGGGCTCATAGAAGGCCACTTTAGAATAGTCCAATGTTTTCCTCTAGCCATTCTTGGGTGTTTTTAGCTGTGTGTTTTGGGTCATTGTCCTGTTGCAAGCCCCATGACCTGCGACTGAGACCCAGCTTTCTGACACTGGCCAGCCCATTTCTCTCTAGAATCCCTTGATAGTCTTGAGATTTCATTGTACCCTGCACAGATTCAAGACACCCTGTGCAAGATGCAGCAAAGCAGCCCCAGAACATAACAGAGCCTCCTCCATGTTTCACAGTAGGGACAGTGTTCTTTTCTTGATATGCTTCATTTTTCCATGAGCTGATGTGCCTTGGCAAAAAGTTCCATTTTTGTCTCATCTGTCCATACAGTAGGACATTCTCCCAGAAGCTTTGTGGCTTGTCAACATGAAGTTTGGCATATTCCAGTCTGGCTTTTTTATGATTTGTTTTCAACAATGGTGTCCTCCTTGGTCGTCTCCCATGTAGTCCACTTTGGCTCAAACAACGACGGATGGTGCGATCTGACACTGATGTTCCTTGAGCATGAAGTTCACCTTGGATCTCTTTAGAAGTCTTTCTGGGCTCTTTTCTTACCATTCGGATTATCCGTCTCTTTGATTTGTCATCAATTCTCCTCCTGCGGCCACGTCCAGGGAGGTTGGCTACAGTACCATGGATCTTAAATTTCTGAATAGTATGTGCAACTGTAGTCACAGGAACATCTAGCTGCTTGGAAATGGTCTTATAGCCTTTACCTTTAACATGCTTGTCTATAATTTTCTTTCGAATCTCCTGAGACAACTCTTTCCTTCACTTCCTCTGGTCCATGTTGAGTGTGATACATACCATGTCACCAAACCACACAGTGACTACCTGGAGCCCTATATATAGGCCCACTGACTGATTACAAGATTGTAGACACCTGTGATGCTAATTAGTGGACACACCTTGAATTAACATGTCCCTTTGGTCACATTATTTTCAGTATTTTCTAGGGGTACCATCATTTTTGTCCAGGCCTGTTCCATGAGTTCATTTTTTAAAATAATTCTGTTGAAGCATGGTTGAAAAGCAATGTCTGACTTTCATTGGTTAACATTCATAGAATTTTTATTTATTATTACTTTTGTCAGATTAAAGTTATTTCTGTGACCATTGTGAGTTTTTCTTTCATTGACCGAAGGGTACCAACAATTTTGTCCACGTGTGTATTGGTACTTCAATACATAGTCAACCACTTGACTTACAAATGGAGACACATGCATTGATACACTAAACTCTCCCACACTTATTTACATTAACTATGCTATTAACAGGTTTTTATAATGTCTGCATGGATAGGATGCTATTTTCTGTATAGTTTTTAAAGAGGATGTTTTGTTCCAATATTGAATTAAATTTAGTGTTTCAGTATAAATACAGTACCAAGCTGTGTAAAATTAATTTGCTGTTGTCCTTTTCAAATCTGCATCCAGGAATACAACCACTGAAACTCAGAGGAAATATTTTATTGTACAACTGGGCCTGTTGGTCCAACTGGGCTTACTGGCCTATTACTAACCCATTGTAATGGCCGTACAATTTTCACTTCTCAATCTCCATCAGAATGAGCTCAACAGAGTTATAGATAATGTTCATATGGTGTCATCTAAGTGTTTGAATGTGGTTGAATATGAATAGATTATGAGTCAGAGTATACATCAATATGTTTTCTTCTAGCCTAGCTCTAACCTGTCTCATCAGCCATTTTGCTTACCAGTCCTTCAGTTTGCCATTTTGACTGGCAAGGGTGATTATTTTTTTTCTTATCAACAGCAGGTGATAACCAGTGTATTAACAATCAAGGGCTTATTCAGAAATTAAAAGAGCAAATCAACTGCTCACTCTTGGCACAGGCCACTGCTCAGCCCATGGATGCTCTTTTGGTGTCCTGGCAACTGGTAAACAAGAGGATATAGAGAGAGCTTCTCTGCACAGTTCACATAATGGACTCCTGAACGCTGGTGCTTTAGCATGCTAATCATGCTGAGAAAGAGGAGAGTACAGCGCTCAGGCAACCAGTCACTTCAATAAACACACTCCATCAGGACTCTGTTAGGAAGAGATAACCAACATGTCTCAACACATTAAAATTGTAGATATTTATCAGTATATCACACATACATCATAGAAAATAATTACATTTTTATTGAAAAATGCTCATTGTAGGAAGGATATTAGATATTAAATTTGGAATTTACAATATTCTTTTTTTTTCCTATAGTGGACATAAGGACATTGCCACAAAGCAGCTTGAATAATGAGCTTAAATAAAACATTACTCTATAGCACAGAACTGCAGATTTAGAAGTGATGAAGAGCAGAGCAGACACTTACAGTATGAAGCTCTTTAAAAACACACTATACTTTACATACCTGCTAATATTTACAGTATTTATGTGATTACCAAAACAATTACAACTGTGTTTGAAATAGCTGTGGGGTAAAAAGTGAAGCAGGTGATTAAAGTCAGAGGACTTGCAGGCTCCTGCCCCATCGGTGACCCAGCTCTGAATGAGGCATGAAGTGGAGAAGCCAGGGCTAATCCTGTTATCTGCCTTCTGTTGCCTTTTGGTATTGACTCACCCAAAAGTGCTTTAAAATCAGCTTTATTACACTCTACAGTACACTATGCACCCTGCCTCTTGGCACACTGACAGTTGAGAGATTATGGTTTATGGTGCATCCAAGAAATGAAGAAATGGCGCAATATATACCAGTTAATAAGCTTGATACACTAATATCTCCTCTGTATTAATTATACAGTGTATAGCGTTAATGTATTAGTTTTGAGATGCAGGTTAGCAAGGACTCTTTGATTTTTCAAATCCTCCATTTGAAAAAAAATGTTTGTCCAGCTTTTGAAACAAACACAACTGTGATAGTGCATGCACCACAAGCGGATGATATTATTTGCTGTGCATATTAATGCAGGCATCCATTTATTTTATTGCAAATACTGCAGCTATAATCATCATTGGTATCCCTCTAAAACCACTCACTGTGTGTATAACAATCAGAAAGGTTCATCTACAAATACTAAACTGATGTGCATCTTGCAAACTTACGCACATTAATGTTTTGCTTGTTTAAGAGTTCTAATGAGTAAAGCATATTAATTGTGTAGTAATACTTGAGACAGAACTGTAATGGGATTGTTGGAACCTCAGTATTATTGACATTATTTTCTGTCACTGTTTCTTTCAAAGAAATGCAGAACTTTCCTTTGTTTTCAGTGTAAAACATTTATTAGCAAGCATTAAAGGACAATGTTTTCAATGCCACAAATGGTCTAATAATAAATGTAATCATGTTAGTCTGAACAGACAATTGCCTAGAGTACATCTCAAAAAGAAAAAAAAAATACATTTAGATACACAGTTATCATGTTATGTCACATACATTGCATAGTGCATAGTTGTTTTTTTTATTGCATAGTAAGCGATTTTTAATAGCAATACTTACATCTTTATTTTACATACATGAATTTATTCCTCTCTGATTGCCTTCAAAAGCTTCATAATCCATGCTAAATGTGGGTCTAAAAATTGATTGAACAATCCTAATATCAAATATTAAAATATTCTAATACATAATATTACACAAACAAATATTTGACAAATATTAACTTACAAATCTAAGTTACAAATATTAACTTATTCTATTATGTAATAATCACAAATAAGTTTTTTACATGAGCAATTCAAGTGAGATTGTCATTTACTCCCAAGTGATATAAGTGACCATCTCAAATGTATGCCACATGACATAAATTATGGCATAGTATTGCTTCTCCTTAATAGTACACTGGTATTGTTTATAAGATATTAAAATTTTCATTCTATCCATAAATTAGGTTTGATCTGCTCATGTCCTACTCTGATCATTAATGATTGTATGACCAATTTAATTGCATAAAGAATAAAGACAACAGCTCTCTTTATACCAGGTGTGTAAATATCAACACACAGAGCTGTTCAATCGCAGTGCAGTAACCCTTCACTGCTGCCGTGGGTCTCACATTTGTGATCTCTGCCCCATTAGGTCAGCAGACTATAGTTTGTGGAAACTATTATTTAGCTTTTCATTTTGCATATACCATTCCAATCAGACAGGTAATTTTTTTATCATACATAGCAAATGCTCTTGAGCTCTGCCTACGACATTCAATACGATACAAGAGAAAGGGAAGGAAAAAAAGATTAGATGAATGTTTAAAGTGCGTTATGCTAAAGATTGATTTTGTGCTTACAAGCTGTGTAAACAGATTTATTCTGATGATTGTCGTGGGTCTTTACCTACATGCAAAACAGCTATATTTATTTAATGACTGGTTGAGAAAAAAAAAAATTTTGTAGCAAACTAGTCTGTGATGATATGTTTGAAACTTCATTTTCATGTCCAGGTATATACAAAAGAAATGACTGTCAGATTATACTATATTCTAAATCATAATAAAAATATATACACAAAATACATGTTTAAACATACATAAAATAACAACAAAATGTGCAAAAGAAATAAAGTAAGAATTTATAGTGCTTCATTGTTAAACTGTTGGGGCACACATAGAAACGGTGCAGACATCTGGGTCAACTTCATCAGCAGGCACTGATTTGTTATCCTTGATCTGATGTGATTTTCTGAAAAAATAAGGAAAACTTATTAGATATGATATTGTGCATATTGTAGGTTTGTCAATATCACTTTAATGTGGCTTATGTTGATCATCTTTAAAAAAAAATTTAAAAAATTAAAAATTCACTAGAACTTTATACAATATTTGGGTGTTTTAAAAAGAATTTTAGATTAGTAGGTTTTAGATGGAGTGCAACATAAAGGACTTGTAGGTCAGGCACAGGAAGCATGTGCCAGGTGGAGATTGAGGATAAAGTTGAGGGTGTCTCAGCGCATGGTACACTCTGAGGCTAAAGCAAAGACGAAGCATGTGATAGACCCTAAGTTTGCAGTGCTGAAGTGGAGTAAGCCCAGGCTCTACTGCATACCTCAGACAAGCAACTTAAAATATTAGGGTCAAGGAGGAAACCGGAAACCGAGTAAACCACCATCATCATTGCAAATATTACTAAGACCTGGTTTAGTACACATTGATTAGAAATGGAATTCCACTCGGCTAAAGTCTGACCAATTTCTTCTTCATCTTTTCAGATCAATCAAATAAAACTAGAGGCAGAGTAACAGGATAATTCTATCACCATGAACCTACACTATAGTGTTTGCTAATGATATGGATACACATTTTTACACCAATCTGTGATTAGCTTAATGCTGTCTCTATATATAACTAAAAGTAACAATGGGTCTGACATCTGACTTATGCTGCAGCAGAAACCACAGGTGATAAAAAAAGAAAAAAAAAAGAAAGACTGTGGTGAATTGGGGTGAGAGGAAGTACAGACAAGTGCTGAGAATGAGGGTGAGGGTATGCCACGGCGACCGTAGGAAATAGACGGCACACTGTTGTCATTGTACACTGAGCTGAATGAGGTGAATTTACACCCGCAGCACGTGTCCTGTTAAAGCCGGGCAGCAGGACTGGAAGAGAGGAGGGGGCCGGGGGTGTTCACACTATAGAAAGACGTCTGTTTAGATTCTGGGTATGTTGGTGGGCACAACCGTTTTGGAGCCAAATGCGGCACTCTGAATCCTCACTTTTATATACGCAACCCTTCCTTTCAGTTGAACCATCATTCTTTCTTTCTTTTTTTTTTACTTTCTTTCTTTCTTGATTTCCCTCTCACTGAATGAATAGCCATTGCAGTGCTACTGTGTAACTGCTCCCCTCCCTCCCCACTCAGGCTTGAATGGGGGGCTGAATTGAGCAAACAGTCGGCCTGTCAGCTCAATAGGCGGTCTGGCCGTGAACTTCAAGTCCTTCCCAGGCCCTCGGCATCACTGGTAGAAGGAGGGGGAGGTGAGACAGCAAGGAGGGGTGTATAGACACTCTCAGACTTGGGGGGCCCTGGGTGCCCATTTTCTTTGCAGGCCTTGGTTGTTCCCAAGACTGGTGCCTGCGTGGAGAGCAGGAGACCAGCTGCTTGGTTGTCCCAAAAGGAGGGGTGGGTGTGTGTGCAGACATGAGACTGTCTGCCCCCTTGCCCATGCCCTACTTGCCTCCCAGCTATGCACACTCTCACACATGCTCCCAGACACAAGGTTTTGCTCACTGTGCCCTCGCTCCCCATCATCTCCTCTGCGGCCTCTGAGGCGCTGCTGTTTGTATTGTTTTAACCGTGCATAATTTCCTCAGGCCTCTCTACGCCAGACTCATCCACCATATTACTACCTATTTACTGACACACAATTGCACAATAAAACCCAGCTTCACAGACACCAAGTCTTTCCGTTTATAGACATACTGTAAAAACAGAGCGTAGTTTAATGGTTTTCCATATACAGGACTTGACACAGGAATTGAATCTTGTGTAAAAACAATAAACTAGAATTTAACCTGATATAGTAAATGGTAACACTGTGTAGACAAACAGCCAGAGCAGCAAGTGAAAGTGCTCCGAGATGAAATATTTTAAACAACCTCGGTATTGTTTTGCTAGCTGGTAAACCCTCTTTAGACCTCACACTCACTGCATCTCCAATACTTTACTCTGTTCTGGGACTTTGACACTTATCCTGCACTATATCAGCTGGGCCATGGCATGTCTAGACCCAAACAAAGGCAGCTCTCTGAGCAAATTTGGAACAATGGGCAGTATTGTGCTTTTGCTCTTGTTTCGTTAATTAGACCAGACAACTGTACCTGGCGTTTTAGTTACGTAGGTATTAAACCTAGGGTTCTTCTGGGTTATGTAGAATGTAAATGTGGTCATGGTAAATAAAAGGTATACAATCTGTAATAATTTAACAACTAATACATTTTAAATTTGTCACATTTTTCCATTTGTTTTTGCATTTTTGTATACAGAAATGTTCTTCACTGTAGTGCCTAAAGATTCTCTCTTTAGCTTTCTTCAAAATGGCAGCTCGCCATCTCAGTGCCTGGCATGGCAGAGAGGAGGGCAGCAAAATCCCTAATGCCGTTCTATTCAATTCTTGTGCCCACAGATGCCCGCTCTGACTCCCCCATAGTGGCAGCAAATGATTTAATACAGCACGTACAAAACAAGTCCCCACCCACTTTAGTGCCAGCGCCATGTAATTTTCACAATTAGGAAATGCATCTGCTGTAATTAAAACAAGTCTCTGTGCTGAAAGAAGAGGGGGTTTACACTATGCATGTGTGTGTGTGTGTGTGTGTGTGTGTGTGTGTGTGTGTGTGTGTGTGTGTGTGTGTGTGTGTGTGTGTGTGTGTGTGTGTGTGTGTGGTAATACGAAATGGAGGAGAGCAATGGAGGAGAGTCTACCTGATCGTTCTTCCTTCCTCTCCCATTTCATGCCATGGCTCTGTAAGATGGTGGTGAAGCATGGATTGCCGCTCGTCACAAGAGGAAGGGGCAGACAGGCAGCGAGAGGAGGGGCTCAGAGCAGCAATGCATCGTGGGGCACAGAGAGTCTCAACACCAACCCGCCCCTCCTCCTTAACATCCTCCATGTTTTGCTTCCCTTCCACTGGCATCTTTTCGACACAGAGATTGGACATCTGTACGAAAAAGTGAAAATGGAGAATGACCGTGAAAACGTAAACATGAGTTTGTTGGGGTGGAAAAGTGTAAAAGGGCTACCCCCAATCTGATATGCACATGCACACACACACATACACACACACACACACACACACACACACACACAAACACCTTTTAATGTCTGTTCACATGGTACAGTCTGCCCCAGAGCATGCAAATGACTTTCATTATGCAAATGCATGCAAATGAGACTCGACCATCTGAGAATCGAGGCTGGGAAAAATCTACACAGAGAGATTGAATGAAAAAGAAAGAGAACGAGGCATAAATCCTTTTGCGTGGCAGCAGAATGCTAACAGAGGGAAATGTGGTGGGAAGGACCAGCAGTGGCCCAGGGTGAACAAAAACGATTTCCGCTGTCTATGCGAGATCATATGATCAGTCTTTTGCTCTCTACTTGCTACAAGTACATATCGAGGACTGTAAAATAGCTGTTTTTTGACAGTTTTAAATTGCATACCACTGCTGAATGTCCTTGTTGTCATTCAAAAGACTACAAAATGAGCACTGGCTGTAAAAGGCATCACATTCCCAGCTTTACTCAACACTTGACATAACACACTGATCAGAATTTACCACAGAGCTAGCTTTGTATTCTTGTCTTCCTCCAGATATGATTTGGCATTCTGAAACAGTGCCTGCATAATATAACCTGACAAATACAACATGAAGTATATCTAAAGTTGCATAGAATGCCTCTGGAAGAACATATGATAAATGTAATAGATTAACATCCCAAGCCTAATGAAATCTTTCGCCCTTTTCCTGAAGAACACAGGGACCCTGCAGCAGCAGTAAACTTATTCTCTAGAAGGAAGTGTCATGTTGAGAGGTGGACCTTGTTTTAAGGTGATGCGGTTTAGAGGTCCAGGAAAGACTTAAACTGTGTGTGAGAGAGTTAGAAGGGATAAAGTTAGAAGTAGAATTAGAGGGATGTAGTCCTACTGAATGGCAGCAAACCTTCTCTAATTGGCACTTGACATTTTTTGCAGCAGCCTTCTAAAGTGGGCCTACTCTTAAGCCCTCTCCAGGTCCTTGTTAGAAAAATGCCTTATGCAAATAGAGTGAATAGGGACCATTGTAAAGCCTCTGACATTAACAGCTGAGGTAACAATTGTTTGCTTTCAACAATTTGTATGCTTTCAGACGACCGGTAGGTGTGTTAGAGCGTGAACTGGACAATCGGCCAATATTTGAACAGCCATCCAACTTATGCACAGGAAAAGGATTCTTTTTGCAGACTGAACATAGGAGTACAATCTAGCAAGGCAGTAGTGTACTCATTTACATGTACAATGTATAACTACTCATTGTGCCATTTTTTCAGGAATATTTGTGTGCTTATAATAATTCTTAATGATATCACTGATAATTGGGAAAGTCTTCTTCAAATTTCCTTTTGCTCTGATCTTCTCACAGACATAAGGTCTGTATGAACAATAGACTTCTCATATTGCCCTGTTGCCCTGTTGCCCTGTACAGACCTGCTCCACTGCAGTTACCCAATTTAATCTTTGTTCTATTAGTGCAACAGTTGACTTTGCCAACTGCCGAAAGTATATTCACATCTCAACAGGGGTGGAGGAACTAAAGAGACAAGCATTTAGTCCTTAATTTCCTGTCCCACAGTGCAGCTTTTTTGAGTCTCAGTTGGTGTGTTCGACGGAAAGAAGAGCAACGACAGGGGTTGGCTAGGCTTGCTCTGACTACAACTCAGCGGTTGTGGCTGGGCAGTATTGAAAGAGTAGTAAAAGAGCCCATTGAGTTTGTTTGACAAGTGAGCTAGCTCTATAGACAGAGCTAGCTCTCCAGTACAGTTGACTGGAGAGGAGAGTAGAGGGATGGAAGAAAAGGGGAGGGATACAATTACTGTTTATAGAGTTTGAGTTGGCTTGCACAAGCCTTTTATAAACAATAAACTTTTCCAGTCCTACTGAAACTAGTAGGTTCATCAGACTTTAGTTTTCCCTATCTACCCTATAATGTTAGGTTTTCAAGTGTGCATATAACAGTACACAAGTATACACCAATCAACCATAACATTATACCTATTAACATTAAATCCACCAGGTTTTGTTTCCTCCTTATGTCAATGGGGCAGCTCTGGCCCCTCTGTAAGTGGTTGCACCAGGCCTCTGGAGTGCTATGCGGTGGTGTCTGGCACCAGGGGGTTCATAGAAGATCCTTTAGGTGCTGCAGGTTGCAGGGTAGATCGGACATGTTTGTCCAATGGTTGCTTAATCAGACTGGGGCCTGGGGAGTTTGGAGCTGGGTCAATGGCCTTCGGCTCTTTGTCTGCTAAGCCCTGTGCACTAATGGGCTGTGGTGCACTGAGCTTTCTGGTGCCTTTCTGTTGTGGACAGCATTGATTATTTCTGTGATTTGTGAAAATGGATTGGATGAGCTGTCTTTTGGTCCCAATGAGCATGGATGAGACTTGGGTGCCCATGATCCAGTCTAGTTAGTTGGTGATCAATGCGGTTTAGTTCACCTGTTTGTGGTGTTATTGTGTATGGCTGATTTGTGTAGATGCATCACAACAAAAATCTATTCACCACAGTTGTCGTTTTGCTTCTCCTTGTTGTTTGGGGCATGGCGAAATGGGGGTTGCTGAAACCATCTAGCTTGAAACATTACTCTGGTGTTTGGTTATGAACAGGTAAACGTGATCGTCCTAATAAAATAGAGTTGTTAATTATCTCAGTTATTCCCTTACTATCAAGGCTAAGACAGGGTGTGATGCAGCAGCTGCATTGCAGCAGGCGGCCCTGACCGTGACCGATCAGCTGATGCTTGTTTATTACATGGCCAAGGGCAGAGAAATGTTTATGTAAAAAGGCACATATGAATGTTTCATATAACCAAGATATTACCTTTGTTTATACAAATTATACCTTGGCACATAGTACACTTGCTACATATACTTACACATTATTTATTTTTTTTCTACATACTACTAATTTTATTAAGTCAATCTGAAAAATAATATTTTCCAAAAAATCCATGTGAATGTAAATGTGTCCCTTGACACAACTACTGTATAGTCTTGCTTCAACAATGGATCAAGTTTTTGTCACATGACAGTTTACTTTAGAAAAAGGAGACATTTGCCAGCCTTAATATAAAGGTGTAATGCATCGTGTCCAGACTCAATGGTGAAATTCTGAATGAGATCAAGTGTAAAGGTGTGATGATCAAATTAGGCAGAGACCTCCAGCTGGCTCTGGCTTCTATTCTACCTCAAATTGTGGGATTGTCTTTCTAATAGTTGCTGTCAGCAATACGATTCTGGGTCAGTAGCTCTGACCACTGTCTCAAAGCAAGGGACAGAAGAGCATTTGTACCATTTACTAGCATCTTATCCAGCTTCTCTGCTCACATTCTAATATTCCATCCTATTCATATGCATGAACAAGTGTCAGCACCCATCAGTTACTGTCGGGAGCCACAAAATAGATCTACCTCCAATAACCACTGACCCATGGTTCAAATGCTCTCAAAGCAGTGAACTCACTGAAAATTAATAGAGTTATATCCCAATATCAATCAATACATTAACAATTGAATATATTTCCCTAATGACTAGTCAGAGATGGATTCCAGTTTCTTACAGTTTCTTACAGTTTAATTTAGAAATAATTTACTGGTGAAATAATTCATCTAGAACTTTTTGTACTTTGTTGAATTCTATAAAAGGCATCTGTGAGACCTAGTAGCCATGTGACTGTAATATTAAACCCCTGCCTGCTTTTTACTGTGTTCTGGGATCAGGAGATTAAACGTGATCAAGGTTGTCCAGCCAGGCCGTATTACGACTTTCAGAAATATCAGAGGACTGGACACGGATGTTTTGTGACATTTGCATTTTACATTTAGTCATGTAGAAGACTCTCTTATGCAGAGTGACGATGTGGATTCAGCTAAAAGTGCAGCAATGCAATGTAGAGTCTGTAATAACTTGTAATAAAGATGAAAGACTGATATTTTTTTACCAGTTGTCTGAGCGCACTGGTGAGTAACTAAAACTGTATATGTTTAATCAGTTCCAGAATATTAGTCAATTAATAATGAAATCAATTTCAAGTAATATATCTCTACTGCACAAATTTTTATTATACATTCTGGTACAATGACCATATCTCTGACAAAGTAAAGCAAGAAATCTCAAAGGTCCCAGTGTCAGATCATACAGCGTGGTGAAAAGCACCTTACCGATTCTGCTCCTGCTGGATGCCATTTCACGCCATGGGTCTTGTGAGAAAAGGAAGCAAGAGGTAGGTTGTGGAGTGTTGGATCGGTGTGGCCTTTCAGGTGTGTAATGGGATTCTTGTTACTTTCGGTTATCTAGCTTTATGAAGAACGTACATCACTCATACAGCTAGATAACCAAAGATAACAGCCAACCCCTTCGGCCAACCATCTCTTCCAGCCTCGGATTGGAAATGAAAGAATTGCATTCAGACCTAAAAATAGATAAGCTTTTGATTAACGCTGCAATTAAGACTCAGAGATCACTAACTTATCAACAGGGAGTAGTATGTTTTTTCCCCAATATTTAGAAATGTTTCAAAAATGATGCCATGTTGTCTTGGCTAATGTTATCATGGCATAATTTTTAATGTCCTTTCTTAAACCCTCACAAAACTGACAGGCAGTGTTAATGACAAGACTCAACAGCTCAACTCAACATCAAAGTCCCATCTATCTCTAGGCACATACTACCCACTAACTGTTCCTTCAACATTAAATGATGTGCTTTTCTCCATGGAAAAGATGATGACAAATACTGATACTTGTTTCTAAATGATAGGACATTTGCTGAGCAGTGTTTGTTTTAATTTTCCACAAATTCACCATCTCGTGTCATTCCCTTGGAATTATGAGGGTCTATCTTCATACTGGTTCTGAGATATTGAGCTTCAAAGTTTTTGTATTCCATATAGAAATACTGAGATGCTTTTTTATTTTTCAAAATAATGAGACCAAAAATACATATTACTTAAAAACGCATTAAATTATGTTCATATTTGTCACAAAATAAGCAAATGTGAATAACTAAATTTAAAACCTAAAAATTTAGAACCTTATCATTTCAAAGGGACAATATATAGTTTTTTTTTTTTTTTTTAACTAAGGAAAATCCCTGTGCCTTCTTCTGGACAATACACACACACACACACACACACACACACACACACACACACACACACACACACACACACACACACACACACACAAGGAGTTAGTCCAATTAAAAGCCTTTGTGCAAGAAGCCATTCCCCATTACTGCTCTGAGGTGTTGTAATCAAAATGTGTGTGTGTGTGTGTGTGTGTGTGTGTGTGTGTGTGTGTGTGTGTGTGTGTGTGTGTGTGTGTGTGTGTGTGTGTGTGTGTGTGTGTGTGTGTGTGTGTGTGTGTGTGAGAGAGAGAGATCATAATCATCCAGTACAGCTTTCTGTTCCAGCCAAAATGGCAACATTGGGTCAAGCTCAAACATTTCATTTACACTATTTCCTGTTGCCTAATTGTTTGGCTAATGTCCTCAGAATGCTGTTTACCATACAAACTGTTCGACTCAATCTTTTACTGATTAGCCTAGTCACCTATGTGATATTGACCTAGGAATTAAGGATCTATGCACCACACAATCTTGTTAAACAATGACTCCTAAATATGTTAAGGCATATGTGTTACAAATATTTATCATGTGAGATAATTTTCTTTAAAAAAAATAATTCACACAACAAACGCCACTTCAAGCACATAATACAGCTGTAGATCACCATTTAATTAATTCAGCAAATTATACCACCACTACCACCACCACCACTACTACCACTACTACTACTACTAATAATAATAATAATAATAGTAATAATAATAATCAAGTAAAAAAATAAGTAAACAATACAGAAAATGTATTTAAAAGTTTATTTTACCACAATGCCCATATTTTCAATAATTTGTAAACAGCTAAATACTTACACATTTTACTATTACTATTGTAATTATTATTATTATTATTATTATTATTATTATTATTATTATACACACTTATTTACTTACTGTGCACAGCACATTTAATGTTTTTATTTAGAATTCAGCATAAAGAATACTAAATAATTTTGCTTCATAATAATTATATACATTCTGTGGTTTTGCATAGCCTAAACTACAATTTTAATGTAAACAGAATTTCAATAGTGTCCACCCGGATAAAACAGTAACCAAATATTGCATTTATTTGTGGATGCATCACAGATGTTATAATTGTGTAATAACGATAATAAATTAAATACATTTTAGCCTCTGTTTCTGTTCGGTTTTCTGTAGCCTACGTTACACTGTAGTGTTACTGTACATGACATGTGAGTGTGATTGTTCAGCATTATTTGCTGGCACTCCTATAGTCTGTGGTAATCACACATGGGATTTGCTGCTGCATGCATTTGCTAATAGGGGCTTTGGTTTCTGCTATTTTAAGCTGAAGTCCATAGAGCTGGACTGTGATGCAAATATAAAATAACTTGTTATAATTTGCTTCGGCTGTATGATTGAAGACACGAAATGCGGTATTGGAACTAGCAGGGTGAAACTGTAAAAAGGCTAGGGGTAAGAAATTTTTTTTAAAAAATACGAAAAGAAAAGAAATCCTAAAACATTACCTACATCATGCACTCCTGTCCTTCAGACTATATAGTGAAGATTCTGTGAAAAGAAAACAAAAAAACTCACATGTCGTTTTGGAAGACACAAATTGGAGTGATTATAATTACTCCTTGCCTACTAAAATTACGCGTGGTACTTAACATGATAAGTCTTTGAAATTACTTTTAAAATTATACACGCGGTGGTTGTTTCGTGCATGCGTGTGTGTATGTGTATTTGAGAGAAAGAGAGAGAGAGAAAGAGAGAGAGAGAGAGAGAGAGAGATTTTCCATATATGCCTTACTAGTCCTATATTGTTAAAAATCCGGTTAATTTAATGCGGATGCATCCATCATGTGCATGGTGCTTTGAGGCCTGAGATCCTCTGGGTGAGGCGATATAAGGAGGATTAAAGCGCGCATATACATAACCCAGACTATCAGACACACATAACATTGCCATTCCAGCCTAAAGATCCGGTACAACGCTGCAAATCAGTGCAAAATGCAAAAACAAAAAATATGATAGCTTTTGTGTCTACGCTGAATGAAAGCTGTCATTAATTTGCTAATAAACAAAGCTAAATTAACATCACAGCAATAAAAATGTATACCAATTGCAATCAGTAAAATCTAAAGAATGGACTGCATAAGCGCGCGCGAAAATAATAGGTCACTTCAGTTTTGCTACGTCGAGTAAAGGCGGTCGAGAAAGACACTGTATATATTAATGTTGTTTTTAATCCCAAATATGGCCTCATGCATACAAAAGTTGGCAATTTTAAAGTTAGTTCTACTAATTACCTAACAAGCATTTGCACATAATAACCAATAACCGAATCAAGGCTATCAGGCTCCCTGTTACAGAGCCCACCTGGCGTCTGTTCACGTGCAAGACTCGGTTAAAATAAACGTTTACAATGGTTGTAATCTGAATATATATCCATATATAACGATATTTAATATTTTATTCTATCATGCATGCTACAATAGACTGTGCATTCTGTTAAAAGCAGAAGCGCCTGCGTGTACCCTGCATCTTCCCTGAGCGCCTGTGCAAAAGGCAAAAGCGCGAATGTGTCCATTAAACGCTTTGACCTGCAGTTTTTAATATAATCTTTATCATGAAGATAAGCACAGGAGCCTATACTCACGGGTTTCTCGGGAACGTGCACAGCTCTGCGCTTGTGAACGCCTCGCGCTTTCCGATGTCGTCTGTGTGTCGGCTCGTGCGCTGCGCGGCTGGGGCTCCGCGTGACGTCGCCACGGCTCCATCCACTCAGCAGCGCTGGCTGAGCCTCCTGTTCTACACCCGTATGTCCCGTTCAGGTGTCTATCTCCTTCTGTGCGACGAGCGAAATGAGCTACCCGAACGTCCCCTTCCCTTTCTCTTCCTTTTCCGAGTAGGAAACGCTGATATGAATCTCGTGGTTCAAGTCAAAAAAACATATAGCATCTATAAGCCCCGCCCACATGACACCATGCAGTCAGGTTTAGACCACGCCCTCTCCGACCTGGAGTTCGGTCCCATGTTATTTGCAAAATAATTGCATATTTAAAGCAAATAAAATGTATTACAGCAGTAGAACTCTGGTATGTTATTTTTCATGTGAATCGTTGTATTTAGTTTGTATAGTTGTACATAAATATTTTTGTCATTATTTTGTATATTGTATATTGTTATTTTGTGGTATATTGTGTTTATTTAAATATGATAGCTTAATGCATTTATCCTTAATTTATATAGATTATATATAACATTATTTTTGAAAATAATATAATTCACGTTTACGACGTTTTTTTTTTTTTTAAGAAAAGGTTTCCAATGTAAAATTTACTGGTAATACTTTGACTTTAAGACTTCTCCGTAGCTCAAATGCAAAGCCTAAATCAAGTCTGCTTCCAGTTTCTCTTTTGTCTCTGGCTTTTTTTCTCTGTAGAGTCTAGGAATGTGGCCAATGAATTGGCATTTGTGAGACCGTGCAAATCAGCTTTAACTGTCAGAACCGAGGGCAGAACCCAGACAAGGGCAGAGAAAAAGGGTCTAGGCCGGTTGATTATCATAATAATCAGATCATGGGGATAAAAAAATCTCCTTTGAATAAATTAGTGGTTCAATAGGAGGCGCGACTGCCAAATAGATAACTTTGTCAGAGGCCGCTGGTCGGGGTTTCCTATAACAGTGTGGTTTTGAAAGTTTAGACGATTCTACATTCTCAGTGCGATCAGCCGTTCCATTTGTGTTCCCAGTTTCTTCACAATAGCCCACAGAGGACAGGCTTTATCTTGGAGGAGTCATGACTTACATACAGCAGAGCCTGGCCTCAGGAAACCATCATGTGGAATCCATAGCACGAAACAGACAAAACATTTTGAGGAGCTAACAGATGCGTCTCGTTTCAATTTATTACCGAACCCCTGTAGTTCTGAGTTTTAATCTCATAGGCCTTCTTCTGACACGAGGTTCAATTGTAGTTAGTAACAATTTAGTCCTTTGAAACTAAATAAGACCAAAACATAAGATTTATTATTATTATTATTATTATTATTATTATTATTATTATTATTATTATTATTATTATTATTATTATTATTATTATTATTATTAAATTAATATCCGGAGAAGGAGGAAGAGGAGAATGAGGAGGAGGAGGCGGAGTAAAAACACATTTGTTTGTTTGTTTGTGAACCCCGTAACAAATCAAGCAGGTTTCATGCATGGGATTGTGCAACTGGATTTGTTCAACTAGCATAAATAAATCTGCCCGAATACGACTAAAACGCCAGCTATTTTTTTTTCAGACATTCTTCAAACGTCATTTTTACCAAAAAGCTACAAATATCCGAAACTGCACACTCTTGCACTCTTTAAAAATAATGGAGGGGATCCATCTCCCTCGGGAAACCCTTCAAGTCTCTTTGTAAAACGATGTAATACGGCATTTTCGTATGTGTTTCCTTATCATTAAAGGTTTTAAAGAAAAACGTGTAAGACGCAACGGATCTTTAAAAAGACTTCAATCGGGTTTTTTTTTTTTTTTTGCCAGCTTACCTAGATCTACAGCTTATAGGCTGTAAGACTTCTATTTTTATAATTTTTATGTGTATGCGTGCATGTGTGTGTGTGTGTGTGTGTGTCTGTATGGGTGGGTAGGTGGATGTGTGTTCCCAGCTAATTTGATTTTAAGAGTATTGGATCTACTGGTTGTCGATCTTGAAGTCAGGCCCTCGAGATTTACTCCTAATTAAAACACAGAAACACACACACACACACGCTTGGTCTGAGCGGATAGACAAGCTTCACTATTTCTGATGTGGAACACCAATGTGTTAATGTGACTAAGGCTCTCAATGCGATTACATGCCGCCAGACTCATGACAAGGATTGTATCGCACTGACCTATTCTTTTACATCTAGCACATTTTAGCCTCTTATAGACAACGTGAGCGAGTCGTTTAGTATTAGTGCTCATTCTCAGCACTTTATTACACACTGAGCAATGCTGCCGAAAAGCATGTAATGCCATTAATATAAGCGCAGAAAGTAAATGAACTGTTTGAAACAAACTGGCCATTTTGTGGGCTAGAATAATCTGTGTGGAGTTATTTGTGTGAATTTATACAGATGACATTACGTTCTCTCTCTCTCTCTCTCTCTCTCTCTCTCTCTCTCTCTCTCTCTCTCTCTCTGTGTGTGTGTGTGTGTACAGTATGCAGTAATTTGCATTCCTAGATATTTACATATAGGTTACGAGAAAAAAAAGCAAACGCTAACCTCTAAACTCTAGGGCTTGATAAAAAAAAATTGTAACCCAGCAGCTGCAATATTGTGATTATCTAAACACGCAAATCACGATGCTCAGTCTTTCGCTTCGTATTCCATATTTCTGCCCCATTATTATTATTATTATTATTATTTTTTTTTACAAATATGAACATTTCTGTTTGCCTACACTTCTCTCTCTCTCTCTCTCTCTCTCTCTCTCTCTCTCTCTCTCTCTGTAATGATCGGGGAGCATTGCTCTGGGAGCAGCACAGGGGACGTGAGACGCAGTTCAAACTTGAGCTTTTGTGCTCTTAAATGTGACCATATTGTCCCGAGTCTGTGGGAGCGCAGTGGGCTCCGAGTGAGAATACACGAGACAGACTGAAATCTCACGGTGCATACATTTCACATTGTGTAAATAATATTTGACAAAACTCGTTAAATTATTTGCCAGTTTGACTGTTAATATATATATAGATGGTTATATAAGATTAAGTGGTTACCAGAGGAAATTCCTGAGGCAACACTTTATTTTCTTTACCTCGTTACCAAAATTATTCAACATACCTATGGCATGAAGCTAGAATAAAAATATTTTACTTTTAAATGCCACTTTGTCAATTATTCTGTGTTGTCTGTGAAGGGACAGTCTTCTTGGTTTTATGGCGTTCTGATGTGTCTCATGAACCGCCTGACAGGGTTGGTCGCAATTAACCCTCATTTGCATATGCAAATGAGGAGAAAATTCGTTTAGCCTACCAAACGCAGATGAGAAGGCAATAGCCCTTTTAAAAGATGAAATGCACGAAATTATTGGACATATTTGCCAAGATGAGCGATCACTGGATAGGGATGAAAAAATTAAGATGATTTCATAATGCAATCCGATCAGTTCTGTAATTGCTACAAGAATCTACACTACAAAGCTATTGTCTTTGATGGGGATATAGTGTGCTTTTACATCTCAGGCCCTTTTCTTATAGAGTAGACATATTTTCTGGTTATAAATTGTTGTATATTTTCATGTAAAACCTAAATTCCACTAATCCATGCATGTCAATTTAGTCAGGTATAGACAAGCTTGCAGAATAAGGATGATGTACACAATTAATAACGTCAAAATTGACACAAATCAAACATGTAATACGTGCTTATGTTCATGAATTATATATTATATTTAAGATATTCAGCATGTTTCATATTTAATACTTAAAATTTGATCACCGTCCAACTTATTGCAACTATATTATATATTTTTATTTTACATTTAATCTTTTATCCTTTTATTATGCAATCATGGCATTTTTTTATTCAGTAAGGAGTCAAAATACTAAAGAATCTTCTAACAGCAAATAATTAGTATTATAGCTTAGTTGTAGTATTGACATCTTTACTCAGGTGGTCGAATCATCAATGCACTTCATCGAATAGTTTTATCGGCTTTGAATGCAGGAAAGTTTCTTGCAAAATTCGTTTGTTCACATCTCTACTAAACGAAATTTACTTTGGGTTAACGAAAGTCGGAGCACGTTGAACATGAGAGCTGAACTTTGCCAAGTCCCAGGGCACTTACTGTGGCTCCTGCTTGCGTGTGTTTGTGTGTGCGTGCGTGTGTGTGAAACGCGCGCGATATTATGTATACATATTTTTGTGGTTGTAGTTGAAATTAGAACAAATTGTATAAAATAACAGATTTCTCTGAAAGCCATGCGTCGAGTATTTTCTTACTATTATTATCTTAGGTACACGTGATAACAACTATGGAAATGAATCGATCGATTACACAGGAAAAAGTTTGGGGAATCATTAATGTCTTTATAGAAGGGTTTCATGAGGTAAGGCATTAATAAATTAGGGACAAAATGAGATGTCTTCAGCTGGAACTGTGGGGTTTCAATACGGCTTGGATACAAGATCGAACAAACAGATCGAACAGAACAAATAGACACGTGCCTACACCTTTAAGTATAGATTAACTGTAATCAAAACTCGTTTTGGTCAATTATAATGCTTGCACTTCCAAATAAAATGTTCATTGTCATTAATAATGATTTCATACACGTTATGCTTGTTGAACTACGATACGGGTGTGAATGTGATTTTAAAGGCCTTTGACTAACCCCTCCTTTCTTCTCATAGAGACAAAAAGCGGATCAGCGAAGCGGATGTGTTTTAAGGTGACCGCACAACCTTTCCTTTTCTAAACCAAGAAGAAAAGAAGAGAACGAGAAATGTTATGGAATAGACACAGGAGGGCAACAGGGGGAAGTAATCGTTCATTTGAACACAGCTAAACAGGGCGATTGCTTGGTCAGCATGAGCTCTTTGTAGGGCTCCCTAGGTGGGCATGGGGAGGGGTTCTACAAGACAACCTGTGCACCTTTATAGTGTGTTGGGTAAGGATTAACGAGTAGACACTGGAATTCAAGTCTTTCTTTAGCACATTAGGCACACTCAATGAAATAAGAAAAAAAAGCGAGTATTTTGTTGGCGACTCTGAGTCATATGAATATGCTCAACATGAACTATACTGTAAATATACGGCTTGGATACGTAGCATGTCATTGCTTTAATTTTACTAAATCTTTGGAAAACAAAGAAGGAGTATTGATCGTTAACAAGACGTAATTCATGTACAACATGGGATGTTCTCGGTTGGATTTGTAAAATTGTACATTATAGCGCATTAGGTTCATATTTTAAGAAGCTGATATCTGAGCAATTTGAGCAAACAAGACTGAAAATAAAGCAATATGGCTAGAAGTTTAACAACACCGTGGTCTCTGGTATGCTAGGGTAGCTCAGTGATGAAGGCTGTAGGCTTCTAATAGGAAAGTTATGAATTCAAATAGTGGTGCTGCACCTCTCTGTTCAGCTCATTTGTTAGTCAGTTTAAATAGAGTCGTCTGATCAACTAGTACATAGTAAACTCAACTTAAAGTAACCCAGAAGAAAACTGACTCGTCACAGCAGGCGTTTATTGGAGATTTTCGCTGTATTAAATGCAGTGGCGCTGTCCGCGCTGCAGTGCTGAACTTAGGCTTTATGGCCAAGTATTAGACAAGTCTGACCGAATGTTACGACATATGATAATCTAACGGATTCTCAATTTTTCGAAAGTTTTATTTAGTCTTATTAACTATTCAAATACGTTAATCCCTTTACAACTCTGTAGCTAGTTTTACCAGAAAAAAATATATTAATATTTTTCTTCTCCTTTTTCTCTCCATAGTTTCCAATGTGTTAAGTTATGGTGTTTTAGTGGCTCCAAGATTTTTGTGTATCTTTTTTGTGTAAAAAGCCTATCCATAGTATAACATAGTAGTAACTAGCTTAAAATAAAGTAGCCTACATAACTTATTCAATTTGATTTAATTTGATTGAGTATTTTATGTTAGTGCTATATTTGCTGCTATATTTATGCGCTAATCTTCTTATACATACAATAAAAACAGATAAAATTATTTACTTTAACACATTAGATTTAAAGAAAGTAATATTTCTTTATCTTGAGTAGCCGCCTATGTGCAAAAATAAGAAAAAACAAAATGACCCAAAATTTACAGTTTCAGAGCTACATCTGACATAAACATTATGCACATACATTTGACGTATATCTGACGTTAACATTCTTAAATATTCTGGGGGAAAACTGTAGGAGACGATTAATTTAATAGGGTAGCATATCAAAATATTTTCTCAACCAGGAGAAACATGTAGAAGCAAAGGATATACTAAGCACACACAAGTTTAATTCTCTTGTTTATATGGTTTTTATATTTTTAGTCATTACTCCCATTACGTTAATTATCCAGATGCAGCTGAGTCTGTGCCAGCTCGGTGGCTGTATATATATGCGTTGGAATTAATTAATTAAATGATCAGATTACAAACAGAATAAAAAAAATCATGAAGACAGAGTAGGTTTAATGTGCCATATGCAAATGTTTTCAGTTCTGTGTAGTGTTTACAATGCAAAGATAATAAAGGAAGCCCTATTTTTCCAAATGTAGTTTTTTAAACGTATATTTGAATAACTTTCATACTTAATAAACCAGTTTAAAAACCTAAAAGTGTAATTTAACACTCAAAATATTTATTTGTTTATTTATTAATTTTATGGCAAAAACTGGATTCAAAGCCAATAGCGTCTACTTCAGAAGATTTTGTTTTCAGCGGCATCACTCTAAACTGAAGTCAAAGTTACTCGATTTCAGATTGTAGCTGAAATGTGAATATGGTCGCTTCTTCCCACCCAAAAAGCATATATAAACACACATCAGGGGTATTTGCATGTTTTATCCCACGACGGAAATTACACAATGCTGCACAATTAATATGCGCATAAATTAAGACTGGGAGAGTTTTTTAGATTTCGAGGACAGGCGGCCGTTGAGAGCAGAAAAAAGGTCTGTGTTGGCTCACTAACAAGCTGACTGTTCACACGCTACATTTTAAAAGGAGGGCGTGTGTGTGTGTTGGTGCGTGTGTGTGTGTGAGTGTGTGTGTGGAAGGGGGGTTAGGGCACTTCCCATGCCGCTATACCCTCCTAAAGTGTGTATGAATGCGTTATCAAATAGAGCGTGAGTGAATGCTGGTCTAATTAACGCAGAGTCGTTTTGATAATTACTGATACACCCAGCACACAGCTCCTATTTTATAGGCTACTAAAGTAACATGTATTGTCTTTCCGTTTTATGTCTTTAAACATGACATTAACTCTGCCATGGGTCTGTATCCACAAGCAGTGCCAATTTATCTAAAACATGGTTGATTATCCTTTCTTTATTTATTTATTTCTTTCAGTCCTTCGTTTGTTCGGCAAATTTAAAGATACAATAAAATACGACGTTGCAGTTTAAACAACACACGCGTAAATCGCATTGCTAACATTAATACCACGTTATACACATGTGCCAGATCATGAGTCGTTGTAAAGGATGGTTATAGTAAAATCAAGCTCGTGCGATTGCACTCTCCACCAAAACATTTGCGCCACCACGTGGCCATGCAAAATGCACGCACGAGTAATCACGTGACCCAACCTGTTCTCCCGTTCCCCCTCGAGGAGCTTCTGCAATACCTTAAAAACGCATTCATAAATCTAGCTTTTTTTTTCTCGTCGCAGTACAGTACTATCGTTATTATGATTATTAGTATTATTAGTAGTAGTGGTAGTATCGTTATTATGATTATTAGTATTATTAGTAGTAGTGGTAGTATCGTTATTATGATTAGTAGTAGTAGTAGCAGTAGAAGAAGACGAAGAAATTGTTTTAGTAACTCGTTAGCTTTTTGTTTCGAAAGATGGTTTATAAGCATGCTGCTTTCCTTCTTTCTTTCTTTCTTTGAAACCTGTTGTTTAAAGGTCACCACTAGATGGAAGCACAAAATAATAATTTATTATTATTATTATTATTATTATTGGTGGTCCACAGCATTAATAGACTACCAGTACCAATATACGCAGCAACACGCAAACAGAAAGAAAATACTGTTTTATTATTTCGTAGTTTCGTTGATTTAAAACATGTCTTGGCTGTTCTAAAGTAAAGTGATGGTAGCGGTGGCATATTACCTCACGGTCACCACTAGATGCCAGCACAACCTCCCTGTCCACGCAGTGCTGTACATTGGCAAGAACAAACTTCTACACACAGCTCGTGCATGACATTTAATAATAATAATAATAATAATAATAATAATAATAATAATAATAATATTCCACAAATACATTTTTGCCCTCATTAGGCAAGTCAAGAAAACCATATAAGCTTATTGAAATGAATACTTTTTAATGAGTGTTTTAAAAGACTGTTAGTTCTAATTAACACAAGGTTAATAACATCTGGATTTTACTGAGAACTTGCACTGAGTAATGTGTAGAATTTTACATGTAAGAAAAAAAGAGCAGTAAATTCAACTAATTTCCTCACATACAAGTACAGATGAAATTACAGAAAGTGAAACTTGCATACATCCAATTCATTTCCCAAGAACACAATTAATGATGTTTTTAATTGCCTTAAATATTCCTCCACCAAAAGGTCACCAATTCCTTAAAGACAGAGAACATCATTTTACATAGAACACAGAATATCTAGGCCTATTTTTTCATATTCTCATTACTGGTATATAAAATATGCTGATCATCTCATTGGTGAGACATGCAGGTTAAAGTGAACCAACGTGAAGTACAACCAATTGAAGACTAATTATATTAGCATGTGACTCCTTTGTTCTGCTTGGCCTCTTATTGAATTCCATTCGCACTCTTGATTGCTGTACTTACAGAAGCTGTTTGTGAGGGTTTAGATGATGAAAGTAGGATGGTTTGTTGGCTTTGTTTCCATAGATACGGCATGTTGCTAGGCAGCAGACAGGAAGCCAAGCACGGCAGAGCAGCGGGTCATTGCGGAAAGGAGACTGTGCACCCACACACACCTTTCATCCTTTCATCCCAACTAATACACTCAGGAAAAAGAGAGAAAGAGAGAAAAAAGAGGTGAAGCACTATTAAATTTCTGTAGGACTATCTGTAATAGAAGACATTGTCAATTCCTATTAAAAAAAAAAAAAAAAATCACCCATCAAAGTGAGAGGGGTTGGGAAGCAGGGACAGGGTCCAAGAGAGAACTGTTAAAATACAGCTGTGTAAAGGAAAGCAATCAAGGAGGTAATGTAGAATCTGACCCATTTTCATTCTCAGAGGAGCAGATCTGAATCGGATGTTCTAGCACACAAGGGTGTCAGGCTGGAGGCTCATGGTAGCCCATCATGTCGTGATCATAAAAATTGAAATGTGGGTCAAATCATAAGGAAATTCAAAGGACTGACTTCAGCAAACCTTTGCATCATGGAAAATTTCCTATAACATATGGGGAAAGTTTGACATCATTGTGGACATTTAGTTCTGTACATGAACGTTTTTGTGCTTAAGGAATATAAAGTCAAGCAAATCAGCATGTGAATAAACCTTAGCATGTTTTTCATGCAAATTTGGGATTTTGTTTACCATGGGATTCAATAATTGTCTTTTCTTGGGCACATCCTAATCAGGAAACACAGTATAGCAGCTCACAGCTCCAGGGTCCCAGTTATACAGTAGATCCTGAGTTATGATTACTGTCTATATAGGGTTTGATGAGTACTTCCATATCTGTGTGGAGCTTCTTAAATTTTTCCAGTTTCCTCCCACATATAAAAATATGCATATATGTAAACTGAATATTCTAAATTGCCCATAAGATTGCAAATGAGAGCACATGGTGGAAAGCTCCAAATAAAGTGTTACCCTCACTTAAATATAGAAAATATATAGAAATCTGGTCTTTATTACCTTTAACAACTTACAATCACTCATATACATGTTAATTTTTTATTAAAAGGGGTGCTTCCACATCCAAATGCTGCACAGCACATTGTTTGCTTGTAGGAAATGTCTGATCTGAGATAGGGCAACAGGGAGCTCTTCTGATTGTATTGATTCTCTTCCACAAAACCCATAAACACCCCCTCCCTCTCTGTCTCTTCCTCTGCCACAACTTGCATTTTTCTCCACCTCCCTGATTACCCCTATATAATTTTCTTTGTCTCTTTTATGTTTTTATTACTTAGGTGGACATTGTTCATTGCTGTTTAACCTGTTTAACAGTACATTTACATTGTTGTGTGTTTTGTAGTAAGACAGGTCCATTACTTGGTGTGCTTTCAGTATGTGGTTTGAGTCTAGGCTATGCATTCAAAGTTATAATGGAGCATTTTCTTTATAGAGTACTAAGGGGAAAAGAGTAAAGTGAAAGTAAATTCTGTGAAGAAGTCATATTGCAATAACTTAAGCCGAGCACTTAAAACAAATAATATGTGAGTTGTCTAGGGGGAGAAAAACAAGAATAAATAAGTTCACATGCAACCAAGAAAGGAATAAGGAAGGATTAACAGAAAACATGTGTTGTCAGGATAGAATGCACCCATATGTTTTAAAGCAAGAATAAAATCTCCCAACAAAGTTTTCTAACTCTGAATTCATAATTCATGTTGTGTGAACATTGAGTATTTAATGAAAGTATGAAGGGATGAAAGGAAAGTGGAGCTAAACTGAGACGTGATTTCAACAGAAAACGAAGTTAAAAAAAAAAAGTAAAAATATAGGAGGGGTTTGGGGAAAATGTTCCATGTGAGTCTACGGAAATAAAAAGGGATGCAATTATTCGTGCATGCCAACCATTTATCTGAAACAGGAATGAGACATTTTAGATGGGTTTAGAGAAAAGGTGAAAGAATAGCATAGTAATAACATAGAATAACCAAAGAAAGAAAGACAGAACAGCAAGCTGGCGCTATTAACACAATCAGTGGGTTGTGGAGCGTTTTTATGTTACTACGACTTTAAAAAGGCACTTCAGTGACGTCTTAGTTCTGGCTGTGACGTAGATAAAATATGGCGCAAATTAAAGCGCGTAACTTCTCCTATAGGCTGCTCTTTAACCTCTAGCCTATTTTTCTTTATGTGTCGTTTAACAATAAAAGCTTTAACAGAAGTTGCCAGTCTGGTTAGTACCGTTTAAATAACTGTCAGTCCTGCACTCGCTTAAATCTGGCAACTCGAGTTTTGTGAGGATTTTCGACCGAATCACTGCCCTTTGCTCTGTAAATAATGTATCCTACCGCGGAAGTAGGCCAGTGGATACGTCATTAGTTACTTTTCATTTGTCTACTAACGATGTGACTACTAAAATCATACACTAAACATTGCTCATATAATTCAATTCAAGTTTTTTTTTAAAAGGTAAAAATAACGACTGTTGAAGTGTATACAACTAGGAACCTCTGTAATCCAATTAGGGACCGTGGAGGACAATGGTGATGACCATTGTATTGTATTCTCATTTTACGACCTTGATAGGACCTCAGATCAACACTTACACGTGCATTCACACACTACAGGTAATCTGCATGTCTTTGGACTGTGGGAGGAAACCGGAGTACCCGGAGGAAACCCAGCAAGCACATGGGAGAACATGCAAACTCCATGCACAGTACAATGTACAAACACCGTCAGCGTGTGTGTGTGTGTGTGTGTGTGTGTGTATGAAACCATGCGAAATAATTCTGATAATAATAATAATAATAATAATAATAATTATTATTATTATTATTATTATTATTATTATGCGTTATATATAGTACAGTGTTTTTGATGGCATTGCATTTTATTTCGTTTTCCAAAAGAGAAATTATATTCCACATAATTATAATAGATTCTATGGAATCACAAAACAACAAATAATCCGAAATCTGGAAATGTGTTGTTTGTTCAGGAGGTCCCAGAAGTCCCCATACATGGAGGAAATTTACACACTTATTCAGTTACACGCACCCCACCAGATGTGAAACTCGACTGGGACATACGACGTACAAAGGAGTGCCAGTCATGTACGGGATGTTTTTTAAATAAATGTTTTTTTTGTTGTTGTTGTTGTTGTTTTTTGCTGAATCTGACTGATATGGGCAGACTTTTTTAACACTGTATAGAGGCGGATGAATACTCAGCTAATGCTCGAGCTTGATTTCTGAAGTCCTTCCTATTTCACCTTAACCCTCGCCTACCGATGAGGCTGTAGTAAGTAAGAGCCTGATTGGCTGAGCGCTGGTAAAGCCCGCCTCCTATTGGCCACCAACATGTCCATCATAAAGCAATGCCAGTCATGGTAGATAGGACACCTTGTACACTGTATCATTTGCCTGAGCAAGCTAGCTAAACAATCACTTGGGAACCCAAAGGGGGCAAGAGTTTAGAAATTGATGCTGACTTTGATGTTTTACTCATTTTCAATGACCATTTTGATGTTCGCGGTGCATCTTACGAGGGTATCCAGCTCGTAGGAGATCTCGTCATTACCGTACAGATGTGGATACAGTAGCTACTCTGGGTAAGTCTCTCCAGCTAGCCTGTCAGTTGGAGCTAGCCAGGTTGTTATGTTAGCTCGCTTCCTTCTCTGGCTCTGTTTACGTTTTTGTAAATAATACTTGTTAGGTTCGTGTCAAAAGTAACGCCAGCACACGTTAACAGCGAATACGTGTGCTCTCGCTGCAGATAATTTCTCTACTGTCGGAATGAAAATCCGTCCAAAATGGAGGACTAGCTCTGGCTAACGCGAGTCGCTCGAGCCCGTGTGTCGGCATCACTTTGCTCGCTTTTCTATCAGCAGTAATTGTGCTGAAGTGCTCAGAGTCTCACGCAACCGCGGATTCTTCTAGAAAACGCAGGTTTGGTGGAGGAACACGAGCAAATAAATTGATTCCACACTCCGTGTCGGAGTGCTGAAGCTAAGCCGTGTTGTCTTTTTCTTTTCTGGTGCGCAACAGTGGCGACAGTCCAATGTCAAGATTTGGTTTTGGTTGTACAGAGCTGTCAGAGCACTCACTGTCTATTTCCCTCTTTTAGCTGTGCACTTTCCCTCATTTCTCATCCTGACCGTCTTGTGTGTTCGTGTGCACGTTTTATAGCCACAGATTCTCACTGTTCTACCCGAAAGATTGTGAATTTCTTTCTGAAGAAGCACCTGATGTGTTCGGCTTGGTCAGGACACCCTTTTTTACCAAAAAATCCACACCGAAAGTTGTGTCTAGCCCACGCATTGTGTTACGCAACATCTGTGTGTTTTGTGTGTGTGTGTGTGTGTTTGGCACTTCAAAGCTTAAGCTGGGTGTGCAGCTCTGACCCAGGCTCATTTCATACATTACAGCATGTCTCTAATAAGGGCTCGATAATGTGAGAGCTTTGTGTGTGTGTGTCTGTAATTGCCTTCCTAATCCAATAACTTGATTGTGAGCCTTACGAAAAGGTCTGACTTGTTTGAGTGCTAATATTGACATAACCTTAACCCACATGTTTTGTGTTGTGGTTTGTGAAGAGGCACTGTTTGGGTTAAATGGCCCCAATTTTCCAGCTCCGGCCTCTGAAACCAAAGCGGTCTGCTATGCAGGCTGTGCAGGTCGTGATTCGCAGCAGGATGCCACATGGAGGGGACACACACCGTCAGTCACAGGCACCCACCTGAGCAGCCGAAGTGCGAGCTACGCAGAGAATCGTATTCAGTGTGTTGTTCTGCAGTGCTCTGCGTAACGATGTTTTTCATGTTCTGAAAGTTATGACGCATATTGATCAGTAAGGTGACACGTTGAAACGTCTTAGTTTATTGTATATTATAATATTATATACTTCAGTTTATCATTTTCTAGGATTTCGTTTGCATGTCACAGACCCTAAGCTCCAAATGGTGGCATGTGGTGTTGGCATGAAGCAGGTTTCATTCAGATGTCTCCTCAAAGCATGAGCTCTCCCCCCCCCCCCAAGGTTTTCTTGTATGCGTCATGGACCCACTGAGCTGCAGTGTCAATTAAGACAGTAATATTATGAATTAGCCACTTTAGTGTATTTTTTTGTTCACTGCTTATTAAGCATATTGGAAGTTGGCAGAAGCTTTCAGTGCATGATCAGATGATTACCTGCTTGCCAACATCACACCATTATAGAACGTTACAGCCTGTGGTGATTATAGCAAAAGCTGAATGCACTGAAAACGTGCCATATATTTCGTTAGAATGACATCCGTAGCAAACCGATGTTATAAATATGTACCAGATAAGACACATAAACATTGTTAACACTTTTCAGCAGTGAAATTGTACTGCATCACACTAAGAGTGTGAAGTTAGCTAACTAGCTAGCACTTAATTATCTTGTGGCACGATGATAAATGTGACCAGAATTATTTCGAAAACAGAAAGTTAGTTTAAATGCAGGAAATTTGTTGTTCGTTTCACCGAAATATATTTGAAATTGCTTATGGCCTTAAGCTTACTTTGAAGAAGTTTTCTGTTCATGTTTGTTTATTTCTGAAGTTTTCTGTTTGTTGGTCAGGCTAATCCATGATGTAAGCAGAGGACAGCAAATTTCTTCAATCGCACGTCTATCATTAAAGCAGCTTCCTTGTATAATCTGATGCGGAGGTCATCTTATCTCACTGTCTGTTGTAGAATTCAGCCATAATTTTATTAGGATCGTTTCATATAAGGAATAAATGAGGAATAATCTTTAAAGACTGCTGTGATCACACTTTAAAACCGTCATCATCTTTCTAACGATTAAATGTGTGTGTGTGTGTGTGTGTGTGTGTGTGTGTGTGTGTGTGTGTGTGTGTGTGTGTGTGTGTGTGTTTTGGGCTTTGTGGGTGATTCTAACACCAGATGACAGTTATTATAAATAAGGAATAATGGTCATGCTGTGAGACCTTTCACTTGATAAAAGTGATAACACAATTAAAACTTCTGATGTAAAAGTGATGCACCTCATCTCTAGGCACATTAAAGGTGCATTAGGTAAGAGTTTTTTTTTTTTTTTGGTGCAGGTTAGGTCTCTAACAGTGAAGTAGGTGCTTTTTACATTTGGATGATTTCTTTTCTGTTTGAGCACTTCACCATTATTATGAAACATTTTCACCAGGATCCAAAGTGGCATCTAGAGTATCTGACAAGAGGGACATGCAAACACAAACAAACATTTAGGACAGGAAGTCAGTTTTCCAAAAGTAAATGCTGTAGTGTGATTTCCAGTTTGTTTGTACTAAATAAATTTTTTTTTAAAATAGGAATAAAAAAATGCATAACACATAGGAATACAAATACACATACCTATTTAAATGTTACACAATTGATTGATTACACTCTTACTCAAGTGTAAGAGTGTAACGCAATGTGTTCCAATCCAGTAGTGTGTACTAATTTTCACCAAAATCACGTAATGTTTATTGAGCTTAAGTGTTTGAGCAAGTGCTGGAACGCTTTCCGAGTTTCACTTTCTAAAAACTAGATGAAACGCAAGGCATCATGCCAGCGTGCTAGCTTTACCAAAATATGAGTGACTTACCGCTGACAAAAATTGGCAAACAGCTGGCGTTAGTGCCGATTCAGTTATCAGCCGTGCTTTAATCACATAGTTTCTTATTCTAATGGGGATTTATACAGGCACGTTGGCTCCCAGATCTGCCTGCTGGCGTGCTTCCACTTTTGCTCTTTTACACGTCTGCTACATTTTAGGGAAGAATTGTTGGCCATGATTTTTCCACATCTATTACAAAGTTAGCACATTAACAGCTCATCGACATGCAGACGTGTGTGACTGTCTGTTCAGTTTTGCTCGTTTGCTTATTTGTTCAGGTCAGATGCTTATTTTTTTAATATGCTCTTTGGCAGTTAAATGCATACAAAAGATCTAAAGCGATATATGATGCATCCAAAATTATTGGATTTCCTTTGAAATCTTGAAAAGAAAAGTAGCATCACTACATTACTTTGCCATATGGTACTCTGTCTCCATCCAGTAACTATCCAGTACTCATGCCAGGTGGATATCCAAGAGACGACAAAGTACCTGGCAGACTTGTTTCAATTAAAAAAATATATATAATAAATTGAGAGTTATTCTGCATGCATTGTGCATGAGTGGGTGTTAATGTGTTGTATTTCTTTCCCCTTTCAAAATCACATGGTAAAGAGTTTTTATTGTTGAAACCCAAATGAATTTGAATAGTTAGTTTCCTGAAATGACCATTCTTTACAACAACAAGAATAGCCACTGCATTTGACTAAAGCACAATGCTGGAAAGAACTGAATGTATGTGTTGACTGGTCACTTTATTAGGAACAAGTATTTTGTTATATGATGTAGGTTTGATTGTAAGTTTGATGTGTTGTGAGTTTTTAAAAATATTTATTTATTTATTTGTTTATTTATTTTATTTTATTTTATTTGACTTGCCATACTTTAATCCTAACTCAAACCAGTTGGTCCATTCTCCTTTGACCCCCCTCATTATTAAGGTGTTTTTTTTTTTTTTTGTTTTTTTTTTTTGTGGTCCTGCAGCTCACTTGATGTTGTTGTTTTTTGCTACATTCTGTGTGAATTCTTTTGTGAGACTATTGTGCATGAAAATCTCAGAAGATCAGCAGTTTCTGAAATACTTAATCCAGACCATCTGGCATCCACAACCATGCCACAATCAGAGTCAAAGAGATCACATTCTTCTACGTTCTAATGTTTGATGCAAATAGAACTGAAGCTGTTGGCTTGTGTCTGTGTGATTTCATGCATTGCACTGATGTACAGGTGTTTCTAATAAAGTGAAATGTTTATGTTGTGATACTATAGTATGGAGTTTGGCAACAATCTCAAGAATTTAGATTGTTCCATGTAATTGTTCAGTATGTATAATACAATTGTAGGTTTTAGAGAAAAGGTACATTTCTTTACACCTGTGGGAAGTTATTATTTCTATAGTAACAGATTTAATTTTCACACTCCTTATACCTATGGGCATTAAAAGAATTTTTGAGAATCTGGTCAGTTAGCAATTTCTGCCATTTTGCTAAACTGCTAGCTGAAGAAGGAAGTGATGGCTAGGTATGCCTCAACAAATTTTAGAAATGAATGCTCATTCATCAATAATCAAAGAGCTTTTTATTTATATAAATTTTCATTATTATTTTAGTCTATTTCTTTTGTACAATGTACACCACTACAGAATGCTCAGTGATTCCACTAAGTGCCTTTATATTTAAGTTTGAATGGTCAGTTATGTTGTACTGACTGGCTTTTATAGTTCTGCCAGTCATGATGAGGAGAAGCGTCCAGGTGGGACAAACATGAGGGACACTCTTCAATAAATCCACCCGTCCACAATTCATTCACTCCCCGAGATGCACCGCTTCCAGGCAGCACACAAAGCGGCATGTTAGCGACAAGCCTGTCATCCAACGAGCATCAATCATTTCTCCCATTAAAACACGATGAACTTGAATTTCCCAGACTTCTCGGAGTGTCTGTTTGCTTTGTGTCAGGGGGTTTTGAATGAGCCTTTCACACAGACTGTGCTGTCCACTGCAAAGCCTTCGAGTTAAATGAGCAAACAGTATAATTGTTGCTGCATGATATTAGATTAATTAATCAACTAAAATATTTTGTTCCATCATGATTGATAATCATGCACAGTTTATGTTTAACATTTCATTGCAACAATGGAATCAACTGTGCTAGACATGTTACCATAGTTCATCTAAATCTAACCTTAGTATAATTTTGATGAACCCTCTACAGATTAATCACAAGCAAAAGCTCATCACACTTGGCATTTTTTTCTATGTCCTACTTCAATATTACAAGGTAATCCCTTTCTATCAACAGCCAGAGATTGTATACTGGTTTATCTTCAACAGGGTTTACGAAATTGGCCTGAGATTTACTGGCTCATTGCCATCTGCTGAAGAGAAGCTCAGTGCAGCAGTTTAACCCTGCATTACCTTGTTCTTTCTACTTCACAATAGCCATAATGCCAGTATTGGCTGAGCTCCTGATGGAGCTGCTTACTGTTTCTGTCCTCTAGCAAGCTCTTAATTGAGCCATCATAAGCCGATCCTGCAGTTAAACATCAATTAAGCTAATGAACAGAGTGCAGTGTGGTGACTAGATACACTTCCCTGTCTGAGTGGATGACAGTAATGAAGGAACCAAAACAGGGGTCGATACTTTAGGTATGACCCATAGGAAAAACCTTACTTGACCCTTACTGTAATTAAAATCTATAGTACACTATAGTAAATGCTACAGTTGTCTACAGTATACTATAGTAAACCACAGCATACTGTAGTAATGACTATGTTAAACTATATTATTTTTCTCCTTTGGGAAATTTAAGCGGCACGTATTTGTGGTTTTATCTACTTGACTCTGGTTTTAAATGTCAAATTAGAACAAGGACAGTGATTATGTTTCTGCAGTGAGCTCAGAGTTTTAGAAATTAGATTTTGTCCATTCACACTTACAGGCAATGAGTCGTCAATCACTTGTATTGATGCTTGGGGATGCAACTAGTAATTTCCAACCTGTACAAGGAAACACTACAAAAAGAAAACACTTCCTTACATTCCTGCTCATCAGCACAAACAAAAAAAAAAAAAAAAAAAAATGAATTAACGGAGTGACTTCAAATTAACATCCCAGTGAGCACGCTGACTAGCCCTCAGGTCATCTGCAGAAGGTCTTTAAAACTTGAGAATCTTTGAGAGGTCTTAAGATAGTCTTCAAGATGGCTTTAGTGTGGAGACTAATCCTGACATCTGGAGCGTTTACATTTTTAGGGCTTTATTAAGACATCTCAAAAAGATATCTCATCCAGAAGATGTACTGCAGTCCTACATAACTGTCCTTTGCACTTTAATTTAATATAGTTTTCCAAGTCTTTCTCTCTCTCTTTTTTTTAATTTTTTTTAAATAGGCCTACATTTTTCATTTCATCATTCCAACAATTAGGAGGGTGGGCAACTGTGTACAGTATATATTTGTACATCCCTCTGTGTCTATACACACACACATTATTTGTCCATCTGCCTAAATGTTAGAGCCTTAATCTTAATAAGGCTAATCTCATGTAATGCACTTTTAGGTTTTTTTCTTCCCCCCCCCCCCCCCCCCTCCGAAGGTTTCTATGTCCCACTATACAGAACTCCTGGACTTCGCTGGGTAGCTTTTACTCTTGTCTATTTTCTTTTTTTTGTTCCCCTTTAACTATTTTTAAGCTGAGCTATTTTTAAGGTATTGAACTTTTTTAATATTCATATTTTTTAAAAACTGGATTTTTTTTGAGTGCAGAAGGTTCATGTGGGTATCATTTCCACATCTAACTTTTTTATTTAAAAAGAAATGGCATCAGCTTGTGGAATCAGTTTGATTTAACCAAAGCACAGGAAATAGCTATTTATTTATTATGGTAACAAACAATTAAGTCTTAATTCAATATTTCCTCACAAAGGAACTATCAGAATGTGATCATTATCTAGATTCATCATAAATATTTATAGTGTAGGGATACCATGTGCAAATCTCACATAAACCCAGTGATGATCACAAACAGAAGCTGGCATCAGTATAAATACTCCGCTTAAGTTTTGATGTGTTTCTAAGCACAGCCTCTCCTCACCTGAAGTGAAACACCCACACTCACGCTCTAAGCTCTTTGACTTCACAAACAAATAATATAAAGCTAAATATTATGAAACATTTGATCACAAAGCTTTACGATATGTTTTAACACCATGATGTTGTAATCAGCTCTATATGAGTAATGTGTAGTTCTCTATGAATAGATTATTAGATGAAAATGTTATTTTAGGAACCTGCTGAAACACCAAATGCATCATTAAGGTGCCTTGCAGCAAGCTAGCACTTGTGTGATTGAGTACTTCATTATGGAGCACGGTAATAATATTATAGAGCCAAAATCTATGGCTTTAGTTTTTCTTCATAACTTTAGACTTATATTTGTATGTTATGCTCAATAATTGAAATTAAATGTCTTTTAATTGTATGGTATTGAGATGTTGTGCTCAATGTAATTCAGTTGCATTGCGGGAAATTCAGAAGCCAGAGCTGCTGAGACAAAATCACATTTCATAATATTAGAACATCATTACTTAAAAATAATTATTCATGATGGTATTTATGCCTACTTTTAACTAGAATAAATTTTGAAGAAAATGGAAATGTTTTAGAAAAATAGTCCCCAGCCCCTCTTTGAGCTAATGTGTGATTAGAGGCTAGTTGAGACATTCACTCCCTTCATGCCTCTAATGTGCATGCTGAGGACTAATTAAAGTTTTATTTAATTATTCATTTGTCTTGCACTTGTGTAGATTTAAAATTATTTTTGGATGCATGCGCACATGCAAAATAATAATAATAATTAATAAATGCTAAAATGCTGTCCAGTGCAGTTTTAGTTGTGCTTCCATATACTGTACCTTGCTTTAGTATTGCTTTTGATATTTAACTGTGAGAAATAAGAAGTATTTCCAAGACATTCCTATTTATTTGATTTGTCCGTGAAGGTGGCACATTGTGGCATGTCTGTCCCTGTAATCTTTTCTAGTCGCCATAGTTTTGCCTATATTTGACAGAGTTTGACATTAATTGTAAAATGAGTCACGTTTCCTGTTAGGATGGCCATCATCCTTCAGAGTACTGTCTTCAGCACATGCAGTGATGGCATGGATGTTGTGGTAACTGACAGGATTATTGAATAAATTTAAAAAGGAACAGTGATCACACACAACCTGGCTGGCTTAAGGTAGACTGGCTTAGGTTTGTGTTTGTAGTACTGCGTCTTTCAATAAGATCCACTGATCTTGTTAAACTTGTAACACTCATCAGTCAATTTATACATTCCTCAAACTCAAACTGCATACCTTTCCTATTAGTTTCATTGTGGTTGATGAGTAGTAAGGCGTTCGTATAAGAGGCTGTGTAGCATCTGAGATCTGTATCTAATAGTGCTTTTCATAACAGTTCTCAATTAACTGCTCTAAATGCTGATGAAAAAGTGGTGCATTTTCCACACATACTGTAGCAGCAGGTAAGTCTCTGTTGTTCTTTATTTAACAAGGTCGCCCTTGCATCATTGCTGCGTATGCAAATTGGCAAGAGTTGGTAACATTTCTTGTTTATTTCTCATTGTTGACTCGTGAACTTTAATATTGTCAGTGTGTTCAGTGTGGTGAAATGGAATGACAGTGCTGTCAGTATTCACAGTAACACGAACCTTTGTGTTAGTTTTTGACAAACAGTTGGACTGAGGAGCTTTGCATAAAAGTTTGTTGACTTTCACTCTTATTTAAAATGTAATTGGACTCCAGTCACACAGGTACGCTAAGCACTCCTGCAATAAATATATTACATTTTAAAATATTTGGTTTGTGCTGGCACGTTTGTCAGTTATACAGTACTGTGCAAAACTCTTAGAGGCACTCTGTGTTTTTTTTTTTTTTTTTTTAATGCAAACTTTGTTATAGATTTTATTGTACTGTGTGTGACCGTGTACAAATAAAATTTGAATTTGAGATGTATTTATTTATTTATTTTTAAAATGACTTTATGATTAAACCCCAGCCACTGGGTGCAGTGTCGGTCCCAAGCCCAGATCAAATGGGAGAGTTGCACCAGGAAGGGCATCAGGCGTAAAACATATGCCAAGCTTGTATGTGTGGACCTCATGGTCCGCTGTGGGCGACCCCTTGCCGGCAGCAGCTGAAAGACCATCACCGTTATTGAGTCAGTACGAAGACCTGTCTGACTTTCAAACATCTATTCCAACACAAAATTAAAAGTTACAGAAAAATATTTGTATACCAGATATGACGGCAGCACATTTTATATAGATATATATATTTTATATAGACAAAAAACTAAACCAACAAGTGCAATAGTCAAGGTCCTCAGTCCCCTTTTTTAAGTTGTCCTTGCTGTACAACATTTATTCGCATGTGCCAAAGACTTTTGCACAGAACTGTAAAGCATACACAATTATGACTAAACTACACAGAGTGCCAGGAACTGTTTCTCAGCATAGCTGGGGCCTTATTTTAGGTTTAATGTTACTCAAGTGATGCCACCTCTGTTTTAGAAAATAGTGGGTCTTTGAACAAGGGACTATGCTGTTACAGGATTTAAAGCAACTCCAGTAAGAAATAATCTGTATGGCAATAGCTCAGCTTTGCATAGCATTTAAACTCCAAATGGCAAATCTATGCAGATTTAAATAGGAAAAAAAAACAAACAGATTTGGACTTCATTATGTCACCAGTATTAGACTGGTGTGCTGGTGGGGTGGTAGGGGATACTGCTAAAGGATATGCCTTTATGTTTTATTTGAATATCCGTAAGATTTAATTAACAGGTATTCAGATAACAGCCCTGGGGTTTAGGTGGGGGGGATTTGTGATTAGATGCATATGGTATAATGTGTACAAATATCATTTTTCCACTGCAATTAAATTTTCTTCTTAGCCGGTGGTGCGCATGTTTGTGTCTGACAGATGTAAGGTAGTGGAATAACTATCAAGCACACATTCAAAACTATACTGAACTTCAACTCAGTATTTCAGTTTGTAACTATACTGAAAATTTCAGTGTCTGTGAACATTTTAGGTTAAGAATAAAAACCACTTAGATGATCAAGCAATAAACATTTGTATTAATCTGATCAGTACGGATGTTTGCATGTTGTATCTAGTTAGCCAGCGAATGAAAACAGATGATGAGTGCCCAATGCAGTGGGTGAATTCTGGTGCCTTAAGCGGTTAACCAGGTATGTATTTCCCCCTCGTTACTGCACCTTCCTGTGTTTATTGGTCTTACTGTCTGTGCTTTGTGTAATGAATAGATGCATTAAGTAACATTTGTTATTTTTGGATATAAATCATTGCTTTGTTGTATTTTAACACAAAAACAATCAGCATTTTTCTTGTTTGTTTAATCTTACAAATATTATACAAGTTGTAGCTGTCTGAAGCTCGTATAACATTTAAAAAATAGATCAGTTGATAATCCTTAAAGGTTCTTTAGTTTGCCGCCAAACAGAATCTTATGTTTTCTCAATAAAGCTCCTTTGGATAGCTGAGGACCTTTTGGTTCTTAACCATACAGTTTAATATGTGCTGTCTGTTCTAGTTAAAGTACTCGACTGTTTGAGTAATTCAGGATTCATGTCTGTTAAGTATGTTAAGTAATGTTGCTTTACTGCCGCTGTAGTAATTAATATCATGGGAAAAATAATCTCTGTATAATCGCAGAACCTGGAATGTATTCATGATGTAGGCATGACCTTCAAACTGTTTGTTTTGCTTTTTAATATGAAAGCTTGCTGTAATTGCACTCGTTCATCAGTAGGTCACATGTCCTTGTGCAAGAAACATCATATCGTCTTGCTTTTAAATAGCAGCTATATTTTATTGTTGTGTGCTGTAAACAAAGCTAGTTCTTGGTTTCAGGTTGATTTTTGGCTTGACAGGAAAGAAAGTTTTTGTTTTGTTTTTTTCTCCAAATGTGGTACCAAAAAATTACTGAAACTTTGAAGTTGAACTCCATTAAAATCTCACCAATGTCCTGGTCACTGGTCACTCTGGCTTCCCATTCATCCGACCTGGGCAGGACTATAGTTTTGGAAAAAAAACTTACAGTTGAGATTCATATGAGACTAAAACCCTGACTCCAGCAATAATTGTTAATATTACTCTGCCACCCATCTGCAAAACTAATGCTGCTTGAATAGAGCTTTAGTTTTAACTGACAAGACATTAAACACATTTTATTTCATTTAAAAAGCAACATCTTGATCAGGTTTGGATTATAATCTGTTTCTGTATTCCCTCCCAGGTTCAGGGTTATCTAACAATCGGCTCGGCCACAAGTATAAGAATGGAGAGCGCTGGAATGCTAGTCTTACCAGACTAACCTGTTGGCTTTTGCTGTTAAATTTTTGTAGTATAGTTCTTACATGGTGAACACCCAGAATCTTACAATGAGGTATCCTGCATTCTATTGAAGTGAAGGACAACACATGACAAGCTGGAGATGTGGAGATGATCAGACAGACAGTGCCGCTGTTGCTCGGGGCTTTGGGGACTGCCAGGGTACGACATGCCACTTCTGATGGAGGTGAGCACGACTGACGGGGTTACAGTGGCGTGAGAGCAGGGGCTGGCCATCTCTCATGCACAGCTGAAACAGCAAGTGCTCTGGCCAAGAGCTGAAACACTACAGCCTCCTCCCCCTCTTTCTCTCACTCTATCATTCTCACTCTGCTCCTTTGATCTAAGACCCTTCTAGATTTTTTTTTTTTTTTTTCTCTTTCCTGTGTCTCTCTCCACCTGCTCCTCACATTCTCGTTACGGAGAATGAAACGCATACTTTATCGTTAATTTCGCTTTCTCTTTCTCTCGCTCTTTTTCTCGTTTCTCTTCTCTCTTTTCTGTTCTGTAGCTGTGCGACTGCAGCAAACGGCCATCTGTGCAAACTGTCTCTAGCACAATGTAGTGAGACTCGTGCCTGGCCTCTTCTCATTGCTTGTTATGCAGGCAATATAGAGAGCTGGGACATTTGCCAGGATTAGAGGAGGGAGGGAAGAAAAATCCCCTTTTTTCCTTCCAGGGTGACACACTTTGCTTGTTTTTATACGTGGGCAGTTGAACACTGATGAACATTAAGAGACAAGCATTATGATTTGAGTGCAGGGCAGGGGTTATACTTTGATTTGTGCGATCACCAGATGGTTTTCGCTGGAACTGATGCTGATGACTGAACTGCTTCCGTAACTCCTCAGAGCACACAACTGGATTAAAATGTGGACGGAAGAAACGTAATTTTTTTTCTTATAGTGAAAATTAATTTGTTTTTTTTGTTTTTTTAATGTGACAGGAGACACCATGTAGATTTATTCTGTTCTCGGATCACTTGTGAGGCATGAACAGGTGCATGATGTGTGTGTGTGTGTGTGTGTGTGTGTGTGTGTGTGTGTGTGTGTGTGTGTGTGTGTGTGTGTGTGCGCGCATGTCTGGCTGTGTAGTTATGTCATTATAGGGGAATTGCTGAGGAGAGTATTGTGTAGGCCTGGGGTTTTAGGGGGTGTCCTGCTGGCTTATGTCCTTTTTTGGAATGTAAAGAGTTAAAAAGACTCAGCGCTCACCCACCTGTAGACTGTCAGCTGCTGGGGGCCTGTTAAAACGTCAGCTGTTTCTGAGAAGAGGGGTGTGTGTGTGTATGAAGGGGCAGAATGTAATGGTAGGAAGGTAGCCGTCACAAGAGGCTCATTTGCTCATGTGTGGGCCATTTCACAACAACTCAAAACCAATAAACTGTGTTTATTTAACACCGAAAAACGCTCAGTAACAGCTGGCAGCATGGAGGTCAAAAAACCTTACAGCTCAGTCTCAGTGATCATTGTCTATAATCTAGTGACAATTCTTTTATCTTAGCTAAACGTAAGAAGCAGCCAAAAAGATCACCCTCATTGTGTGTGTGTGTGTGTGTGTGTGTATTTTTTTTTTTTTTCTTTCCTCACTTTGCATAATGTATACATGCTGGAAATTTTGCTCCCACTTACAGAGAAAATCGAGAACTGAAAGTCCACAGCTTAGAATATCTTTGCTATCAGGCAAACTAATGCTGCTCAGAAACAACTGACAGTCTACAAACACAAATATGACTGTTACTCAAAACCAACGAAATATTAAAAAAGTGCCAGCTGTTAAACATGCTTAACAATTTAGATCCCAAGGAACATGGCGTGAAAGACTAAAATGTTGGTATAAAGATAAAACTTTAGTCGATCTGAGTGCAGTCAAAGCGTGATCCTAATATTCTAATGAGCATGCCTGATTGACATTCCTCTCCCCGAGACTGCCAGCTTCCTACGCCACTCAGTGATGCAAGTGGGGAGAATTGCGATTGTTCATCTCTACATGTATGAATCTCCTGTCACAGCAGCCTATGTTTTCTCATGCTGCCCATTTTAATAACAGTGATGTGGGAAAGACAACAGCAGAACCAGACAAAACCCCTAGATTAGGACGGCCCAATAAGCAGTGAAAAATTGTACGTACTTATTCGTACTTTGTAAACATGCATTACGCACCAATACGACTAAAATGAACCTAATTCGGCGGGGGGAAAAAAATTCCCAAGTTTCCCTGAAGCATTACATTTTCGTGAGCAGAGGTAATCTGTCATTTCTTTCCTAGGCCACTTATTTCCAGTGTGACACCGCAGTCAAATCTGGCCAAAAATGGCAAATGAGGAGACAGCAATGTCATGCTGCTTTTCCGAATGAGATTTTCTTTAAATTGAGCATAATGTTGATTATTCCGAGGGCTGGTTTGTGTGAAAGTGAACGAGCTCATTTTCACGATAGATTTTGTTGATGTATTCATATTTCTCAGACCAGACGTGACTAGTGCAGCGCTGTAACTGAAATATAAATGTTAACCCTAAGGCCATGAATTATCCTTATCCTTCTTGCACTTGCCTCCCCCCCCATGATATTATATTTTTAAAGCAACAAAAGCATGAGAGCACAGCGCTCATCCTTAGTAAGCCTTGCTTCTCTACAGGCGTGCTGTGCCATACCGGCCTGTGTACAACCAACATGTTGCCCGGAAGAGAAGCAAAGGCAATCACACACACAGATCCCCTTATTAGGCTCGGCGCCAGCACTGTGTGCAAAACATTGAGCACTTCACTTATCAGGAGAGAGAGAGAGAGGCCGAGAGAGGAAATAGGACCAGACTCATTATCATTGATGTTTCTTATGATAGTTATTGTGTGTTCAGAGTTTCGGTTCACTGATGATTTTAGACCTCTCTTGTATGTTTATTCCCACTACTGGCAAATTGCAGACTCGATATATATTGAAGAATGCGCTCAGCCCTTTCATAGCCAGTATCCGTAAAGGCTACATGTTACACAGAAATTGTCCCTCTGATGGTGTACCGCACTCTGAACCCTTAACCATCTTGTGCCCAGAAGGAGCTGTGTTCTTCTGAAAATGCAGTGAGCTATTAAACAAAAACTCGTGGCCTCTGAATTCCCATACCCCCAAAGCCTGTAGAGACTGCAAGGTCAGAGAAGGTCAAAGCTTGTGTGTCACTCTTTGGGAAGCATTTGTGCACTCTACATGCACTTCAACTCCGCATGATTATACTACATGGCGCCTAGTATGTGAAAGTTGTCTTTCAGGCATCACAACAATTAAGCATAAACCACAAACACACACAATATATATATATATAGTGAGAGAGAGAGCGGAGAGTCTTAATGGCTTTCTGTACTGCTGTTTATACCACAGCGCTTCTGAATAAATTCTTAAATCTATTTATTCAGAATGTGTTGTTTAATTTCCTGTAAAAGCACAGCTCTAACAAGCGTCCTAGGTTTACATTAATGTCCTCTATGTCATATGCTGCGGTGGAATATTGATATAAAGCGAGCCTAATACATATCGTGTAGATAAAACTTCGCTGTTTAACAAATGGGAAGAAATGGATGATTCAGTGTTTGTTTAAAGATTATGGAAGCAGTAAGCTTCCTGTCATCTGAAGGTCTTCAGGACATAGGAGTTTGTTGTTTCTTCAGGCACATAGCAAGCTGGGTTTTTCTTTTCTTTTTGTCTTATTTACCTCAGGAGAGAAAAAGAGGCTGGTGGGAGTGTGACCGTGTAGCTGGGTCACTTCATGGGAACTGCATCCAAACTGTGACATGAGGGTAAAATTCCACAAAAAGGAATTTTGAAGAAAGTTCCCACCATCGTTCTGACATTACCATCAGACATCATGACATATGGGTCCAATGATAACAGCTCCATTCAGATACGAGATATCAGACATCACTTTCACTGTATGGTGAATGTAACAAGGACACAGAAATAACAATTAGTTTATGAATTACAAAGAAAGAGCATGTGACAGATCAGTTAGTAACATAATCACCGAAGTCAAGCCTTTTTTGGCTACAGAGCGCATCGTAATGATGTTAAGACAAGACTATAAAAATAATTGTATTGTGTTTAAATAATGTCATTGCGATATCTGTTTAATAAGTGACTTCACTACACCAGGCATAAAATGTCATGTGAGTAACATGAACAGAAAATGGATTCAGTTTTCACGGAGTGACGCAGCTATTATAATATAATATTATGTAAGTGATAACAGGAACAAAATGGTCACATGGATGTTTAATGGTAGCAAGGGGGGGGGGGGGCTCGAAGTTTTTTGGAAAATAAACCACTTTAGGGTGAAAGCACTGCACATGGCAACTGTAGAACAGCATGAAGTTAATTTAACACTAGTGGATGTGGTGTTAAAGGCCCAGATGTGTGAGGGCGACCTGGAACAAAAGGTGGCTAGGCATCTGCATTTAGTCCAGCCACACACACACACACACACACACACACACACACACACACACACACACACACACACACACACACATGCAAACTTGTAGGCCAGGGAAATGAGGATCTGACTAACAGCTTTACTACAAACCCCACAGTAACACCCAGCCTCCCTCTGTGTTACCAACGTGGACGCTGATGTATTGGTGGCAGTTGCTGAAGGCATATAAGGACAGAGGGTGAGGGGAGGGTGGGCTGAGTGAGAGGAGAACTGATCGAGGTCCCACCATTACAGGGTCACTCTTGGACGAGTCACTTCTGTCAAACAGGCGCAGCACACTGGACACACCATACTCTCTTCCTATAAGGATATTGGTCATGAGTGAACACGTGGATCAGCAACCATAAGGTTTGTGCATCAGAAACAAGGGTAACCCTAAAATCCCCTTTTTTTAAATGTATGTAACTTGGGGAATTTAATGGGTGGCGCATGAAGGCCTCAGGGCTTGTGGTTTGCTAAAGTGTCATTTGTTCTTGTGGTTTTGCCTCTGACAGTTTGAAAACTATTTTTCCCCCGGGCTATTTTACTCTCTTGTCTTTTTTTGTGTTGTTGTGAGATTTTTTTTTTTTTTTTTTTTTAAATCTAACAAAGAATATCATCATCTCAGCAGTCATTTTTGTAGTTTGGTTTAATTTGTAAACCCGAATGAATTTTAGTTTTTTTAATTATTATTATTTATTTAAGGAAAGCTTTAGTGAGGGCAGAAATAGAAACAGTTTCACAGTCGTATGTCTGGGTCGCGGTGTGTGCACTGCTCTAGCTATGCCCTTCTCACCTAACGAGCGATTTCTCAATCTGTAGTGCTGCTTTAAATCTTCCCAAATATACAGAAACCCGTAAAAGAATCTGTAAAGCGCAGGCTGTCGGTAGTTCGTATCAGCCACCTATTGTCTCACAGCTGTTGACCTGCAAATCAATGGATAATGGCAAAAGGAGACATTTTGATTGACATCCCAGGTGTAACTATGTTAGATGCTCAACAGCACATGGTGTATACAGGAGCTTTGTGTACAGTTGCTCTCTAGAGACAGTGCCATTTGCTTCATTATAGACTTGCATGTATTTACTCGAAGCTTGTTAAGTCTGCATTTATTAGACTCATAGAGGTTCAATGATGCTGATTATAGCAAGTCGTTCCCGCGCACTGACAACACGAGAATACAGGATGTGTTAGGAAAAAACCCTCTATCTATTGCATTAATAAATAGTGATGTTATTTGTAGACAGAGGTTATCTGTTGTCTTATCTGTAAGTTTGGGAATGTGCCAGTTAATACTACTTCAGTTAAGCTTACTACAGTACTGTAATATTCCTGATTTTTATATTTCAGTATTGATGTTATTTTCATTGATTTTCCTTTGAGTTACACTTCACATTTTAAACTTCAGAACTTGAAGGCTTAGCAGTTCTTAATTGTCAGGTCTTCGATTAGCTAAAGTTGTGATTCATTAGTTGTTGTTATTGAAACATGGATATAATCACTATTGCAATAAATTACTCTACAAAATAGCCTGTGTTTTTAATGCATGCTTTTCCTGGAAAGAAACCCAACCCTAGGCTATTTGATTATGAATTGAGACATTACCAACCATAAAATGTAAGATCTACCTGTCGGACCAGTATACTCAGCGTGACGTACACACAACCAGCTTTTCTTACGTAGTCTACCATCTCTCATGCCAGTGTCATTGGTGTGTGTCTGGAAAGTGGAGGTATTCCCCTTTTCGGGAAGGTTTGTGCCACACGTCATCGTCACAGGACTGGTGAAATGTGTAAGGAATAATTCGGGTTTTGTTTTGTGTTATCTGCTGCCGCGATGTTGTTTGGTTGTTGCGGGTCCTTGCGGCATGTGATCTTTGTTTGCACGTAGGACTCTTTCATTATTAGGTCTAGCTTTGTGTTGTCAACTGACAGGTCAGACCACATTCATCACACTACTGCTGAGACAAACAGGTCAGTGTCACCGGCAGACTCCTCCACTCCCTCAGCAGTGTGTGCGTGTGTGTGTGTGTGTGTGTGTGTCTCTCACTTTGTTCTCACTAATCAATAATTAGGTTTTATTCAAGCATTTACCGGTGTTATCGAACATTAATTGTAAATACTGGACTGATTCAGTGTTGAAATGTGTAGAGGATTAAGAACAGCCTTATTGTTGGGAAAGTATAGAATTAAAAAAAAAGTTTTAATTAAGTTAGTTCTACCTGTCAGACCACCTATTCTTACTTATTTGTTTCTTTTTCTTTTCTTTTTTTTTACCCACACTCTGTGTCAGTCACAATTAAAGATTTAGAGTGTTAAAAACATGTTACTCCTGAAGGTAAAAAATTTAAAGTGCTGCTTCAATATGCCAACACAGATTGTCTAAAAGCTGTTTATTGATTTAGATTGCAATTCATTAAATATGTAGTAAATTAAAATGTAATACATAATTAATACGACCATAAAAACCATGTCTGTTTTTACCTCCATCCTGCCTACAGGGGTGTTTGTAAAACTGGCTTCTGATCTGCCTGACATAAAAGTCTTTTCAGAAGTTTGGAAAGTTAATAAACCATTTCTGCATCATTTCAGTGAAACTCATTCTCATATGTTTTCTTAAAGTGCAGGCGTCATAATAGGATACAGATTTTAGTAAGGTTGCCATAGAGCAATATAATTCTGATATTGTGATAAATTATGTCACAATACACTTCACAGGGATATCATGATTTTTTTAAGAATAATTACAGACAAAAAAAATGTTTACACAAAAATTCAGAATTGTAAAATATTTTTCATAAAAATAAATATATTAAAAACACATGGTATTTGTAAAGTCTAAAGAATTACCTTAATTTTTAGATGTAAAATAAAATATTGATTAAAATGGGAATACATGAAACACTACTACGTTGCAAAGATATTGTAAGTAAAGCTATATATCAAGGTACGTACATATTTGGTGTATCAGGGAAAAATGTCTTTGAGAATTGTGATATAGTTTGCCACGTTAGTATTGATTTGAGTGACATTGAGTGAGTATTGTCACTGAGTGGCAATTTCTTTATTATATTGATCATGTCGCCGTTTTTTAAAACCACCATTTTATCTATCTGTTTATAAACAAAAAAACAAAACAAAAAAGACCTGATGATTTAAGATTTATAAACCCAGTTACTGGTGCATGAAAGTTACAGTTTGCCCTGTCGAAAGGTTAGACAGAAGCAGCTGAGAATCAGAGCCCATCCCCCTTCCTGTCCTGCCTCACTCCGTCCTGCCAGGAGAAGTGCTGCCCTTGCACTGTAGCTCCCCCACTCCCATTAAAGATCAGGTTCCTCACACGATTCGTTGATTAGCTCTCACGTTATTTGTCGGCACACAAAAATACAATAACGATGCTCACTATGACAAACCAATGCCCTATAGAATCATCACGCGGTGAGCAGAAAACGTGAGCGCACGCTGAAAAGACGAAATGGCAGTGGACTGTGGTCAGCAGCTGAGTGACCATGTTGGTGTAAGCAAGTGCCTGCCAGTCAGGGAACATGAGGCAACAGGCTGAAAATATCCTGCAGTTGGTGCTGGCAGTACAAACCAAGGTTGGAGTAAATCACTGGAGAGAGTCCCACAGGGCATCGCAAGTGCCATCAGTGCCCCAGTTAGGCAAGAACGAAGGGTCTGTCGAACAGACAGGATAAACAGTACATTTCTCTGTTCTGTAGCATTCCTTTATTAACTCTTTAGCTCAAGTAGTACTTGCTCAAATGAAGCTTATCTATTCAAAGTTTGTGTGCTATGATAAGACATAAAGGTCACAGTGGCGCTCTTCAGATTCTAAAGCCTCAGAGGGTCTAAAAACAAACGAACAAGCAAGAAGAATCGTTTATATCAGATATTTCCTGCGCCCTGAATGTCTCTTCAGTGGCCACGTGTGGTCACATTTTGTTAGTAGAGCCTGTGTGCGTGTGCCAGATCCGCCAAAAGCAACCTGAGACCACTTCAAATCCAGACCCACAACCAGCCAATAGGAAACGAAAAGACAAACAGGAAGGCATTTCCTAATTAAAATGCCAGGAGCTCAACGCAGTCAATAAAGTTATACCCTAGACTGTCATATTACTGTGAGGTAATCATGTTTTGATTTGCTTTTCAACAATCGTAGAAGAAAAATTGAGAGAATTATAAACCAAAACTAAATTGGTTTAAAAAAATTAAATAAAAGGACTGCAATATTTCTTTACAAAAAATATAATAATCACCATATGCATTCTTGAATCAGTATTTCCTGAAATATATCTTTTCATATAATGTGCTAAAATTGTCTGGTGTATAATCGTGAATATGTTAGTGTATGGTTGTGAATAAACAGTAGCAGTGAGAATGAGTAGCTCTAATCACTAATACAAATAGCTTGCATTTATATAGTAAGGAGCATTTGTTTATGAATTTGTTTATTTTGAGAGTGGTACTTCTGAAGAAGCGCCTTTGTTTAATGCATGTGAAAAAAGCACTTGACGTAGCTGTTAACATATGTCTTGAGCCACCCCGAAATTATTCGTATTAACTGATGTAGATTAAATGAACGAAATTGGAAGAAATGTTTTACTGTGACAGGCTGCAAAGTGTCTCAAGATACAACTTAAGAAATTCCTTGTTTATGTAACAATTTCAGAAGCAACCTCATTTCCCCTCTCGTCTGTTCCAACCATTTAGCATCACCAGTGTACTAATCACCGGAAAATTTGTCATTATCTGCACCTGTTTCTCACTGGTTCATGCCTAGGTTCAAATTAGATGTTTTCTGTTTGAATGATTCATAGGTCACTGTGTGGCTTAACAAAAATTCCTCTGAAACTGGTCAGGTACAAAGACTGGACTAAAAACGAGACAAAAAATTGCCAAAAATGAGAAGCAAAAAAAAACATTTCTCCAGGAAGCCTGGAGAACTATTTTTCAAAACTGCATGAAAATACAAGAAGGTCTGACTTTTTGAAAGTAAAATATGAAGAGATGTGGGGTGGCTCAAGACTTGCACAGTACTGTAGCTTGCTTCCTCGAACCTGGCAGCACAGGTGATGGTGCAGTTTAAATATGGCTACATGGATGTATCTGTATCCAGCGCTGTCCTACAGGGATGCGATCTCCTGAGACAGATTTTAATCCCATATGTGAGTGGACTTTTATTTATATGCAGTTATATTTCCACTGACGATTATCTTCAGCCTGTGTGTTTTCTTGGTGATTTTTTTAAATACATTTAATGGTTATTATGGACAGAATGTGGGCCTGTTGTAGGTTTTTTTGCCCAGTTTTACAGAATATTACATTCTGCTTTTTCTTAATTACTGTGATGATCTAAGATGCGAATCTCATTTTCAGCCAGAGTCACAATCCAACTTAGATCTTCCCAGTACATCGTATTGGAGCCTGTGCTTGCTCGTCGCGCTCCAGTGTCTTTGCGTCAGTCTCGAGTCTTTTACCAGCTCCAGGACTGGCACCATATGGCTGTCGATGACTGTCATTGAACAAGCTGTGGTTTGGGTGTTGTTTGTGAAGCAGCTCTTTTGCAAACAGCTGAATTAAACATCTGACAACTGTGCTGTTCAGTACACGGGGATCCTGTGCTAAGCTGCAAAGGTGATGGATTTCTGTTCAACGCTCTGGCCCGATTCCAGTCCCAGTCCAGGCGCTGGCTCTTATCTCTAAGCCCCAGGCTACTCTGCCTTCAGTTCCAGGCAGGGATGACAAAACTGGACTCTCTCTCTCACACCCTGCAGAGGAGATTACATGTTCTCGCACTCACACAGTTGCACAGAACGGCGTATGCCCACACATGGATGTGCGCCTTCTGTGCTTATCCAAGTGGAACTTAGGTGCTTCAGAGCACGTCAGCATAAGATGGATTGCAGCAGCACTGTGTTTGATAAGGTTCCTCTCAGGCAGTAGTACGAGAAAGACGTCGTGCTGTAATTATTTCTGTGATGGTCTAATTAGTTCCTCAGCAGATTAAAAATTGTTTTATTATCAGTATTGTCATAGTGTTTTTAGTACATTGTCATTAAATATTGTTTCGACTTGAGAGATGAATAAAAATGATGTATCACTAGGATAATAAAATAAATACCACTATCTTTTGTTAAATTAAGGTTGAATGGTGTTATTTTTATTGCTTTTGTGACAAGTATTCCCGAAGCTTCCTGTGCCTCGATGACATCATATGTGTAGGACGAGAAGCAGAGCTCAGTGTCGCACGAGTATCTGCCATCAAAATAAGCAGGCGTAAGAGAAGAGGGGAAGATTTGGCTCCCAGTTCCAAACAGGCAGCGCTTTAATTGTCTTTGAGCTATATAGCTTTATAGCTTGCAATAATCTCTCTGTCATATCCAGAGCACCGCAGACAGCTCGTAATCAAAGCCAACAACCTGCGCAAGCAACATGCCTTTCTCATTGTGGAAGTGCTTGTGTATTACTCAGTGCACCAGTGATATCTGGGTAACTTGCTACTGTCGGTTTGTTCTGCGTTTTGATCTTGATTACAAAGTCGGGAATTCACAAACATTGTTCTTAAGATAAATTGGAAAATGTGATGCTTTTGAGCAGCTTTGGAGTCGTTTGTATTGTCCTTGTGTACGCATTTGTATTAGGGAGTCGTTTGACATCTCTTTTTCATTATTTCAACACTTTTCCACCACAGAAACGCAAATAAAAGCCAGATCTCAGACCGCACAATCAGCGGTATTCCAGCACCAAAAACAGGAGCAGGGTGCTGTTTAGGTTTATTGCCATGACATTACTGTAAGCACCTTCAGGCATTCCCATAACCGCCATACAATGCTGGTTTTGTTTTGACTGGGTTGAAGATTGTTATTAATAAATCAACCTTTAGTTCAGAATAATGGGTCAGTTGTGTAAAAAGAAAAGAAAAAAAAGAAACCTTTTTTTTTTTTCCTTTTTTTTTAGGGGGGTTTCCAATATGGTCATCTGTTACCTCCTTCCCACTTTCTGGTCCCCTTTACATCTACATCTAGGCATTTGGCAGACGCTCTTATCCAGAGCGACTTACATATATATATATTTTATTTCATTACATCTGAGCAATTGAGGGTTAAGGGCCTTGCTCAATGGCCCAACAGTGGCAACTTGGTGGTTGTGAGGTTTGAACCTGGGATCTTCTGAACCGTAGTCCAATGCCTTAACCACTGAGCTACCCCTGCCCTTACAATCACACAAAAGTTATAGACCACAACGTGTTTAGGCTAACTACTGTACTACCTCATTTTTAAAACTGGTACATGTGCTACATAACTGAGGCTGCGTTCACATTACCAATGCCAATTGATTCAATTCTGAAGTTTTAACCGTAATGATCAGATTTTTTAGGGCTGTCTGAATACACAAATCTGGTGTTTTTCAGATCGAATCTGGAGTCACTTTTGTATGTGGTCCTAGATCAGATATGTGTCCGGTTTGAAAGAGAATTTCATAGCTATCCTAGCAACAGCTACTAAATCAGCTAAAGTGAGGTGTCTGGCCTTCTTTCTTCTTTTGTACATCACCACATACAGCCAACTAATTCCTTGCCGTCCTCCAGAGCAAAATCCTAAGCATAGTTTTTCTAATATTGCACACTTGTTTGAAATTCACGAGTGCTCACACAACGTGTTTTTACACCAAGAGAACATGTACAGAGTTACTGCACAGATGCATCTACATTGGAGTCCGATAAAAGTCAGTTGTAATTATGAAAGTGAACCGTCATGACATGCAAACCTGATTAAAAAATCTTGAGTTGAATAATGTGGCTTGTAATGTCAACATAGACAAAAACTCCATCTACTCCATTGTCATCTATCCTCTTCTGCATACATGAGCTCACAGGAACCTGCAATTGTTTATTGACTCAGTGTTTGAAAATAAGAGAGCAATGTCACAGAACATGGCCACCTCTCTATTTTTATCTTTTGCATTATGGCATCACTGGGAACCAGCAATCTCCTAGCAATAAAGCAAGCACTTTTCTGTTGTGCAACTTGCAAACTTGGGGGGGGGGGGGGGGGAAGCAATCATTCTACAGGTAACTGCATCACAATGCGACTCTGCTTCAGAATAAACAATTAAATAAAGATAGAACATATTAAATCTTCAAGGCAAGTCACTGTGATGATCGTCATGTTGCTATGCGTGTACTGTATGTTATTTAGATTATTTAAGGCATGGCTATTCATTTTATTTGGTGGATTTTTAAGTAATCTTGGTCCATATGTAATAAGTATCTTGATTCTACCGTTATATTCTCATATCCTTTCTGTGGCTAATTGCTCATCTAAAAGTTCTGTGCTTACTGTACTCTTACTGTAACTTGGATTTTAATCAAGCTGTTTGAAAGCACTTTTGCCCACAATGCTTTCCTACAAAGAGACCTTGTTGATCTAATTTTCAACTGCCTTCTAGAAAAAGTCTGAAACCATCATCCGAGTGTCAATCACTTAACCAAATCAACTCGGTTTTCGCTGAGCTGCGATCCATTTTACCTTGTGAGTTCAGACTCTGGGCTTTACTGGGAATATAGAAATGGTCTTGGTCGGTGAACTCCATTAAGATCTGCCATGCCAAGTCTTGCCCGCCAGTCTGTCTGAAAAACCTCTCCACTAATTCAAAAGAACCTGCCGGGTGATGTATAAGCCTTACAGAATGCAGGTTTCCTTTTCACTTTGAGGCGGCTGTGCAGTGGAACAGTTTTGTGCTTGGTCTGTGTGCTTCAGATCAGAGATGGGAATCCGAGTATGCTCTGTGCTCCCGGGGTTAAAGGTTAGTGTCTTGTAGATTAAGAAGACTTTTCATGTTAGCTGGCCCCATATTCCAACATGCAGTCTGACGCAGCAGCGCCTTTGAAGCCGGACGAGTCCTTTCTTCCTATCAGCACATACTCTCAAACCGCAGAGAAAGAACGGTCACCACAAACATCTCTCCAGAGCATGAATGCATGTGATGGTGTCACATTTACCAACCACTCTGTACCACAGAATGAAATAAAGATGACAGTTCTACAATACCCAGAAGCTTGGTGCATGTGTGTGTTGGTTTAGAGTAAACCCAAAATGTAACATTTAACTTAAGTCACAGTCCTCACACAAACCAAAGGTCTTTTTAAATAACGATGTAGAACAATACATGAAGCTATTAAAAATGTCCAATCCCAAACCGCCTTTTAATCTACAGTATTGTAGCTTTTAAGTTGCCCTGCTCTAGGGTTTAGTATTTATTAGTTCTAGTAGTATTTTAGATTTTAACATCTTAGCAACAAGTTAGTCTGTTGTGCCCCTTCAACACTGAAGTGCACTAGAACAGTCTCCCTGGGATCATTTGTAAAAATTTAAGAGCTAAATGCTGCAATTGTTGAGTGCTTCAGTGCTATGCTGTTGGGTCTGAATATTGTACTGAATGTATAACAAATACACAATATGAGATTTGAGATGCAGAGAGTAGAAAAAAGGGAAATGTTTTGTTGTATAGCAAAAATCCCTTCTCCAGTTACTTAATTTGAAATGATTGTGATAAAGTCCAGATCTAAACTAAAATTCTCTCAAACATTGCTTTTATCCACTTTTCTACTAGTGGGGCTTTTTATATATATATATATAGATAAATAGAGATATACTGTAGTAATGCCCCTCAAGCTGCTGGTCAGCCTTCAAATTGGTATTCATCCTACCCAATATGAAACAGCCGCGCATCCTAATCTAATGTACTGTATGTAGTCCATCTAAAATTCTGTGTTATGCAACAGATACGGCTTTGCCGAGTTCTTTAACTGAGGATAAATCCTGAATCCCGGCTTTCCCCCAGACTTCAGGGGGCATTCTTTGATGTAATGATGAGGGAAATCCTTCTTCCTTGATGCCGTGCCGTCTGTGGTAGAGCGTGCGCTCCAGTCTCCAGTCATGCGAGTGTGTATGCAGTCTGGATTTGTGTGTAAATATAGAACACTATTTTAAGGCTTTTTTTGAGGCGGAGATAGTTATAGCAGGTTTTAAAATTATCGTAGCCCACATGTCTATTTTGAGGTAGCATTAAGCCCATTCATGCTTCCATTCATTCAGACATGTGCTGACTGCGGAAGTCCCGACTCCCGCACACACTCCCGTCTGTGCTTAGTGCTTGTTTTAGCGCGTTTTATTTTTATCCGAACTGCTGTATACACTTTCCGCGTATAGTAAAGGATACAACTCAAAAGCGTGATTATTAGTTCTCAGATTTGAAAGACATGATTGGATGAAATTGGAAATGTTTATAGGATTAATATTATAACAGAAACAGTGCACATTTGCACTGTCGCTGGGTTTTGTTAACATGTATTGCTGTGTGCTCACAGACCTGCGTGGTGGTTCAGTTTATAGTCACATGCCTCGTGCCCAGTCGGGGATACGTTATCCTGCCGAAGGTCAGTGAGGCTCGGTGATGTGGCTGTGATGTCTCTAATGAAGCTGATACAGCACAGCTCACCTCCTCCTGCCCTAACAGCTCTGAGGGAAATGCAAACCTCCAGAGGAGTGTCTTCTCCATCTCCTCCTGCTGCTCATTCTGCAGTCTAGCACAGATTTACTTGGCTGTTATCTGAAGAAGTCTTTCTGTCTGCTTATTAAGCAATTAAACATGCATAGCATTTCAAGATGCATTTTTCCTCCTTTTTTGGCAAACCTCTTTAATGATCTATTTATTTAATTATAAATTTGACTGAATGGTGCTGATGGAGACAGCACAGAATTTGTCACATATTGAACTTTAAAAAAAAAAATTTTTATATATATTCGGCAAATCTGACTGTAGCTGACTGCTGCGTTTTCTTCTTCTGCTAGAGATATTTCATGGCTGCTGCATGTTTCTATTACACAGCCCCTTCCCCCCTTTTTTCAGCTATTAGAAGATTAATTAAAAATTTCACCAAATCATCAGTGTGCTTTATAGCTTAACATGTATTTGGCATGTCCTTTTACTGGAAACACTCGAGAGTTAGGAGCCACAAAGAGGGGTCCTCTGACAAGGCCATGTTTATCAGGAGCATGGTTATCATCACTGTATTTGAACTGTATTGTCACTACTATCTGTCCTTCTTGTGCTACTAAGTTGAACGTTACTGAGACAATCATCTTTAATAATATCTCATATATGCTACACAGCCACTGGCGTAAGACAAGAAACATCCTCAGCATTTTATAAGTTAATTTCTTTTTGCACAAGTATGTTTTCTGTTGAAGTATGTATTTACACACACTTTTTGGAAAAAATATTATCTTGGGCGGGTGAGGTACCATATATGATAATTTCACGGGCATTTATTAAACATATAAAGATAATAATAATAATAAAAAAGCATTTAATTAATCACAAAAGTGAAAAAAGTTTTGAAGATTTTGAATGTACAAGTATTTCAGTGAGTGCCCTATAAAGGGTTAAGACAAGCTATGAACTGGAGTGACTTTGCAATTTGCGTATCATGCTGGCAGTGCTGGCATTTCTACCATTGTTTTCCAAAATGCCAGTCTTCTGTGTTTATGCCACACCCACTTCAGGTTTAAATCTGACTATAGATGCAGATAAGAATATTTACAGCACTAAATGAAAAATGGAATGTAAAATGTCTATGTATTTTATTTATTTTTTTTTAAGACTATGCCTGTTTTCAAGTCGAACTGTTTTGCTTTCTTGTTTTTTAGGTCCATAATTCATCACCATCATAATCATCTTCATCCCCATCATCATAGATTTTTTTTCGAGGGGGATTGGAACACAGTACGGACTGAGAGCGGATGATTTACAGCCTGAGTACAACGTGAACTGAAGGCTCTGCCAGGAGGCCTCGCTCCTTTCTTTACATACATACTCCTTTTTTTTCTCGTTGTGGGGGAAGAGTCACGAGCCCAGCTGCTTCAGACAGGTGGGACAGGGAGAGTGAGGGACAGTGTGTGGGCGAGAAAAAGACCGGCGCCTGATTGCCATTTGCGGTCCTGTACGCTCATCAGGACGCCAACAACCTTTGCCATCTGATCTCATCCCGGGCTCCACCCTGCCCCCACCACCACCCAGCCAATCACAGCAGCCATGGGGAGGAAAAAGATCCAGATCCAGCGAATCACAGACGAACGGAACAGACAGGTGAGAAGTCGGGCATGTTTATTTTGTTTTTTAAGTGCGTGTTGAATGATTTTATTTCCCTCGACCCAAAATGAGTACAGTTTGTTGTATTTAGCAGTCTTTTTTTTTTCTTTTTTCTTTTTTTGAACTCCTAAATTATACCATCTGTTTAATTTAATAGCTGCATTACTTGTTGTTTTTTGAACTCTCACCCATTTTACAACCAGTCTGTCCGAATGAGTTGCAGAACTAAGTCTGTTTTTTATTTTTCTCTTCTTAGCTACATAATTAGTTTTTTTTTTTTTTTTTTTTTTTCAGTTTTTAAAATCTCTCTAGGTCATATTGACTCCTGCAGTGACATTCTGACTGTTCCAGGTGTCTATACTTAACTGGCCTGCTTTTTAGCCCTTAGTTAGCTCGGTTCTCCTTCAAATGTACAGAATACAGTTTTTTTTTTCATCTATCCAAAGGTCCATGAGTTAATTACAATATTTAAAATTCTCTGTTACAGCCTGATCTAAAAAAAAAAAAAAAACATGAAATCATATTTACTCTTACTTTGAATTTATCTGATTTGATTTGTCTTAAATCAATACAGCAACACGTAAATAAAAAAAAAATTAAAAGCTCCCCCCCCCCCCCCCCCCCCCCCCTTCACTTTGATTAGCAATAATTCTGAAATAAAACAAACTCGTAGAGACGTGTGTATGTAGAGGCATCTGCAGAGTGACATGAGAAATCCAGCACTGGTGGCAGCAGGTGAGAGCGTGATGTGTACAGATCAGTAGATAAGCTCACAGCTCCGAGGTTAATTGGAAAGAAATAAGAAGTGAGAAGAACCAGGTCGTTGCTCCTACCACATGCCACAAATGCACCCTTTTTTTCCCGTACTTCTTATGTTGCTATTGGTTACCTGCAAGTCTATTTTTGATGCCAATTATCATACACTTGTTTGTGTTAAATTTCACATTCAACAGATAAGAAATCCATCACCTCCTGTTTCGGGAAAACAAAGAAGTTGGATTCTCCTATGCCGTTAATGTTTGTAGCCTCATAATCTATTGATCGTTTGTTTTTACAAAGAAAAGCTCTTTTTTTTATAGTCTGCAAATATCCAGCTTTTTTAAATTGCCAATCGCAGAGCTCTCCAAAAGACCTTTCTTTCTCATGGTCAAGCAGTTTGAATTGAAGTAAAAAAAAAAAAAAAAGATGAAGTACATTGAATGTTGCAATTTTTTTGGATAATATTCTTTTTTGGAAGTATATTATGCTTTTGTGTGTGTGTGTGTGTGTGTGTGTGTGTACGTACAGTATGTGTGTGCGTTCAGTCCCATTGTCTTAAGAAGGGTGCTGTATCTCAGCAGATGGAATATGGTCAATACAGCTCTTTATTTGTGGCACTCCATCTGTGTCTGCCTGTCTCTCTGTATGCGTGCATGCATGCGCGCACGTGTGTGTGTGTGTGTGTGTGTGTGTGTGTGTGAGTGTGCACATGCACGTTTCAGTATTTACATGGAGGTGCAGATGGAGAAGGTCTGATTGGAAGAGGGTAGATTTAATGCCTATGGAAACAAGTTGGAAATAATTTGATTTGTGCCTGCGGGGAAGACAAGAAAAAGAAACAAAGGGCACCAGATTTAAAGTTTTCCCCGGAGTTGCATCAGTGTAATATGGAGAGGTGCTAGTTCTTGTCAGAGGTAAATTAAATTAGACAGATGATATCTGATGAAATCAATTCAAGAACGTAAAACTTTTGTTAAAAAACATGTGTACGCGTTACGGGTTATTTCTTTTTGCGATTGCGTGTGTTCTTTATATATTTGACTTTCTCTCGTCTCCTACTTTTCTTTTTCTGCATCCTTGCTCATACAGTATCTGTTCCTTCTCCACGTTTCTCTCTCTCTCTCTCTCTGCCAGGTGACATTCACCAAGCGCAAGTTCGGCCTGATGAAAAAGGCCTACGAGCTGAGTGTGTTGTGTGACTGTGAGATTGCCCTCATCATCTTCAACCACTCCAACAAGCTCTTTCAGTACGCCAGCACCGACATGGACAAAGTGCTGCTCAAGTACACAGAATACAACGAGCCTCACGAAAGCAGGACCAATGCAGACATCATAGAGGTAATGCGGCCATGGACACACACAGAGTATTTTTACTTTAATAAATTCACATAGCTTCTGGCTGATTGGAAGCCAGTTCTCAGACTTAATGACATTATAACAGTCGGTACATGAACATGACATTCTGTTAGTTTGACTAATTGTGTTGGCCCACCTAAAAAATAAAAAATAAGATAAACATGATAGTCCGACTAAAACTCTATTAAATTCAATGTACTATCACACCCAGGTGATGTGCCTGGGAGTTGAGCTTCTCCTTGTACATGTACTGTAATTCAGTCGGACACAGAGGGGCATATCGCCACCTATCGTAGCGGAGTCAGACATACATTTGGGTCAATAAATTGATTCCCTTGCCCAGCTTGTGTTATGGGCATGGACAGTTGTGCAGTTAAATTCCCTAGTCAGGCTATAACCAGTTATAACCATAGCTTGACTTTTACTGTGCGTGTGAACATACTGACCGACTTTGAGCGAATTCATCTTGGCTTCGGATGCTGTCTATAGTTAATCTAAAGTCTTTTATTCTTATTTTATTTCTCTTGTCTTCTTAATTCTTTGTCTTCTTCCCTTGTAATGCAGGGTAAGTGTTCATTTCTAGCGTGGATAGGTACGGGCTTGTACACTTCAGAATGAGAGCAAGTGTTAAGGGTCACGGCCTCCCGTGTGTTAGCGAGCAGCTTGCTGCAGGTGTAGGCAACGTTTACGGGCCTGTGGGTCTTTATAAGCCACTGGCTGCTTGCCTGGAAGATGGTGGGACAGCAGCGGTAGGGACATCTGGACCTCTGAGCTCCCCCTGGCCTTGGCCTGAAAGAGAGTGCTACAGACTCACACATACTCTGAAACACACACACACACACACACACACACACACATACAAACAAACACGCACAAACCCACACGCCCTATGAGTTAGGAGCAATCTGAGATGTGGCTACAAACATACACAAGTGTAGCAAGATCATGTTTTTAAACTACTTTAGATAGTACATTTGCTATACATGAATATTGTGCTAAATAACAGCAGTTCCTGTGATCCCAATGAATGCATAGATGCCTACGCTTTTAAAGAAGCATCCGAGAGCTATGTGGGAGAGAGAAGATACTTTGTTAGTTGACTGCATAAGGGTGAGAAACCAGCAGTACGTTTCTTTCTCATGACAGAAGGCCACGGCAATAGATGTGCATGCTTCTTATTGGCTACAGCTGCAGATGGTATATGCGTGTACATGTGGGTAAGAGAGGAAGAGTGCACATGTGATGTGGTAGAGGTGTTGGGTGTCGGTGCCGCTGTGGGTCACATCAGCTCAAGGCTGACTGGGTAACTGCGTGTGCGTGCGTGCGTGCGTGCGTGCGTGCGTGCGTGCGTGCGTGCGTGCGTGCGTGCGTGCGTGCGTGCGTGCGTGCGTGCGTGCGTGCGTGCGTGCGTGCGTGCGTGCGTGCGTGCGTGCGTGCGTGCGTGCGTGCGTGCGTGCGTGCGTGCGTGCGTGCGTGCGTGCGTGCGTGCGTGCGTGCGTGCGTGCGTGCGTGCGTGCGTGCGTGCGTGCGTGCGTGTGTGTGTGTGTGTATGTATGTGTGTGTATGTATATGTGTGTGTGTGTGTGTCTATGTATGTGTGTCTATGTATGTGTGTCTATGTATGTGTGTCTATGTATGTGTGTCTATGTATGTGTGTGTATGTATATGTGTGTGTATATGTGTGTGTGTGTATATGTGTGTGGGCTTTAGTGTGCAGTCGACCAGAAAGCTGCTTCATGTAATATTGAGATGGAGTGTGCTATGGCAGGAGCTCCACTCGCCCTGACGTCCAGCATCAGGGCCAGAGGAACTAGTCCAGGCGCACAGCAGCGCCACACTGTACACCCCTTCAGATGCTCCATAATGCACCTTTTTTCACCTTCACAAATCATCTGCATTTTTAAATATAACGGTAAAGTGTGATGAAGGCTCTTACCTCATTTTCTACCTGAATTAATGGGAATCTTAATTTGGTTGAAGTTATATACATATAGGCAGATATCCCATCATACTGCTGGATGACTGTGCAGTCATGCATATGTATGTGCACTCACCAGATTCTCTCAGAGTCTCGCACAAAGCTCTGTGTGCGTGCGTGCGTGTGTGTGTGTGTGTGCATGTGGCTTGCATTTCCTGCCAGAGTGTGTTAATCCGCCTGACTGCAACTCCCAATGAGAGAGCAAAGGGACATGAGAAAGAGGGAGCAAGTGTCAAGAGATGTACCAAGATGAAGTAAGAAAAAGGAGAAGAATAACATGGAGGACAGGAACAAGAGGAACATGAGGGAATGAGGGAAGAAGCAAAGAGAAATTCCCTCCTCTTAGACCCCTCAGCGGAATGGATCTGGCTACAGATGCTGTGCGGCTGTAATGATTTTGGTGTTAAGCAGATTATTAGTACAACTCAAGAGACATCACAGCTAAACAACTTATTCCCAGCAACCATGCCTAATTAAGACGAGGAGATTTTATTTAAAAAATAAAAAAAATGGTACAAAGTGCAAAGTAGTAGCATGACAAGAAAAATGTAAAATAACAGAATAATATTAAAGCATAGTTATCAGTTTTATGGTGCAAGTAACCGAGTGTAGTCCTCAGCTCCAGCTGACAGTCATCCACCACAGGAGCCTATTCATAAACTAAAAAACTTTATGCATGTTTCAAGGGAAGAACCTGTTCCCGATCGTTATCAGTTATCCAGCATAAGTTCCTTTCTCTGCAGCAAGTGCTCCTGGAGCTTGCCACATTGCGGATGGTTTGGTAGATCAAATGCAATCAATGCTAAATAACTAGCCCACGATGAGCGTATAAGAGCATACCACGTGCTGATTTTCTACAGGCATGGTATGGCATTTACTTTTGCACTCACACTTTGTGCACACAGCTGGGTAAAAGTGTTACATTAAAGGGCAACACAACATCAGTCTTATCTTGCTCTGTTGCCACATGCTGAAATGTCATATCCATTGCGCTACCCCTGCATGCATTTGCATCACCTCTGTTATTTTACATAACATCCGGAACTACGGACATTTCCAGGAACAGTGTACTTCTTGTTCAGGAGTGTTGCAGAACTCTTTAGTTCCTCAAAAGGTTCTGGAACCTCAGTGCTTGGTGGTGGTTCCAGACTAAGATTAGAAAGAAGAGCTGGAGAGTAGCGTAAGAGCCTGTAGAGCACTCTAGACCCTAATCTGACCGTCTCCAAGGTGACGGATTCTGTGACCCGGCACATCGCTGTATAATCTATGCGTGGAAGAACAGAACCATCTTATCCTCAACCACATCCATGACAGAAGGGGACCAGGATGATTTTACGGTCCAGTCAGATTAAATACCTTTCTTCTTTACAAACATGTGTCACTAATAAAGGGGCAGCATGGTAGTGAAATGCAATACTAAACAGTGAAAAAAAACAAACCTGTTAGTCAGTTACAAGCTAGCAATGTTCTCAACGGTGACTCATTTCAACTTCATGAAGCACTTCCTACTACCCCTCCTTCCCCTCAAAAGCCCCAAGCTGCGTACTTCGCCGGTGGAGAAGTTACATTAGAAGTTACATTAGAACCATGTATAAATCATGGCCACATTTATGCAGAAAAGCTCTTTTCAAAACAGGCCACAGTCGGGGTAGGCGTACAGGAGGAAATATCTGTGCCTCTCTGTGTAGCGCCTCTGTTGTTTGGCCGGCCATAGCACAGCCGTGGCTGGGTACATGTTCTCCAGGGACGCCAAGAGGCCCAGCACACACTCGGCATAGCACAAATGGGACATGACATTACATTCTGCCTCCACATACAGCAGCCCACACCGAAACGCCCTCGTACGCGCCAACAAGACAGAGAGCATGAGGCTCCGAAAGGAAAATAAGCACTCGGAATTCGAGAAGGGTGGCAGGATGCAGGGATGGATAGATAGGAGGAAAAGAGGACAGGAATGAGTCAGGCTAAATAGTCGTGGGAGAGCATAAGAACAGGGGAAGAGAGCACGAGGTGCTTAAAGAAGAAGGGAACGAGAGAGAAGCTAATGGAAAAAGAAGGGAGGAGGATACATGAGAGTAGGCTTATGAAGGCTGGGAGAGCAGGAAGGAAGAGAAGGGGAGGGGGGGAAACCGAGGGGGAGGGGCGGAGGAGAGAAAACAGGAGCTCCAACCATTCAGAGCGCGTGGAGCTCTGCAGGGGAATCTTACCTTGGCAACACAATAGAAGCCGGCCACATAAAAGAGAGAGCCAGCAGAGAGAGGAGCACAGGGACAGGTGAACAGATGGCCCAGGCCCAGAGACAAGCAGATCAGCTGACATGCTCTGCTCTCTGTGTGTGTGTGTGTGTGTGTGTGTGTGTGTGTGTGTGTGTGTGTGTGTGTGTGTGTGTGTGTGTGTGTGTGTGTGTTAGCGAAAAAGAAGTGTGAATTAACAGGATTGCATTGGTGCCCTTGTCACTGCCTGATGGTGATGTTTTTCCCTTCCCTTCGCCGTCATTTCTGCAAAGCTCAGCTTAATTTGCTCAAGTAGAGCACGGAAGTAACTGTACGGCTCTGTGTGCTCCGACTTTCCATCCATCTGTCTCTTTATGTCAAATGATGACAATTTGTATTGACTTTAGAAATCTGATCATTCATCAAAAAAAATAATATGGTGGTGCTTTTTTCACAAGTGATGCCAAAAATGATTTTTAAAAATCCATTCAAGCATCCAAGGTTTTGCCAAAAAATACACGCTAAAATAAACTATATAAGGCCATTTCTTTTAAGGTTGAAAACATTCATTACTTATGGTATTAATTTTTTTATATTGATTTTTTTCTCATTTTTATGGATAACTCCTCCATAATCTTTCTGGAGCTAGCATTGCAGTGACTCTGCTGGCTTTTCCGTGGTTTGTTTTCTGCTGGAGTTTCTCTTTGCCTCGTACCCGCTGTCAGGGAGTGAGCGGAGGATGTGTGCTGGTCAGAGACCTTTTTCCTTTTGGGTTGCAGTCACCCCAGGAAGGCTTCTTATAGGAACGATTGTGTGGGAACTCCTCTAAAAATACGAGGACTCCATGCCAAAGCTTCCCCAGGATGTCTCCGTATTCGCATTTCTTTTTTTGTCACACTTTCTTTCTCCTCCCAGCTTTCTCTATACATTGCAGTTTCAGTAGGTCTTAATGTTAATTTTAAGCAAGGCTAGAAAACTTGATATAATGCACCAAAAGTAACAATACATATTATTGTCTTAGTCTTAGTTATTGCCTTGATTGTTTAGCATGACCTCATATTTTCCCTCTCTGTCCTGTTTTGAACTATTTAAGACATTGCGAAAGAAAGGCTTTAACGGTTGCAACAGTCCTGAGCCAGACGGTGATGACTCAATTGACCAGAGCCCCCTACAAGATGACAAGTTCAGAAAGAGCGAGGAACTGGATATCCTCTTCAAGCGATATGGCGTGAGTATCCCTCTTTCTTTTGCCGTTCTAACCTCATTCCCTCTCTCTGTCTCTTTCTCTTTATCCTGTCCCGGACTGAAATGAAGGCTCTGAACAAGAAAGAGCACCGGGATTCGGAAAGCCCGGACCCTGAGGAGCCCTTCTCGCTCACACCTCGCACTGAGGAGAAGTACAAAAAGATAGACGAGGAGTTTGATAAAATGATGCAGAGCTATAGACTGTCAGTGAGTACCAGTGTGAAGGGGGCCACTCATGGCCCAGCAAGCAACTCACAGAGCCTGCTGTCAGCCCAAGCAACCGACTCACAGAGCACCCGCGTACCATGCCTCACCAAACATCCCCACCCCCACCCCACCCTATCCCCCCCAATCACTCCATCCCTCTCAATTTCCTCTGAATGTGTGTGCTCGGCCGCAGGGACAGCACAATATTTACAGCATCTCCCCTCTCCACTTACTCTGCTGTTATAGCAGCCGAATACAATTTGACCCTGTTCCTGTGCTGGCTCTTTTATTTTATTAAAAACTTGTCCACAATGACCAATGCTTGAACTTTTGCCAGACATATGTCTGATTCATGAGACTTCCTTTTTAGGTGCTAGAGAAAAACATCACTCATTCGTCTAGTGCAAGGATTAAAGTTTAACTCAAATATGTCTGATCCCTTGTAACGAATGATGACCAGGCCACCCAGCACACCATTCAAGGGAGATGGCAAACGAAAGCATACAAACATACAGTACCGCTACCTTTCTTTCTTTTTTTTTCTTCAAGCCTTAATGCCTTCTTCCACTCTTTTTTTCTTTCTGTAGCTCTTCTTACTGGCTTCCTTTATTTTGATCTCTCTCTCTCTCTCTCTCTCTCCACACACACACACACACACACACACAGTTAAGATAGCACAACTTTCACCTGGATTACTCACTTGCTCTGGGAAAGCACATGTTAGGGATTCCCTAAGTGGCCAAAACATGGTATTGGTGCTAAAAGGTTAATTGTCAAATAGGATCATCCTATGCTTATTTTTTTTTGTAAATATGCATACACATTTATATTTGTACCAGGTAAATAGAAACACATTTGCTAAATACAATTTTATGTAGGGTTTATAACTTTTGAAGTCAGATCTTTCAATTACATTAATTGTCATTCAGATGAAACTTGGCCAATTTAGATTTAACATGAAAGACATAAACTTGAAAAAAGTGTATTATTCTACAATTGAAAATCTGTTAAAATATTTGCAACATGAATTTGACATGGTTACGCTACACTACAGATTTTTTGGGAGGGAAAAATCTTTCATTTTGCATGGAATGCTTTGTTTAAGCAATAGTTTTTTACAGGTAATATGCTTCTAGAAGCTTACACCAATTTTAGTATCAATACACACAAAGAAATATGAATAATCTGCATTTTAAATTATTATTGTTTGAAGCGAGACAGTACAACGCTGTAAAATGGCCATTTTTGGATACATATAAAATCATCTCCAGAACGACTGAAGTTGAAGCAACTTCAAATTTTTAGGGAAGCAAGATTGGTCACTTCCACGTTGCATAAACTTCAGAAGTAGCTTCTTTGGCAAACACAGTTTCTGTATTATATGTATAACATACAAAATAAAATCAGCACCAATATTGTGTTTTGGCTGAAGGTAAACTTTAACTCAGTCATACAAATTAAGTCATGTAACTTCCAATTTGAAGATTTTTTTATTTAACCGCTTCCGTTCCATTCCTGTTTAGTTTGGTCTGGGTTTTTGTAAAAACAATGCAGATCCATTTTCTGATGTTTGCTTCTGTTTTCAAATCAGTAAATCAGGCAGGGTAGTTTTTGCCAGATATTTATTCAGTTACAGTGGATGCATAATTGTGTCCTTTCAGGCTGAATCTATTTATTTCTTCCAGAGAGCCGTAAGACCCGAGCTATGGGCCATTTTTTGTTATGGGAACCATCTTGTTGAAGGGAACTTCTTCTTCTTGTTCTTCTTTTTCATTTTTGTATTACATTAAGCTGTTAAACCCATTAGACAAACAAATGACAAGAAATTTAAAAAGGAGTTAAAACTGTATAATGCATTCTGTTGATCTCTAAACCTAAGGTTAATGCATGGTTAACATGATCCATACAAGACTTTACTGTGACCTTGAGGTTGCTGTAATATAGTGCTACTGAAGAATACAGGCTCTAGTGGAGGACATTTGTAACCTTGTAGATTTTTCTACCTTCTTTTATAAACTAGTCCTTTTGTTGTTAAAAAAGTTATAGCATAATATAAAATGTTACTTAAAAGCAAAACCGTAACTAAAACTTGTTTGTGAAACTTGTCTTAAACGTTAGTGTTTTTAATATACAGCATAGCCTACTGTGTCACAGTATGAATTTGCAATCGAGTCCAAGTTGCTGTCCGGCGTTGTATGCTTCTCGTTTTCCACCTGCTTTGCACACTCACTAACCCCTTCCCCACTGCCTGGCTCGTGTGCAGTGCTGTAACACATGCCCTCTGTCTGTCCCGCGGGCCACCAGCATGCCACAGTGGGCTATCACTGTCAGTATCCATGGAGTTCTTTTGCTAGTGTTTAAGTTAAAACAGATAACACAGTATTTATTATTTGATTCCCACATGTTGTTCTGTGTATGATGTGTCTGTAGTTGCCCGTTACTAGTTAAATTCTGTTAGTTACTAGTTAAATTTTGTTCTAGTTAAATTCTCAAATCCGGTTGTTCAGAAGGTGTCGATTACTTTTCTATAACAGCACAGCAATGATGTGTTGCCTACAGATCAAATCACAGGTATATACATCAATGTGCTCGTCATATAATAAAATAAAACATGGAGTATAATAATAATATTATAAATAATAATGATAAAATGTGTGCTGCTATAGGAAAGCGATCAACTAAGGGGTGATTAATTACAGTATATATTACTTATCACACAATATCTTTACATTTTTCCTATGGCATCATGTCCTGTCATTTTTTTAAATCTCGTACATTGCAAGGACTTAACTGGAACTACTGTATTCCTTGTTCAACTCATTAAACTCATATTTAAACAGTTTAAACAGTATATTTATATATATATTTAAGTACAATACTGATGATACGTTTGCCCCTCACTTTGTCATGGATTAAGAAGTATCAAGCAAATTTCTTTTTCTCTTTGGTTTGTACTTTGGGATAGACAGACTCTTATTTACATAATACAAATAAGGCTGTTGAAGAGATAGCAGAGAGAGCAGAGGAGCTAGGAGACAAAGCACTCGAATAAGCAGACTGTTAAACTGGGTCTTTCTCAGGACACAAGAGGCCCGTTGCGGCCCACATTCTAATTTTAGTGGCCCTGCTTTTGTGGAGGATTGTGGTAAAATGGGTCTTCATCAGAGCTAGAGGACAGTTTGAGTGCACAGAGTACTGGAAGTGACAAGTAACACATCACAGAATGCTAAATGCTAGTCACTACAAGTTTTTAACGTGGCTTAATGTTGTTCAGTGGAGAACTGCAAAACCACTGCAGTTTCTTCAGATTGAAAGGCATAAAGCAGGGTAAAGCCAAAAGTCAAAGGAGTTTGGTCTAATCGAGGACTGAAAAGCTCTTTGTAATTGTAATCATGCAATCACTGTTTTTCACATATAGTAAATGGCTGAAAAAGCTCCACAATTTGGTTTCCATTTAAGACTACTCATGTAGTGCCGACATAGTGGCTCTTTTAAGAATTCTAAGGTTCAGTGAGATTAACTTCTGTCTTAGCTGCACATGCTCTGCTTCTGGAGAGTCTGCACAAATCACTGGCATGCTATTACAATGTGTGTGATTTACATTACAATGCATATTATACATTTGTACGTTATTGCGTGCACAGTGTGTGAAAAGGCCTCGCTAACTCATCTCTACCTGTGCTCTCAGTCTACAGTGCCAGCACCCACTTTCTCCATGCCAGTCACAGTGCCCGTGTCCAGTCAGAGTCCTCTGCCCTTCAGCAATCCCAGCAGCCTTGTTACCACTTCCTTTGTCACCTCCACGCTCACAGACCCTCGTCTGCTGTCACCACAGCAACCACAGCTCCAGAGGAACACAGTGTCTCCTGGTCTGCCACAGAGACCAGCCAGTGCAGGTGAGAATGATACAGAGGCCATGTCTGCTGTAATGTGGATAGATTTGGAAACAGAAATAGTTCTTTCTGTTTTTGACCTTTTTTTTAACACGGGTAACATAAAAGCATAACATTTTAAAAAGAATAGAAGAATTCATGTTATTCATTGTTGATGAGCAAGCCAGAAAAATATTTAATATGCCCAAAATATAGGTCAGGTTATTGTGACTGTCAATGCTTATTTTATTGAACCTATACAGTATTCATATTAAATAATATAAAAATAATATAAATATAATATAAATAATATAAACGTCTCGAAATAACATAAACGTAAAATATGTTGTGTGTTATTCGATCATGCCCAGTTTTCTATTGTTTTTGCATTTCCGTGTGGAAGACACACCTTTTATCTAAACCTTTTCAATCAGGCATGTGAATAGAAAATGTTTTGACACAACAATTGTTCCTTCAAGTGTATTTTAGAAGGAAGGAAGAAAGGAAAAAAGTGTGGGGTAGCAGGTGATGGAAGGGGTAGAGGTTATGTTGACTTGTCGATTATTGTTGTGTACCCTGGGATTAAGACATTTAAGGCTCACACAATTATAAAGGTTAAAAAAAAATAGGACAATAAAGTGTAGCATAAATACAGTTCAACTAATATGATACTGTATAAGAACTAACATTCCAGCCAATGTGAAGTCCACAAAGATAAATAAACATTTAATAGTTGTGTTATATACAATGAATCTATTAGGGTTGTTATGTCATGGACAGGAAGCAGTGATCATTGCAAATTTACTAATTTAACAGTATGGATAACATCAACAGTTATTGACTCCCAGCCTATAAACTAGCACTTCACACATCATGCATATCCAATCTTTTGCCTGCTGAACCAGAATGTAATCTGACAATGAGATAGAAGCTAAGGTCATGAAAACATTTGTGTGTGCAGTACACAGTTTCATGTGTTTATTACACTATTTTGCGTTTTGAAAGTTAATTTGTCCCCTGAATAAATATTGTATGCTAAGTAAAATCATGGCCTCTCCAGGGGTGCTTCATATAAACAATTAATTCATAATGTCATGTCTATACACTTAATATTCCCCTTGAATGGCGTTTATGTTGTCCACTTCATTTGCACGCTCTTCATCTCTCTCGTATACACTGTTCTCTGAGTAATGCATAATATGTACAGTAGTTATGCCTGCGATCTGATCACAAGTGTGGACACTTTCAGTTTTAACACCTCACTGTGAGTGCTTAATTTAACTCTAAATATGACTTTTTAACTGAATCAATCTCAACCTGTTCTAGCGATCAAGATGTATGTATTTAACCCTGTCTTAAAAGTGGCACTTAAATTAAGAGACCCTCACACTTCAGTCCTCTCGACCACTCATTTCTAACGTTCTCTTTCTCAGGTGCTCTTCTAGGAGGTGACCTGAATAACTCAAACGGGGCATGCCCAAGCCCAGTGGGTGAGTGTTCTTCCCTGTCACGTTACCCTTTTCCAGGTGCTCAGTCCTCTTAGGTAGCAGGGACGGCAGCAGGCAGGTGCTCGTGCAGTACGATGCTGTTAAAATAAGAGTTTTTGAGCAGAGGTCACTCTTACAGGCAGTCTCTGTCTCCATCTTCCCACAGTTGTGCACACATGATCACACACCTGTTAGTAATCAGCAGCTGAGGGTCACAGCACTCCCCTAACTTGTAAACAGCAAGCCCCAGGGGATTACAGGAAGGGGCGGGGTGAACAAAATGACAAATCTGAATGCCATGACTGGTGTGGACTGTCACCCTTTGTCCCACACACACACACACACACACACACACACACACACACACACACACACACACACACACATTTCTGCTTTCATATCCTGTTCCTTCTCAGCTGTTCCCCATATCTCACTTGTCCCTGGCATGCAGTAAGTCCAGCAGGCCTGGCCAAGAGTTCTTCACACGTAGCCTTGACACACACAGACAGCTGGAGATTGAAGCGTCTGCTCATCAAAGAGCAAATGTTGCTAGAGATCACAGTTCACTGGGCAGGTTGTTGTGTAGCGACTGTTGCAACAGCACAGGGATTCCGGTGTTTAGAGGTTCAGGATACAACTTTCAGTAAGCACAAGTGAGGAGATGTACAGTAGTATATTATAGAAAGTTGTCTTGCTCCTTTCCAGTCTTTCTTTTTCTTTCTTCCTCTCTTTCTTTCTTTCTTTTTCCTGTTCTTTCTCCCTTTCTTGCCTTCTCTCTCACTTTTCCTTCTTTCCTTCGGTGCTTCTCTGCCTCCGTTCTCAGCTGTTGCAGTTGAGAACGAGCTTAGGGAATGTCAGCATTGACGTCACTCCACATTCCTGCCATTCCCGCCGCCTGCCTGTAGTAATCAGACCCCAGGGCGGGTGGACAGAAAGACTAAGAGGGACATGAGAGAGAAAGAGAGGGGGTCACACTTATTTACATCGACACCACCCAATTTTACATACATAGTTATTTAAGTCACATACACTGCAATTATTTAAGCAGGTATTTTGGGAAAATTCAGAGCTCCAGGTCACCTGATGTTAAAGGGCTCCTCAGTGGCTCTGCCATTTGCCAGTGTTGCTTATCTGTGTGTGCTGTACGTTTCCATTGAACTACAGTGACGTAGCCAGTCGTAAAATGGCATTCATAATGTCATATGGTCAGAGTAACACTGTTGCTTCTGATGCCTTGTGAGTAGGAAGTATGATGGGACGTGGGAATACCAAACAGAAGAATCTCCGGTTTTGATCCTGAGGTGTTTCATTTACTATCTTTAAAAAATTACATTTTTTAAGCAATTACTAAAAGTAATATACTTACAATTACTACTAATATTTTGTTTCATGTCAAAGTGTTTTTTCTCATCACTCTCATCACTCAAAGTGTTTTTTCTGGGTTTTTTTATTTTATTTTATTCCACTTTTTGGACATGTTCCACATTGTAACTCAGGGTTCTAAGTATGTATATGGATGTCCCATGTTGTCGTAGTGTTACTAATAACAGCCCCAGGAAAGCCCCCATTTGTGTCTTTCTGTATATGTCCCTGTCCTACGTACCTCTTGTCCACTAGCAACACTGCCCTCTAGTACAATTTGAATGTAAGCCCTTTTTTGTGAAATTCAGAAGCTGATAAAACTCGTACTGATACTCTATATGTTGTACCCCAGTTTAACATACTCCTTTCTTGAATTTGCCTCCTGCAGCGCTTAGGGTCTCTGATAGAATTTCACTACAGACTTTTTTTCCTTCCCTCTCACACATGCAGCTCTCACAGTGCTGCACCGCACAGCTACAGACTAAACAACAGTTACCAGTCATTTCCCCTTTAATTTAGTCATAATCGGGTTATAGCTGGTAAACATGGGATTATGTTTGCAACACTGAGCAAGTGTTGTTACAAGATGCAAATAACATGTGGGATAAACTATAACAGGCTTAGTCTGACCTTCTTCCTGCTGTGCAAATATTCAGCCACTGTGTTTTTTCCTGGTAGGCTACAAAAACACTGGAAAATGTCTCCATGTGCATGTGTGTGCTGGGTCAAGCTATTTTTTCAAAAAGTTTTTATTAGCATGTGTTTTGTGTATGTACAGATACACGCACACGCATACACATACAGTACACACACACTCCATGACGCATTTTGTCTCCCGTTTCTCCATAGCTAATGGGTACATCAGTGCCAGGGCATCCCCAGGCCTTCTCTCTGTCTCCACTGTCTCAAACGGTAATAGCATGGGGAAAGTAGTCCCGGCCAAATCCCCCCCTCCGTCCAGCCCACAGATGGTGAGCAGTCGCAAGCCGGACCTCCGCGTCATCACCTCCCAAAGCAGCAAGAGCCTCATGCAGCTGGTAAGAACTACAACACATCACAACCACACACCCACACAAACACACATACAGGCCATATTATGCATTCAGGTCCTCCAAGCACGCAGTTGTAAGGCAGCTGTCAAAACACCATAACCTAACAGGTCTAGAGCAAACATGATGAAAAGACTGCAAATCTTAAAGCCCACACCGCAGTTCTCAAACCGATCAACTGAGAGAATTGCCTAAATTAAGCCGGCTTACTGTTGTCAGTTCTGATTACAGCAAATGCTAGACGAAGTTTTACCCAAATCATTAGGATGTTTGGGGATCTGTTAATACTTCCTTTCCCTTTGTAGTTATAATCCCCATTTTTCTGTTCATTCAACCTAACCCCTCCCCCCGCAGACAGATGAGGAGCTGGAGTTGGTGACTGAGGTGAATACGTCTCACTTTTTTGAGTGTTGTGTACTTTCATCCAGTTATTGATGTGTGTAATGCAGTGATTATTTGAAACATTTTGTGGTGTGTTTGCCTGACAAAGATCACACACAAGGACACAATCGTGCTTTAGGTTGCATGCTCAAACAGTGATTAATATTAGTTTTATTTACATATTTGTGTGTGGTACAAGAGTGATGTTATTTGAGAATGTCAGTTGTTTACATATTTTGTACATGGTGCAAATGATTAAGTGATTGTTGTGTTAAAATGAAAACAAACCCACAAGTTTATACATAGATTCAGACCACTAAATTACAGTGTGATGTTGACTTATTAACACACAATGGATGCTTACATAAGTGTACACACCTGTGTAGGCACCTGAGTCAGACATGCATGATCAGTGACAGAAAGCAACCAAGTATAAATCACCACTCTAGGGAATTTGCTCTCTGTCACTGTCTCTCGCTCTCTCTCTCTCACCCTCCCTCTTCCTCTGTCTAATTATGTGTGTGTGAGCGAGAGAGAGAGCAGGCATGCAGAGTTAACATGTCAGGCTGTGTGATTTATCCAGTATTGCCTAAAATTACAATTTCAGCTTAAACTTTCACCACATGTTGGCGTATCTCACAAAGCCCAATGCAGAAGTGAAAAGTATGTATTTTAAGTGTGACTTTGCAGTCCTAGTCTTATAAAGAGAAACCTGCTTCAAATGAAATGAAGTAGCACTAAAAGTACTCTTAATCTCCTTAACAAACAGAATTTTACATCGTCCTGGTGAGTCACACAGCCATGTTTCCCCTGAAACCTCTATTGATGTGGCCTGTTCAGAGTGCACTGCATGTGTTTGAATCTGCATGAATCAGAGTGACCTTCAGTTTAGCCTTCATCATTGTCATGTGCTGAGAGGGAGCAAGTGAGAGAGAGAGAGAGAGAGAGAGAGAGAGAGAGACTTTTTCACCAGACTGATTTAACAGAAGGTTTCTCCTGATAGCTGAAGTAGCCCTGGAAACTTCTGGAAATGAAACAATACAGAAATGTTCTTATATTGAACCAATGCATTAACGTCAAGTTTGTTGTTAAAGGATATCAGGATCCCTGTGATTTTTTATTTTTTTTTGTTTACCGTGTGACTTTGTCCTGCGCACTGAAATTAAGATGTCCATCTCACTGCTTCCCCAGAATGCTCAGCGGTTAGGTGCCTCCCAGGTGAGCCAGCCTCTAACTACTCCAGTGGTTTCCGTGGCAACACCCAGTCTCCTGACCCCATTCTCTATGCCAACTGCCTACAACACAGGTAAGAGGGTTAAAGCATGAAAACACGACGGCATAAAGCAGGAAAAAGTTTCAGCTTAAGAACACATCAACAAAGTTAGCTCACATGGATCCAGTTCCTGCACAATTTCGGAAGTTGATCAAAGTGCGCAAAGCATGAGATGATCTCCAAAATTTCCATTAATTTCCATCTTTCCTAATCCCCTCTTCCATCTCTGTAGAGTATCAGCTGACGAGTGCAGATCTCACAGCCCTTCAGGCTTTCACGCCACAGGGTGCACTGTTGCCGAGTAACATGACCGCTTGGCAACAGCAGCAGCCATCAGTATCACAGCAACCACAGCAGCAGCCATCCTTATCCCAGTCTCAGCAACAGCAGCAGCAACCACAACAGATCAGTCTGGCCTCACTCAGTAACCTTGTGTAAGTTGCGCACAGACAGACCCACACACGGGCTCACACTTTTTAACACATTAATTGTGGGTGTAAACACTAATGCACATCTGCACAGACCTAACTGCTGACCACACGTTTGCTCACTAGTTTCTGTTCCTGCTCAGTCAAGCAACTTCGTATCTGGGCAGCATGATTAAAATTAACCCTGTTGCATGGAGTTATAGATTCAAACCATAACAGAAAGTGGTTTACTTCTATCTTGGCATTGGTCTCTCACTCACTGGTGTGTCTATATCTTTAAATTATTTTTCTTTACTGTTAGTTCTAGTGTAGCTGGGCTGGCATGTAGAGTATAATATTTCAGAATAATTTAGATTACGTTTAGATATTTTCAGATACGCTGATCAGCCTAAAATGTAGCCTATCCATATATCGCCAGAGGTGTTTGAATACCTGACAGTATCCTATTCCAGATTTCATTCATTTTAATACTATAATATCCTCCCCACTCTTAGTTCCAGTGAAAAGAAATAGTAATGGTACAGCACACAAAGGCATATTATTGAAAAGAATAGACAAATGGACATGTGGCTGTGATGGCCTAGTGTCCACATACTTTTGGCCATGTATCATGTATTAATGATTATTGCAATATTGAACTGTGCAATATTAATATCAATGGCATGTTTAATGTTGAAAATTTAAAATGTAAACGGAGACAAATATGTTATCACATGCTTTGAACGATATGCAGATATCTAAGATATGCTATCTTAGAGGTTGTAGAAACGTTTTCTAAGAGTACCGATGTTGACATAGGGACTTTCTAATCAAATTAGTTAAATTGATGCGGTTTCCTCTGGTTTTAAGCTTACTGCAGTGTGTAGCAATAGTGCGCAGCCCTAAATGGGAGGAGTTATTGGACCATAATAGAATTATTAATCGCTGTAATAGACTTAGACAGTTATTCATTTGTGTTAGTCATAAAGTACATAAAGTCTTCTCGTGAGTGTCTCCCTATAGTGAGGTTTCTTTTCTTTTCTTTTTTTTTTTTTAGCTTTGGACAGCACTTGGTTGCATTTTCAACTTTAAACTTTAAAAAGTAAATTTGTAGCATCTTCTTTCCTCTAGTCTGAAAATGCTTAAATACTACAGAGTTTGCATTTTTCTTATCAAGTACGTGCACATGCTGTTCTGTCCATGTGTTCAATTCCAAGGTAAGGGTCAGATTTTTAAAAGTAATTGCTCCTGGACGGTAACTACATGTCATGTGACAAATTCAAAGGCAGTATGATCATACAGGGCACTAATCATGATTATTATTAGTAGTAGTGGGAGTTGTGGTAGTAGTAGTATGTAATGCGTATGTATTTATAACTATGGCGACACTAGATAGATATAGGGACCTCCTCTTAAAAAGCGTATGATATGGCATTTACTAGTATCCCTCCATAAGCCTGTATTTCCCAATCCCACTGTTTACTTCTTGTATCAATACGTCACTCATGGCTTCTGGAGCAGTTCAGCAATAGCAGGGAGTTGAACTGTAGGTTCTGGCTGTAAAGCATGTACAATAAATCATAAGTTGTAAAAGGCACACCAGGCCATAGTTTGTTGTCTGCGTGTTGCACTGGAGTGGTGTACCTAATAACCGCTGCGCAGGCTCATGCACATGCTCTGTCTTTCTTGTTTTTTGTTCTGTGGTTTCGTGGTTTGCAGTGGCTCAAGGTATTTTAGCAGTGCATTTCTCACTGCTACAAGCAGTGTTCTGGTTCCTTATTTGTTTCCTGCAACAAGCTGTGCTGTTAACACTGGTTTTGTGTGTGTGTGTGTGTGTGTGTGTGTGTGTGTGTGTGTGTGTTGCGGGACTAATACTTCTCTAATTTTCCCTTTCTTTATATGTTTGTGTGCTCTCTGTGGTCTGTTCACAGCATGTGGGGTGCAGACAAACAGAACGGGGAGATGGCTAACTGCATCTCCGGTCTGGCCGCTAATGTCAGGTGAATAGGCTGCTAAGGGAACTGTGTTTTAGTCAGTCCTGCACTGATGGCTCACTGC